>OZ014530.1:27655934-28855934 GCA_963966105.1 Volucella zonaria | reverse complement strand
ATCAGCGTAACACCCCAAGAGAGCTATCCTCTTTGTAAAACTTGTAGCACCATCCGTAAGACGTCGTTGATATATTTTCCTCTCACGTATCTACATTGTTACTTCGTCGCTAAATTTTTGAACTTTAGAACCATTCTACAGGCCGATCTATTTTTGATCAACATGTTACTGGGGCCAACAGTTTGCTGATGTTCTTGCAGTGATCCAATACTTTTTGGATCGGATTTCCTAACGATTTGCTAAACCTGAAGTTTCTCCTCATTTATTTTCTTTATCTAGATACTTTCCTAAATGCAGGTTCTATTTCTTAGATTTTACACCCTCTGACATTTTCGTTTCCGTCGCCCAAACTTGCGATAAAGCCTGGCGACCGAATTTCGCGTATAACAGACCTTCGAAGTTAAGCGACACTTTGGCACAATGTCTGCTTCGTAATAGATGTTAGGTGTTCAGCTTCCCCATCTCGTCAATGTACTGGTTCAATACGCATGACATTAAAAAGCAACGGACTGTGTACACTGCCTTGGTGTACACCAACTTTAACTTCGATTTCTCTGGTTATTTCAACAGTACTATCGTCGTACATATCGCCTATCATTTTTTAAGGCCATAAGCTCCGGCCAGGAGACCTCTGGGAGGAATTCTATCGGCCGCTTTTTCCAAATTGATGGAGACGATGTGCAGGTCTTTTGAAGCCTCATAAAGTTTTTTTTATTGCGTCATATGTCAACCTGCCTCCTAGAAAGTCACATTGACTACAATACTTACTTGCCTAGATGGGGCAACAGTCCGGCGTGAATCAAGTCGCTAAGATGCGCGGTTTTTTATCACCTGCCAGTTGCTCATATGAAAATTGCTGAGGTCCTCTTCGACTTGAGGTCGTCCGCTACTGCGTTGTCCCTCTGGGTCGGAGTCGAACACTTTCCAGGCTGGGACACTGGTATCCAGCCATCTAAGCCGGGTTATCCGAGCTTTTCTGGGGGGATCGGCATCGCTGTTGAACCGTCTCCTCCATTCTCGGGATCGAAAATTATCCGAATAACTTTTCTCTCAAAATGCGCCGTAAAGCAGGATTAGGATGAACAGGATCCTGTAAAAATTTATTTTAGTTATTCGACAGAGGGGTCTTTACCACTCCATTGTCCTTTAAACCCAAAGAAGCAGCGATTAGCAGGAGTGATCCTTCGCTTGATTTCCGCGCTGGTATCGTTGTTGTAGTTGATAGCGGAGCCGAGGTATATAAAGTCACTTACTACCTCAAAGCTGTAACTGCCCATCGTGACTTTTTGTCTTAGGCGTATACTTATTTTTTCCTTCGCTGACTGAATGAACCCATCTTTGCCGCTTATGCTTCAATAGTTACAATTCGCTGTGTTCTTCCCATTTTTAAAGATGGTGCCTACAGAGTTGACTTGTGAGTTTCGCTCAATTCTTTTAAGAAGCTTGTTGAAAAAATCACATGACAACGCATTGCCTTGTTTAAATCCTTTTCTGACATTGAAGGTCTCGGTTTTGTCATTACCGTCCATGACGGAGCAGCGTTCATTCTCCATCGATCTTGCACAGTCGATTGAGCTTGGCAGGGATGCCAAAGTTAACTCTGGACAGTTAGTCTCATTAGACGCTATAATATGCCGCTTCGAGATCAATGAACAGATGGCGTGTATCGATTTAGAACTCTTGGGTCTTTTCTAAGATCTGCCATAATGTGGAAATCTGACTTATGGTGGAGTTCCCTGACCTGAAACCGAATTTATATGCTATGTTGGGGACACTTATGGCCCTATTCTTACCACAATTCAGGGGATGTGTCCTTAGGATCGGACGAACAAAACGGAGGTTCCATATTGTCAGACAAAGAGTCTAAACCTGTTTCATATATCTTCTTATCATGTAACACCGATCGGTAGTTGTTGCAGTTTTTCGTGTCGCCTATGCCTTTATAAAGTGGAACAAGAAAGCTTTCCTCCCACTTAATACGCATCCTATCGCCGGTCATTATTTTGTGGAACAAAATTGCGGGCCATTTCAATCCTTAGATCTCCGATTGTAGCCTATGCTTCGGAGGGTATGTGATCCGGCCCGATTGCAGGTCCCGGGTTCATTTTTTGTTCACTGCTTCGCTAAATTACTTCGGCTTCCGTAAAATCTGCCATTTTCACATTATGCGCGAGAATTCTTCGTTTAAGCCTTGAAGTTCCCTTTCCATGTGTAAATTTCGTGAGTAGACGCCTCTGTTCGTCTTCAGTCTTCAGCATTTCAGCGACTAATTGTCTTGAGAGTTGTATGCTATCATAAGTGCTCTTGCTACAGCTTTCCTCGCTTCTTTTTTGGCTCGTCGTTCTATCTGTTATGTGAGGCCAGCGAGGAAAACTCTTACATTTTCCATACCCCGCGCGCTTAGTTCTTCTTCTTGGTTCGCGGAATTTTGGAGGCATTTTTGCAAATCTAGCGCTCCGGGTTGCGCCTTTTCCTTGCTTATGCCTTTTCCTTGCTTATGTCAGGTTATTTTCTTCACTGATACCGGTTCTTGTTGCTTGGCTCCTTCATGAGAAATTCTGTAAGTAAGAGTCAGTGTTGACGTGCATGTCACTTTTGGTCACCTTAGATGTTGTGCTTGCCCTTTGGCAAGATGGTAAACTTTATGGTTTCGGTATCCACTTCAGCAGAATTTTATCAAATACAGTTCTTGCTTAGTAAATAGGGCATTTAGTCTAGTTAGACCGTGTGATTTGCATGAATTAAGTTTATCTTCTCTTTCTTGCCACCTTGCAATTTCCCAAAAAAAAGCCTAGAGTTATGGGCAAATATTTGCATTGTACAAAATTTGACCAAACACCAGTAAAGAACAGTGATCTTTTAGTGATCTTCGACTTCGACGGACTATATATACTCGTATAGTAGTATCTCCAATTTTCCAAAAGAGGAAATATAAATGATCTTGCCATGATCTTGACATGATCCCGCCACAGTCTTTTCACGATATTGACATGATCTTGACTTGATCTAGTGACTATACTGCCTTGATCTGGCATGATGAAATAGTGATCGGTTTGCCGATAGACTTCCCAGTTACACTCTACAGAAGCCGTGATCAAAAGTTAAATCACAAACTGAACAGCCAGACACAAAGATCTGGAAGTTTTCCCCTTTTTTTTGCAAGTTTTGTGAATTCTGTAAGTGTCTACAACTGCTTACAAACTTACAGCTGCAACTGTAATATTTCACGTGCCAAGAAAAAGCAAAATCAACCTGATTCAGCAACAAGTTATGCGGAAGTGCTTTCGCAACATCCCCGTTGTTGTTTCATTATTTCTGATGTCTGGTTTTTTTTTTTTAATTTTTTTTTTGTTCGTAACACTTGCCGTGGCCTTGTTCTGGAACAACAAAAACTGGAAATTCTTTGTAAAAACCCACAACTTAGGGCCACAGCCGGTCCCATAAAACACTTTACGGATATAGGCCAACCCAAAGACCTGATCCTTGGTGATTTTTGGGTCATACCAAAGCCCTGACAAACAGAGCATCCAATTATTTTCTCTCAACCGTTGTCGTTGATCGTCAGATCCTTCACGATCACTGTCGATCGATGTCGTTGTTTGTCGTTGACATCAAAAAATAGAAGAAAAATCAGATCCATCTCTGGCCTGACTCATCAGTGTAATACCTAATGAGCGTTAAGTCTCCCGTACTCGTACTTGCACTCAAATTCGATCCGCCCTGTGCGTGTGAGCTCGTCCAGCAACATTGTAGCTAGAGTTTGATTAGCGCTCATTAACGATTCATGTTGCGTTCGATATATGAAATGTTCGCACGATCAGCTTTTGAATGTTATTTTCCCGATCGATTTTAATTGATGGCTGACTGTCAGGCGTTTTTTGTTTTTTTTTTTTCTTTGTGGGCTGAGGTTGACGTGTGACGCACAGACTATGGTTGCGGCAAAGTCCGGGGCGTTATCTACAAAGGAAAAATCGCTCGAATTTGTTTTTTTTTTTTTTTTTCGATTTTGTGCCCGGCATTTGTTGGTGTATCTCATAATTTGCGCATTGAGAAAGAGTTTTTGGATTTATTTTTATTTTATTTCAGTTGTCTTGATTTACGACAAGATTGGGGGTGGGAGGGATGAACTTAATTGAATTATTAAGGGAGAATGAGAGGTTGAGTGTGACTTGGAATTTATAATCAGTTGCCGGTTGGTTGATGAATGTTGTTGTGGAATTGAAAGTGCTCGAGAAATTTTTTTAGGGGAGCAGTGTGAGGGAGTCATGAAATCAAGAGCATAGGAGTAAGTGTATTTGGTAGATACAAACAGTGGTTTAGATATAAATCCCGAAAACATTAGGAGAAATGCTGCTAGCGGGGGTAATGTAACTATCTGAATTCCATGAACACACAAAGGCAAGTGTTACAAGCACTTCCAGCTGCTGCTAAAAATTGCGCCTAAGGCAATGCGCCTTATTTTCTCCCTATAGTTCTAGTAATGAGCATATTATCACCAAGTATCTAATGCGAATGCAAGACGGACTTTTATCACTGTTGAAGCCGGCGTCACAGAAGGTGATACCGCGAAAACGTTGTGCCCCTTTATGATGTCAGTAAGAAGTATACAGACTTTCCTGCCCAGGGGCAGCAGAAAGCCCCTCGACTTCATAGAGACGTCTGGAGGCAGGTTGTAGGCAATCTGAAGAGACATGCCACCCATGGTTGAGCTCATAAAACACAACAGTCCATGGAAGCTCAACCAGAGAACCCAGGCACTCTAAGCGTCTTCAAAATTTCATATATATCTGCTGGAAGAAAGGCACAAGTTTGAACAAGTCTGAGTTTATCGGCTTCCACAAAGATACCAGCGTAACAACGTAGATCAGTTTTAGAGCCTTCATATAATATCCGACAGTATTCCTTTCCTCTCTGAGATTCTGACCGAAGGCAGTCGTGAGTACCGCCAAGTCGACGCATAACAGCAACCGGAATTCCAAAGTCAATGCATCACTCAGTGATAGAAGGCACGCAAGCCCATTTATTTTTAAATGGAATGTTGGTTTGAGAGCGCAGTCTACGATATGAAAATCGAGTAGAGGGTGATTCATCATTACATCTAGGGTAGAGTCTGGCATACTAGAAAAACTCCCAAGATGCCGATACAAACGATTCGCTAAAAGCAGCAGTGACGTACTTGTATATGGGTGAAAGCCTATTCTGCCAAGAAACTGAATAGAATCAGTCTTATCAAAATCGTGCAGATTCAGAGGACTCTCCTCAGTGACAAGCCTGATATTTTTCCGAGAGCTCCCTTACACTGTCAGAAAACCGGCAGCGTTTTGAATGAGAAATTTTTAGTCCAAAGAAGTTTGCTATACAGAATAACACCCGAATACTTAGCTTCGTTTGAGAACCGTATGGTGACGAATTGTGGCACTAAATACGAGTAAATCGATTCAGCCAGCTGGCTTCTTCAGGTAAAGAGAATAACTTTAGTTCAGAGAGGATTGGCTGAAAGCCCATTTCTGTTGCACCAATCGTCGGTTTTGTCTAGGGCTGCCTTCGGCTTAGATCAAACAGTCGCTAGCTGAGCATATGCCTGAGCATAGATATTAGAGCGCTAAGTGGCGGTAAAACACCGCACTACAGACAAACTCTGTCCAAACCCGTCATCACATATTGACAGCAGTTCCCATTCACAAGCTTTAATCCACAAAACTGGTATCCGTATGCCGTATTATCTGGTCCAGTTGCGCATGTCTTTAAAAGTTCTTGTCTAGTGCATACATACTCGTATACCACCTTGATCAAAAAGCTCACGGGGGACAACATCGTGTGGCACTCCCATTGTTCCGATTTGAGTTCTATTTTTTTTTTGGTAAGTTGGTAAATCTGTTGTTGACATTCCCTCTAAATCTTAGCATCATAGCTAGACATTTGCAAAAGTTACGTAGCCAAGAGTCCATCTATCTCTGTGTGTGTTGCCGATTTTTTACAATTTTAGAAATGAATTTAAATTTGCAACAACGAACTTGTATTAAATTTCGCGTAAATACCGGATTTAATGGTGTGCGAAATGTTGGAAAAATGTTTCGGCAACGATTTTCTAAAGAAAACGGTCGTTTACCAGTGGCACGAGCGATTCAAAAGTGGTCGTGAGCCAATCGAAGATGATGAAAGCAGTGGCAGTCCATCGACATGGAAAACCGACGAAAACATTGATGAAGTACAAGTAAAAGAAATGTTGTTCAATAACCGCAAATTAACCATCAGAGAGATAGCGGAGGTTTTGAACATTGCCTATGGACCCGTCGTGTAGCAGCAAAATTGGTGCCAAAAGACCTCAATTTCATGCAAAAAAGAGACCAGGTTGATGTCGCGAAAGAGAAGATTTGCGAGGCTGAATCCGATCCCACATTCATCAAAAGGATCATTACTGGAGACGAGACGTGGGTTTATGAGTACGACACGCAATCCAGACATCAGGCAAGTGAATGGCGTTCACCAAATGATCCGAGACCAAAAAAACCACGTCGTTTTCAGTCAAAAAAGAAGGCAATGCTCACGGTTGTCATGGATTAAAACGGTGTAGTGCATCATGAATTTTTGCCAGAAGGCCAGACAGTAAACAAAGAGCATTATTTGGGCGTTATGAGACGTTTGCGTGAAGCAAAAGAGACCGGAATTGTGGGCAGAAAACTCGTGGATTTTGCACCATGATAACGCACCGTCGCACAGTGCCATCATTATTCGCAATTTTTTTGACGAAAAATTCAACAAATACCATCCAACAGCCACCGAATTCACCAGTCTATGCCAGATGCTAGTCTATGCCTTTCTGGATCATATCTGGATGTATGCCATCGGTGCCTATTAAGCCGCATCCGTCACTAAAACCAATGTGAGATACCAGCTAGGACGCAGTGATCCTCGAGCATGAGGCTAAAATTCACTGCATTCGACACAGAGAGAAAAGCCTCACATTTTCTAAGAATATAACTCTGGCTAACTTGAACCTTATGAGAACATTTTTCAGTCCGTTGGTTTTACCGAGTGTTTGTACAATTTCAAGTGTTCCTCTAAATAAATCCTAAGAGTAATATAGATAGCTTTCTGATTTTCACACATAGGACCGAGAGGGATACGTCTGTTCAAAATATTTGACGAGGGTACAGTTCAGTTTTTGAACACCTTTCTCGGCCAGTTGTCTAAGCCTAGACGGAGCTTTGACTGTTTCACCAAGTTCCTCCCTAAAGCATGTTCAGTTAGTTTTTCTTGGATTATCCTCTTTAGCGAGATCGAAACGTGTCTGACGTGGAGAGCTCCGACAATACTTTTCAACTGGTAATCACCTAACCGGACCTCTTAGATTGAATTAAGTCGACCACTTTCTGTCTTCCCTCTGTATCAAGTGTTGGGTGAAAGCCAAGATTGTTGGCAGCCAAGTTAAGTCTCATCTTCTTGGCAGCACAACATTCATTCATTCGGGCATCTAAATTATAGTGGAAATAAGATGACGCGATGATGAACTATAGGGTTAGTGTTTTTGTTGCAGAATTACCCAGGCTTTGGTGCTGAGACTTCACTAGGTGCAATAAGAGAAGCTCTCGTTCTTTCGAATCGCTCGTCACACACAGTGGTAAGAAACCTCTCAAACATCCAAAACCGCAGTTGCAATTTTTTCACACCTACTTACTCAATTGCCGAAACCAAAGAGTGCTTACACGTTTTGCTCCACTCGTGTTCCCAATTCATCGTTTCATTTGGAAATCTAAAAATCAATTCGTAACCCCAAAATACTCTCCTAGCAACAAGCACTCTGAGACAAGGCTTGTCCAAACTCTTGAGTAACCACCTTCAAATTTCGAGAGTCTTTCATACTCTGCTGCCCGAAAGGAAAAGTGTATCTGCTGCGAATATACATATGTATCTGATGGCACTTACGTTGGCCTCTGGGCAAAGTGAAAGGCATCAGCAACTTTATTCGACCTCAGGTATTACCAATAAATCTCCACTTCAACAATGGGTCCAACTATATGACTATTATTACCATCGCGAGCACTCTGCAATAACCTTGTCAACGCCACGTCGCGTCGTATTTTTTTGCTTTTTGTTTTTTTTTTCATTTTTCCCATCAATAAAGTTGCACACGAGTGTCGGTAACACTGGTAACTTTAACCGCTGCGCCAGTCAAACGTCAAAATGACGCTCTACTCGCGCACACTACCAGCTGGGGTACAATAGTCCCGTTTATTTACGCAACTTCACCATGGAAGAAGTCTTTTCAAGCGTCAGCTTAGCTTTGGATTCGGTTTCAGTTTCAGTTTCGATTCTCCCCACTTTAGCTGTTTTTATCTTTTTTTTTGTTGAAGAAGTAGCGCAAAGCATTGAAGAGAAACTCTTCATTTTTCACGCAGATACTTGTGAGAATGAGTGGTAAGTAAAAAAAAAAAAAAAAAAACACAAAGCTATGGATAAGACAAGAAGGGATAGACAAGAAGGCGACGTAGAAAAAAGCGAAAGCATTTGAAGAAGTACCATCGTTTGTAACAATGAGCGCTATAAAGTAGCTCCCTCATCGTAAACTGGTGACAGCCGCGCTGCTGTACTTAGCTGTCACTGTCATCATCGGCACAAAGCACTCGTAGTTATTACTTTTCTACCAATACTTGCATCCATAGATACACATATGGACTCACATGTGCAGGCGAACTCGTACTCGAACCAATACTTGTGCATGTATTCGTATCTAATGCACCTAAACGTCAAAAGAGAATGAAAACCGAAAGTAACGCGAACGTAATCCTCTAGCATTGACATAAAAAAATGTCATTTTCGTGACTGCTTACGTTTCTTACGTTGGTATGGGAATAATTACCAAACCGGAGAAAGAGTGGTTTCCGCTTTAAGACATAAGCTTCAGGTCGCACCAACAAATATGTAAATCGAACGCAAATTACTCGTATCGATTTAAGCGTGGGGACGAGCTGAGAGACGACAGGAGATGAACGGCTTGAAACCACCAAGGCATCAAGAGCTGATTAGGAGCTGCATTCATGAGGTTGGTATTTTTATGGCGGAGGTCTTTGTGTATCTGTTTGATCGGGAATCAGTCTAATTTGTATCTATAGGTATCTAGATGGTATAAAACGGTGTTGTGGGGTTGGGTTGGGTATCTCTTGTGGTTTAACTTGTTGCAAGAGCCTGTTTCCAAGAAATACTAGTATCTCAACTGTTGTGACGTTGGTTTAGTTGGAGAAGAAGAAGAAAAAAAAAACTACGGCGACGAAACGAGGACACAACTTGTCATGTTATGCTGACGCAGGTGTTTTTTTTTCTCCATCTGTAATCATAGGGTGTTTGGAAGAGAATTATTTATGCACATTCCTTGGTTGGCGTTTCGTAATAGTTTGATGGCGTCAAATACGAAATGACGAGCGAAAGGATTTATGATAGATGGGTGTAAGATGTAATTATGATTTCCTTGAGTGTTATTTGCAGTGGTGCTGAGTCTTGAGCTCTTGATCCAAGATGGCACAAGAATTATACGAAAGCTAAATGCCAGAATTGATATATAATGAAGTCGTCCAATTCTATCTTATCAACAATATCAAGTGACAATTCTCTAGGCTTACGATTTGTCAAGGTTTTCTTTTTGTCGGAAAAGAGAACTCAAACTTAGAGCTTGTCCACTCTATGTTTCTTTGACTGAAATTTATTAATATAACTACTTGCCTCAGTGATACAGAGCAAACACCTAGTACCTACAGCCTAATTCGAGCGTGAGCCAAACGATGAAGGGATCCGCAATTTCGCCATAACTCTAACAGTAAGCTTGCAGAAGGTTGTGTACAATAGTTTGTGCCTAAAACTCATAGGTGCCTAGTCTACGTAGCGGTCTGAGTCTATAGACGACAGCAGGTAGGTTTTAGAGAGGTTCGCAAGCGTTGTGCATATAACACACCCAATTGTCTATAGAAGCCCTTAACGAAAACGCAGGCCATCCTTGCACTAGTTCATGTACTGAAAAATCTTCTTCTGAGTTCATCTGCGATCTTATTTCTCGTGATCCCATTCTGCACTAAATATACTCAGTGAGCTTAGGTTACCACCTGTGTGGTAACCTGTGTCTCTGCTGAGAAGACATACACAAGTTTACTTTGTGCATCGATGAAGATCCCACTAAATTTCTTTCCCTGCTTAGTATCTAGCATGGGGTCAGACTGCATGTTCATACGGTCGATTCACTTAAACTCCAGTGCGGCTTCTACCAGAAAACACTGCTTTCAGAATGGAAGACGGCCTTGAGAATTCAGCCTATGATATGAAATTCGAGCAGGAGTGGCTCATCAGTGCATTTAGATTAAAGCCTGGCTTCCGACCTTGTAAGAGAGGAAGTTCTGTCTGACTCCGACCGCTTCAACTGGCTTTTTTCCGTCAGAACTGCGATCTTGGTTGGTTGTAATGGCACAAAACTGTAAAACTGCCACATGCTTCAGGACTGCGATTTTCATCCGAAAGAACTTTGGATGGTTGGAGCACCGCCTTCATACAGCCATTGTGAGGAGGAAAGCCATCGACATAATGAGTGGTAGGAGCCTTATTCCTCTTTTACCTCTTTGAGAAGGAAGAAATGGTGGAAACTTTAGCCTCGACAGTTTAATCAGTTTCAGTTGCTGTAACTTCAGACCTGTTTCTGTTTAGCATCGCTGTAGGGAATGCTACTTTAAAGGCTATCGCCGAGCACGGTTTTTGTTCTTCTCTTCAACTGCTTCGTAGGCGGTTGTTTCTCAGATTTTTGGTTCCCCGAGTCAAGCCGAATTTGATCATTATAGGTCAAGCCCCTTAGACACCCACATTTTCGATTAAGTTCAATTTATTTTCCTAATTACCAGCTCACAACCAGCTCCTATTAATGAAGCTGCTAATGAGTTGAATAACTCAACATGCCGTGGCTTGTATATTTCATCGATTAGTGACAGATGAGACCATCAAACATGCTGTTGCTTCCTGCACAAGTATTGGCCAACGGTCCTCACACACGGCATGGCATTCAACAGCTCCAACGCGGTTAGATCTATGATCCAATGCGCAAGCTGCAACAGGGAGGCATATCCACGAGTACACGAAGCGAAAACAAGGAACCTCTACATGGATGATATGCTTACTGGAGCGAACAGCGAACACAGAGCTAGGACCAATAGAGTTGACCAGTTCCATAGTGTCATCATTAAGTACAGGTGAATTTGAGCTGGACGAGTTCACTTCATGAGGGAGCAAGCGCGATTAGCGTTTGCTGATACAAAGAGCAACAGTGCAAGGCACACACTCCCGGAGTAAACTGGGACCTTGATATCGGGCCTGGTTTGGAACCCCTCGACATACGGGATTCGCTTCAAGGTGCAAGAGGACGAAGCGGAGAGCAAAGCTACGGAACATGCATTCGGTAGTGTTATCGTAAGGTTCTATGATCCAAATGGCTATCTTGCGCTAGTATTTGTATGACCAGAAATTATCATACAGGATCCATGGCCACCCACAATGCACTGGGATGAGTAAATTCCCGCAGAGTCAGGGCCCAAATAAGAGAAATTCCGCCAGCTGCTTAAACACTTGGCATCCGAAAGAATGAGGCGTTGAAGCGCACGGATTAAACGAGGCAGTAGTTCAACTGCATTCCTCGTCGATCGATGGCGACACCAAGTGCATCCTAGTGGCATCAAAACGATGAATTGCCCCACTGAAGACAGTTACTATACCAAGACTGGAACTATGCGTGGTGCGCCTATTGTGCAAGTTGATGACTCAGGTTGTCGAAGCCGGTTCATTTTGAAACACGTCGAGAAGATTTTGGAGCGATTTCACTGTGGTACTCCACTGGATAACAAAATTACCATTTGAGCTGAAGACGTTTGTTTCCAACCGGGGGAAGTCAATGAAATAATTAACCCTGGAGACACGTCTCGTCCGGAGATAACCTATTAGACTATCAAGTGAAGTTACAGTGGAGCAACTGACAAGATCAAAACTATGACGACATGGGCCACAGTGGCTTAGCAGCTCAGAGCAAAATTGGCCACACGATCTACACCGCTGTGATAAGATGAATATCTTATCCGTCAGTTGTCTGGTGGAACAAGCTTTTACGAAAATTCGTAACTGCTGCTTTTACTAGACTCGGCTGCATCATACCACGGGCTGCCTCCGTCTCAAGAGAAGCGATCTTTGGTACATGCACACTGGAATTTTTATAACCTTGCGCGTCGACTGTCTTCTGGCTCTAGTCTTTTTGACATGCTGTCTGCTGCATGACCAGAACTCCTGCTGTGGAATAAATACGACATCGACTTTCTTGGGTACAGGGACTCGTTTCGGGCAGTATCTGAGTCAGGAAAAGATTGTAGTCGGATCTCAACGGATGGATTCAAAACTGATTTAGGATGCAAATAGCCAAGCTGCACTTAACGCCTTCTGGACCCTCTCATGACCTCCAAACTTATCGGTCTTATCATAGGACGTGAAATCGCCGATGAACTTGCTAGCAAAGGCTCAGAGTAGAGTTTCTCAAGATTCGAACCTAAATTAGGTCTTCCATTGTCAATGGTGTCTCATATAGACACAATAGCACGGCAGAACAAACAAATGCTTCCCTACATCTCTAAGAGGCCAGCAACTTTCCTGTTGCCTCTTAGAAGAAAGACGCCAGTCTGCTTAGTGGTGTCATGTCGGGGCACTACGGTTTTGTTACGCACTCACATAAGTATGCTGGGCCTAACATCCTGTGATGCTTGCTGTGAAAGTAGTAATTACTTGCGGATCATTACCTCTGTTAATTTCCGGTCTAGGCTCGCATCAGGCTGCAGATACTCGGCGCTGACGTTGTGGGTCCTGGTATTGCAGGCAATTTATCACCGAATGGCTAACTCATCTTCCTCCGAAAAACTGAGAGATTTGAATAAAGCGAACACTCAAGGAGTGCAATGTACTAGTTCCAAAAAAAAAAACACGATTACTGAACGTAAATGTATTCGTAAGCGAAACATCTAGGATCTATTGGAGCCCCTTCGTTAAGGCGTCCAGAATCTGTATTCCAGTCGCGGTCGAAAAGATTACGGGAGGATTGCCGCTTGGGAGTATCATCTGGAGTGCGAAGATCCGTTCATATCAAGTCCACACTTTTTAACAGCTGAAAGTCTCCACAGGATACTTGCGGAACATGCTGGGCTGTTTCCAAAGTCTTAGGATCATCGACTCTAAAGACTTTTTGACACAACACCACGGCCAAAGAGAGAATAAGTGATTTGCCGTGTTGTTCAAAAAATTGTCAATACCTTGTCTTTGTCGTCTAACTAATACTCGAATACAAGAAGCTGTAAGAGGTCTTACTTTAAGGCTGGAACTACCTCCGGACTACGGTAACCTTGTTGTGTTTCTTTGATATGCAAAGGTAATACAATGTAGACCTGTCACAACTTCTACAATCTAAACACTTCGAGGTCAAGCATATCTCATTATCCAAAGTCTAGTCCGGTTTATGCTAGAAATCGAAACCGCACCTGACATCCAAAGCATAGGAAAACCTTAGACGACCACGACTACGAGTACATTGAAAACTTCGCACCTAGTACTTGTTAATTGAATCTTGATGATTTGTTTTTCAATGTTGCGTTTTTCTTCAGTGCAGTAAAATAAAAACAACAAGATACTCGTACAACTCAACACAAAGAAAAACCTCTGAGCAACAGTAACAGATAGACAATTTGCACGCAATCATTTTTCTGCAGCTTTTTTCTCTTCCAGTGAAAATGCGAAAAATGCTGTTTTCCTTAATTACAATATGGTATAACGCTCCATCTACCGTATGCGAGTATGTGAATTGTTTTAATTGAGATTTTCCCCTGTCTGGTAGGAGGACCCCTCTCTGACAATGCCTACTTTCTCAAGCGTTTATACGTTAAGAAAGGTTATCTCTTTCAAAATTTAACAAACACGAAACAAGAGAAAAACACCAAAACACGAAAAATACACAAAACACAAAACAAAAAAAAAATGAGGAAAACAAAAAGGCAGACAAAAATTAAGATACAAAACTTCATTGCTACCGTTTACGGTGGAAAAGAGTTAGACTCAACCGCATTTGCTTTGACTGGTAAATATTTTCTACCGTCCCTGTGCCTCTCTCTCTCTCTCTGTAGCACTATATTTATCTGACGGTAATTGTCTACAAGGTAAACTGTTTTGTGAAGAGTTTTGAGTTTGTTAACTCGAAAGTTTCTTGTAGATTCAGTTGGTTTAATGACAAGATGCACCGCGAAGTCATATAAAAATCTCATTCAGGGGTTAATTGGATTAATAAAGTTACAAGTTTTGCATTTTTTACGATAACGGTAACTTCATAGCTCGTACAGAGATGTTATTTAGTCAAAGTAATTTTATTCGACTACTCAATAGGATAATGACCTATTTTGGCCTGTGAAATCCGCAAAGAGAATTACTCAAGTTGGTTAATTAAATAAAATTCAGATACGATCCACAAATAAGAGATAATTACGTTCCACTCTGGATTGGGCAACATTTTGAGACAAATGTCACCATTTGAAGTTAACCCGAAATCAACTTGATATCTGTTACAAGTAAGTGGCACAGAGACGAAAACCAAGACCCACCTGTGCCGTGTACACGGTGATAGATACGAGTACATTTCGAGCGATTCTGCACGTAAGTAAAGTCCAATTCAGAACCAGTCATTGCTTGAGCGGATCATATGGCCACTCGTCATTCGTTATTCGTTACTCGTCAATGGTGTACCATGCCGGTGTGTATACAAACACAAAAGTTGTATCCGAAAGCAGGAACCTTATTGAGTGTGCAATATCTGCGGCAGGTTTACTTTTAGGTGCACCGGCTAACGTGGTTAGGCTGGTTTTATTATTGTTGGTGCGCACCTGAGCAACATGATGTATGCAAGCAAGAATATTGCACAATGACTGTTGCTCTCTGTGTGACAAGTTGCTCATGGACATCCAGTTACGGCGACGGAAACTCCTCGAATAGGGAATAATTTAGAGCGACGTCAAAATTGATCCATTTTGTTTTTTTTTTTTTGTTTAAATTGGAAGTTGTTGGAAGTTTAAATTTTAAAACTAGTCCATGCTGGGTACTTGGGTTTGAATGTGCTCGAGAATGGAAGTCAATTTAAAGAAAACTGGCAAAGTTTTGGTAGGAGGAACTGCCATAAATTGGTAGTTAACTGAATTAAAGGAAATCCGACTGTAAAACATAGGATTTTCATGTCTAAAATGAATGTAATTGGACTTACTACACAAATCTAAAGCCGGTCAGGTAAAGTGAAAAACTTTGCTACAAATGTTCATAGATCCTGGCAGACTCAATGTATGTGTAGACACATTACTAATATCTCTTATGGGAGTTGGTAAATTGGATACTTAAATAGAAGTACAGTGAGGGTATAGTGCTGCTTTAACATTGAGTTCAGTGGGCACTCCGGAGAGTCCATAAGTTGCATAATGCTACCGAAAAGATTTACATATTCCATATTTTCTTGATTTGCTGATGCTTGCGGGTCAGCTTCAACAAAACATCTATGCTGAGGAGTAATCAATAGTAAAATAACTTGGTTGGCTTATTGGTGGTGAAAGAAAAACCATTGCAAATATAACTACCGTATGTTGCAAAACTTGTTACACAGGTGTAAACGCTGCCAAACGTTACGAGCTAAGTTAACCCGAAGCAAACCTTACACTAATGAAACTTCGCTCTGGATATGTAGGGGTGCTATGAATGGATGAAAGTGTGAAGCTATTGTTCACCAAATCATAGATTTAACAGAGTAACGTGAGAAGCTTCTACGAAACTGAAAATCCAACCGATTGCACGGCTCGGCATTAGAAACTGCGATTATTTTCCAACAATTTGACACTGGGTCTATTATCATTCCCTTTTTTTTCTAATTAGCGCGCTCTAAAGGGGTTATGTGTGGACGACGGAAATTTAGGGAGGAAGAAACGAGAGGTACCGATGTACGTTGGTCTTAAATGTTCGCAAGTTACAATAACTAGAGAATAGAGAGCTCGGCAGGACATTCCATAAGCGAGTTAGGAAAGAACCACGATATTTTAGAGTAGAGTTTTATCGCATGGTTTTGAAACCTATCTAGCGAGTGCAATGAGGTCTTAGGAGCACCTAACCAGATGTGAGCATTGTACTAAAAATTTGGGTAGATAATCGACTTACCATATACAGATATTGAGGCCAGATCAGGAGGAGGAGGGGAAGTAGATCTTATGCAGCTTGAGGAAACCCAGACATTTCAAATTATTTTAAAACACATTGAATATGTGGTCGTTCCAACGTAGGCTGTCATTGACGATGCAAGTAATATTGATGGAAAATGGCTGAAGGTTTCAATTCCACATTAATGATAATAGACAACGAATATGAAAAGCAGAGAGTACTGTCGTCAGCAAAGGAATATATTGGATTAGAAGTAGATTAAAGAGGGTGTCGGAGACAGAACGGAGCCCTGGGACACCTTAAACCAGCTAAAACATCGAAGAAGCAAATCACCAGTGGACCTGGTGCTGCGAAAACCGTACTGCCTTGTGTTTCGAAATATTTCATGAGCTGACGGTTTATAAGCGTTTCCACGAATTTCGAAAGCAGGGGCGTAAGTACAATGGGTCTGTAGGAGGAAGGGAGAAAGATTCTCCTTTTTTAGAGACGGCCTGGAAAAACACTAAATTCCATCTGCTCGGAAAGAGTCCTGAAAAGCAGAATTGATGAAAAAGCTTACGCAGTGATTTTGCCACCTGTTTAGGCGGATATACCATCTGGACCAACGGATTAGTTTATATTAAGATCTTTAAGTACTCTTGCTACTACACGAGTGCGAAAGATTGAATGCACTCAAGTGTAGACGGAGACAAAGCATAAGCTGGAAGTGTTGAGTTGAACTCAAAAGTGCAGCAAACAGATTGGCCTTAACCAAAGACTTGACAGCTGAAATGTCCTTAGAAATAAGCATTGCGATGGAGGATGAGGCAGAATTTCTAATATTTTTGACGTAAGACCAAAAAGTATTATTATAATACCTCTGGGATATTGTGGTCTTTTTTGTCCCAGTTTTTGGTCGTATTGAAATTGTACGCACTTAAGAAAGACTTCGCAGTCGTTCCTGGCCCGTCTGAACTTTTTCCCATTTTCCTCTGTACGTTCGCTCTTGTAGGACCGACTTGGCCTTACTGTCTATTCTTTCGCAAGGCTTTAATAATTAGAATTGTTAGATGCTCCCGAAGGAAATCAAGGAAAAATAACTCAAGAGCTAACCAACATGTCATATCCACCGCTTTGTCATCATTCACAATATCTACACTAGGTTCTTGACCGCTAAAAACTAGCAAGTTCAGAGTTGAGAGATGACTCAAAGCTTGCATCAATGTGGTCTAAAATCATTTAGTCACTGTTTTAACAGTTGTTTCTTACTTAGATGGCGGTACAACGCCAGATGTGTAGATGCATCTGCAGCTCAATCAATAAGCCTTTTAATATGACTTGGTTCGAAGGCAATTGATGGTTTCTTGTCACAGGAAGCTGAGGTCTTCTGCCTTCTGGACGTGCTGTAATATGGCTTGTATATACAGATGCTGTCTCCAATAATTTGCACTAAAATCATCTCACAGCTTGTTCAGTTTGCAATTGTATCGAACAGAAGATAATATAAATTCTTGATAAGTTGAACAAGACCGAAAACAATGATATCTATCTGCCTTTTTTGGTGTGTGATCTTTCTGGTCATCTAGCCCCTTTTTAAGTCCTCAGGAATGGTTTTATCGGGCCCTGAAAATTCTTGGCCGTCCCCAATATGATTTCTTACTTTATAACACTATCATGTTCTATTTACGCTTTGGTATGATTTTCGAATCTCGAGCAGTTCTTATTTTCGTTTTCGTGCATGTGCTCGGCGAGATTGTTCATCAAATAAGGAGCCCTGAAGTGGCGGTCATATGGAAACCAGCACATGCTCCATGGCGCCTTGCTGACATTGGTTTCATAGATCTCCTCCTCGATATTTGATTCAGGCAAAACGAGTCTTTGCATTAGGTTAATAAATGCTCGATGAGCAAAGGCCGTAGCGATCTTTTGCACTCACAGCCTTTCGATACAATTTGTTCGTAGTATTTCTTTAGAATCATGGTGTCGGTATTGCTTTGAATTGTGATCGTTGTATATTGATTTGGTTGAGAGTGGAAGAAACAATGTCTACTCGCTGTTAAATCAATAAGGATGACTTCGGTGTCGGATATATTCCCGATGTGTCTACTTTTTCCAGATCTGTATAAAAGTCTCCGAGGATGACTGTAGTATTGCAAATATATCCTGACTGACCAGAAGTTCAAACAAGTTGTGTTTGGCGCTCCCGTTTGGAAATATTTTAGCTTTGACGCAAAAAACTCCGCATGCCGAAAACTCAAGACTTCTGACTAAAGTCAGCCTTTAAAGACAAGTTTGTATCCGGATGAGAGCTGTTTATTTTGTCGGTAGCAGCCACATCCTATTTTCGCTCAGGCCATTTCACTGTTCCACGTGAATGGCTGTTACATCTTCTAAGTTTCGGTAGCTGTTAGGGATGCCAGCATTCTATGTACGGATCTGAATACATCTCTTGTTAGTACGGTAAATTGAATAATCGAGTGCCTTCAAACGAAAGAATTCCACACTGAGATCACTCCGGAGAAGATAAGAGCTTTTAACTTGTTTAGTCCAGGCAATGGATATTGTTACCGAGAACTAAACAGGCTTTACGCGTGTGTACTCGTAAGATAGATGTATGATTCGAAACTGGATGATCTGCACATGGTTAGATTTCGCCAAGTAGGTGTGCAGTGGGTTGCTGGAACTCAGCTAGGTGCCCATGAATCTTTAAGGGGGCCTCATATACCCCATAGTCCCTTTCTAATCTACATAACTTATCATGTTTGAAGTTCTTTTTACTCCTGAAGCGGAGTTTTTGGAGGTCTTCGGTCCATTACTTCAGGCGCACATCCCCAGTGCTCATTACTGTGGGGCACGATGAGGTAAAGTCGTGCTTAGAAGGCATGAGATGAAACGAGTTTTGGGATACAGGATTTCCTATTGTATTTTGTCTAGATAGTCCTCCGACGACTGCGGTATCCGCGGCGGTCAGAGTAGGATGTATCAAATTAGAGAGGTTTTTTGTTTTTTTTTTTAAAAGATCTTAACACTCAAGAGGGTATTACTATTCTAAAATGCCGGAGTACGTGTTAAGTTTTTCGGAAAATTGGATAGAGAGAGACAAAGACCACGCCAAAAACTTTTAGGTATTTTTTCGTAATCAAATTAGAACTATCTACTTTCTGTTTCGCGGACCACAATGTAAGCATCTGCTAGTGTAGCAAGCCATAGGAGAGAAATTGATAAGAATGTAAGAAATATAAAGTGACAACACTAACTAGTGATTGTAAAGTGGCCACTCTAGGAAAAGAGTCTGCTGGTAGGTAGGAGATTAGTCATAAGTCAAACACTGTAGAATACAGACGCCTATAAGCAACCAAATAAAGAGCGTAAATTATTTTTTTTATAAAGGATTGTGTTTGTTTTATTCGCGATAAGACTAACTGCTAAACTAGATATTTAAGGATGGGCTCACCTTTAAGACAAGTGTCTGCAATATTCCGTAAGTCCTAGTGCACATATACGAGGGTTGGCTGAAGAGTTTCCGACCGCAACGTAAAAATAAAAGCTGATGAATGCTAGTTGTGCATCTTTTGACAGTTACTTCGGTAAGTTTCAGTCATTTTGGACGCGCAGTTTTTAGTTGACAGTCGTTTGAGTTAGTCGATGTAAGTGTTTTTTGTGAAAATGGAAAAAATTGAGTATCGAGCTGTTACTCAGTTCGGCAATACGCCTACGTAAATCAAAAATGAGTTGGACTCTGTGTATGGGGACTCTGCACCACAGTGAAATTTTGGGCAGCTGAACTCAAACGTGGCCGTAAGAGCTTTTTTTTTTTTATATAATATTCCCATTCATTTTAAACCCATTTTACAATTTTCATAACAGATATAACATATATGCACTTAAATTTTTAAGAAGGATTTTATGAGTGGATTTCAATTAACAAACTTAAGTTTAACATAAAGACAATTACATAAATTTGAGTACTGTACAAATATTAAGTGTTTTTCATCAGTGAATGAATAAATAAATACATTCTATAGTTAATAAAACTAGTGCCGAATGAAGTGAGAAAGTCAACATCAATATAGAAAATTTTTAGATTAAAAAAACAAAAGAAAAATATATTGTGTGGTGGAGACAAGACTCATAGAAGAGCTGCGAAGACCATAGGTATTCGGATCATGATTTAATGAGTATTCGCTTCTTAAGAAAAAGATTTTTAAAACTTTGTAGAAATAAAGATGCTTTAGAGACAATATAAGAGAATGTGTAAAAAGTGGGAAACTATGTTCATGGCGCCTTTTTTTCCAGATAATTCTTAGCACATATTTTTGTAAAACAAGCAAAGGTTGCATTTTGTTTTTGTGTGTTCCGCCCCAGCAAGTTAAACCATATTGCAATTTGGATTGAACAAGACCATAATAAAAAGTTTGTAAAAGTTTTTTTGAGCAAAAAAGTCTCAAATGGTAAAGGATTCTGGTTGTTTTCAGCAGGTATTTCCTTAAGGAAGTAGTATGAGCATCCCAATTTAAACTGCTATCGAATTCGAGTCCTAGATACTTAAAGACCTGTACGTTACCAATGACAAAACAGCTCGGTAGGCAATCTATGGAAATGTTATAAGTATCAGATCTTTCGGAAAGCGATTCACAGCAATTGTCAGAGTTTATCAACATAATATTGCAGTACGCACTATGAAATGTAAAGACTGGAAGTTCTAAATGCGAAGAAGTATTAAACATACATAATTTTTGTTTTGTCACTAATAACTAGCTTGTGCACATGGAACCAGTGTCGTAACATTTCTAAATCATGGTTGATGTCAGCTATTGGATCTAACCAAGAGTTGCTGGAATATGAACAACCTATATCACCAGCAAACCCTGTAAGTTTTCCTTTCATATTAAGCGTAAAAATTGAGTTAATAAAAACTAGGAACAATATAGGTTCCAGAACAGATCCCTGTGGAACACCAACTGTAATATCGCAGCACTCACTAAACATATTTCCTATTCGAACCATTTGTTTCCTGTTGGTGAGATAGGACTCAATCCATTTAAGAATAAATCCTCTAACCTTCTTGCTATTGATGCTTCCATGTCTATCGCTAAAGAATGAAATACCATCAAGATAGGATAAAATTCTTTTTTTGATTAATTTTTCGAAAACTTTAGAAAAAACTGGGAGAAGAGAGATAGGTCGATAATTGTTGAGTACTTTTTTTTCACCTTTTTTGAATATACTCGTAGGTATAACTTCAGCAATTTTAAGCATTTCAGGAAATATACCACATAAGATACTTTTGTTAAAGATATGTGCCAAAATGTCTACAATATAAAATGCGATGCTCTTAATAAATGCATTAGAATAAGATCTATGAGTAATGGAGGTCGAGTTGTTCGGAGACATAATCGTTTTATGAGCCTCAATTGACGAAATTGATTCATAAAAAAAGCTATGAGGCTCTGATCTTTCCCTGTTAGAACACTCAAGCAAACATCTACTATTATTATTACTAGGTGTTATACCTGCCTCAGTTATCGTTTTATTTGCAACGTTAGTAAAAAATAAGTTGAAGCTATTAGCTACTGCCTTTAGGTTTATAATATCCTGTTTTTCATGCCTAAGACAGGATGGTATACCATTAGTACTACTTCTGTTCAAAAGCTCATTTACATTTTGAAATTTGTTAATGTAAAAATTTTCTTTGCATAAAGGCACCACAACAGCAATTTCCTTACAAATTTTGTCATAAGCGCTACGAAGATGATTATTATTTCACTCATAACTTATTTTTTAAATTAATTTTGTTTACCAGATAGTTAGAAATCCAAGGCTTGAGCTTGATTAGTTTATTATTTTTCTTACGCGCTGTCACCGTACAACTTGCAACATGTGTATTAAGGGTATTAGAAAACAAATTAAAAGCTTCATTGGGATCATTTGCTGTCCATATCTCAGACCAGTTTTCAAGCATTAAGTGATTAGTAAGCTCAAGGAGGTTCACGTTCTTAGACTGATAATAAGGATCATGTTTATTACTTGTTGAACGTTATTCGATTGAAAGAACAAACAGCTAGGGAGATAATGAACGTTCGGGACGTCCAAGAACTGCAACCACTGACGATAACATTGCTAAAGTTCACCAAATGGTGTTAAACGACCACCGAATTAAAGTAAGAGAGATAGTAGAGGTTATGAAAATGTTCGAAGAACGTGTTTGTTACATATTAAATCAAGATTTCGGCATGAGAAAGCTGTTCGCGCATTGGGTGCTGCGTTTGCTTACGTTAGACCAAAAACGTGTTCGAATGAACATTTCCAAAGCTCTGTTGACGCAGTTTAGGCGCAGTAAATCCGAGTTTTGGCGCTGATTAATTACTGTAGATGAAACTTGGATACACCATTATACGCCCGAAACAAAAATTCAATTAAAACAGTGGACTGCAAAGTGGTGGCAACTGTTTTTTGGGATAGTAAAGGAGTTATCTTCAAAAGGGAAAACCCATTACAGGAGCATACTACGCATCATTACTTGCCAAGCTGAAGGCACAAATTGCGGAAAAACGGCCACATTTGCAGAAGAAGAAAATCCTGTTTCACCAAGACAACGCTCCGTCTCACACCTCAGCGGTTGCTGAGGAAAATTTATGGATTACGGTTTGAACTGCTTGACCATCCACCTTATTCACCAGATCTAGTCCCAAGCGACTTCTTTTTGTTCCCTCATCTAAAAACTGCACTCGGAGGAGAGAGATTTTCGTCAAATGAGGAGGCAATCACCTTCGGGAACAATTATTTTGCAGAGAAAAACGCCAAGTACTATTTGGACGGGTTAGAGAGATGGGAGCATCACTGGGAAAAGTGTGTAGAGTTACAAGGAGACTATGTAAACCAATAAAAAAAAAATGAGAAAAAATGTCTTGTATCATTGTTTTCAGACAACCGTCGTATATACATCATAGCCCGCGATTTTCTCCTCATTTCGCATGACGCGCGTCGTCAAACATCTTCCTGAACTCCCTGAGGGGAGTAGACTTATAGTCGCTGTAGGGCAGATACCCTTATGCAAGCCATAAGGTTTTGTGTGTTTGAAGATAGACGGTGTTACTACCTGTCGTCTGTGCTATATCTAGAAAAGAAAGAGGTTAGGAATTTGGAAATGCTATTTTTTAAGACCTTCGTTATAAATTTTACGTTTTCATTCACATTTTACCCAGAAAACTCCTTTGAATTTCCACCAAATTTAACTAATCCTTTAATTCTTTTTCTCATTCTAGGTAAGTTACAACGAACTACATCCAAAATACAACATTTACTTCGTAAGTACGCACCGTGGATACACGAAGATACAGTAGGCACGGTCCTACAACAATACACAGCCTGTAAGCAAACTTATACTTTACCTTGTCAGCGATCCATATCATTTCCGGTTCTTTCCGAGTACGACCGTTTCTATAATATTTTTCTCCCCCGATTTACATATCAGAATTATTCAATGCGAATAATAATTCAAAGCAAGGGCGATAGTCGAAAGGAAAAATCACGCACAAATGCGCTCGCAACATTACGAGTATCATTATCATCGGCAATATTGATCTCAGTCGGTTTCATCTAACCCATTATCATTGGATGTGTACCAGTATCTGATAGCATTTGAGTTAGAATTTAGAGATGCATTATGGCCTAGACCCGGACTACACCCTCACAGCAGTAATAGCCCGTCGCTGGTGGGCCTACTCGTATATCTGCGCTAGCAACATGTAGAGTTTTTGTGTTTTCAAGTCTCTCTAACACTCAACATGTTGCATTTGAATTGCAAATTTTTCTGTTTCATTATGAATAATATATTTTTTTTTGTTTTATTATTATTTTTCTCCTTTGTAGTGGTTTTTGCCAGGTTTTTTTTCCAGATTTTCTGTGTTCACTGTGTGTAATGTAATTATGGTTGCATAAAAATTCCATCCATTGAACAGCACCGTCACAGTGGTATTTGAGTTGCAAAAGAGAGGTACGGATACCTACGGTGTTTGTTGTTTTTGTTTAATTTTTGCAAATTTTCTTTTTTTTTTTGTTTTGGTCGATTTGTGATAGTTTATTGCGCTGGAATGGATAATTAGTCAGAGACAAGTGGAAGTAGTTCCTGGTTTGTGTTATGGTGCATCTAGTGCAGGGTGAAATAGATACATTTTTTTTTTTTCTGTTTTGCTTATGCCTTTGGTAATAAATTAAGGGTGCCAGGTTCAAGTCGTTTATTGCATAGAGTATAGGGTAAGTTGATTTGAAAGAGATGGAGTCGTCTGTGCTTGGAGAGATATAATAATTCTCGCGGCGATATGCATGCTGGTTGATGCTAATTGTAGACCTTTTGTTGCAAGTCAAGGTGGTATGACAGCTTGTTATTGTATTAATTAGAATTATTTGCTAAAATTGGATTAAGTTGCATGGGAATCTGATACTGATCTGGTTGCTATGGTTGTCGGAACTTGGCTGATGAGAGAGTTTATGACAAGTACATAAGGATTGTGGAGGGTAACCATTGACAGTGAAGACTAAGTTGACAGGTTGGTTAGGCAGCTGCGTCTGAAGGAACCCTTCAACTATCCAGATGGGAGAAATCGTAAGCCAACCAGACTATCGCCTTGGAGTACGCGAGTTCAAAGTTTCTTGTGAGAAACTTAGTTACAGAGTTCTTTTACGGGACAAAGTACGCCAATGTTTGCTGGAAATCTTGCGATTCTCTAGCTTTATTGATAGTTAGTAGTGCCGTTTGTTATTTAAAAAAAAAAAATAAAAAAAATGTTAAGGCCCGAGACTATACTCTTGTGGTACACCAGAATGTTATTGTACCTCATACTTAGAAATGGTGTGTGTAGTAGGTGAACAACACCTACTGTATGGTTCCTCCCCATGTTATCTGACCTTAATGTTAGACCTTTTTGTCAGATGATCAGCCACCTTAAACTAATTTGGATGAAAACAGGAGTTTTTAACGAGTAAGGGGAAATCATTGAAAGAGGCGAGTTTCAATATTGAAAAATGTTTCTATTAAGTATGCTGCGAGTGAATTAATTTACTGAGTAAGACCTAAGATTATTTTGAGTTCTCACAAAGGATAATTTAGCCAACAAATCTGGTAGTATCTGCAGGCTCTCAGATGAAACCGACTCACAAAAAGTCCTATTATCGGAGCCACCAATGATCTGAGTATTACAACCCAATGTAGCTGGTATCTGTCATGTGTAATTGTGGAAGGATGAGGGCAATGTTTGCCCATTAAGTTCTCTAGGAGATTGAAGTCTGTATATAAATCTGAAGCCTAGCATAGTAATTACCCTCGTCAAAGATCAGTTAGAGTTGCTTCTACACAGAAAATCGGTGACAATAGTTACTCCCTTTTTAAGAGCTCCAGACTCCCTTGTCAGATTTACTGCTAAAAATTGTGCTTTCGTGAACGCAACTGTTGGTAATATGTGTAACTTGGCTAGCTAACAACGTTACATAGATTAAACCAAAGGAGGCGTCTTAGTCATGGCTATGTTGAATAATGGTGCGCTTTTTATTTAACCCCGTCAATAGTTTCAACATCCACATTCTGGCATATCGAGATGACATCGTTATAGTATCTGTTGTTTCTATTAGCGACTCTCTGTTCTAAGGCATAGACACCCTCTGACTAGTTGACAATTGATGAAACAGGATTGCTATCTATCCTCTCAAAACAAAGCTTTTTCCCTTCACGGAAAAGAGGAAGCTGCCTGGCCGGACTCGACTAATGCTAAAAGGGGTATTCAGGTGTTTTTGAAATGAACCGAAATATCTGGAATTTATTTACTGTAGTAGACATCTTTGGACTTAATATGTCGGGGGTCAAAAACGGCCAAGGTTCCACCATCTCTATGGTATTTTAACGGAGTTTCTGCCATGGCTTACATGGATCAGAGAACGGTCTTATGCGTCCACTTGAATATGATGAAATGTCACAACAGAATTAACTGGTGTTTCAATGAGTT
Organism: Volucella zonaria; assembly: GCA_963966105.1. Taxonomy (NCBI): domain Eukaryota; kingdom Metazoa; phylum Arthropoda; class Insecta; order Diptera; family Syrphidae; genus Volucella; species Volucella zonaria. Next base: position 28,829,721 of record OZ014530.1, on the reverse strand, counting down.
TAGGCTCGTCTTCAGATCCAGGTCTAAGGGAACCGTCAACTGACGCAATGTCACTAGATAGATGGCTAATTAGAGCCCCTGATTACTTGAATCAACGTCTGAGATCACTATGCTTGATTTTAGTTTCTACATTGGGACAATTGAAAACTACCAGGAAGTTCTTCAGGTTGATGTTGCTTAGGTCATCCATAAATTTTCATTCGTCTGTCAACAAGGTCAGGGGCCACAGATTAGATTAAATACTTCAGCAGTAGTTATGCAAGAACCCCAATGAAAAAGTGCACAGGGAAACCAGACGTTGAACGATATCTCTGCGACTAAGCTCCATTAATGAGATCAATGTTTTCTTTATGTTTTTGTGATGGCCTGGTCATGTTCGCATGAGAGTCTGGGTTCAACAAGGAATCAGACACAGTTAAAAGACTTAACGGCTGCCTGGGTGTCTTAGTACGCAGCTATGACTTATTATCCTCTGCAACTACTAGTATTTGTACTGTGTATTGGCTTGTAAACCTACATCTCAAATCAGTCAGTGTAGTTTTATCTGTATCATTACAACACGACCTCTACTACCGATGTGGATATTGTACTTACCGACCATAAGATTCCGATAAAACCCATCCCCTGGGTGGTTAGAGAAATGACATATCTTCTCGAGCACCGCACCTTCAACCAGGAGTAATACTAGATTTCCGATAACTAAAAAAAATGGTAAGTCGATTTTCTCTCTATGCAGGACTGATTTTGGCTAGAATATAAGCCAGATCGAGGATGTGGCGTTGTTGGCATTGTAGATACGGCTATATATGTAGACATTTGTCATATGGTCGGAAGGTTGTATTCCCAGAGTCTAGCTAGATTGAAGATCATGATGGGATTCCGCGAAATGAGATCGCCTATGAAGAACTTATAGCGCCATCGTCAAAGAAGAGTCAAAAACATGCCAAATTTTGGTAAGGTGGCCAGCATTTATAGCAGGATACGGTAAATAGAATTCGTGCACAAGCGATGGTTTAGATACCTTGAAAAGGGGTGAGTTTAATTTTTTTTAAATAAAATTGATTTCCAATCAAAGGCTTGCTGCTAAGAGCACACGTCCTGATTTCAGTAAGCCAGCTCTCTGCTTAGCCGCGACCATTTTTTTTGTTGTTGTTGTTAACTGGGCAATGTTTAAACTCTTCGTTGCTGAGGATATTGTAGATTTTCCTATTCAAAGCGAGAAAGAGCAAATAGCATTTGACCATGATCATTTTCTTTCCATCCAAGGAGAGCAGCAGCCTTCCAAACCGCGGAACCGCTTGATTGTGACATCGTACCCAAGAGAAGGTTAGGTTGGGTTAGGTTAAACAGGGGTATGATGGATATGCCATCACACAGACACCATCATGATGCCTGTGGAACCAGTTGAATTTTTTTTCAAATGTCAAACACCCAATTTCCCTGGAAAAGCCAAGAAGGCCTTTAAAGTTCGTGCCGTCTATTTCCTCTAGGTTTTCGAAAAAGTATTTCACTAAAAATTTTATCCTACTACACGATATTGCTTCGCATTCACACAGTATGTGTGCTATGTCCTCAACAGCTTGCAGATCACCGCAGAACCTGCAAATATCCGTATCTGACAATTTGAGTCTCTTTGCGTGTTTCCGCAGGAGATAGTGTCCTGTCATGATTCCTATTACTGTCCTAAGCTTATCACTGTTTTATTTTATTAGCTTCCCAGATCTTTTGCCAGAGAGCCTTGGATACCCTGTGTCCTTCAAGACTTGACCACCTTAGGTTGGCAGTCTTTGTGATTTTTTCCTCGATGGTGCCGCTCACTATGCAAACGGCTGGTTTGGTATTGGCAACCTCACTATTGTCGAGTAGCCCATCTTTTCTTGCAAGCTCATCCAGTGCCCTGGCACCCAGCGCAGTCTTACCCGGTTCTGACAGCATAATTCCTCGAGCACATTTGATTGTGGTGGATAGCGACGTAGATAGCGACATCTCTTTCGGATACCGATCTCATCTGCAAAAGCTCAGCCGCCCCTAAGGACAGCCAGAACCTCTGAATGGAAGACACTGCTTGCGTCCGATAGTCTTATAGACACTCTTAGCTCTGCGTCTTCAAAGAAGATACCAGAACCTGTCCCTTCCTCTGTTCTCGAGCCATCTGTGAAAATTGGACCTGATTATTGCATTCTTTTGCCAGTCCTCGCTCTCCGGATATATTATATCATACGGAATGTCGAAGTCAACAAAGGAAGGAATTTCATCCATTAGAATTGGATTGCCTGGCAGTAGTTCTGCAAAGACGGTGCCATGTCCGAAACTACTGCTCTGGAAGTAAACCAGCTCTGTGAGTCATATCGCACTATTGCCAGCGAGTTTTTTATTCTGTTAGTCAAGCGACGTTAGGTGCAGAAAAGTGTCTAATGCTGCCGTAGGGCTGGTACGAAGCGCACCTGTAGTGGCTATGGAAGACGTTTATTGAACCGCGGCTAATTTTCCGTAAACCATTTTTTTCTTTGTTGCTTTCCACTGTACTAGTGCGCCATATGTAAGTACGGGTTTTACCAGCACCGTGTACAGCCAGTACACCATAGCAGGTTTTAAACTTTTCCTACTGTTCTTTTATAGATAAAAAGAGCATTGCCATTTTGATTCTTTCCGCTACGTTAAGTTTCCAATTCAGTTTTTGGTCCAGAATTACACCCAGATACTTCACGCCGTCCGAGAGTGTTCCCTTCCGTTGAGTTTTGGGAGTCTGAATTGCGGTATCTTGTACTTTTTGGTGAAAGGCACCAGTTCCGTTTTGGAATGGTTGACATTGAGTATTTTCCCTGCGCTATTATGACCACTTCATCTGCGTATGCGGTGGTACTTATACCCATTGTACTAAGCTTTTTGAGCATGTAGTTGATAACCAGCACCGGCAGGAGTGGAGATGTTACTCTCCCTCGAGGGGTTCCCCTGGTTATGGACATTCTAACCGAGCTTTGCCCAAGGGAACAGTTTATTTTCCTGCTTGCAAGCATCATGCAAATCTAGTTTGTAATTCCCTGTTCAATGTTAGCGTCTACTAGAGCATTTTAAATGGCGGTACACTCCACATTATTGAAGGCTCCTTCAATATCGGGGAAGACCGGCATCGCAAATTCACCGAAGTATGAACTCTTCTCTATTTTCTCCACCACCTCGTGCAGGGCGGATTCTACAGATTTGCCTGCATTCATTACTGCATCTATTCCTAATGTGAACTTGCAATAATCGCCCGAAGGTTTTAAGCATAAATCATGACAAACTTATTGGTCTGAAGTCTTTTGCTTAACTTCCCTCTAAGCCATTGGTATGTACCCTATGTCTAAGAATTTCCAAAATTTTTCCGATTGCTATCTCCTATGCTTTCTGTAGCATAATCGGTAGAATACCGATCGGGGTCATCTGATACTGTGGATCTCGGAAAGTGGGTTTCCACCTCTTGGCTACTTAATTTTTGTCAATTGATTTGAACGGGAAATTGGTCGGTTTGAAGTGCCAGTTTTTTGCACAATCGTGAAAGGTTTCTGAAGATTTGACTTAACTCCCACCGGCTTTGTTCTAGTTGACGTGCTGCGTCTTCAATTGCGCGGGGCAATGAAGATATCGCCTTATGAAAAGAGGATCTAACTGTCACGTTCGTCTGCCTTGGTATGTAATCTCTGTAAGACTCTGACAAGTCATCTCTTGGTGCTTCGAGTTGGAAATCTGGTTTGGCCAGAAAATCCTTATGATATTCCGTAGATACCTATTCAGAAACGTGCGCAGTGTCCTGTGATAGTGGCAGACAGTTCTTAGGTGCTGCACGCAGTCAAAATTTTACCGAAACAGCCGCAGCTTGAGCTTTACGCTGATAGTATTGCTTGCGATATCTAGTTCAGTTTTTTCCTCTTTCTAATGATTATTGTGGAATGCTATGCGGATGCTCCCATCTCTTCCAAGGCTGACAGTTTTAGTTCTGGGGAATTTAAAGATGCTTGCTTCTCTCTTCATGCCATTGTCATTTGCTGGAGCTCTATTATCCTATGGAGAGCAAACAAACGTTGTCAACGTAATCAACCTGTGGCAGTTTTGATGTCAGAGTCCATCGAATTCCTCCGTTTCCCGTTGATAGAACAGCGCGGAGTACATTGCTTCTCAGCAATAGAAATAATATTGGGGAAAGGATACATTTCTGTCGCACACCGTTTTGGATTTGGAATTCCTCCCAAGACTTCTCTTCCAGCCTTATATGCGTTCACGTCCCAACAGAGGAAAAGAGCAATGCTCTCAAAGAAAGTTTCTACGAGCTCGTCGAAAAAACCTACGAGCAATGCCAAAATTAGAAAGGAAGACATCTTTGGCAGCACAATCGGAAGATGTAGCCTACACGACACCACACCTAGAAACGGACTTAGGCAAATCGATTTCGCTACGGGACGTAACGTTACTATGGCAAGCATAAGGTTGCCTCACCTCTATCAGCTGTCAACCAGATTGATCATGTTGCGATCGACGTAAGGCACTTCTCAAGTATTTTAGATGTCCGAGCATTCCGAGCGGCCAACATAGACTCGGACCACTACTTAGTTGCAGCCAACGTACGTTTACGGATATCTCAGACGCCACAATAACGGGGAAATACTATGAGGAGATTTAACGTTGAATGGTTGCAATCGCAACAAGCCGCTAGAAACTTTGCCGATCGCGTATAGCTCAACCTCTCGAGAAGTCCTTTGCAGCCAGCATCAAGTGCTGCAGATCAGTAGCTTAGGTGCCGAGAAGCCATCAGAATTGCAATTGACGTTGGTTTCACCCGCCCCTGGTTTGATGTAGAGTACCGGCAGGCACATGCAGCAAAACAACATTCCTACAAAGCAGCGCGGCACAAAAGGACGAGCGTGGCTCATGAGCTCTACGAGCAAATGAGGAGGAAAGAACATCGGCTTCTCCGGAGAAAAAAAAAAGAACATGAAAAGCGCTCGATCGAGGAAATAGAGAGCTGCTACTCCAGAAATAATGTTCGCAAGTTTTACCAAGAGGTAAAACGAACGTGTCAGGGTAATAAGACCCGAACGGCAACCTCACAGTCGGTGCCGAGGATATGGAAAAACCATTTCACTGTTAAACGGCGAAGACGACAAAAATTCCGCTTTCAGACAGAGCCATCCATTCAATATTGACGATGCAAGCCATGAATTCCGTCCACCCGACCAAATTGAAGTGAGGTTAGCAATATGTAAACTGAAGTCGAACAAGGCTGCCGGGCCGGACGACCTACCCGCCGAGCAATTTAAGGCAGCAGGAGATGGCCTGGTAGAGAGCACACACCAACTTATTTCCAAGATTTGGTGCGATGAATGAAACCTCAGCACCGTTTGTCCAGTTCACAAGAAAGGAGACCCTCTAAACTGTCTTATCTATAGAGGTATCAGTCTCCGAAAGGTCGCATATAAGATCTTGTCAGCCGTAGAACGCGAGCGCCTTAAACCATTTGTCAACGATCTGATTGGATTCTACCAGTACGGTTTAAGGCCCGGTAAGTCCACAACTGACCAAATATTCACACTACGGCAGATCCTAGAGAAAACCCAAGAAGTTCAGATTGATACTCACCACCTTTTCATCGATTTTAAAGCAACATATCATCCGCTTGTGCAGGATGAGGATGAAGAAGTCACGCTGCTGCATCAAGGTCGGTAACCGGGACCGTTGATGTCGAATAAGAGTTTAGGCAAGGCGATGCGCTGTCTTGTGACTGCCTCAACATCATACTTGAAAGAATTGTGCAAAACTCACCAGCCAACACACGAGGTACGATCTTTCTAAAGTCTGTTCAATTTCATGCGTATGCCGACGATATTGATATTGTCGGTAGAACACAGCGTGCTGTCACTGGTGCGTTTGCGTGTATAGGTACAGAAGCGGCAAAATTGGGGGCAAAACAAAGTATATGCTGTCAACAAGAAGCGGCACCTAACATCGACAAATGTCACAATCGACAGCTATAGTTTTGAGGTAGTAAGGGATTATCACATCTGGAAACGACATCTCTTCAGAAATCAAACGAAGAATAGCGCTTGCTAATCGCTGTTTCTTTGGACTGAGAAGGCAACTGTGTAGTAAGGCCCTCTTCCGAAAAACCAAGGAAACTCTATATAAGACCCTAGTGATCCCAGTCCTGCTCTATGGTTCTAAAGCGGATGAAGATATCCTTTTGGAACGAAGTGATTTCACCCTTACTGGGATCCGGATTGCGAATACGAGGAATTGTTACTTCGGACATCTTACCTTGACTTGGTTATATATCACTGGCAATTACTTGCCAAAGAACCGGAGCGAAACTTACCCAGAATTATTTCTTATACGAGACGAGCAAAGAACAGTCCAATGTTTTCACTGGATGTTGTCTAGATCACTGAAGCCTTCAGTGATTCTGTAGGCAATTCTGGTGTCGTAATTATTTGTAGCTGCCGCTTCTTCCTCGTCCATCCCATTGGTGTAGTTCCGTTTGTCACGTCTTTTTGAATGAAGTTACGTCTAAGCACCCTTCTCTTCAGTGTTTCAGCTCAAACGAAAGTGTGGTAAAGAGAGCCACGAAAACTTTCGAAATACTAGATTGAGCCATTTATGAGCAACGGTTTTGGAAGACCAGCTTCAATTCAGAATGTATGATGTACGACCTATGTCTATCCATCAAATGCTCCTCAAAGGCCTGTCAAAATTTAAGACAAACACAGCATAACGTACCCCGCCACCATCCCGGTCTATCACATCAGTTTCTTTCAAATTAAAGAAAGCCTTGCCACAGTTATACGTGAGCAAACACACACATCTATCTAAATCACTTGTACGTAATGACTCTACAAAATCGACTCTTAAAAAACCAAGACACAATCAAATCCGATCTAAACACAACAATTAAAAAGATAAGAGGCGTCATTATTCACTGCGTCTACATGCCCCACTTGCCACATTCGGCTTTTCGTTCGAAAGCGTAAATCTAACGGTTGAAAACGAAATTCGTTTCACTTTCACTTGTTGAGCATACTCAACACTCGACTCAATAATCAAAAAAAAACAAAAAAACAAACAAAAAAAGTGCTGCCAACAATTAAAATTAATTTCTGCCATCCATTAATCAGTTACGCATTCTTATGCTCGCTTCAGTGAATTTAGCAACCTCATACAGGCCACCACACCAGTCAGGTGCATGGCTATGAATACAAGAAAAAACCAACAAGAAGAAGAGGAAGAAGGAGAAGGAGAAGGAGAAAAAAATCTATTTCAAGGAACTCAACAACTAGCACACAAAAGTAAAAGATTAAAATTAATTAATCGTTAGCTCATAGACGCCTCATGCATCAAATGTAAATGTACTCTGGCTTTCCATTGACCACTGACCATTGGAAACAAATCAAAAAAAACCACTTGTGCAACATTCAGTATTGCCAAAAAGTAAATCAACCTAAAAGATACAAATTCTACACACATTCACCCCTTTAGATACAAAGTACGGAGTATATACGCGTACATTAGACTGAGAGAGTTCGTAGTCGCCATTCGACATACACTTGCTGAACACAGCCCGAACTCGATCGCTTGATTAATTAAGTAGTCCAAGGTGCAATAAATAAAATTAAACATTTGTACGGATATATGTAAGTTGTACGTAGTACGTCCTATGTATCCGTTAGTTGATGTATCTAGATGCATGTAGAGTAGACTCTCGTAATTGTAGATGAATTTAGGTTGCTGCTGCAATCTAGTTGTAGCCGGTGGTACCACCGGCATATTGTAGCCACCTTCATGGACCCGCTACTGTTGTTACCGTGAGACACTTCAAAATATATTCTCGTGAGTAATAGAAAACATGTGCAACATATGTTGCCAATGGTTGCAAACAGCAAACTGCGAAACGCATAGAAACTTTTTTGTTTTTTTTTTTCTTTTTGTTTGTTGGTCCCTCGTCTGTCTTGGTAGCTTTTCTCTCTGCGTCTTCTTTCATATTTTTTTTTTTTTTTTTAACGGTAAACGACAGCCGAGTGGCATATAAGTTTTAGATAGATAGCCCCTTGAGAACCATTACCACACGCGCCTGGTCTTGATTGAGTCCAACAAAACGTGCGCGTCCCGTACAGAGTACAGAGTATTTGTACAGAGTATCTGTACACAAGAGGTGAGTACGAGTACGAGTACGAGTACGAGTACGACTAATGGCTACTGTTACTAGATACGGCAATCTAGTCACAGTCGGCCACACGCATGTACATGGAACGCATACGAAATTTATTGGATGCGGAAGTCGTGAACAGTTAGCGAAATGCGTTCTCGGACGGACCTTTTTGCTTGCGTCGTCGTTGTTTGCTTTAGATTACTCCTCTGCCTGACTTGTCGAATCTATAGCGTCCCTCTGGATTTATTGGGTTTTGACACCCCCCCCCCCTCAGTCATTAGTGTTTAATTAAGTGAAAATTACTGAACGATATTTCATGTGCTCATTTCGCTTATTATTCGGATGAGGGGAACGCCGCGCCGGCTTCGAATCAGTACCGGTCTTAAATTTTTTTTCTTTTTCTTTTGGGGGTAAATGAGATTAATGGAGGTTTTGAGATAATGATATGAGTATTGGCCAGACGACGGATAAATTGGGAAAAAGCACGAATAGATGCAATTACTAAGAAGGCAGTATACGAGTAAGTATGATTGCAGCAATCAAATAAATGAAATGCTAATTATGCTGGTGGCAATGTAACCTATACTTAAAGGTGCGGCGAACTTAATTTGACGGTAATTATAAGTTATTGTAATTAGGCTAAGAAGGTTAGTGAAGAATGAATTTCAAGGGGCAGATATGAGCAGATGTGATTGAGATTTTCAGGTCGTATTTGAGGGCGAAGTAGAAGCATTTGCTACTTCTAAGAAGGAACTAGGTCAGTGATTTTCAGGCGAACGGCTAGTGATGAAAGGATTCTGTCAGTTGGATGTCTAAGTTCTTCAGGAAAATACACCACTCCTCGGCTACATCGGGGTCTCAATCTCATCTTCTATTCAAAAAATTAAGGGGTTTTTTGGTCCAGCCTGCACTACAGATGTATGGTATAGATGCGATAACACGGAAACTCTTGGAATGCAAAACCATCATTCAGGAGTGATTTCGGTCAGAATCTCAGCCAGGAAAGGAATATTGTCATCACGGATGACTCCAAGCCCGATGTAGCATTCTGGTGTCTTGAGCTTGTCTTTCAAGCGAAGATACACTCAAGTCTAATAGCAATGAACTATGCTGTGAAGGATCTTTGAAGAGGGATAACCAAGCTGCACTTAAGGCCTTGCTACAGCCTGTTACCGCTTCGAAACTACTCGTAGTTCGAAAATGTTATGCTGAATTCACTGAGTCTTGTTTGGATTTTAGAGTCACGGCAATGATCTTGCTGGGGTACTTACTATCGGGTTTTCCAATAACGACTTCACAACTTTTTTTTTAAATAAAAGGCAAACCATTTGAGATATTTCAAAAACTTTATTATTGGCTTGAAGTACAATCAAAACATTTATGAATGAAACTCGACTTCGTTCATATGGCCACCGCAGGCACGTTTGCAGCGGTCGATTCGTTGGACCCAATTTTCAACGACTCGGCCACACATTTCGGCCGCTATTTCGCGTTCAATGTTGGCTCTGAGCTCTTCAAACGTCGTCGGCATGTTGGCATAAACCAATGACTTAACGTAGCCCCACAGGAAATAGTCAAGCGGCGTTAAATCTCACGAACAAGGCGGCCAATCGACTGGTCCATGTCTTGATATAACACGCTCACCATACTTACTCTTCAATAAATCGACTGTAGCGTGTGCTGTGTGGCTTGTGGCACCATCCTGTTGAAACCACATGTCGTCCAAGTCCATATCTTCCAATTCGGGCTAAAAATAATCGGTGATCATGGCGCGATAACGCTGACCATTTACAGTAACGTGACGATCGTTATCGTCGACGAAAAAATATGGCCCAATAACGCCGCTGGCATGCAAACCGCACCAAACAGTTATTTTTTGTGGATTTATTGACGAACCCATTAAGCCAAAAATGAGCTTCGTCACTGAAGATGGTTTTGCGATGAAATTCATCATCTTGGCGCATCTTCTCCAGAACCCAGTCGGAGAACGTACGTCGCTTCAGATGGTCCATCGGCTTCAATTCTTGAGTCAACTTGATCTTGTATGGGTGTAAACTAAGATTCTTACGCAAAATACGCCATAATGTGGTCTGAGCGATGCCCAATTCTTGAGAACGCCGTGGAATTACTGATTTGGATCGTTTGCTACGGACGTCTGAACTCCAGCGATATTTTCGACACTTTGACCAACCCGTTGTCTCACTGACACGGCAACATCACACAACGAATATGTAGACTCAAATTTTTGCACTAAACTTGTTATTGCCTATCTACTAGGGCGAGAATTACGACCAAAAATTGGAGTTAACGCTCTTAAAATTGCAGTCACCAACTCCGAATATCTGTAGAAAATTTTTATAATTTGCAGACGTTGCTCGTTAGTGTACTTTACCATGATGAAAATATTGAGTTTACTGAATAAATTGACAGTGACAGTTTGATGATTAGTGAAAGGGTGCGTTCACAAATTAAATTCAAAGTTGTCAAGTCTCTATTGGAAAACCCTTTATAAGGATAAAAGAGCTTCAACTTCACGCGTAAATGCAAAAAAAATTTACTACCACCAGCTAAAAAAGTCAGTAGAGAAATTTTTCTGTTCCTTGGGCATGTTATTTTTGCAAATCCTGTAAACAATTATCCGTTTCGTTCATAAGATACTGAAACTATTTTTTTCAAAATGCGATCTAATGGGTTCCCATTACGCAGAGAGTCTATCTAAGACACAGCAGCTTGTAATCTTTTTAAACCCCGGGCACACTGCTCCTAAACATCCAGGCTAACCGCTTTGATATTCGCAATAGCTTGGCCTTTAGAAAGTTCCGTCTTGAGTCTTGAGTTCCGACTGGAGTCTAGGAGTTGACACACGGAAACCCTTTTGGTTGAAATGTTACTATGCGTTTGCTTGATGTGACTGTGAATTGTGTTCGTTAGGTAGGTAGGTAGGTAGGTAAAAGTGGCTGTTGGAAAGACCAACCCACTTAGGCCTATTGGCCCGTTGTGATGTCACGTGGATCTGTGATCCTCTTACTCATGGAACCAATTTGAGCTTATGTTGAAACGTAGAAGTCTGTTAACGTCTACATTCTTTAAATAACTTAGGTCATTGTAGAAGAGAGCCGGGCAAGTACCGAGTAGGTGGAGGATTATCTGCTCCTCCTCCTTGTCTATGCAGCTTCTACAGAAATTAATTGTATAGACACCTAGCCTTCTTGCATGCTTGCCTAAAAGGCAGTGTTCAGTGATGACACTTATGATGGCGCTGAGATGTTTCCTATTTAGAAAGATCAAACCCTTAAAGCGATTCAGATCCAGCTTTCGCCAGATCGGTTTAGTTGCTAGACATGTTGATCCAGCAGTCTACTTAAGGTCTGTCCTTTTGTTAGCATCCAGCTTTAATATTAGGTGCGCAACTAAGTTTTCAATAGATGGCTCCAGCAGTAAGTGCTGGTCGATTTTGACTATCCAAAATGTCATGAACCAGGCTTAGACATATGGTAAATAAACCGTTTTGACATATTAGTGATCTTGTTTTGACGTCATATACTTTTGGCTGTGTGAAAATGTCTGATTTTGTGCCAAATAATCGTTACTTGCGGGAAGTTTTGATTTTCTTCTTTAATCAGAAGAAAACGGCGGCTAAAGCGCATCGAGAGCTCCAAAAAGCTTACGGAGATGCTGCTCTAAGTGAAACAACGTACTGTAGTCGGTTCCGTCGCTTCAAGAACCGTGATTTCGATGTTGACGACCGACCGCGTGAAGGAAGGCCAAAATCCTTCGAAGAGGCTGAATTGGAGGCATTGCTCAATGAGAGATACGAAAAAGTAATTCTACAGCATGACAACGCTCGGCTTCACATTGGCAAACCCGTTAAAACCTACCTGGAAACGCTCAAATGGGAAGTTCTAACTTACACGTAATATTCTCCAGATATTGCGCCGTTAAATTACCTTTACCGTAACAGTATTCGAGCTCTGCCAGAAAGATGAGAAAAAGTTACAGATAGCGATGGGCAATACTTTGAATGATTCATTTGTGACGATTTTTTCACAATAAATTTGCATTTTCATAAAAAAAGACAGAGATAACTTTGTTGCGCACCTAATATTAACTCGCACGAAGCGATAGCTATACTGATTCTAGCCTATTCCGGTAGAATAGCTAGAGTGGTTCCAATTTTGGGGAGTTCGTCGGTCCTACAATTCCCTAGAATGTCTCTGTGGCCCGGCACCCAACAAAGGTCAAACTTGAACTGCTCTGCCATATCCATAAGAGATGATCGGCATTCAAGGGCGGTTCTAGAATGGAGCACGCTACAGTGATTTGGAAGACGGAAGAGATTTGCTTATCTGAGAAAACACCACCACCAACCGTTATCAGTCTTAGATCCATCTGTCTAGAAGAGGATTAATTTTGTATCCATGGAAGCATCTTCGTCCCGGAAGGATCTAGAGGGGTAGCTAACATGAAGGTCTTTGTCAAATCAAAGTTGCGGTATGGTGTAATCGACGTTCTCTGCGAAGATTCCCACCTAGTATATTAAGAATATTAGCGTGGCCAAATGAATTATTTGTCCACTGACGAATAGCTGCGGTCGTAGCCACTTTCCTGCTGAATATAGCGAGGAATGCCAAGTGAAACACAATATCCAGTGCCGCGGAGGGAGTAAAGCGTAGGGCTCCGCTTATGCATAGACATGATGTTCTTTGGAATCTGCTTAGTTTGTTGCAGTTTATTGCATTGTCTAAGACCGTTAAACAGACAACCAACCCGTAGGTGAGTATCGATCTTATAACCGAGATGTATAGCCAGTGGGTTATGCGAGGTTGAAGGCCACATTTGTTCCCAATGACTTTTTTGCACGAGATTTATTCTGTAGCTTTCTTGACTCTTTCTTGAATGTTAGGTTTCCAATTATTTCTTTTTTTGCTTTATAATTTGCGCGGGCTCAAGGGATTTAAGTACCCTTAAATAGTTTGGACACATCGCGGGCGAAGGAAAATCAGGGACGATAGAAAAAGAGGCACCGATGAACGTTGGTTTTAAATGTATGAAGGTTATAATGACTAGGAAATAAAGAGCTAGGCAGGGCATTCCATAAGCGAGTTGTATGGCTTAGGAACGAGAACGCTTGAGGGCTTGAGGGCTTGAGGGTATACTGATGAGCATTCATAGCGAGTCGGGTTTTACGGTTAAAAGTTTGAAGGGACGGAATGCTACTGGCGATTTCTATGGAGCACTGGTGGTGAAAATAGCCATAAAACAGAGTGAGATACGAGACATTACGTCGGTGTTCGAGTATGTCCATTGTTTAAGTAATATTAATATAACCTTTGAGTTTAATCGCACGGTTTTGAATCCTATCTAGCAGGTGCAGAAATATTTTGGGCGCACCGGACCAGATGTAAGAATTGTACTCCAATTTCGGCCGGATAAATGACTTATACATATATTGAGGCCAGATCAGAGGGGGTAAAGTAATTCTTACATCGCTTGCGAAAACCTAGACATTTCGCAGCATTTTTGACGGCAGCATAGTTTCCGGCAAAAATCAGACCCCATTATTTTTCTGTGTCGGAAAAGACTAAACTGGTACCGTTTATCTACTCGTATGAACCTGGTATGGTAGTAATAAATTTTGTTTTATTGACAAGATGTTGCTGGGTTGCCGTTTCTGCTGATGCTTCGACTTCTGGCTACTCCTCCGATGTTTATTTCGAAGCTGTTGGATAGCTGTTTCCAAGGCTCCTAACGCTGAGGTCACGCTTGTACAAGTAGAACCTGCAATTGCCATAACATCATACGACGTGATTGGAGAGTTGAGTATCTGCGATTTTGTCGGCGGTTTCTGCCCCGTTGTCGATTGTGTCCTATTTTCACGCTGCAAGTATGAACCTTTTGTTGCTTGGCGTGTGTTGTAGCCGTAAGGTTAGTAGGGCGTCGTCTGATATACTACTTGTATATACTTGTTTCTTTGATTAGTTGGTGTTACTTAGCCATTCCGAAACGAGTTATTAGTTTTTTGTTTGGTTCCCTATACTTGAATGTCTGTAGTGGATCTCTTGCGGACTCTTGGCTTAGTGATCCAGAGCCGTGACCAATTAAGATAGATTTGATGAGGTTTTATTGACATATGGATGGCCGTCAATCTGGGTAAACCCTAGTTCGGAGTCTGATGGCATGAACGGTTGTATTTTCAAAATGCTTATGCTCCGACTTCAGACTCTGCTGGTGTCGCAGATGTGGTTGTGCTGACTTTGGATGGTTGTTGCGCGTAGTTCTTGGAGTAGTTGTTTGACGGTGTGACTTCCCGTATCATATTTCAATTAGAATTATCGTTTCGTTCTATTTTTTTTCGAGCGTTCACAAACTATGCGATAGTTTGGCGTCACCAAATGTGGAATTGTTTGCCAAATCGCTATTTACAATTCGTTGTTATTTAAAAACACTCAAAGTTCGATCTTGAAAAGGGATAATAATATTTTTAAGATAACAATTTGATTGTATTACTTATTTATACCGCAGTTATTAATATGATGCTTTAGATAGCGCTGCTGATGGTTAGTGGTTGCTATAAATTTCCTCTGCGAAAATGTCTCTATTGGACTACGACTGAAGTTCACCAGCTGCTGGCATAGTCCGACTCAGCGTAATGTTAGTGGTGGTTATCTTCGGCGGCTCTCTTTTTCCTTTTCCTTTTTTCCTTTTTTAATTTGAATTTTTGAATGCCAACGAATAATTCCGAAAATATGTAAAAATATCGATAGGCAATGGTGGTGTGCTTTGTAAACCTGAAAAGATACATTGGATTCCTTTGTGCCAGGGTTAAGTAATAAAGGAATTCCAGTGTAGATTCGATCCTACTTCTTGTCAGATTCTTGAATCACATTTTTTCTGTATAAAAACAGCGATTCCGCTGTAAATTTCTCCCCCTAATTGAGTTAACGTGTTATCATCTTTTGGACTCCAACTTGTGTCATATATCTGCCATATGCAAATATGCATGTACGAGTATCTTTGTCAAAAATTTTCACAAATTCCTTAATTTTAAAAATTGTAAATCAATAAACCCTGTAACCTAGAGTTTCCCTTAATTCAACTGAGATCAACTTTCACTTTTAAGCGGCCAATTTAAATGCCAACCAATTTGGAGCTCTCTGAAATAAATTGTGTTCATAAATTGGTTGTTGGCTCTTGTTCCAAATTTTGCAACTCATTAAATAAGTTTTATACATATTTTCGCAGCAAATATGATAAATAAAAAAATTATGAATTTTTGATTTAACAAAACAAAGACCTTCGGACAGCGATCCAGACAACACAAGCTACTTGTTGCAAAGGCGGATTTGTGTTTGTGTGGATGGTTGTCTTTGGGACTTGTCCCAAAAATCTCAATTTTTCATTACTCAACTTAGCAGTGCTCGTACCTACTCGTTGTAAGCGTAAAGTTACTTTTCAACTTTTACCCAACATGTATGCGCTGGTGTAATGAATGTAAATGATAGGTCATATCATATACTGATTGTGGTAATTGTTGTTAAGCTCAAGATACAAAAGCAAATCAACAAACAAAAAAAAAAAAAAGCAAAAAAACCTCAAAACAACAAAACAGTTCATGTGCAACCTTCTCTTTCAAGAGTATCTGTTGTTGTAGGCATCTGAGGGGTATTGCGGCTAAAACACTTGCCGAGGCATAGCGTTAAGAAACCAGAAATCATTTGTCCAAGGTAAGTCACAGATACAACATACATACGAGTACAACATGCAAGATACAAGATAAACACCACGAACAAAAGAAAGAAACCAACAGAATTATTGATTAAGATACTCGTAGATTATATCTGTGGGACAGAAGGTGGGATTGATATGAATATGAGGTTATCTATTAAAAGATACAAAAAACAAAAAAAAAAAAACGTGTCGCAAAAACTAGGCCTGTTTGTTATTCTTTTTTGCTTTTTTGGAGACAAAAACATCTATGAGGTGTTAATTTCTATCAATCTGACGGACTAGGCTTTTTTTTTTTGTTTGTAAAGACCAATAATAGACGCGACTTGAAACTAGTTTAAGATACTCGTATACGTAAGTAAACAGCGCACTAACGGGCAGGTGAGGCACGTTTTAGCGCTGTAAACTGTGCCATGTATGTCAGCTGCAGGTTGTGCGATTCGAAACGCTTTAATTTGCATAAATTGACTATTTTTAGGCATTTGCTCGAGTATCTATTAGATAGTCGTAAAATCATAGATAAATAATAAGCACAACCAACAGTGAGATATCGAATGGATTTTGAATGGAATTTTTTGGTGCTTGTCTAAGAGGAAAACTGTTTTCGTTCGTCTAATACTCTAATCGGCAAGTGAAAGGGTGATTTTGGACTTTTGATTTTAGATTTCCGTTTCGATTGGGTTGCCGGAAGTTTGTTTACCTTAATTCGATGGTTGGTCTTCACAATTTGGGATGCAGCATAGATTGTTGATCGTAAATCACAGTTTTTTGTGGAATTTTCAGTTAGCTTGAGATGGAAAGTATAGTGAAAGCGATGGGAAATCAATATGCCACACATGTGTAGACTTATGAGTTCATGCCTTCTGCCACGATATGATGGGAAGGAAGTGAACCCTTTGAAGGACACAGGGAAACAAATGAAAGACAACATCAATCCACACAAGGAACTGGTATAAGATGAGGTGAATGCCATGGTATGGATAGATAAGATACTAACTGATTGTTGCAAATAAAAGATAAATCAAACAGACATTCTAGGTCTTACGAGAGTTTGAATGCCTACCGCAAATATAAAGAAAACAGACAGATACGAGTATCTGAAGATATGCAATGTCCTTGAGGTAGTAGATATTCAGCGATAAATATCACAACTAGTTTGCTGACCTTGTGAGGCATACAACTTTGCACAATTTCTTGTAAAATGTTGCCTAGGTAGCAATCTAGCCAATAATATCACTTTCTCCTTCTTATTCAACTCTCGTTGTAAGCTATCGAAAACCTCTATGAAATCGTAACCGAAAATCGGAAACTTTTTGCGAATTGCAGCTAAAGTGTGCGTCTCCTTTTGCTACGAAGCCATCCCTCCGGAATGGATTCGATCTGATGAATGAAGAGCTAAAAGGGTGGCTAGATCAATGGCTCTGCGGAACCCTTAGAGATAATTTTTTTGCCATTTGAAAAACTTTTCTCTCGAAGCAATGAATGCCACTTGCATCTGCTTCTAATAAAGCATGCGCTTCTGTCGTCTTACAGACAAAAGCTAAAACCAAACTCGATGTGGCTTTAACATTTGACGTCAATGATAATGAATTCCCATCTGAAGTCCGGAATTTTCTTCTAAGGTCTGGTGTATGGTGCTTATTCGGCCTAAAATTCCACTGCTAGGGACCTATTGAATTGTTGACATAGAATTAGTCACAGATCACAGCGAAGAGGACCTTGTACGAAAAGTAAAGAAGACCAACAGCTCTGACGGCGGCGCAATTCAAGTTTTGGTGAAGACTAAGGCCCCCATTTAGTCGGCTTAAAACAATCTTAAATTAAACTTAAACTTAAACTTAAAACTAAGGTTGGTTGGAGTAGTGAAGGAGATCGGATTGGCGGCAGGGAGCGATATGGTTAAAGTCAAAGACGGTAAGGTTTGAATTGATCTCTCGTAGCATACGGGAGATTGGTTCACTTGCGCCTTAAGAAGTGTGATGGGTTGGTAGATTACGAGGGCTCGTGTTGAATAAAGTAGAGTTGTGAAGGGACCTCAAAGGAGTCGATGAGTATAGAGAAAGTCGGCTGCATCTCTGCGTTCCTCAAGGGTATTTAAGTTAATAAGGTTGATACGGTTTTGAGAGGGGGTTAGGGTAAAAGGATCGTACCAGGGTATAGCTGGAAGAGCAAATCGAAGAAAATGCCGCTTGATGCTTTCGATTCTCGAGATATGAACACGATGATATGAGGACCACACTTGACTGTACTTTAGGAGGGGGCGAACAAAGGTAATATAGAGTGATCTGGTCACGACAGGCCCAGGAATCCGCTAGTGCGCCAACAGTTCAGGGACTACCTTGACTTAGAAGCAGAAGCAGTTAGCAGCACAACGCAGAGTAGCGTGGATGACCACTGGAATGCTGTAAAAAATGTGTTTACAACTGGGGCAAGCAGCTATCCTGGTAAAAGGCAGAAAAGTCACCGCACATGGCTTACAAAATAACCAAAGAGTGGTGGTCAGAACTCTAAACAACATCCAGTGAAAAGTGTAGATGGTAGTCTACTGATTTCGGATGAGGAACAACTCACTAGATAGAGAGAACGTTTTGCTATGGTCTTAAACCATTTAGACGATGGCGCTATGATCTCGAATTCGAATGAGTTTTCCGAGTCAACAAATTCCCGAATTCGCATCGGGCCTCTCAGTTAAACCAAAATAATGGCAGCAATTAGGTCCCTCAAGAAAAACAAGGCGGTGGGTATTGATGGCATCTCTGCCGAACTATAGCAAGCGGCGCCAAATACATCGGCTGATTTGATACAGCCGCTCATATGCAGAGGGTGGGATTGTGAAGAATTTCCGCAGGAGTGGAAAAGAGGGATGATCATCAAGCTACCAAAAACGGGAAACCTGATGGAGTGTGGAAACTGGAGAGGTACGAGTATATACGTTCTTCCAGCCGTAGCCAAAGCTATGACTAGAATAATTATGGAACGATTCAGAGAACATTTAGATTCAAATCTCGACGTTGAACAGGCAGGCTTTCGCGGGATACTCCTGCATCGACCACATAAACGCCTTGCGGATCATTATAGAGCAATGCGTTGAGTACAGGTCTCCGCTACATTTACTGTTTATCGACTTCGAGAAGGCTTTCGACAGTTTGAATCGAGATGTTATATGGTTGGCAGGAGAGGCATCCGAGGAAAACTCGTAGCTACAATATTGCTAAAGCTACAGGTGGTGCGTGTCTCGTTTTGCACAATGGTAGGATATCTGAGGATTTTAAAGTCCAAAGTGGAGTACGTCAGGAGTGTATACTGTCGCCACTATTGTTTTTGGTGGTTATGAGCGATGTACTCTGTGCAGCATTGACAGAAGCCAACTGTAGAATTCGACGGACAATAACATCTTAACTTAAGCACCTTGACTACGCGGACGATGTTTACCTATTTTCACATCGGATAATGGACCTTTATTTGAGGGCCCACAATTTGAAAGATGAGGCTAAAACGAAAGCCCTTAGCACTTCCAACACCCGCGCTCAACTTCACATTGCCGGACAGGAGGTCGAGAAAGTTGACAACTTTCTACTTTTAGGAAGTGTGGTCTCGGCTAACCGGGGTGGCACCGAACTGCATGTGTACAGAAGAATCGAAAGGCTGCGTTCGGAATGCTACCCGAAATCTGGAAAAGCAATGCTTTCAGCTTAAGAACGAAGCTGTAACTGTTCCGCTCCAACTTAGAATCAGTGCTGCTTTAAAGGTGCAGTACTTGGAAGGTGCACACCACTACCACACGCAAGCTGCAAACCTGAGGATTTTTGGCAATGGATTTTACACACCCTTCGATGCGAAGACTATTCTATTGCGAAGCACGCCATGAAGTGGAATCCGCTTACCGAAGCAGGCAGAACGGCGGGGCGCCCGAGATATACACATGGCGCAGAACAGTCGAGGAGGAATCAAGCTCTTAATTCTGAGTTGGGAGAGCTCAAACTCGTTGCATTACTCCGAACAAGATGGCGCGCAAGCGTTGTTGACGCCCTATGTTCCCCGATGGGTCAAACGATTCATATATATGGTCACGTAGGGATTCGTGAATTCTTTGGTCCACCGTTTTACAAAACCTACATAGTACAGATTTGGCTTTAAGGATTATCTCGTCCATATGTAAACGGAACTTGAGCTCCCTATCACACAAATGCCGAGGTCGCGAAGGAAATAGGTTGTTTGTGGAGAAGTTAGAGTCGAGGAGGAGATTGGTGCCGCTTATGTGAAAAGGTCATGGATAGGCATTTGGTGATATTAAGTTTCAAACTATTTTTGAGGCACCTGGTCGTAAAACTATCAAGGTCTTGTTGAAGGAAGAAGGAGTCATAGGTTGTGGAAAAGATGAGTGTTTGATGATCCTATTGAGATCACTTACGGTTAATATAAAAGTAGCGGACCTAGATGGCTACCTTGTGGAACTCCAGGGGTGGCCAAAAATGGAGCCAAGTGGTCTAACCTAAAACGAGCACTGTAAAAACGGTTTTCCAGGTAAGAGGATATCCATTTTAAGAGTATGGGTTCAAAGCCGAGGGCTGACAATTTGAAGAGTATTAATCGGTGAGAGATTTTATCGAAGCCCTTGCTAAAACCAGTTGCAACTACATCGACCTCTTTACCATTCTCTAGAGCTGAGTGGGTAAAGGATACTAATTCATCGAGAATTGTGGTAGTTGACCTACCCTTCAGGAAACCATGTTGTCTTAGTGAATTGCATTGGAAGCTTAGAACTTCATACAAAATACTTTCGAAGAATTTGGGTATATGGGAAAGTTTAGAAATGGGAGCATAGTTGATCCTTTTTTGTGGATCGAGGTTATGAAGGAGGTTTTCCAAGCCTGAGGAAATTCACCTTGTGAATGGGGTGGACGAAAGAGATTAGAAAGAGCAAGGGAAAGAGAGAAGAAACATTTTTTAAGAAATATGGCAGGATGAATGGGCCGGGGATGATTAGTCATTAAGTTGATGCAACTTATATTCGATAAAAGACTGGTCCAAGGTGGGTGAGAGAGACGTTCAGTAGGTAATTAAAATACGATGGATCTGGTTCAAAGGAGCCGTTAGTGAAGGATTGTTTAAAAAAGGTAGCAAATCAGTTGGCAATGGTGTGTGGATCGGTTGATGACTTGTTGTTGAAAAATGGAGAAAGAGGGTAACCATCGGAGTTTCTTTGGTAGTTGGCAAATTGGAAAAAAGATTTAGGGTCGTTTGTAAGGTAATGTTGTTAAGGTAGCGCTGGTAAAGGGAATCGTAAAGTTCGGTGAAATGAAGATAAGCACCAAGATATTTGGAATAGTCGGAAAGGAATCTGGTACGGAGGAAAACAGGCCATAACTTGTTTCTCTTTTGTTTCGTAAAGAATGAAGCTTGCGGTTATACCAGGGAGGACTAGTTGATGATGTCTTAAGGAGGAAAAACGGAACGTAAAGGGAAAGGAATTAAATATTTCTCTATAAAAAATGGAAAAGGCATCATTTGTAGTTAGGTTGTGAAAGTTAATTGGGGATCTGCTGAAATAGTCACTGATTTTGTGAAAGTCGTAGGATGAGAAAGTTGTGGTGGAGTGAAAGAATGAGACGGTTATCAATTCTTGAGAGAGATAGGAGATAAAGTGACACTGAGGAATTAATTGAATTTGGTGGGAAGATAAGGTCTAATTCCCACCCCATGTAGTTGGGTATACCGCTTGTGTCTGTTAAGCGATCCAAGAAGAGACAATCTTTAGCTGAGCTGGCATTTGAAGCGGTGAAAAACGATTGATTATCTGATGGAGTCCACTGTATCTGAGGTCTCACTTCTTTGCCGGTTTCGGCAACGGTCAACTTAGTCGCTATGAGTTCCTCGCTGACGTCAATCATTTTTAGGGTCAGATCATTGAGTGTAGGATTTGATCGATGCGGGATGGGATGCATTGTTTTGAAGGAGAAATGAAAAAGCAAGTCGATATCAGTACGAAGAAGACTGATCGAATCTTCTTGGTGTGGTCCTTCCTGTCGACATCATATATTTGGTTTTAATCAAAACACCGGCGTACGTTAGTAGTTGCATAGACTATTGAAAGATTGTACCTCCTGTGTTCGCTTGTGAGTTTCGCAGAATTTTTTCAAGCAAAGGTCTTGGCTAACGAAGAAGCGAGCGTTCTCCTTCGTCATTCAGCAAAGACGAACGCGTTTGGCTGGGATGCCAAAACTGGACGTGCGGCCTTAAAATCGATGAAAAGATGATGGGTATCGATTTGTTTCTAGGATCTGCCGTAGTGTGGAGATTTGGTTGATTGTGGACTTTAATGGCCTGAAACCACACTGATAGGGGTTAATCAGGTTGTTTCCGGAGCGTTTTAAACGTTCACACAATATGGCAGATAACATCTTGTACCCGATGTTCAAAAGATCCTTATAGTTGGCGCAGTTGGGGGTCTCCTACTGCGATTGATGCTATGATTTCATTCATCAGACATACACTCTTCTGACCAGATCTGAGAAATGAGTTGGTGTACTCGTATGCTCTCCACAGAATCATTTCCAGCAGCTTTGAATACCTCAGCTGGTAAGCCATCATATCCAGTACGTTGCTTAGATATTGCTATCCTTACTTCGTTTTGGTCCTGTGGACAAAAGTTTTGGCTATTATCGTCTAACTTGAATGGTCTATTCTGCGTGACGGCGGCATGTTGGGCTTCATCCCCCGTTTTGCCATTGCAGGAAATTTTTTTCCATATTCTCATTACCACTGACTCCTATTACAATTTCCTAGTTTGTCTCTACAAGTTTCTGTATGAGTATTCTTGCCTTGACACAAAATTCTGTGTTCTCACAGTTGTTCTTCTTTGTTGTGGTGCTTGGGAAGTCCTTGGCTGCAACGAGGTGATGATCCAAGTCAATGCTAGCTGCCCGAAAGGTTCGGACATACAGAATACTGGAGCGATGTCTTACGTCTATCGCAATGTGATCTATTTAATTTAGCATTTCATCCTGATTCCAAGATCGCCATGTCCCTTTGTGTATATTGAGATGATGAAACCGTGTACTTGCAATAGTGATAGTTCGTCAGACGTGGTGTGGTGTAGACTATGCTTTTCAACTGTCCTACCAATGACATACTCTTTGCATGGCCTAATGCGATTTTAACGTCATGCTTCGGACATTGCTCATATGTCTTGTCGATGAGATCGTAGAAATATTCTTTGATGTCGTCGTCCTTGTTTTCCGTAGGGGCGCATACTAGTTTTCTGTTAGCGAATTTAGCCCTGATGCTCGCTCACGTCCCGGCAGCTCAAAACTTCTTACCTAGGTCTACCGCATATGGCAAATCCGCATCAGGATAAGCACTGTTTCTCTTCTCTACAGCAATCACCATAGTAAATATGTATCTATATCTCATCCCAAAGGATCACTGCTAATTGTTTCGGCTGCAAGTGTTCTAGCCTATAAAGTGCCCGAACTTTCCACATGAAGATCCCAGGATCATTGTCTTTTAAACGTTTGCAATGGTCGTCATTGAATCCAATTTAATCCGAGGCCATTAGTTGATTCGTCACATGGCTTGGGCCAGTATTATGCTACTGGCCGATCTGCTAGCCTGCATGAGTGTTTCCTTTTCTTCTTTATCTCCACAGCTCCTGCAGGTATCTTTAGAAAGGGGGCCAAGTTTATTTGCACGCCAGTAATTTGCAGCTTGTGATGATGCCCACTAAGATTTTTTGTGCGTCGCCGTTTTTGGTCAAAGTGAACGTTGCGCATTCTGAATTTGCATGAGACTAGTATTGCTGTGTCCTTCGAGACTTTCTCCCGAATACTCCGTGAAGATTTTGAACTTTTGTCGTTGAGAGATAGGTCACAGTTTCCACCTTGTCAAAACCAAGTCCAAGGTTCAAGAGTGCTAGTTGTTTAGATAATACGCCTCCAGTCTTTGATTAGTTTTACAAGCGATCAGTACATAAGCTGATGGATTCTGTCTTCGAAAAAAACATAACTCAGTCCGGTGTTAGCCGATATCCTTTTGTACACCGTAGTAGTAGTAGCTTTCAGGTGACTGGCAGTA
This sequence comes from Volucella zonaria, assembly GCA_963966105.1. Classification (NCBI taxonomy): domain Eukaryota; kingdom Metazoa; phylum Arthropoda; class Insecta; order Diptera; family Syrphidae; genus Volucella; species Volucella zonaria. The sequence goes on along the minus strand of OZ014530.1, from coordinate 28,805,750 downwards.
CAGGCAACCATCTGCCAGCTATAGCTGTCTAGAGACGTAGAGTAATAGAGAATCTAGTGCAGCAGTTAGAATAGATCTCATAGATCTCAGACCGAGGATAGTAGGAATCAGGCCAAGCTTTGCACCTTTGTTAGTGATACACATCCACCAAATATAGTGCATGTGAATAGAGCCATCTAGCTAAACCATTGCTGAATATTTTGAATAATTTGCTGTCAAGAATGGTTTGAAAAAATGTTGTCCATTTGGCAGAAGCTACTTGTAAATATTTCGGATACCTCCACTCATCCAGATGGCATTCTCTAATATAACACATGTGCTGAAAAATACGTTTCTAAGGTTTCTAAGAGAGGGCACCACTTGAATTAAATCCAACCAAATATTTTCAGTTAGTACCAACCTAACGTGTATAAATTTGACAGCTGTCGGACGATTAGTTCTCGAGATATAGCGTTGTGAGTGAAGCAACTTTTGTTATTGTGAAAAAAAATGGATTCAAAGCAATTTCGTGTGTTGATTTATCATTGCTTTTTGATGGGAAAAAATGCAGCCGATGCAGAGAAATGGCTTGATAAGTGTTACCCGGACTCTGCACCAGCCGACCGAACCATTCGCAAGTGAATTGAAAAATTTAAAAGCGGTCATACAAGCACCGAAGATGATTAACGTCCAAAAGAGGCTGTTTCAGATGAAAACATCAAAAAAGTCCACAAAATGATTACGAGTGACCGTAAAGTGAAGTTGATCGAGATAGCTGAGTCTCCGTAGATATCAAAAGAGCGTGTTGGATATATCATACACGAATATTTGGACATGCGAAAGCTGTGTTCAAAGTGGGTGCCGCGTTTGCTCACAGTCCACCAAAGACAACAACGTGTTGATGATTCAGAGGAGTGTTTAAAGCTGTTAAACCGCAATAAAGCCAAATTTTTGCGTCTGTGTGTGACAATGGATGAAACTTGGCTCCATCATTTCACACCAGAGTCAAGTCGGCAGTCCTCGGCTGGCAAGGTTATGGCATCCGTATTTTGGGATGCACATGGAATAATTTTCATCGATTATCTCCAAAAGGGGCAGACTATCAACAGCGACTATTACATTGCGTTGTTGAAGCGTTTGAAGGACGAAATCTCAGAAAAACGGCCGCATTTGAAGAAAAAGAAAGTGCTGTTTCATCAAGTCAATGCACCGTGTCACAAGTCGATGAAAACGATGGCATAATTGAAAGAATTCGGCTACGAGTTGCTTCCCCACCCACCGTATTCTCCAGATTTGGCCCTCAGCGACTATTTTCTGTTCGCAGACCTCAAAAGAATGCTCTCCGGAAAGAGATTTAAAACCGAATCGCCGAAACAGAGGCCTATTTTGAGGCTAAACCGAAATCGTACCACAAAACTGGTATCGAAAGATTGACAAATCGTTTCAACCAGTGTATCGCCCTCGAAGGCAACTATATTGATAAATAAAGTTGAATTTTGCAAAAATGTTGTGTTTTACTATAAAACGGCATGGACCAGCCCATGTGTTATTTCCTAGTGCAGAGGACCATTTCCGTTGTACTTGGCTTGACTGCAGTTGGACAGTCTGTTTACAGCTCTAGCTATATGCAGGTGATGCCATTAAAATGTCATCTACCGAAGTAACCATTTTGCAGATTTCCCTTTCTAGTCTAAGTATTTTTTTGACTACCACACTACTTTGCGATGTGCCTCGACTGATATCTCCCTGAACTGAGCATCTCTTACCTTTGGACTAATGATTCTTATTATGAGAAACTGTTTTATAAAGGCCTTCACTCCCACACATGGCAAGTCGGAGAAAATATTCCTTTGCTGTCGTGTACATTTGTACGAGTACCTCGTCGGACTTAGAATTTCAATTCATTCTAACAATGATATCACTTCACAAACACTGATATTCTGACTTGGTTTTAGGTTATGATATGGCCTGACTTCTGACAATTAACTGACATTACACCTTTAGCAATCTACTGACAATATTTCTCAACTACTAAGGACATTCTTATTAGCCAAACAAATTTCTCTTTCCTTGGATAGCGCTGTAGCGACGATCATGTCGCTCATGGTCAGCAAAAGATCACGGAAAATAGAATAACATAGTACCTAGTTCTAATTTGCTTTTAATTACCAGAAGACCTTTATCTAAGGTCCCACTCTCTGGACTACGCACTACATCTAAAGCTATGTAAGTCATGTTAATCGTGTGATTAAAACAACCTTTACTTGAACTTTTTAGTCGAAGAAAACCACTACCTGGATAGATAACTTCAGCCTATTATCATTTAATAACACTTCTATGGTATATAATTACCATCATAACAACCTTTTAATTAGTCCCGGCAATCATAATAACATCTCCCAATCACGTCATTATATTATTTACCAACCGGCCGGTGTATGGTATTCATACCAGAGCGGCGTGACAGTATAAGCACCCTAGCTAGTGCCGCATGCGGATAATTACTTAACCCAAACTGCAGTAAAAGCAATTAAAAATGTAAAAGCCTTACAACCAACTACATCTGCCATTAGGCTTAGTGACAATTTATAGATACATTCGACCGCATGCCTGGCGATCATCTCTCTGTCGCGATCGATCAATTAGCGCCATATTCCACCTTCCGGAAATCATTGGCAAAACCGCGCATACGAACTTCAAAGCTCGTTCGCGATTATAGTTTTTTTGTTTTTTTTTTTTCTTCTCTCTGATCAATGATCGTACGTACTTAGTCGCGTCACTTACTCGTTTGAAACGCGCGACTTCATCACAACGAGCGACTTCTTAATCAAAAGGCAAACGTGAACAGCTGAATTGGAAGGCATGAAAGCAGAAACTACAATAATAAAAGAGAAGGCCAAGCACAGCCGCCCGTTGCATAACTTCCGTAAACAACACTTATCACGGGATAAGTGCTAGAGCTATCTGAAAACGTCGTAGTCGTACTCGTATATCAGCGGTGGCTTTATGTGAAGCTTCGTAGCTGTAGAGAGCAGCTCGTACCGTACCTACTCGTACTCGCTCTGGCATAGCCGTATTGCATCACTCGAAACATCATCGTAAGCGCGCACGATCACTTTGTCCAATGTCAATGTGCGTTAGAGATACTTGTTTTGTCAGATAGTACTCATAGATGCGTATGCTGTTTGATAGACATAGCCAAATAGATAGATAGATAGAAGCTGCCTCACATACATATGTAGACAGTATGTTCGCGGAACGGATACGTTGTTGTCATCGTAACATGTTGTAGATGGCATTGTTTAGCATGATGATGTTAAAAGATGGCCTATTGTTACATTGTCAGTTGGTATCGCGTGTAATTTACTCCCTGATCGTGTGGTTTCTGATTAAAAATAAGCTCTCACCACCATCAACCACCACCACCACCAACAACAACAACAACAACAACAACAAGACAATAGACAACAAAAATAACACGACATCCAAGTACATATTTGTTGTCTATTTATTCTAATAGATGGCAATCAATTTAAATGTGAACCTTGGCTTTGAGAATATTATTGTTTGTTGTTGGGTTGTTTGGTTGTTTGGTTGTTTTGTTGTTGTTATTATGTTTGTGTCGGTAACCTTGTTTGCTTAGATTTAAGGGCATAGGCCGATTAGACGCTATGGAAAATTTCGTTCTAGAAATTTGTATTTTCATATTAATTTTATTTTTTTTCGTTTTTATTATTTCGTTGCTAAATTTCAATGTTGTCATCACTTAAATAGACTTCTCATGATCTTGATTCATTAATTGATTATTGTCTTGGGGAGAGAGGAATTTTTCATGGTCAGATAGAACCTCTTTGCTTCCCTGTGCGTGTTCTAACAATTTCTTGCTTCCTTTCCCAAGATCACTTTTCAGATCAGGCAAGTGATTCTTATCTTGGCTAACACGATTCGCTTGTATTCAAGATGTTTGTATCTACAAATTAGAAGAAGATCACTGATCCACGTTTGAAAATGTCCCGCTGTCGACAATTATGGCAAAATCATCGGTAGTCTGGTTCTTGCCTTGACTGACTGAAAAGTGATCTGCCAAATGGTTTCGAATCGAAAGTCCGTTTTTAGTACGACATTCCCTTTATTACTATCTGTGCACCCTTTTATGACTCAAATATTGTCACTTTTCCGGAAATTTGTCTGATCTTCGTCAATCACGAGTGCTACCCAATATTTTGGGACCCACACTCTCTTTCACTAGTTCAGAAGTGATCTGCCAAATTCTGGTAAACTTTTTGGGTACATTTCTTGCTGTATCTGAACCTGTAATGCTTCTAGTTTGCAGATATACTCGTATGTTCAGTATTTGACCAGCAGTAATGACATTGGCTTCAACGATGCAGACGATGAAGGGCTGCATTGATCATTTTCTAAAAGCAATAAAAGGGACCGAAAGATCCGAGTCTTATCATGGCAAATGCGGTTTGTTTCTGAACAATTTCTCTTCGTTATAGTTCTAAGAAGCTTGGCTTAGTCATCGCCTTCAATATTTTCTATATGCTCTACCCCAGATAAACTTCTGACATTGATATCTGTACATAGGCTCTTTGTCGCTCTCAGAATTTAAAATTTCTTTTGATGCGTAATTGTGGTTACAACTACTACTGTGAGCACCATTGGTTCTTTAACTTTCTGTGCTAGCCACCGGGTACATGTCATATTGTACTGGGCTCTGAGCCGGAGAAAATAGTGACGCTCTGTTATCCTTCAAAAATGATTTATCCTCACAAGGACCACGTATGGCTGATAAATTCGCGCGACTGGATCAACGGTTGAGATGGTAGTCTCCTTATATGAGCTACTTCACCGCATTTGGAGGTGAAGTCAATAGGATTTTTCACAGCTCTTTAGGGTCTTAAAACGGATTAGGCGGCAGTTCTCGTAACCTCGCAGCGAATTACCGTCTCCGAAATAATAAATTAATTTTGCCTAAGTGGCCCCAGAAATGGGCTGATTCTAGTACTTGTGCAAGAGGTAGTTAACCCGGCCATGTAGGAGCCCAAGCCTTGCGAAGAAATCAATAGCTTCGGATATAAACTGATCTATAATAGTGTTGAGGGTTAGAAACTAGTACGGTGACTGGTACATAGAACAGAAACAGAGTCTACTTGGAACGGATCTGTTGTAAACGGCAGATTAATGCAATAAGTTTTGACTTTTGAGCAAACACAATGTGACAATCCGCATCAAGGTTATATACAGCAATATCAGCCTGATGTGGGCTAACGATGCCACCATCGACTATTTCTACGGTCTTCTTAACAAAAAGTATGATCAATGCCCCAAGCATGACGGAACGATCGCTTTAGATGATGTTAACGCAAAAAAAGGAAAGAGAACAAGTCATCACGTCTGGAAATGAAATTAGGCTAATTGGTCTTGCTGCGGGACATAGTGTAACTATAGCTAGTACACGGTTTCCACACCTTGATATCCATACACGGACCAGGTTGATTCCTGATCAGCAAACCGTCAACCAAATTGATCATATTGTGATCCACGCAAGATACTCCTCCAGCATGTTGGATGTCTGAACGTTCCGACTTGGACCATTATTTTGTTGTAGCCAAGATAATTTACTTACTTTTTACTGACCTTCAGCTCTTTCCAACTTTTCCCCAATTATCGTGACAACTGCCCTGCGCCATGCATTTTTCCGCCGGGCCGTTCTTCTACAGTCTTGTGATAACGGATTCCACTGCATCGCGTAGTTCGCTATGGAACCATCGCCTTTTCGAAGTGTATGACCAATCAACTGCCACTTCCACCTTTGGATAGTTGCGCATATTGGTTCCTGAACCGTTTATTAGGGATACGTTTGGGCCAGAAAACCCCTAAGATGTTCCGTAGGCACCTATTAACGTAATAGTAGCGCTCACATTCCAAGTGGTATACAACATAGTGCCATACAACAACAATGATTCAAAATTTGAACGGAACAGTCGTAGTTTGGTGTTTAAGCTGATTGCAGTCCTTCCCCATATCATGGGCATCATTTTAAATGCAGACTTTGCTTCCCCGATTCGGTTGACAATATCTTGTTGGTCCAGCTTCATCCACCACCACATTTACCCACCACCACCTTGCACCCACCACCACCTTGCACCCACCTTCCATCCACTTTGCACCCATCTTCCACCCATCTTCCATCCACCATCTACTCACCTTCACCATCAATACTGACTTGAGTTGATAAGTTTGTTTCACGACATTTGACTCCCTCTCCATTTTTGCTGTCATTTGGTGCAGATCCTCAATCCTTTGAACGTCGTCAGCTTAGTCCAGATGTTAAAGTTGAAATGTAAGAGACCAACGAATTCCTCCGTTTCCGTTTTCGGATATATGGTACTTCTCCTGCACAAGGTAAGCCAGATAAACTGCCTATTGATACTCAAAATCATTGAACAGCAGGTGAGCTGGTGACCGGTATTCAACGCACTGTTCAATTATGATCCCCAGAGTGTTGATGTGGTCGACACAGGAGGATCCAGAGCGGAAACTTGCTTGGGCGGCAACGAGTGTATCTTCCAGATGTTCCTTTATTCGTTCAGGAACTACATACTTGGCTATTTCCGCACTCCATAAGACTACCTTTTTTTTAGGGAGCTTGACAAGCATTCCCTTCTTCCACTCTCCGGGGAAAATCTCTGCTACCCAAGCTCTATCAACAAGAGGATGTAAAAGATTGATGTTGTTGGTATGGCTCGCAGAAGTTCTGCCTGAATACCATGGAATCTTACCGCCTTGATATTCTTCAGATCGCGGTATCGATCTCAGCTTTACTAATAGTGGAGTTGCGAATTCTTGAAATTGTTGCTTCGGGAAGCTCAGTTTGATTTAGAATTTGATTCAAAACGCTCCTCCCATCGCTTGAGGTGATCCTCATTCAAAACGGAACCTTCTAGGCCTTTCACTCGTTGTTGACTAAAGTGATGACCACTTGTCACAGCTCTTTGATGATTTTGTAAATAGTTCTGCTATCACATCTGCTTGCTGCTTCCTCTGCTTCTGTGTCCAGGGCGTTGATATAGTTACGTTTCTTATTTTCCTTAGATATAGGAACTTTAACTCGTTCCTCCCTATTACTGGGGTATCTACAATACGAGCTTTAAGTAACTTACGTTCTTCAAGCCACCTCCAGGTATCCTCGGTAAGACAAGTACTTACAGACAATACCTTCCGCTCCAGATGTGAAAACATTTTTCACAGCGTTCCGATGTTCTTGGATGGTTGTCGGCAGTGAGTTGCTGCTGCTGATTGCTTTCACTCCTAGCGAAAAGTGATCCTTTCATTGTTGGCGTACTGAGGGGATCTTTAGTCGGTCAATGTTATACCTAGGCATTCTGGTGATGTTGCTGAGTCTTTGAACAGATGCAGTACGTAATTGGACACAATAATGTGATGATCGCTTACCAACCCCATGTCGGCTCCTAATCTGTTTCGGACTTCTAAAAGACGTCGATTTGGTTAGACGATGATTGTCTGTCAGTTGACACCCATCTGACTTTGTGGTAGGTCTTATTCTCAAACATCGCAAAGGCCGTGCTTCCCGTGTATGCCTATCTTTGCATTCAGGTCCCCCATCACGAAGACAATACATATCTTCGTTCGGCGTTGCGTTGGATATGGCACTTAGCTAATTGTAGTTGTCCTTTTCATCCCCAGTCAAGGGATTCGTTGGAGCGCAACACTGTATGATTATGATGCACCGTATTCTAGGCTAGTGCCAGGAAATTAAGCCTCTGCGTACTGTAGGTATTAGCAGTAGACCCACTCCGGATTCACGGAGTTGAAGAAGTTTATTTGTTAATACTCAGGTCCACTATGGACGGTAGCGCCAAGCTTATGCAATGCCCTGCCAAGCTCTTTATTTCCTAGCCATTATAACCAGCAAACATTCAAAACCAACGTGCGTCAGTATCTCTCTTTCTTTCCTCCCTAACTTGCCTTCGCCCGCGCTCTGTGTAAACATTTTAAGGGTACTAAAAACCCCTTGAGTTCTCGCTAATTATTACAAAAAAAAGAACAGTTGTCATGAGCTTCTTCGCAGTCAGAATTCGCCTTACGTCAATAGATTGTCTCCGTAGTAGTGTGCCGTCAAACAACTTCCTACAATATTATCTTGATATTGAACGTCTCATACCCAATTCACCATATTCATGCAAGAAATTAAAAGTGATAGTTAGAAACTGAAGTCGACCGTTTTGACAAATACTAAAACATGTTGGAGATCTAGCGGTCGATGTAGTCGTATGTATCTTATAGCAAGCTTCTGGTTTGATTCTTGACAACTGGCTTTATATCAGCATACAGAAAACACGTGCTGTTTCAAAAAGTTATTTCGACTCACGATTCAGTAAAATATCTAACGTGATTGCTAAAGATATGTTTTAATATATCTTGTAACTTACATTAGCTATTCGTTCTACGTTTCCATGACGCATTTGTCTGTGGTTGAGAGGAATCACTTTTGCTGAAATATTGTAGTTTCCCCACTGATCAACAGGTCTTTACTACGTCAGAAAAGATATTGGTTTGACTGAACAGGTTAGTCATCCGAAAAGCTAAAGAATCTTTAGTTACGTTAGCACAATTGCTCTTCAGAGTTGTTTTGTTTCAACTGACTATGAATCATCTGAACTTCTAAGGCGGAGTTCAGATAATTGTTTTGCAAAACTTATTGTGATCGATAGGTTGTTTCTCAAATTGAACTCTGTGCCATGATCACTAAGACATTGGGCTCATCAGTCTTCAATTTTGAAGTCTGTTTGACTAGACATATATCCGGCTTATGAGCTGCATGATCATTATCTATGAGCAACATATTCTAAGTATGTTGCTTTAAGATTTTAAAACTGACACATGAATCTATGAAAAAAGATGAAAGCCTCGTGTCTTTCTATCAAGCTCGGGCTATCTTAAGCAATCTGTTCGGACAACAGCTTGTAAGAAATATAGTTTGGGTGGCTATCAAAGCTGAACTGGTCATTTCCTATCGTAGACCTATAACAGCAAGGTTATAAATATTTCTGCTACCAAGAACTAGTCAATTTAAGGCAAACTGCGACTTCCTTTCATCACTTTTCCTGCTATCATGCTACGATATCCGCAGTGACAGAAGCCCAAGCAGAACCGGCGCCTGAGCATGCCCTTGAACTCCTAAACACTCTGCTTAAAATTCGAAAGTAGATACCATTGAATCTAGTGGAACGCCACCTTCAAAGGCTCTCTTTGTAGACAGAATTTTCTTCTGTTGTCTATATTTTCTCCAGGGATCATTCTTCTAGCTGTTTGTCAGTATCTTAATTAAGTCGCATGGGAATTCCTTGTACTAATTGACACTTAAACCATTCTTGGCTTTGGTTTTTGTCGAATGCCTCACTTTTGCCATACTACAACCGTCTTTCAGCTTTCGTACATTCCAACGTACTGTCTATTTATCACCTCACACACTCTTGCCCCAGAAAAGCAAGAAAAAAAATAAAAATAATCAATCCAAAGGAACCACAGAGTCTCCATCACATTTCACACCTCCAAGTGCAAATACAAGTCCACTCCTTTAACATTCCATGCGGCGCAAATACTTCTGACACAATTGCACGCGTGAGGGCTTAGATTTGGAATCTTATAATAAATTCTTTCGCGTACATATCCATCACCATCTCTGAGCACAATAATGCATTTGACTAAAGCCGCCACCGAGCTTGAGTCTTCTCTAACAGGTGACGTACTGCTGACGGCAAGACAGTCGCCACTACCTCATAAAATATCCATATGCGCGCGATGTGTGTTCTGTCAAGGAATCATCTACTAGCGGACACGTCGTTGTCGAGTGCGCTATTAAATAATTTGGTCACGTATCAACGCCGAAGATAACCTGGCCCAATATACCCATACCCTGTGTCCATTCCTCGTTTTTTTGCAGGAAGTCATACAAAACAAGCACCACGGTGAGGCAAAAGAAACCACCAAAAGCAGGAAACATGCACTCGAAGTCGTAACCGTGCTCGGATTCGTGCTCATACTCAATATGGTCGAACCAATGGACTATAGAGAAATCCTCAATAAATCATCTGTCACATCTGACAGAGAGCTAATTAATCAATTAATTGGGGGAACCGTTTACCGACAAATTGGTATTTCGTGGAGCATTCATTTCAACACACTCCGGGCCAAAATGTTATCTGCACCGTCCTATGAAACCTCCATCTACTTGTACCACCATCATCGCTACAGATACAAGTAAAAGTGCAGCCTGTAACGTGTTAAACATTTCAAAAGTTTTCCGTTGTGAAATTCGCCCAAACTGCCGTTCATTTACAAGTACGAGTACGTACATACTCGTATCTCATGGATACTAATGAATTTCCAGATACATACCTCCACGATGTACTTGTATCTGTTAAGTTTAAATACCAAACCAATTCGATTTATGTCGATCTCAGCTACATTACGACCATAACACACAAGCTGATTGCGTTGAACTTTGCTCACCATTTCGATACCTTGACGGTGCTGGCACGGCGTCACAGTGACGCAGGAGGCTCTATCTAAGGCTCCAAGCTTCGATAAGCGAAAATTCAATTTACTCCCGACTGTCAGTTTCAGTTTTGATTTGGTTTATACTCGTAAAATAAAAAAATCCGCATGCGGGAGTGGTAAATGATCGTCGAGCATTGGCATGGATAGCTACAATAAAATCTGAGTGGGAGCTCGCTCAGAGCAAACAGCCAGCGTCACAATTATTTTGCCACCAACACAGCATTGCTATGGTTTATGGTCTTCGAGCTGAGAGTCGAAGGCCAAACGTAAGCCTTGGCTTACATTTGCAGGTTGCAATTTACACGGCGCGCGCGCCATTAGTTTTACAATGCAAATGGAGGTGGTAGCAGCTTGAGTCGATGATGTTGATGGCGATGCTGATGGTGACGGTGTGACGCGATGGTCGGACCGAAGGTGGCTTTCATTTTCACTTTTCAAAGAGAAACTGATTTGTGTTATGTGGTTTATGACGCTGACTTTGCCCGGTGAATGGTATGAAAAATGCGTTTGTAGCTAAATTTTTGGGCTAGGTGGCAGTAAAAGGGTGTGTTACGTGACTGGATTTAGAATGCGCAACTGTACTTCACTCCAAAGTGGTCTGTAATCATCATAGAGAAAAACAACGATCAACGAGCATCTATCACCGACGACGCTTGCATCATTGGATTCCATAGACAATCTCAAAACTGACCAGCTGTGTGTCTTTAAAGTAGGTCATCCATCAGTCTCATGACGACCAATCATCACGATCGCAACAATAGATCACTCGTTCGATATGACTCATCACAATGACAATTCAAAGTTCCATATTCCGAATTAAACCTTTGATGGGAGTCTCATTCTTAATGAGTTTGTATAAGTAACATACAACAACGTGCGATGACTGTTCTCGCATTTATTCCTGGCGACTATTGGTTGTCGCGCGTCGGTCGTGCTCGTGACACTATTGTGAAAGATCAATCGAGATAGTAAGTGAGCTTTTGTCTTTTTGTTCCAACTGGAGGGCTACTGAAATGCTTCCTTTGTTTTCGACTGGTTTTTCTTCCCCTTATCCTACGATTCCATTGGCAGTTCTTTGTTCCGGAAGAGTGGAAATATTCAAAGATTACAATGGCAATAGCAACAATGTTGCATTGAAATGGATATGTTGCCATATATCGATTGCAGGCAATCACGATGTTTTACTTTAGGTTTGAGTTGAAGTTTATGGGATACTCGTATATGGCCTACTTGTGGATTTTATCAGTCGCTGGTGACACTATTTTGTTGCGGATATATTGTGTAACCAGGTGACTGGACAAGGTGAGTGAACAAAATGGGGCGTGGAACGTTATTATTGTGTTCTTTGTTATGGAATTTAATTTGGATTGACGTAGAGGTTATTTTTCTATTTATTGACAAACGTGAGGCTGTAGATAATTGGTGTAAATTGTTGCAAAAAGTTAAGGGGAACTACATGAAGAGTGGGAATTGATAGTTTAATGTAGCAATAGAATTAGGAAATCCTACATCATTTGCCATGATGAATGCAGCAGGCATAGAAGTTTCTCGTAGTCATCTACTCAGGTTCTACAGAACTCGGTGACAGACAATTATTTCTAAAAATGGAGTACCACAGGGTTGTATATTACCAACTGCACTCTCTCTAAAAGTGGAAGTGGCTTTGTCGGGTAGTTGTCTTCTCGACGATTATGGGCTCTCTTACTTCGTTCAATTTTTGTCTCTACCTCATGATAGTTACGAGACAGATAGTCCCTGATTTCAGTACGATGAAGTGGATGGCGGAAGGTCGGTGATCATGGCAAGGGTAGCGATCTTTTGAAAAATGCTGCTGATCATGAAGCGACCATCCTGTCTTCTGACAAGTCTTCGGAGTTGTTGTAACCGTTCAAGTGAAACCCTAAAGCTGCCTTCTAAACTCTGCTTGTTTAGATATACAAGGACGGCCATCAAGCTGTGTTTAGTAGTTCTTTAAATGAATGCAAGATTACCTTACTCTACTAATTGTCCCTCTTGTATCTATGACGATCTGTGATTTCAATAAGATACAAATTTCGGCTTCGTTTCTTGAAAAAGATATCGATCATCAATACTGCTGGTCATCAAGCAGCCGCTGGACCATATAATAGACTTTTGCAGCTAACTTTCAGGACCTATCTGACTAGGTCAAAAGTTTGATTCAAAAATGGCCTTATATAATAGATTGGATAATGATTGTTGTTTGGTAATCGATGCACCATGAGGGAGAAATACTATGCGAAAAAATATTATTCTCACATTTCTTAAATTTCCAGTCACATCCTTTAGTGACATGTAACAACAGTGATGCCAAGATCTACGAAAAGAAACCAAAAGTAAGCCCTCATTGGAGCCAAATAATACCCAATAGCCTATCACATACATAATATCAACATTTCATACATCTTTGTTCGGTTTCACTTAAAGCATTTCAGTCAACACCCCGTACCACATTTTACAGGTGGCTGTGTCACCAATGCCTTCAAGAACAAGACTTATGTAAGTCAGCTTATTATTTGCTTTCCCTTCCTTAATTCCATTCAACAAATTTACAACTCCACATACGAGTGCTTGTCCAGCAACATTGTAGCTTACTAAATTACGAGTTCAATCCATTCAAGCCACCTCTTACTACTTACAATCAATGATCTTGAAATACAAAAAAAAATAAAAAATTAATCACGCTTGTTCCTTATAAAGAAAAATAAAACAGCATCCAAGCCTCGCTATAGACCTACAACACAGACATAACAAGCAAAATGAAAAAAAAGTAAAAAAAACAACCGAACGAAGACAAAGATCGACTGCAACAATGTTGCCAATACAATAGGTGGGAAGAAAGTCTTAACTGTCCATGGTTTCCGTGACAAAATCACCCCGCAAGGCAATCATGTATGCACACTCGCGTATGTTAACCAACTTTTTTTTCCTTAAGAAAAAAACCAATACCTTCGATAGGTTAGTTGTCATTTTAGCTAATGGGGAACCTATTTCAAGTAAATTGTTGCAGAAGTCTGATAAAAAATCAAACTCCAAGATTTTGGCGGCAACACGGTCCGTTAGGAGACTTCCAGTGGTCTTTTAGTGGATGATGTTCATATTTTTGAATGACTTTCGGTGTACCTGTCGAACTGTGGCATGGCGTAATTGAAGAAGGCCGTACACGAATTGGTGTATCTGTGGATCCGAAATATGAATTTATGAATCAATTTCGAATTTTTTCAAAGTGTCGTTTATATCAAGATTCTTTTGAGATAAATTTTCGATTCCAGGGCAACTTAAGACGGTGAGAAATATCTCAAATTCTGTCCGAGGCATCAAAAAATAATGTTTAACATCACTACAAAACCTCCAAACTTCAATCTGTCATTCAAAAAACTGACACTTAAGTTCGAAATTTCGAATTTACACTTCGAATTAGATTTCCTTCGAATTCAAACTGCGTATCTTCTACATTTTGTAAACACAAAGGAAGTCAACATTCCCTCGTGTAAGAAACCTCATTCCAAAGTTCGAATAGTGATACCGATCGCGCTTGACTGCACGACGTGATAGTTTTAGTTGCATGTGCGTTAGGATCATTACACCCGAACCGTCACTACGAAAACCTATTTGAATAAAGAAGCAAAACCGAAAACAAAGAAACAATACAATACAAGTTAAATACAATGCAAGACCTGTTGATAATATGCGCTCTCTGTTCAGGCGCATTTACGAGTATGAACACAAGCAATCTTCTCGTTGTCTCTTCGCGATTAGTCAGCGCAGCGGTGGCGGCATATCTATTCGAATGCGCAGTTGTACAAGATTTCTTTTTCTTTGTGTGCGTTTTATACCGGCGTTATAGTGCACCTTCTATATAAAGTTGATTGCAAAACAAAAATAATAACAGAGAAACTATACGTATCACACAATAAAAGCGGCAACTGTAAGCGTATAGTGCAAGGTCTTCAGCAATCCACAAAAAGGCATTGACATCAATTCCAAATGTTACAGTTGATTTTCTCTGTTGGAGTTTCGGTTGGTTTTTTGTTGCGTCGCAGTTAGCCGGTGTTCGCTTCCATGTTTGGTGGAAACGAAACGGAATGACAAAATCGGATGCAATACCAGATTAAGGAAAGAACGGGTGACTGGCTCTCTCGTGTCAGTGTTCATGGGCCTAAGGGGAGTAGCTTTTATATTTCATTGTGGGATTTATGGGACAAGAGACCTCATATGAGGAAAGTTTGGACCATAATATGTCACAGGATCTTTAGGGTTTAGAAAACGAGAAATATTGTGCAGGCGGGCTCTTGGAATCTAAGGCTCGGTATATAGGATGAACGACAGGATCGGGCTAGCTGTAGGGGCTTGTTAGTTGAGACCCAGGCTCACCCTGAAATGTAGCGCCTAAAGTGAGTAAACACCAACTCATTCTCAAGATTTATTCGGAGGAAAGCATATTTTTATCGATCAGAACTGTAAGAAAACGTTTTCAAGTGATGCTGGATACAAGCATCAACACTCAAGCCTCTGCCAATCATCTCATACTTTCACCTCAAAGTGGTGAAGAGTAACCTATTCAGATCCGCAGAACAGGATCTTCTGCCTACACCTTTGACGAATTCGGGGACCCATTCACCAGGATGGTGACCATATCTGCTCGTTTGTCCTTCCATATATTTATGTCAGTTGAGGGCAAAAACCTTTTTCTTTTCGATCCATTCATCTGTTACACTGTTCGCGAAATGACATCTGATGCTGGCAGTGGAGATTTTTAATAACTCTATGCCACATGGCTCCAACAACCCTTTCAAATGCGGTCGAAGATGGCTTTGGCCAAGGCATGTTCAATGAGCTAACCATGTTCGAGGGAATACCGGCTGGGCTTATTGTGGTACACTTCGCGTTTTCGCGCTGTAGCTCTGCCGCGGGTTTATTCCTAAGTGAGAACACATCTAATAATTATTCGACTGCATATGATCTGGTAAAGGGTGTTAATTTGCATGTGCGTTTCTATTCTCGGGGCGTTTTCCGGGGCCGTTAATAATTTCGACAATATTATCCGATGCATGCGAAAGAACTGAACGATTTCTATAATTTTTACTTCCTTTACTTGGACGAAAAGAGCCGGTGATTGCCGACGTCAACATTTCTCCATCCATATTCGGCAACATTCGACCGAGCTCAGACAGTTCGTAGTATCTTCCATATATATATAAATACTTTAACCCCGCGGGGGGCATAGGGCGTCAACAACGCCCGCGCGTCATCTTGTTCAGAGTTCTACAATGCGTTTGAGTTCTCTCCAACTCATTCCTAAAGAACTCGATTCCTCCTCGACTGCTCTGCGCTATGTATGTCTCAGGCGCCCTGCTGACCTGCCTGCTTGGGTAAGCGGATTCTATTGCATGCCATACCTCGCAAAGGAACCTTCCAAGTAGTACTGATTCTACCTTAGCGCGAACAGTGGCAGCTTCGGTCTTAAGCTGAAAACATTGCTTTTCCAAATTTTGGATAGCATTCCGAACGCAGCTTTAGCCTTCCCGATTCTGCTGCACACATCCAACTCGGTGTTACCCCGGTTAGTCAAGACCACACTTCCTAGGTATAGAATGTTGTCAACTTTCTCGACCTCCTGTGTGGCAATGCTAAGTTGAGCGGGGTTTTGAAAGTGCTAAGAGCTTTCGTTTTGGCTGTGTCTATTTTGAATCCCACTTTGTTCGCTTCAGCTTCCAGATTGTGGGCCATCAAATGAAGGTCCATTATCCGATGTGAAAGTAAGCAAACATCGTCAGCGTAATAAAGGTGTTTAGGGTAAGATGTCATTGTCCATCGAATTCTACAATTGCCTTCCGTCAGTGGTGTACGGAGTACGTCGCTGATAACCACCCAAAAGTAATAGTGGTGACAGTATACACCCCTGACGTACTCCACTTTGGACTTCAAAATCCTCAGACATCTTACACATGTTAGCTTTAATTAAGGCCAACCATATAGCAATTCGATTCAAACTGTCGAAAGCCTTCTCGAAGAAGCTTAGTGCGTAGTGCGCAGGTAGGGTACCCAACACGTACGGGACGATATTTGTAACTGCAGACGAGAGAAGGGATCCAGCGTTCGAAGTAAGGCAGTTCTCCTTCATCATTTCGTCGGTGGAGCTTAGTACTTTTGACTGAAGGTAGAGTACCTAACCCTGGCAGGACGTTATTTGTAACTGCAGACGAGAGAAGGGCTCAAGTGTTCTAAATAGGACACTTCTAGTTCATCATTTCATCGGCGGAGGAACCCTATATCCTCAGTCTGAGCAACCTGGTGCATACCTCCCTTTAAAGCTTCTTCGACGCATTCGGAGTCCAGGTCTAAACGGAGCTGCATAGTTGTGTCGTGACCCTGGAGTAGAGATGGTGGTAGAGAACCAAGGGCGGCTCTCATAACCTCAGTGAGACTATTAGCTAAGGACCATTCAGTTAGCACCTTTATCCAGGCGTTTTATTGAGGACAGCTAACAAGCTTTTGTCGACCCATCAAACGTCTTTTTAAGCACAACGAATTTCGGGCTTGCATATACTCGTAGTATGTTTGGACTCTTAACAGACTACGTGCTGCCGAACAACTAAAGGTGGCCCTAGAGTGCTATTAAGCAGATATTACCGCAATCCAAGAACTATGGTGCAATGGGCCATCAAAACGGCGACTTCTACAGAGAATGAAAACGTCACGACGGTGTGGGTTTGCTCTTTGAGTTTATAAGCAAAATATCTCAAGCTTTCGTAGTCCCTTATAACAATCCGCATCAAGGCCAAATTTTGGAATTTAAGGCTAATTTGAATTCACCTAAAGAGGATAAAGATGGCAACATCAAAGATGTGTTCTATGACCTCCTAGATCCAACATATGCTCAGTACCCCAGCTATGACATCAAATCTGTCCAGGAAAATCTTAACGAAAGGCGGGGTAAAGAAATCGGTTTTGAGCGATTCATTGACAAATACAGCTTGCACAACAGCACCCCCTACAATGGATTCAGGTCTTTGGTACTTCTAGCAGCCAGCACGCAGTTCCCACATCTCAACATTCAACCAATGACGCCTGACACTCCTCCAACATGGTACGAATGCGGATAGCACAGGCACAACGAAGTCAAGTAAGACCATCAAAGTTCAACTTTGTAAAGCTGGAATCGTAAGAGACCGCTAGCATCTACTCGTATCCCCCATAGATAGAACCGTGGGACACGAATGAGAATATTATTAGTGAGCCATCAGAGAAAATCCTGCCAATGTGACTAGTTTCAAAGCACCGCCTCAATGAAAACTCTGGGTTGACGATGAATGTAGGCAGGAATATGCAGTCAAACAAGGCGGGAGCGTGCATCAAAAGACGAGCGCTGCTGGTGAGTTCTACAAGCAGAAAGGTCTCTGATAAGATCTTTTCTACCGTATTCATGAAACCATTCAACCTGTGCGTATCAATCAGGAAAGTCCGCCATTGATCAAATATTCCGGAGATTTTGGAAAAGACCTGGGAATTTCAGATCACCGTCCATTTGTCGACATTAAAGCTGCATATAACAACGTGCATAGTGGCGAACCGAGGCTAGCACCTTGTCGAAAACAGATGAAAGCGGAAGAGAAAAAGATACTGCGCGTGATCTTCGGTCCGTTTGCATTGACGGAAAGTAGAGGAAGTACAGTGACGTCTGACATGGTTGGACCATATTGGGCAAATTAACATCACAGCTCTGGCCCAAATAGACTTCGAGTCTAATTCCGAGGAATTGACTTAGCAGAGGACGACCGCATCTAAGTTGCGCAAGTAGAAGGTAAAATCAAACAATTTTGAGAGCGGTACTGCAGCCAGATGGTGACTGGTCGTGCTAGCTGCTTGAAAATCGGAGTCTTTACTCCGTCAGAGTTTGCAAGATCGATTAATTTAAAAAGGTTTTCGATCTTGTCGCGATCAGCGATTGTCAGCATCCCAGGATCAGCATCAAACGAAGAACTTGGCTAGGACTGGCATAAGTCATTGCATTTCATAGGTCCTGGGGTAAGGACCTTCATTGATTGTGAGCAAGGGAATCTCATCTCAACAGTGTCAGCTTGTATATTCGAAACAAAACCAACTAAATGCTACAAATAACTAAATATTGTACATGAACAGTAGATTGACCTCTTCAAAATCCACTAGAAATCTCTAGAGTCTCGCGATCAAGCAGCTTCAGTATCGATCGACCCTCAAAGTTTAAGCCGTACTTAACAATTCCACTTCTAGATGCATTGTGTACATTATAAAGTGTATCACAGAGTTACAGTATAGGCTGCAGCTATCTTGTTATCCAACAAGATCACTTAACGAATCCAACACCAATTTTCACATTTTATATATACCAGACTGCAGGCATTGTCAGCAAGCAGCACACACTTACTCATCGTTGCATAACACTCACCAGCTCGACTTTGAACCTACACCTCCCTCGCAACGACCATCTGATCACCGATCATGAGGCACAACAAAACCATTGTTTGCCCGATCAGTGCTTCAGCTGTTCGGAGGGCTTAAGTGCATTTCACTGATCGTCACTAACAAGGACACTGCCACTTAGACCCCAGCATGGTGTGGCGGACTTACACCAAAACCAAATCAAACAAAGCACCAAAGATTCAAAGTGTACGAGTATTCGTATTCAAAGTAGGGGACAACTCCCTCGCTTCCGGGATGTGTCTTTGCCATTATCTGACACGATCGGCCTGCTAACACCACTCTCTTTCAAGTGCTCTTTGTTGATCCGCTTGTACGCAGCACCCTCACCCTACATCAGAGTGGCGAGTTCTGTTTTTTTTATTTTTTTTTTTATTTTTTATGTGCTGTGGCATTATTGAGCCAGGGGAGTACAAGTAGTCAAGCCAGAGGAGATCCGTCGAACCAAGAACAACACTCAGCTCTGGAATTTTGAACTCTGTTGCTAGCTAGCTACTTACTATGGCTTCCTCTCTTTGTCAGTGTTTACACTTTTTTTTTGAATTCTACGCGTTCTTCCTTCGCCGCGTTGTCGTTGGCGTTGGTTTTTTTTTTTTTTATTTTGAAATTCAAATGCGGTCGTCGGCCTTTTCCCCCAATTTTTATTTTAATTCTTTTTTGTTCGCGATTGCCGTGTTCTTCGTGATCGGTTGCGTGATTCCTCTATTCCTCCTCCTGGTGTCCCGGTTTTGGACGTACCTACATAGATATATAGTCGGCTCGGCATGGTGCTAACTGCTAATGCTAGTGCCTCTGATCGTGGCATAGGGTGTGGTGGTGGTGAATTTAACAGAGCCAAGGCACTACTGGGAGTCACCGAGATAGGCAGCACGTTTACACGTGTAGCGCTGGCTAGCAATGAGAGCGCATGCTAATTATCACTAAGGGGGTGTTATTGACACTACACGAAACACGAAGCTCCAGAACGCCGCCGGAACGACACCGAAACGACCGAAACGACTGAACCGGCCAAGCCGACCGCAGCTAGCTGTTTTGTGCTTTGTGGGCCAATTTTTTTTTGGTTGCTATATTTGCATATGTATGTGTGACGGCTCGTAAGGTCTGGCTTTGGAGTAAATAGAATTTAATTGAATAATTTGTGGAAGACAAAAAAAAGGGGAAACCAAGGAGCGTAGAGGGTGAAGTGGGAGGGGGGGGACGGGGTTGTGAGTCATAAATTGTGCTATAATACTACTGCTACTGCTACTGCTCTATGATACGTTTGTTCTTTGTGTGTGTTATGATTAATCGGGGGCAATGTGGGGTTGTTAACATCGGTGACGCTACTGGATCGGTTGGGATGTGATTTTCTGATTTTCGCTTTTTTTTATTTCGTGTTTTGGTGATCATATCAGGAGTGTGAGCATTTGTAGAGCACATTAAAAGGTTCAATGAATGCGTGATATTTTTGGATTGAGAATGGGGTTGATAATGGGAGAGAGATATGGAATTGGACGGGCCGAATTAAGTGTCGGATGGCAGTTAACTGATAAGTGCGAGTAATTACATTGTGTCAATAGAATTTGAGTTGTTCTAAGGCGATCGGAGGAAGAGTTAAGTAATCTTGATCGTGCAGAGCTGGCGTATTTGAAATTGATCAAGATGTGTGATGTTTTGCCAGACTGAGATCGTGAAAGGCTACATTTCCACTGTTTTCACCACGATCAGCTGCCATGATCAGTGTATGCATTTTCCAGACTTCTGCGATTATAGTCATTGTGGAACTCATAAGCGCAAAAGTAGCATTTCTGTTGCTCTCATAAGCTTTGCGATCACCTGACACGATCATTGCAATGACTTGTTCTACCTGTCACTGTATTTTTTTTGGAGTTGAGTTCTTGCCATACTCGTACTATGACTTTGGGTTGACACTCGTACAATGACACAGTCATGTTATGCGTTCAAACTATCATCAGGGATATTCAGGATATTGCATGCAACGATTCCATCGATCACAAAATGGTCAGTTCAGATCTTGTTGAGGTGGCGTTAATATTGTTTGTAGAAATGTAGCTCTGTTACAGATTGATATTGGACGAGCTTTTGAAAGATTGTGACTCTTGTGCTGGCGCGTGAGTTTTGCACTATTCCTCCAAGAAGAAATCGCATGAGAAGGCGTCGTCTTAAGTAATTACTTTTTTGACATCACAGGTCTCGGTGAATTTTTTACCGACCTTGACCGAGCACCGTGCATTCTCCATCGTAATCCTGCGCAAACGGGGGAGACAATGTTCTGCATAGTTTGTATCTATAGATGCTGTCACACGCTGCATTAAAATCGATGACTAGATGGTGTATGTCGATTTAGGCCTCATGGCTTTCCTCCAAGATCTGCCGTAGTGAACATTT
The DNA here is from genome assembly GCA_963966105.1 of Volucella zonaria. NCBI lineage: Eukaryota > Metazoa > Arthropoda > Insecta > Diptera > Syrphidae > Volucella > Volucella zonaria. The sequence goes on along the minus strand of OZ014530.1, from coordinate 28,784,315 downwards.
GGCCGATGGTGGACTTTCCTGGCCTAAGAATCAGGTTGTTGACGAACGGCTTCAGGCATTCACACAATACGGCAGAGAGGATCTTGTAGGCCATATTAAGATGTCTGTGTAGTTGGCGCAGTTTAGAGGGTGTCCTTAAACAGTCTACAGAAATGCTTTTTCCAACTCCTCAGCATCGACTGCGACTCTCTTACAATGTTCCCTTGTTCGCCTCAACAGGCTTCGGTTTGGAGTTAATGTCCGTGGCATGTTTTTTTTGCCTTTTAGTGAGTAGAATCTCTCAATTTCCTCGACCGCGCGCTAGTCATGCTCCTTTTTCCTCCTAAAAAGCCAGTGTTTGTCTCTCCCCTTCGGCTCGTAGAGCTTGTGAGCAGATCTAGTCCTTTTGTGCGGCTTTGTATGCATCTTTCGATGCACTCGTCGTCAAACCAGGGGTTTCGTTGTGGTGGCCGACTGAAACCCAGCATATTATAAGCGGCATCTCTGATGGCTTTTTGGAAATTTTGTCACTGCTCTTCAATACTTTCTGCTGGCGTCACAGGACCTCTTAAGAGATTGAAGAAGACTCGACTGGCAAAGGATTTTACGACCTCTTGCGATTGTAGCCGTCCGACGTCAAACTTCCTCACAGTATTAGCTTACCTTTGCGCTGTTCACGATATCCGTAACAGTACCTTAGATACAAAAAGGTAATGGTCCGAGTCAATATTGGCCCCCCCGGAACATTCGCCATCTCAGGTGGCTCAGACGCCGTTTTCAGACTAGGGCAATATTGTTGTACAGCTCGTATAGTTTGTCGTCGAATCTTCTCCTGCGAAACCGGTCAACGCAGACGGGACCGGATATTTTTCAAAGGATTTTTCTCTCGATTGTGTCCATGCTTCAGCGCCAAAAAGTACAACTGGAATAATAAAGGCCTTATATGGAGTTTCCTTAGTTTTTCGAGATAGGATCCTACTTTTCAATTGCCTTCTTAGCCCAAGGAAACAGCGATGGTCAAGAGTGATTCTTCGTTTTATTGCTGCTGATATGTTGTTGCCTGTAACAGAGCTAAGGTAGGCAAAGGCCCTTACTACCTTGAAATTATAGATGTGGACTTCGACGTTCTTTTCGACAGCATATATGTGGTTTTACACTTTGCTGATTTTGGCAGCTTCCGTTTCAATACTAGTGAACGCACCGGTAACAGTTCTCTGAGTTCTCCCAATTATGATGATATCATCGGCGTACGCTAGTACATAGTTGCAACTTTTGAAAGATTGTGCCTCCAGTGCTCGCTTGTGAGATCCGCCTAATTCTTTCAAGCGTAATGTTAAAGAAGTCAGAATTTATGACAGCTCGTCTAAAACATTTTTCAATATCAAAGGTCTCGGTTAAAATGTTACTGACGTTGATGGGGCAGCAAGTGTTCTCAATCCTCATTGTGCACAGACGGGAGCAGGGCTTTGTCGTCTTTATACAGTCTGCAGAAAAAGCTTTTCTACATTCTAAGCACCGATTTTGACTTTACTACAAGGTTTCGTTATTCTCTCAATATTTTTCGATCGCGTGCTTCTCTTCTGAAGAAGCCGATTTTCTTCCCGTTTCTTCTGCTCATAAACATCAGCTGCATGTCCTTACCGGTATTCTTCATCAAACTCGAGATTTCTTGGTGGTGGACGGGTGAAATCCAGCGCATCATCTTGACAGCGTTGCTGCTGGTCTTCGGTAATTGATGCTGCCGGCATAGGAGTTGTTGAGAGATTTCGGCATACGCGTTCGGCGAAGATGCGGCACGAAATTTTGAGTTTCCGACACGTGAGCAACAATCTAAATTCGCTAACAATTAACGCCCCCTATGGAAGACAAAGACGACGCTACCAAAGAATGTTTTTCTGAGCTCCTCCATAAGTATGACGATAAAGCCGTACTAGGCGATTTTAACGTCGATAAACAGATCCGATTAAGCGCTGTTTCTTTTCTTAATCCCCAAAGCTCTGAATCCCTAAACCGAAAACCTTCGAGTCATTGTTCCGGAGAAGCTCCTGTTGACAAAATTTGTGTATCAAATCAAGGGACTCTGTTCCAGATTCTAGAACTAAGATCCCCACTCTCGGAATGCCCAATTCATTTACCATGCGGTACAAGATGGGCTTACATACGAATCTTGGGGCAAAGTGAAACGATAACACCAGCAGGCTCATATCGCAAAAACCGTGGAGTGATCTGGCTGCCTGGTTGAACTTGACACCTAGTGATGGAATGACGATCTATGCTATGCGATCTACCAAGAAGCTCACGGGGGAACGCAGCTGGAAATATCATTCCGTGTTGTTATCGCAGGTGATAACAAAAAATAGCATTGCAGAGATGGAAACCACGAGGTTCTAAACGCAAGAAGGCCAAGATGGTATACACTGACAGCATCGTCACTGCGAAATTTTTCCAACTTGCAGTCTGATTAGCAACAGAGCTTTTAAAACCAATTTCAGTAAGGACATTGGAAAATGAGTGTTTCTTAAGAGGCAATCTGATAGCCCGGTCCAAAACATAGCTAACCAAGTCCTGGACGGGATTGCAGCAGATTTTCCAGCTCCAGATGTTCCAACATCGACCATATAAACGCCTCGCAGATCGTCATAGATCTTTGGATTGAGTATAAGCCAATGCTTAGTTTCTTGTCAATTGTCATGAAGAACTTAGATCTTCCGGCGTGCAGCGTATGTATATACGGGCAACCTTGCAGCTGAAAGGCATTTCTGACGAGATCGTGGTCTGCAAATAAAAATGTAAAAGTACGAAATTTTCTCAGTTCACATTAAATGACGCTTTCCATCAAGCCCGATCGCACGCTAGCTACCAGTTACGGATAATGAGTTAGTTGAAGTCTTTTTGCTTCAGAGTCGATGTCTTTCTATACTTCGTCGAGGCGCGAGGTGGATTTAAAGATACTCAGAGACGGAGCGCTGGTCCTATTCCCAGGCGACGTTAATCAATTCACATCCTCGTTGTGTCTTTTTCTTCATTCACATGCAGACGGGATGAACAATTTTGCCTCGATATAACCTAGTGTACCCTCATCCATTGATGACAAATTCCACGCTTCTCCTCTACAAAGCAGATAGGCACGATAAGACATTAAGTGGTTTATATAGGGTGACCACTGACCACTTAAGAACTATAGGAAAGAAACTTTAAATGAAACAACAACCGTGTGAGATATAATATTGATTCTAGCTTCATTTTGAAGTTACGTTCATGCCATTATGTGTGGAATAGCACATCATTCAAATCGCCGCCTTGGCTTTGCTGGCAGTGCTTCAGCGGACTGTTCAATTTCCGGCAATAGCGTTACGAATATTGGCCTCGAGCTCGTCCAAAGTGGTTGGCCTGTTAGCGTAGACTTGACGTAGCCCCAGAGAAAATAATCGAGTGGTGTCAATTCGCATGATCACGGCGGCCAATTGATGGATGCTCTCCGTGAGATGACCCAGCTGCTAAATTTTTTCTTCACAACTTCGAATGTTGGGTCCCTTGTGTGGCATGTTGCGTCATCTTCACAACTTCGAGCATTTCGTCGCTTGTATGGCATGTTGCGCCGTCTTGTTGAAACCACAGCTCGGATATGTTGATGTTGTCGAGCTCTGACCACAGAAAGTCCGTTAACATCGCTCTATACATGTGACCATTGACGGTAACGGTGTCTCCTTCCTCATTTCGAAAGAAATTATGCCGCCATGCCACAAACCGTACCAAATAGTCAGTCTTTGTGGATGCACTGATGCTTGGCCGAATACTTGTAGATTATGTTGGCTCCAATAATGGCAATATCGCTTCTTGATATAGTCGCTGAGCCAAAAATGGGCCTCGTCCGTGAAGATGATTTTTTGAGCAAAATCCGGATCTTCGGCCAATATTTCCAGCTCGTAATTAGCAAACTCACGGCATTGTCTATGGTCGTCCGGCTTTAATTCTCTCGTCAGCACAATCTTTTACGAATGTAAGCCCAAATCGTATTGCAAAATCGGTGCCGAATCGACATTTCTGGGTCTTCTTCGATACTGGCGGATATGGTTTCTTCATTTCGCAACAATCTCTGTCTGGTAGGTGGCTTAAGACAAAAAGAGTGTACTCAAGCTCAAAGTTTTCTACAGTGCGACGAATTGCCAGCACACTGAAGCCATGATGACGTCGGACTTCACGATGAAATTCACGTTGCGTATTTACAACTGAGGCGGAATTTTGACATTTTTTAATAATTCTCGCACGATCGGCCAGCTTAAAATGATGCATGATGAAATGGCAAACCTTACTGAATATTTTGACAGCTGAATATTATTGGTAACTTTGACAGCTGGTGAAACATAACAACTGGAAAAACTATCATTGCTATCTGGTCACCCGTCAATATCACTTGAGTAGTTCAGAGGAGTGCCTTGGTACTCAATTGCCTGCTTAGGTCAATGCAAGTGACAAACGGAATCGTTCTTTTGATTTCAGAGCCTACGTTGTTGGAAGAATTAATAGCCTAACTTTGATAAGCAACAATCCTAACTTCCTCACACTGAACATACATATCTCTGACTGAAGTGACATTTTGTCCAAGACATTCTGTTTGAGACATCTGCAATGTCGTTTTGCTTCGCCGCAATCGTTGTACGAATTACCGACAACAATATCATCGGTGCATTCGATTATTTGAATAAACTTTGGAAAGATTGTGCCTCATCTGCTGGCGTGTAGGTTTTGTACAATTTCTTGTAGAATAATGTCAAGGGAAAAAGATGACAATGCGTCGCCTTGCCTTGATCCTATTTCGACATCAAAGGCCGCGTAAGATCCTAATTTTACGGAGCGATTTTCATCGTCATTCAGAAGTGCGAAAAAGGACATTGCACGTGTCTATATAGAAGCTATCATATGTATCCTTGGAACCGATAAGGAGATAGAGATTACTGATCTAGACTTCTTTTAGATATGCATTTATTGTTCACTTACCTGATTTAAAACTGATAGGGACCAATCGGGTCGTTAGCAATGCAGCAGAGATTATTCCATTTCCTCAGCACCAACTATGATCCTACTATCACATTCCCTTGTTGTTTCTTCCTTGTTTTTTTTACAGGCTTTGGCTCGGGTTTTACCCTTTGAAATGTTTGATTTTCATTCCTATAATAGCATTCCGCAATTTCATCTACCCCGTGATTTTGATGCGCTTTCTTCTTGCCGTATCTTCTGCTGATAAAGCTCGGGAGCAGCTCCGGTCTTTTTATACACCCCCGCCTTGTAATTTTCTATGTCGAACTAACCGCCTCTTTGTAGCGGCGAAAGAAGTACAGCAAAGGCTCTGTCAATGTCTGGTGACTGCAGCCATCTGATATCAAATTTCCTAGCACTATATTCTTGCCTTTGTGATGACTACAAAAGGTAGTAGTCCGAAACAATATTCGCCCCAGGAATCCGTCCTTCTGCAGGGATGCTTCGTCGTGAATTTTCCATGTACCCAGGTGAATATTAAGATGCGAGAAAAAGGGGTGGACCTGGGTCTCAACTAATAAGCTTCTTAAATTAGCTCGGTCTTTGGCTTACTGCCCCCAGTTGGTTGAAGTGCCCTTCCTTGCGCGCGCCATCTAAGGCGAAGCGTTCATCTACTGCGTTGTCCCTCCGGATTAGAGTCGAAGATTCTGCGGGCTGGAGCGTTGATGTTCATTCGCTCTACATGTTCCAGCCCAATGCGCAGTGTTTTTGACAAGGTCGCTGAACAGCTCGTAGAGTTCATTGGTGAATCGTCTCCTCCAGAACCCGTCAGCGCATACGGGACCAAATATCTTAGAAGAATTTTTCTCTCAAAACGACCAAGGATATCTTCATCCGCTTTCGAAAGAGTCCATGCTTCGGAACTATAGAACAGGACTGGGATTAGAAGGGTCTTACATTACATACAGTTTGACATTCTAGCCGATTCGTCGATGTTGGGTGTCCCTTCTTGTTGACAGCATACACTTTGTTTTGCCCCCATTTTTTCCGCTTCTGTTTCAATACACGCAAACGCTGTGACAGCTCGCTGTATTCTACCAATAATATCCATATCGTCGCCGTATGCAAGCAATTGAAAGACCGTACCTCGTGTGTTTGATGGTGAGTTCTGCACAATTCTTTCATGTATGATGTTGTTTGGCAGGGATGCCAAAACTGGACATGGCTCTGTATAGCTCGTCTCTGTAGATGCTGTCATATGCGCCATAAATATCGATGAAAAGGTGGTGAGTATCGATCTGAACTTCTTGGGTTTTCTCCAGGATCTGCCGTAGTGTGAATATTTAGTCAATTGTGGACATACCGGGCCTAAAACGCACTGATAGGGTCCAATCAGATCGTTGACAAATGGTTTCAGGTGCTCGCGCACTACGGCAGACAAGATCTTATATGCGATGTTTAGGAGACTGATACCTCTATAGATGGCGCAGTTTAGACGGTCTCCTTTCTTGTGAATCGGGCAAAGGAAACTAAAGTTCCATTCATCAGGCATATATTCATCGGACCAAATCTTGGAAATAAGTTGGTGTGTGCTCTTTACCAAGTCATCTCCTGCTGCCTTAAATAGTTCGGCGGGTAGGCCATCCGGCCTGGCAGCCTTGTTCGACTTCAGTTTGGATATTGCTATTCTCACTTCATTTAGGTCGGTTGGATGGAATTCTTGACTTGCGTCGTCAATATTGAATTGTTCGCTCTGCCTGACAGCAGAATTTGTGTCATCTTCGCCGTTCAGCAGTCTGCAAAAATGGTTCATGCATATCCTCAGCACCGCCTGTGACTCTACTACAAGGTTTCCTTATTCATCTCTACAGGTTGCCGTTCTGGTTTTATTACTCTGGCATGTTCTTTTTACCTTTTGGTAAAACCTCCGAACATTATTCCTGGAGTAGCACCTCTCTATTTCCTCGATCGCGCGCTTCTCATGCTCTTTCTTTTTTCCCCCGAGAAGCCGATGTTCTTCCCTCCTCATTTGCTCGTAGGGCTCACGAGCCGCGCTTGTTCTTTTGTGCAGCGCTACTTTGTAGGCATGTTGTTTTGCTGCATGTGCTTACCGGCACTCTTCATCAAACTAGGGGTTTCGTGGTTGTGGGCGGGTGAAACCCAGCACGTCAGTTGCTGCAATTCTGATGGCTTTTTGGAATCTAAACCACTTGTCTTCAACACTTGATGCTGGCTGCAAAGGACTTCTCGAGAGATTGAGGGATACGCAATCGGCAAAGTTTCTTGCGACTTGTTGCGATTGCATCCGTTCAACGTTAAATCTCTTCATAATATTTCTCCGTTGTTGTGGCGTCTGAGATATCCGTAAACGTAAGATAGCTGCAACTAGGTAGTGGTCCGAGTCTATGTTGGCCGATCTGAATGTTCGGACATCTGAAATACTTGAGGAGTGCCTTACGTCGAGCGATACATGATCAGTCGGGTTGACAATTTGCTGATCTGGGGTCTGCAATGTTCCCTTGTGAATATTGAGGTCAGAAAACCGTATGGTTGTTTTAATAACCGTGTAGGCCATGTCATCCGATTGTGCTACCAAAGATGTCCTCCTTTCCAGTTTTGGCATCATTCTTTTCCTCTTTTGGTACGTGAGCGCATACAAGGCTGAAGTTAGCGAATTTACCGGATTGTTATAAGGTGACACTCGCGTGAGGAAAGCTCAAGAATTCTTGCCTAAATTTGCCGCTTACAACAAATCCGCATCCAAATAGAAGCTGCTTACGTTCCCAACAGCAATCACCGTAGTAAACATCACAGTTTTTCATTTTTCTTTTGCCCGTCCCATCCCACCGCACTTCCTGGATGGTGGTGGTATCTGCTTTATAGCAGTCTAGGGCCTCCGTTAATTGTTCGGCTTCACGCGGCCTGTTCAAAGTGGAACATTCGACGTGCAGATCCGAAAGTCGTTGTCCTTTGTTAGTTTTGCAGTAACAATCACTTTTGTACGTGGTTGGGCAGTTAACCCCACGCACAACCCCCAATCTGGAGGAGCCGCACCAAATTACGGATCCAGTAACCCGGAATGTGAGTGCTACCGTTTACCGTTAGTAAGGGTTCATCCGCCACCCACTCTTTTCCATCACCCTGACTTAGCGTTGGAAATCCCCACAGACCTGGTATTCAAGTACTTTGAAGCAGCTCATATATGTAGAGATAGCACTAATTCGACCTAACTGGAACTGTGGACCCAACCGTTGATTCCATCCTTAGGCGGTGAGTAGTAGGAGTTGATGGTATGAGACTAGAGTGAGAACGCTTGTGTTCTCATATAATCGCATTCATCACCCTTTTAACCACCTCTAACCTTAGAATACCGCTTAGAAAAAATCCGAACCACATGGTTGTTTCCATAAGTTCTTTGTAGCAATTACCGTAGAATATTTCGCAGTTATACCTTCTCTGCCTCAGTCGCGGGTCTCCGTTGTTCGTCTGGACACAGTCTATTAAGGAACCTAACCTGGCGCTCGTTCGCATAAAGAAAGCATAAAAAACAGGAGGAAATCGCTGTTATATATATATCATCATCATCATCTTCGAAAGCAGTTACATATATTTGATTTCCACCCATCTCGACCCTAGTCGAAGGATAAGCTCTTTCTATAATAACTTGGACGAAAAATGCCAGCAATTTTGCAGTCAGAAACTCCCGTCTATTTAATAAATGTATCCCCTGTATATCGTCCTTCTGAAAGTCAGTCATTTCTGGCTGAATTTTGTAGCGCCATTATTTTCTTGTCGTTTAAATCTCGCGCTTAAAAGTATTGCAAGCCGAGTCCTTAGTCCAGATCAGTACCCGGTGACTCCCACGAGAAGATACAATAGGCAGAATTTATGTTTACTCATAAATACGTACTGAACATTTCGAGGTTGAGACCGGTTAATACCTACCCAATCACAGCATCGAGGGTTCGTTTCCAACGGACCCCTGTCGCATATAAAAACATCATGCTGAAAGTTCCACTGCATTTACAACAAGACAACTAGAACACAAGACTAAGCCAATTAAAAGAACACGCTTAATTGTATTTCGTTTCGTCTCTCATGATAGATCTGCAAAGCTCTCATGACACGTAAACTACCATGACAATAATTTTATTTTCAATCTTATGGAAAGAACTCGAGTATTGGGTTTACGTTATCGTCGTTTTAATCTCGAAGGAAAGCTATCTATTTCGTACATGAACATATTTAGACACCTTTTGTGACACCAATAACTCTCATGACATACAAACCGATAAAAAAAATCGCCTTTTTATCCAGTAAAAAAATTCTTGATCATGACGTTTTATCACTAAAATTCGTAGGTGAAAACTGAAAGATACGAGTATATACAAGGTCACACAAGTTAGACAATATACGAGTAACTCTCATTCAAGTTGTTAAAGTAGAGTGGCAGTGGGATTTTTCATTTGGGTAGCAGTGACTCAGGTTTCAAATTTTACTAGAATTTTGACAATTCTTGATTATTAGAAAGTGAAAGCGTGTAGCGGAACTAAGGAGCATAACCAGCTTGAGGAACCCTATAGTTTACATAGATTCTCCATTTGAAATTGGTTGCATAAGAGTAAACAAATACCTTCTTAATGGAATATTAATTTGCTTACTAGACGAATCAAATTGCAGCAATTTATCTATTCCGTGTTCGGCATTATTTTCCTTTCAATTCCAGTCTCGTTACATTAAATTTGTTTTAATTTTACCAATTTGTCAATGTCGATTGACCACCCTACATTGTCCTGCTACGGCAGTGAAATCTTTCCCAGATCATCGATAGCCATTAGTACCCATCACCACAGGCCTGCAATTTGAATTTTTCACACAATCGTGTTCCACATTCAAAAGAAAAAGACCAACTCCACCAAACTCAATTTGAAATTCTGACCACGAACTCATCCCCTCCTCTGGTCCAAAGACTGCAATATTTCGTAGTCAACTCTCTGATCAAATCTCTGCCCTTCCCACTATCCGGACCAAGCCATCCATAGATCTATAAAATCCTCTAACACAGATGAAAAGCAAAAAATCGCACTTTTCTAAAATCGTTCACTGGCGCATTTCACGGATTCACCCATGTACGACAAGGCCGGTACTCATTCCTTTATGAGGCATATAATTATGTGTGTGTACTCGTATGTATCCGTATCCATGCCGATGTAAGAAAAAAGAGTTAAGCTTGTGAGTGATCTAACTTTACTTCCCGATCTAACCTTTGCGACCGTTCGAAATACTCGTACATATAATGGATATTCAAAGTGTTTAAAGTGTGTTCATTGTACGAGTATAAGTATCTTTGTATCCGTATCTGCTTCTGTTACTGTTTGCCTTATAACTGTTTACTGCGAGGCGTCAGAGAGTACACGCGCCAGCGATTCTATTACGATCAGCCTATACACAAACCCATTGGACCTGAACCACCATCGGCCTACTAGAGATCGGTAAAACTTGCTACAACCGCAACTAATGCATAAATTTGTTCGTATGCTTTTCCGGTGAGGAAAATCTCTTTTCCACAGCGCTACACCATTTCGTCCGACTACGCAGAAAAAAGACGATACCAAGATACATTTCTTTCAGATACACTGTAATGCGACGTTCTTTAGGTTAGGGGACGCATTGACATGCAAAATTTATCCGAGTAATGGAGTTCCGAAAACCACAGGGGTACTGAACAATTCTAAGCATAGGATAGGCACAAGTGCCGTAATCCCGTAAAATTACATCTCGTTACGTGTGGTTAGGCTATGTATCCGTATCTTTGTGTACGCTCATAACCTTCAGCATAAATTCGCTTAATTTGGACAAGAACCTGCAGATCGAATGTAGTAGTGATGCCGGTGGCGGTGATGGTTGTTGTGTAATGCCAATGATGGGATTTCTTTCGCCCCCTTGTAGCCACAGAGTAGAACATTAGCTGGAGAGATTCCGTTACTGGGTTAAGTTTATCGCATCATTATTTGCTTAAGGTTTTTTTGTTTTTGTTTTTTTTTTTTTCTTGCGGATAGCAGCCATAGAAGCGATGTGGTGTGGAGAACAATGGCAATGATCTTCACTCGGTTGGGGGTAATTTGCATGACGACGCAGCTTATTAAGAGACCAAGTGGCGGTCGGAGGTCTGAGGGAAGTAGATCTGGGTTCAAAATTTATGACCAAGCATACATGTGAGTAAGACATGAGAATGTGTATGCTTAGGCTAGAATATAGACGATGACGTTAGTGGCTAAATTCAGGAAATTAGGCGAGGTTGTAAAATAGTTCAATAAATTTCACAAAATTTGGGTGACATTTAATGAATACACATAATGGGTCTCAGTATGGAATCTTCTGGAATCCCTTTTTTTTTTTTTGTTGGAAGAAATGTCGGGGACTGTCGAATGAATTGTCGGGAAGATTACGCTGAAAATCAGAACCCTAGTATCCTGAGCAGTCCGACCAGCCTAAGAACTATGTCCTTTAAACACAAAAAATGCAGCAAATTCCATACCAATTCATCCAAAAACTGTATCCACAGGGAAGACAACCCTTTCGCTACTGAGAAACCCTGAGAAGACTCTAGGACTAATATCGTGTCCTAAAGCGTGCCTTGCTTCAAAGGCTGAACTAATTCGAAAAACCCTTGGGTTGCCTGTTCACATATTAGATACTTGTCAAGTCCGAAGAAGGTATGATTTGTTGTATTATGGGTTTCCTGACTGCGGGTCGTTTCCCAAAAATCTAACTTTTTGAGGTTGATAGTGCATTCAGATTTATGCTATGCTCCTGTGTAGACAGATCATCACAAGATCGATATCTATGTCATTAAATAAAGCGTTCTTTAATCGTTCTACAGACTTTTTTCAGAAATTTCGCAATTCATTGCTCCCAGGCAAAACACAGACGAAATTGAAATTAGTCCAGACATGCACCACTTATTTCCTTTATCAACAGATGGCCCTACCATCTTTTTTACTTTAATAACACTTCTTGTACTCGTATATAATTCATTTCTCTTCCTTCTCTTTTCAGGTGAGTCTGAAGGGATTTCTAGAATGTGAAAGAAAGAAATTGAAAGAATTTCCAGAAATTGAGAGAAAATTGTGCAAAGTAAGTCCGGTAAGTCAACCTTGTGACACTCGTTATCCTCATGCCTTACCCACTGCTGCACATTGTAATTCGCAATTAACTTTCTAATAAAGAATGCAGCGGCGGCGGTGGTGATGTGATGGCTTGTAGATGCATTCGTAATGTTTTAAATATTTTTTTTTTTTTCCTTATAATTCACTGTGATTCCCATCATCAATTTTCCATTTAGCCAACACCCAGGTTTTTTGTTGTTGTTTTTTTTTTTTTTTATTTCCTATGGCACATATCCGTACGGTGCAGGCAGACTGACTGTCTTATACCCATAAGGTCATCATCAATCGTCGATGGGAGCTCGACCCGAGTTTTATATTGTGAATTGGCTAAATGGCAAAACAACTTATCGCCAACAGTGCGGGTCATCTAGAAAATGTTCGTAACAATTTCCAGAATCTCGAAAAAGGTGAACATTAGGGTCAGACAAGCCGGGAGGAGTACCATACCACGAGAATATACGGAACAGCAACATCTAGCAACATTCGCTGCAACATCGGCAGGCAATTATTGAGCGGCAAGGTGTTGTTGGGGAATTTCCAAAACTTGTTTCCTGAGGTGGACGGAGAGTGAATGCGGTTGATCGAACACGCGCGCGCGCGCGCGCGTTAAGTCGAACCACGCAATGCAAAGTGCCAATGCTAGTGCGCGACGGATAGTACTTTCACTTTTAACTGGACTGAGTGCAGATACAGGCGTTAGAGTGGTACCGGGAGGGCAATAACAAGGCAATAAGCTGCTTCCTAAAGGTACCTTACTGGCTTTACTGTCTTTGCCAATTATATGAGCATGCGGTGCTGTAAAATTGTTTAATGCAAAGTGGATTGCGCTCAGTTGGTGGTATGGATTGTGGAATGGATGATGGTAAGGTGTTGGTTAGGTAGTTGTTGATGATATTTTTTTTTTATAAATTTTTTGTGTGGGAAAAGTTATTACCGCAATTAGCCGAACATAATGTAGTTCGCGCTAGCAGGACCTGATTGGGGTCTCCAGAGTGTGTGGGGTTTTAGATGGCTTTCATGTAACAGAGTGGTCTGTTTTAGATGTTCGTGGGAATGCGTGATGAAGATACTTGGATGGTACAGCACGATCGAGGAAGTTTTAATTGAGTTGTATCGCGCTGAGGGAGTTTAGAGGATGGAAACCGGATTGAGGAGAATGAAATTGATTCGTCTCTTCAAAATATGTAAACAAATACCAAAGATAAATAAGTGATCCTCCAAATCTAGACTCGGAATGTTGAAGCTTCTTTCGAGAGGTGAGACCTGGGAAGTTTAACATCGTCATCTATCGATAGTTGGCCAAAGATCTAGCGAAAAGAATCAGAGCATAATCAATATCAGACTGATAATATCTAATCTATAGATGTTGCGTTAGAAGTCTTACATGCTTTTGGCAATCTGGAAATCGCAGAGCATGCAATGAATGCATCTCTGATCAGTGATGGGAATATACTCGTATCAGGGAAAATGAGTGTCCGTCATTAGATTTAGTGATGACTTTTTGATTCTCCCATCACCCACCTGGATTCACAAGGACACTCTTTATAGAAGGTGCTTTTGAAAGGACTTTGCACAGGTTAAGACTAAATAACAATACCATGGCTGACCAAAATGTACGTCGAACCTATGTTCCCGAATCTTTGTGAAAAGAGCGTGGAAGCCAAACGACTCGACTTCCAAAAACTAAAAACCTGTCGTCCTCATCATATATTCGACTAAAGATTCTAGTATGGATGATAGATGTGTAGGTTAGAAATGCAATTGACGACATTTATCTTAGTAAATCACACCACACGAATGTAAGAGGCAGATTGGGCAGTATCACCGATGGAAAATTCCCTCCCCCTAAAGGAATTCACTCTCCGGGGTTTCTTCCTCATCGGACGATGAAACCTCAGCTTGACGCCAGTGTCTGTTTCTAGACTGCCACGATACGCAATTCGCGTAAAATCAACTCAGCTTTTGGTAACGCAGCCTGTAGAAAGGACGTCTGTGGAGGATTTTCTTGTCTCTTATTTGCCTAATTGTACAGTATTCAGCCTCATTCCGCTGGATTTACACTACAGTGTCGCGGGACCAAAATGACTTTTAGGCTGTGATTCCTATGCTTCTCTTCGAGATTAGGTCTCTAACAGAATTCACGTTTGGAAGTCCACTGTGAAACCCTAGTAGTTAATCACTTTATCGGAATTGAGGATGAATTTAGTTCCTCTTTTAGCTAAAAGAAAGGGACCATTATCCAGGTCGCAACTGTTATTGAATATGATATCGGCGGGAAGTCCATTTCTGTTTAGCAGGACACCTAATCAGCTTTTAAGGCTATGGACACCACTTCTATTAAAATTCTGAAAAAATCCAAATTCATACAATTCTCCATGGCTGATTCAAAACTCAATGAATTTTTATTCACCGACTTCTCTGAATACCAACATCGTCCTTTCGAAAATGAACGGAAAATGCAACTTCTACCGCATGACGAACTACGAGTAAATTAGAGGCATCCTTCAAATCTAATGCAATCTCCGAACAATTCAGGGGAATTGTTTCGATCGAATAGAACTCTCAATGCTCTTGCGGCTTGCCGATGCTATACGAATGCAATACTCCCGTTGCCACCTCTAGCTCTGGCCTATGTAAATTGATCTGCTGCCCTTGACGAATTTGGTTTTTACAAGGAAGCCTATGAAGACTGCAAGTGTGCCCTAGACAATGGATACCCGAAGGAGGATATTTCAAAAATCACAATAAGGCAAACCTACTTTGCTAGCAAACTCAAGGATGACCGAAAACTATAATGGTGTCTAGATAAACTAAACTCCAAGACTTCGGACCCAGTGTAAGGTAAATCAAAAAGCAGAATTTGAAGAGGAGGTAGTTAGACTCAGGAAAGAAGCCAAATCAAGACTAAAACCAAAGAACAAGAAGATCTATATGGTTCAAATGTTGTGATACATCCTCGGAACGGTCGATATATAGCCGCATCGAAGGACATTGCCAAAGATGGATATATTCTAGTTGAGAAGGCGTTCTCGTTAGTTTCTGCAGACGAGGCAAGGGTCTGTGCTCTTGCGAACATCATTCCGTTTCTGTGCAATGACTGCTGTAAGGTGTTTTATTGCTCGTTAACTTGTAATAAGGCACAGGAGAAAATTCACAAGTAAGTATGAAAGTCATGACTTTCTTGGGAGCCGTTGGTATAACATACTTGGCCATGAAAACTCTATTTGCCGTCAAAGAAAATTTGGCAACAAATTGAATCCGTCGCCAAATCAGAGGAGAAGAGGTATGCTGAAGTTCTTTCATTGGTTACAAACTGATGCAACCGAATGAGGTTCGTTCATATTCTTTGGCTGCCGCTGTAGGTACCTTCTATTTAATGGTGTTCAATCAATTTTTTAATCTCTTCGAAGACAGCGCTTGTGCAACATCCGACTGGGCAATCATCGTTTCTGCATTAATACTCAGACACACCACTCAAATGATGGCTAATGCGCACTCTTGCTTGGCCTTGGTTGGCATGGATGATTCCTATCAATTCTCAGCACTCCCTGATATATGGGCCAAGCCAAACCGCCTTAAAAAAGGACAATTGCGCTCTTGTTGTCTCGGGTTTCCTTATTAGTATTTGCAATCATTCCTGTGCCTCGACGTTTAAGTCCACATTTGATGAAGAATAAGTGATGGCATTAGGTCGCGATCTTCTAAAAGTTGGCGATGAAATCTTCAATTTTTACATTGCTGACTATAGCAACAATCCCAAGGCTGAACGGCAGGAGGAACTGAAGTCTACTACTTTGAACCTGCAAGTGTTGCGCTGTTGGCAGAGACGATCGCGATTTCCTCAATTTCTACAAGTATCGTTGCCAAAATCCAAAGTGTCCGGCGATTTTCCATCCACCAAACGAAATCCTGCGCTGGTGGACAGAAGAACAGGGAAAGACTTCCTTCCTGACTTGTCCACTTGTATTTGGCAATACATCCGGTAAAAGCACTCAAATTGTGAATATTTTCAAAAATGTGGGTATGAGTGAGCTTCGTCAACGGATGGCGTCAGCTGCTGTTAATTTGTTTTTTAGCGCTTTCTGCAGAGACTATCGCAGCTGTGGTTGAAGATGAAAACGCCGCGAGCCAAACGACTACTGTGACTTTGTCGTTCCTCAACTGAATGAATTGGGACTGGAGAACATGTGGTTCCAACAGAATAGAGCAACGGCGCACACTGCACGAGCCACAACCGAAATTCTGAGGCCTGCATTTCCGGTTCGCCTAATCTCTCGTTTTGGCGATTTGCACTAGCCGGCAAGATCGCCTGATTTAACCGTTCCAGACTTATTTTTGTGAGTTTTTTTTTAAGTCACGAGTCTATGTCAACAAGCCTCAGACTCTTGAAACCCTCAAAGAGAATATCCGTCAAGAATGCGAGGACCTATCGCCGGAAGTGTGATGGAAAATGCCACAAATCGGGTTCAAGTGGTCATCAATTCTGGCGGCGGCCACTTAGCCGATGTCATTTTCTCAACTTAATGGAAAAAAATTGAAGACATCAGATAAACATAATCCAAGAGCAGAACTAAAGTTTTTCATTTATGAAAAAAATGACAGCCAAAGAACATTGGGTGACAACTTTTGCGCCATCTTGTATATCATGAAAAGGTCAGATTGTCTAGTAAATCCGGAACTGCTTTCGCAATAATGAGCTCCACTATTTTCTGACATTTATATCTGAGTGATGCCAATCTGACGTCTCTTTTTATAGGTTTCCTGGAGCTATCCTACCGTCTTTGGACCAATGGGCCCGCCCTGGCACAAGTGAACAGAGACAAAGCACCTGTCGTATCCACATAGATTTGACTCTACTAAAGCTTTTTCGATATTTGTAGCAAAGTCTAGGAGGCCAAAAGACATTTTTTTAGCATAAACCAAACTGAGACTGTACTGACCCAACGTGGAAATTCAATTCTTGCAATTGAACGCCATCCAATCCACTTGCCCAATCAGATAGACGACTTATCCGACCTAAGCAGTTATGGATGACAGATGTTACTTGTGTTTAACGTAGGTACCTGCTGTGAAGGGTCAAGCCCACGATGCGTCTTCGCACGAGATATCAAAACAATGCGTTGCTAAGCGCCCTTCGGGTAGTACAAGTACTACCATCAGTACCAGATTCGAAGTGGTGTGCAAGGCACGAACTTCCCCTTTTGTAAAGGGTCGAGGCCTATCAAATACCTCCGCTATTCGGTGGGTCATGGCACCCGGTTGAAATACAACTTCACGTCGAGCAGACCAATCAGTACCATAGCAATCAAATGGTTGAGCACAGGTCGTAGTACGCTACAACATATGCTAAACCATAAGATGTCCAACCACCATTGGATCTACCCTCCCCGCGGTTTTCTGTATAAACCAACCACCACAAGGGGGCCTCCAACGTCAGGAACAGAAGTTCCATGGGCCGTTGACCTCCAGTGGAACCAGAATATAGCTTCCGGTCGAGCTTCACAGGCTTGCGGTCACTTCCAGTTAGGCACCTTACAGCCCATAACTGGCAACCTTTAACGAAATTCAGCTATTTTATATTTCCACCCGCTAACTGCCTACTGCGTCTTCTATTAAATATTTCTTTGGCAAAACTACGGGTTCTTTCGAACCATGTGCACTGACATCGTAGGTCTCACCATCAAAAATGACCCCCATAGCCTGACAGTCCCTAACGTCTGAATAATTGAGGCACTCACATAGGACATGAAGCCAGTCCCCGTAGGTAGCTCCACAGACTGAGGGTAGAACTCCATTCAGGAAATAATCGCAGGGCCAGCACATCCCTTAGGAAGCCATAAGTAACCCCGCCGTTTTCGCTAGCATCCCATCTAAAATAGATTGCCATCTAGATAAAACACATGCGTGTAGAAAGGTTAAGGACAGGTCATCCACTTCTGCCGGGGAAACCCAATCTCGCTCATTTAGAGAGAGACCTTTTCTGATCTTGAAAGCAATACCACGACGTATCACTTCCAGAGCCAGAGGTGGTACTCCCAACAGTACTTGCATGGCCTCTGTGGAGTCAGTGTGGCGACTCTTTGTCAAGCCAAAATTCGACTACAGCCTTCAGCAGTCGTAGCCCTATCGTACCATACCGATGCTCCATATGTTGCACAAGCAATAAAAAGGCCATCAAATATGATACGAACAGAACGCCTGTTCTGATCGCAGAATGCGCATTACCTGGCCTACAGCATTCAACATTCGTTGTCTCATTTGTACCAGGCATGAAGTTCATACGCTCGCCCAGCGTTATGCCTAGATATTTAACCTCAGTCACACAAGCAATGCTAATTTCGTTCATATGTATGATAAGAAACCGACTTCTTGAATTCAATTTGCCCTTGAGCAACATTTAAAAACCGTCTTCTCCCCATTCAGCAACGATTGCAAAAGCTCTTTCCCCTAGTTGTAGCAGGCCCTGGACTGGCCTTCGAAGATAAGGAGCAAGTTATCTACATAAGCGTAGCAGCCACAGAGCTCGTTTAATCGCCGCAGGAGCAGATCCATCATCAGGTTCCAAATAAAAGAACCGCAGATGGACCCCTGGGGGAGATATGGAGAAAACTAAGCGCTGTCTACTCGTAGTAGTCGAAAATTGGCGACTAATCGTGATCGTAATGGGTGATGAGGTTCGGTATTTTAGGGGAAGACCAGTTCAATATATGAGGGCTGCATATTTTCCAACGCGGCAAGAGAATACCCGCCATCGAAGGCGAATGAAGCAACTTCCTTCATCAGTGATCAGCGTTTCAAATAACACCCAGTGAAGCCATGGTCTGAAAGCCAAATCAAAAGATGAGAAGTGAGCCTCGAGGCCGCCTTATCGACAATGATGTATTCAAATATTCTGACTCTAACGAGCATTTCGAAGAAATTGATTTTCTAAGATCACAAAGATGGTTAGATCTATCGGATTCCTTCGGTAAAGTAAAACTGCTCGTATAACCGTTGGTGATATTCCTCCTGAGGATGTCATTACGCCAAAATCCCAGCCTCAAAAATGTAGGATTTCCAGAGAAATAGAAAAAAGATCAGCAAGCTCAGTACTCTATGTTGAACAAGCAGTTTTCTGGGCCGGATCTTCTCCCTCAGATTTGCGGATTCCCACAAAATAATAGGTCGAGTACAGGTCATTCATTCTTCCACTGTTCATTGACATAGCGAACGCCTTCGACAGTCTGGATTGATAGGCTCTTTGGGAAGGTTCATATTAAGTCAGTGTGGAAGATTGTAATGCCCATGCCTGTATTCTCTCATCGCCATTGTTTCCGACATCCCATAGAATCTAAAGACTAATGACAGGTGACTTGTGAAAACGCACTAGAGATATGTTGAGTGAACTTAACTTTGATGTTGAAATTCGAGCACAGAAGGACCTTCTTGGCAAGCGGAGCACAATCTGGAATTTTCTGACGTCCATCGCATCTTAACTTCATCTTAACACCGACAACTTTTCACCTTATCTAAAAGATATCCAGGCTTCGCAAACTAATAGCATCTCTTCCAAAGCAATGCCCATTTTGTAGCAAAAGTTTCCCACTTGGCACCTCATAAATATCAAGACCTCTCCTCGTTTTAAGGATCTCCACCTCAAAGCCCATTTACATAAGCTAGCCACCACCTCCTGTATTCTTCCAAATTACTTTACCCTCAAAAACTATCTGCCTACATCCACCTGCAACAATTGCCAGGCAAATGTTTCGCCTAAAGCTACATCAACCTCATCTACGAATCTACGAGTACCTCATCTTGCGCAGTTTGTTTTTGAATGTCAGCAATCACATCGTTTGGTACGCCCCAAAAAATCAAATCTCCAAGTCGACTCCTTCCGCATTTAGAGGCACAGCAATGACTCTTTCTCTGTCTCCTTTTGGATGGCCAAAAGTATGCATTTGCGGTCCACCTCCTTTTATATCACCACCAGCGGCGGATTCATCTAAAAGCCACTTAATAACGCCAAAGATCCATGCGCGCCATTAAGTCAGTAAATTCAGTCTCGCATTACTTGTAGTCGTATCTGTAAGATATTTTAATGAAACTTTATGATGGTATGCAAGAAGCTTGTCTAATAATTTTCGGTTAGCCTCGGTACACCGGTATACTGGTACACGCTCGTACAACTCAGCCGATTGCCGAGGGTACCGGTGAAGCTGATGCTAGTGCGGATCCCTCCTCCTGTGAAACGCAATTCAATGTGTAGACCATAATTTTCTCAAGGAATCTATTAGCAGGATTGTCGGTTAGTCTTGGCCATAGACAGGCAGTACAAGTGCGCGCAAATGCACCTGATGCTTACTTCACCTGATATTGTACTTGTTGCTGGGGATTCCGTGTGGATCATAGATAAACATGTATCCGTACAAGGAATCGAAAAGTTGTTTTCTTCCTTTTTCCTGAGTGTGCAGCAACACACTGTCACACTTGGAGTTGGTTATAGCACTTGCTTGGCGAATTAATAGACATTTCCATAGATTGTCGGTGTCGGTGTCGGTTTAAGTATCTCCGAAACGCTAAGGAGCGGCACTATTTACGTGATGAAGGTGACATCTTTGGTGGGTTTTTAAGATCAGTCCCAACTATGTATAGTGCTGTGGTAAGGAATACCTAAAGTTAAATGTGTCAAGTCAGGTTACAAAGTGATTTCAAAATGGAAAACGACTCCTTTAGGTGGACTGTCAAAACAACATGAATTCGGTTAGGTTCAGTGTTGTAAATGCAATATGAATGCAGTGGAACTAGTTGAGATACATACATACTCGCAATATAGGTACGTATAATTGAAATGATTTGACATGCGACTGGGTACGGGCTTTTTGAAAACCAGTTTTCAGTATTTCAGAGTGGCTAACGAAAAGCCGCCGGATAAATGTATCTGCGATCGATTAAAACGTCACGCATTGTAAAACCAATTTTGATTTGATATGTTACACCAATTACCAATTTGTCACAAAATTGCGATCGTATTGGAATAAGCGGTGACTTTCAAATGCGGCTTTTGTGGTGGCAGGTTGTTTCCTGCGATTTGTAACCCAATAAAATAAATTGAGCAGTTCTGAAACTTGATTGGTTATGGTAGAGAATTGGGGCCTTGTCATACGATACAGAGAGTTCAGGCAATCATTCAAAATATGATGGCGTTCTTCTTAATTTTGGCTTGCACTGCAACCAGCAATCGGTCTTGACGACCTTCAAAATCCTGCTCCATTCACCTTTACTCTGTGCAATGACGCAAGTTTCCAACATCAAGCGCACTTATGTATATCTTCGTTGACTTGGTCTTTTTAGCTAAGACCTTCCTTTCTGCGAGTTTCACCAGTACATTCCTGAAAGGGTATCTATTTGTTGTGGTCCGCTCGTCATATGACCTGTATAGTGGAGCCGCTGGATTTATGTGCACTTAACTATGCCGATATCGACGTACAGCTCTAAGGTGGCACGCGTTATTCACTCAGTTTAAGCTATTTCCTCTTGAAAGCTCCCAACATCCTTTCGTTGGATGCATCGTCATCGTATCCGTTTCGGCCATACAATAGGACAGAGTGATTTGTGGAGAGTTGTTTTTGTTCATCGAGGAAGGGTTCTTCCTTTCAGTTGCCTCTACCGAAGTAGCATCTCTTGGCTAAATCTATTCAACGCTGGATCTCGGAATTTATGTTGTTGTTGGGGTCAAAAGTTAGGCGAAATCCTAGTTGTCTACCCTACCGTATTGCCGAAGCAACGTGCTATTAAATTTTTAAGTTGTTGGCACAAAGTAATCCGACTTGCCAGCCAGTGGGACAACTCAAGTCCCACTCGTATGCTGATCTGGGTCTGGGAAATGGTATTTTGACTGCCTTGTGCATTGAAAATGTTCAAATCGCCGGCGTAATAAAGTAATGTTGTTCACCTCTCTAGCAGGAGTGCGCAAAGAGCGGGAGATATGCTCACCCTTAAGCCCTTACTCATGCACGCTAAAATGGCAAGGACATGATCGGCCAGTAGCATAATATTTTCCCACACCGTCATAGAGCTCCCTGAGAGGTTAAAATATGTGACGAAGAAACTAACGGCCTCGGATGAAAATAGACCCACTGTTGACGACTCCAGCAAAAGTTTAAAAACGACCTTCAGATTTATACATGTTATGTTCGGAACCTTAACAGGCCTCGTGCAGCAGAACAATTAGCAGAGGCCCTTGACTCCTATCATGCAGGATGAAAAAGCTCTTATCCAGATGGGGATTTCCCATATGCGACAGACCTAGGCAAGAAGTCTTGAGCTTCCGAAACGTGAGAGAGCGTCTTCTGATAATCCACACCATGGCTAAATCCGCTAACATAAGCCTATACCCGTACAAAAGACAAGGACGACGCCACTAAAGAATGTTTCTACGTGCTCCTCGACAAGACATATGAGCAATGTTCGATGTATGCCTTTAAAAAAATAGGAAAGGAAGACCTGTTTGGCAGGACAGTAGGTAAGCATAGCCTACACGATAATACGTCTGGCAACTCACTTGGGCTTATTATATAGCAAACACGCGGTTCCTCATCTTAACGTACACAAGGGGACATGGCGGTCTCGGGATCATGAAACGCCGAATCAAATCGATCACACTGTGCAAGCATGCTTGCAATATTCTGGGCATTCGAACGTTCCGGGTAGCCAACATTGACTCATTCAAGATACGAAAAAGTTGCAATCTCAAGAGGCCGCCAAAATCTTCGCCCAACGCTCATCACGAAATCTCTCATTAATTCCTCTTCCGCTGGCATCAAATACCGAGGACCAGTGGCAACGCTGCCAACGTGCCATCAAGAAGCGCACAAAGCGCACAACGAAGGACTGGAACCGCTCGTGAGCTCTACGAGCAGAAGAGACGGGAAGTACATCGGTTTCTCCAGAAGAAGACAAAAGAGTACGAGGAGCATTCGATCGAAGATGGTGAGAGGTTGTAACCCAGGAATAACGTACGGACGTGTTATTAACGAATGTGTCAAGGCAGGAAGCCTGTAGAAATGAACAATGAAAGCTTGTAGTAGAGTCACAGTCGATAGAAAAACTTGTTTGCAGAGGGCGAAGAAGCACAAAATCCCGCCGTGAGGCTGAATAAACCATTCAACTTGGACGATAATAGCCAAAACTTCGGTCCACCTGACCAAAACGAAATGAGGATTGCAATATCCAAGCTGAAATCCGGCTTATCGGCGGAGGTATTCAAAGCTTCTGGAAGATCATTTCTCGGATCTGGTCAGAGGAATGCATGCCTGATGAATGAAATCTCAGCACGATATACCCGTTCCGCAAAAAAGGAACTTTAACTGCGCCAACTATGGAGGTATAAGTCTCCTTAACATCGCATATAAGATCTTGTCTGGCATATTGTTCAAACGTCTGAAACTCTTCGTCTACAGGCCCCTATCAGTGCGATTTCAAACCAGAAAAATCCACAATCGACGAAATATTCACACTCTTTCAGAGCCTGGAAAAAACTCAAGAAGTCCTAATCGATACCGGCCATCATTTCATAGATTTTAAGGCCGCATATGACACCATTTATAGACACAAGCTACATAGAGCCATGTCTAGTTTTGCCATCCCTGCCAGGCTCGTCCATCTGTGCAGAATGGCGATTGAGAACACTCGCAGCTCCGTCGAAGTTGGGAATGACTTAACCGAGGCCTTTAGTGTCAGAATAAGTTTTAGACAAGATGACGTGCCTTGTGACTTCTTTAGCATCATCCTTGAAGGAATTGTGCGAAACTCACAAGTGAACTCTGAAGTCACAGTCTTTCGAAAGTCTGTGCAACTACTAGCGTACGTTGACAATATCAACATAACTGGGAGAACACAGCATGACACCCTGCTGATGCGTTCGCTAGTATGGAAGCTCCCAAAATGGGTTTAGAGGTAAATGAGGGCAAAACCAAGTATATGATGTCAACAGGAAAGGACACATCGTCGAATTGGACCGAACGTCACCGACGGCTATAATTTTGAAGTTGCAAGGGACTTTTTCTGCCAACAACAGCTCTTGCCAATTGCTGTTTCTTTGGGCTAAGAAGGCAATTGAGTAGTAAGGCCCTATCCCAAAAAAAACTAAAGAGACTCTATATAAGACCGTGATCATGCCAGTCGTACTTTATGGCGCTGGACTCTATCGAAAGCGGATAAAGGTATCCTCGGTCGTTTAGAGAGAAAAATCCTTCGAAAAATATTCGGTCCCATTTGCGTTGACTGACTCTGGAGGAGAAGATTCAATGACGAACTATGCGTGTCGTACGGCAATATCGACTTAATCAGAGAACTGAGCAATAAGTCGCCTGAGATGGTTAGGGCTTGTAGAGCACATGGACCCCTAAGTTGCGGGCGGCAGAGTCTTCGAATCTGAACCCGAGGGACAATGCAGTAGAGGAACTCGTCATTTTAGTTGAGGCGCACAAGTAGAAAGGAACCTCAACCGACTTTGACAGCGCAACTGGAGGCAGTTAGCTAAAGACCGGGCCGACTGGAGAGAGTTGATAGTTGAGGCCCAGGTTCACCCTGAATTGTAGCGCTACTTAAGTAAGTAAGTAAGGAAATGTACTCGTATTTAGTATTTCACTTAAAATATAGCGCCACATTGAAGTCCTTCGGAGGTGTATATTTTTTCTTCTACAAATAGACGATGGTAGAGGCACTCCCAACGAGTTAACTGCAAAATATTGGTTTTAAGCGCATCAACCGCGTCAGAAAACGTTAACCTCGCAATTTTTGTTTGATGTGTGGGAGTAAAAGGAAGTCATTGCGTAACAAATCAGAGCTGTGCCGTGGATGGCCCATCAATTCCACATTGTGAGTGTTCAAAAAGTCACTTGTTTAAGCCGACCTGAGAGAGCTCGCGTTGTCGTGGTTGAGAACGATCCGTGTTCGGCGGTTACTTTTCCTTGGTGGTGGTGTACCATTTTGAATTGGCCATTTTATATTGCTCCAATGGCACGGTGGCGACATGCCCGACTTTTTCAAAACAACAGGCGACTATTTGCTTCGAAGTGTTTCGCGCGAAACTAAACAGCAGTATGGATCTTTCAAGACCTGCCAAATTCAAGAAAAGTTATTCTTTCGACTGCTGTTTAGTTTTGGCCTTATACTCATAAATCCATGATTCGGCGCCTTTCACGATCTTATAAACGTCTTTTGAAGCACCGCGATCGAATTTCTTCAACATTTCTTTGGACCAATCAATAATTGTCAAATTATGCGGTATTGACAGCGAGGAAATCCTTTTGACGAGTAGAACTAATGCCCAAGCATGCCCCAATTTCACGATAAAATGAACATCGAGGTTTTTTGGCATAACAGCCGATTTTTGGCGGCCTTCACGGAATTCGTTCTGAAGCGAATGGGGTCGTCATTGAATTCGGAAAACCAGTGAAACGCGGTGGTCCGGGATGGTGCTTCACCACCTAAAGTGGAAGTGCGTTGATCGGCATACTATTGCTGAGTTAATCCTCGTCGAAAATCATAAAACATCGTGGCACAAAAATATTCACGATTTCAATCCATATTTTGGCTGAGATGAATTTTTCAAGTCTCTGTAAACATCGTAAATAGCATTCGTATGACGAAACGTTCTGAGCACATGTACTATCACAAACGCCAAACTTTACGATGCTGATGTGAGATTTGACGTCGTATATCTTATATGCCGGTATTGCCATATTTTACTCTCCGAATATTCTTCTCGTAGTGCTTTCATGACCGACGCTAGCTTGGCACTTCGTCGTCGCATGTTATATGGAAGATCTTTATTTATGCGGATTTTAGATCCGAAATATTGCGAAGGACAGCCAGTGTAGAGTCACAGCTTTTCATTTTGATGGTCACTGGTGTTTTACGTGGGTTTCTACTGGACACACTGTAGTTTCGACGTCGGAATTGTTTTTTTTTTGCATCAAGTAATTCAGCCCATGTGGATTTTGCGTTCTCCTTCATGTCGACGTTGTTCTCTGAAGGTTGGTACACTATGAGACTTGTTTCAGTGCATTTTTGCATCAGTTGGAGTCTTCAAGTTGTGTGACTCTAGATGGCAGACAATTCATCATATTTTATCTTCATGCTGGATGCTTCGGAAACTAGTAGCCGAAAGTCAGCTTTTATCGCCAGTTCTTTAACAAGGTCTCGATTTTTTCCCCTTATATTTGCTTAAGCATTTCGATACTGCTGCCTATGATGGTGTCCTTTGTCTTTTCAGTAACGCTGGCATTGCTGTCTTTTGATATATCGTTTTCACTACAGCAGGGACGTCGTTTTTCAGCGTTGTTCTGTCCTGGGGAGGTTTCTATGATAATATCCCTCGTTTACTCTTTTAGTGAGGACATCTTTTCTGCGAGTCTTCATAGGCTGTAACTCGCCCAGGTTCTATTGTCTGACTTGAAAGTCAGCTTTTAAATGGTCGTTGTTTCTTGAATCGATTTCGCAACATTTTTCTAAAGCCGCTTTCATCCCATCATTGCACAGTTCTCTACGTGGAGTAAAGTCCTTCTAACAACCGTTTAAGTCGTAAACCCATTCATGTTAAAATCTTCCAGATACCAAGAATATTCTCCCTCTTCTTATAGATCGAATGGATCTCCACGTTGCGTATTTCAACTCCATATTTCAGGCTTCATCTGTTTCTGTCATCTTTTACCCCACAGAACCTTGACAATCTATCAAAATAACTCTGCCCGCACCTGTCAAGCTTAGTTATTCTTAATCTCCTACCCACACCAGATGCTCAGGTGTATCCGTGTTTTTCCAAAGATTTTTCCATCTCAATGCAGTGACACCATCAAATGCATACACTGACAGTAAAACTGGAAAATCAGATCCCCCAATAAGTACACCAGTCGTATCCATTGAGAACTGAGAATTGAGAACCACTCGCATTCAACCGAACCATAGATGGGTTACATCTTTGTATTCTGGATCTGTGGATAGCTAAATATTCTCCTCGGTGTAGAGTAATCTATCCGTAATGCAATCCATTGAGGCGAAGCTATTGTATCTGATTCCCATTTTCTATTCAATTAAATTGTGAGCACAACCAGTTTTTGATTTGGCTTTTTTTTTAATTGTTTCTACTCGTGTTCCTTTTGATATTTTTATAGCGGATAATCTCTCAGATACTTTTCTGATTGTGAGTACATCCATATTATGGATGCCGCTAGAGTGGTTTGCTCCTTGAATTGCATCTTCAACTGCGCCCGGTTATTATCGAAATGTAATTCAGAGTCTCTGTGTGTAGAATTAGTTGTTCCGTCTAATTGCCGGAGGTATGGTCAGTCAGTCGGTCTATCTGTCGGTGTGTTTGTATCTAAAAATTGCTGCAACTGCAAATCAATCAAAAACTTAAGCGAACACTCGACGCTCCGTGCTCCACAGTCCACACCGGGTAGACACACGCGAACATCGTTTGGATATTTAAATTTCCACAACTCTGACGAGGATAGCTGAGGCACTCGCTGATCTTGGTCTTGAAATACGGGACACAGACGGACAGACAGACCGGAATGACTTTCGTCGAGAGATTGAGATTTAGATTTGCACAGTGTCGAAGAAAGCCGCCACTGACATTAGCTGTAGCTCGTATCTGGTCATTTAGTTGTCTGGCGATTACAAGTTGTTTAAGCTGCGGATTGCATAGCATTCGGGAGAGAGATTTCTGATGCCTGATTCCAGAGATAAATTACATCTTCAGCGGGATAATATAAAAAAAAAAAAAATTTGTAGTAGTCGTCTTGACTTGATGATGATTGTCAGTATGTCACCACAGGCAAAAAGTGTCTAACGCTGCTGGAGTTTGCAACTTGAGTCTCGGTTTTGTGAGCTTTGGAAAGTTTAATGACATTACACACATTTGTCCAGGGGCTTAGTGTCAGTCTAGTCAAGTCGATGGGATTTGCAAATTATAAGCTAACTTCGACGAATTCGAAAAGAAAGTAAATTTCCCCCATCATCATCATTGTTGGAGTGTATTCAGAGTCCATCGGTGTGTCAATCCGATGAGGTGACGAGTTTTTCTTCTTTTCCTGTCTCGGAAATGGGAAACTATTTGATTGGATCAAGTGGATATGCTGAATCAGCTCTTGTTAGCAAGTTTGATTGACATCTTGACAAGTTGACGTTACACTTTCTGGAGTTGTTTGGTCTTTTGACATGACATTCATAAGTGGTCGTTTGTATTTCCTGGTTAGGAGTGAGATGCTTCTTATTATCCTTTTTGGAGAGGTGGACACAAAGCGTTGAGATCGAAGTAATTTTGATCGGAGCGTTTTCAAAACAGTAGTGTTCAAGATGCGGTAACGCATCCGCAATTATGTTCTTCACAATATAGTTCATGGCCATGAGGATGGCGAAAAACAGAGACGCATTTACCAAACGAAGAGTAAAGTCTAAGTTTGTCGTGTCCTCCATGAGGATGTCAGCGCTGCAATCAAATATGTTGCTGGGAAAATCTGGTATTCAGCAGCTGGATTCAATAGATGGCAACGTTCTCTTATGTAGTCAATCTCCAAAATTTTCTGATGTAATAAGTCACTGAAGGGCTTGCTATATTCGGCCTAGAGGTTTCACTGCCCAGTAGCTATGTTGCCAATATTCTCTTAGGTGAAGAAAACATAAGCATGGTTATTCCGCTAGTGAATCTTTCTACGTTAGCTTATTTCCATTCACAGTCCAGCTATCATCAGCCCATAACAGCTTCGCCAGCTAGAATGAATATGCTGAATGAGTATGCCGCAAAGGCATAGTGGCACTGATGCCAATGGGTTATAACCGAACATTGCCACGAAATTTATGGCAAACATTGGCATCTGGCTGCAGACCATTGTTTCTTTGGACGAAGAGGGCGGCTTAGTAGCAAAACCCTACATTACACCAAAAAACAACATTTTGTTTAATATCTTCGGCCGGATGTATGGATCAAGGAGCCCAGTCACACTGAGAGAAAGATGCTTCGGGGACTATCTTCCTAAAGAGCTCGTTTGATCACAGTTCAAAGTACGAAGCTAAAATAGAAGTTGGGGACGTCGGTATCAGAAGAGTTTCAGTTTCAGTAGAGAACCTTTGGTAGTGCAGTAAGCATCAACATCTTGCACAGCGTTACATCCGGAAACTGACAAAAGCTCACTTTTTTAAGTGGACAGGAAATAGCCGTATTAATTAGATATTCCCCGGATCTTAAGACTCATAGGCCCAAAAGGAGATCTTATGATCATCACACGACCAGCCAGATTGATCATGCTGCAAAGGACAGAACACACACAGCAACCTAGCCAAGGCTCGTCCCTTGTGGATATCGAGGTCCACACAGCGCCAGCAAAATTCTGTGAGAATGTTTGATGTCCGACCGCATTTCGCTCAGCCTCACTCATAATTCCGCATCATCAGCATAAAGTTCGGAGGACCAGTAACGGCCAAAAATGCCGTATCTGCTGCGATAGGTTTCAAAAGGTGACCACAAACATGAAGCACATAGTTTGGAGATGAGTTCAGAGAAGCACTTGCAGCCAGGCAGCAGGTATACCGCGCAACACTGCTGGCTGAGATGAGAGGTTCTGTTGTTATGTACCAGGTTGAGAAAAGAGCCGAACATGAAAGATAAACTGTAGAAAGTAAAAAGGACATGTCAGGGCAGTGATACGTGACCCGAATGCAAGGATGGCCAAGAGAACGCCGTAGTTGAGACGAAGTCTGTACTGAGAACTTGAGCGAACTAATTTTGCCAGATGTTTGTTGGCTATGGCGAAGAATATACCACTGTTGGGCGTGACTCACTATTCACTCTACTAAAACAAAATGAGGATTCCTACATATTTCATATATGTAGGAATCCTCATATTTCATATATGTAGGAATCCTCATTTTCTTTAAGCCCTCGAGTTTTCAAAGGATTGAGGAAATGATTTGGGGAGGACCCTGCACTGAATATCAGCATCGTATATCTGGTTCTGGAAATCGCCTGCATGCAGGTTTGTTGGTTTAATTGTAATGCTCACTTCGATGGGACAACCCAGTAATGTAACCCCTAACCTAAGAATTCAAGAGATGACTGAACGCAGAAGGAAGGTCACACTGGTGTCTTGGGAAATTAAATTGCCGATCAGCTCGCCAGACAGGGTTCAGAGGAGAGTCTTTCAGGGCCCGAACCTACGTTGGGTCTGTCTGCGCCCTCGGTTTAGACAGTTGGGCCTCATATGAGCACAACTACAGATCGCATAACTTCCCAGGATGACGGCAGACCAAACAAATGCTTCCCGACGTCTCTAGAACGTCCCCCTCAACAGGAAAGACTGCAGGTTGATTACTAGCATCGTGACAGAGCATCACACTTTTGCAAAGCACTTAGATGTGCTGGGCATAATTGAAACAATATCCTGCGATGCTTGCTCTGAAAGTGATGACGACACTGCGGAGCACTATCTTTGTGAATGTGCGACTTAATCCCGAGTCAGGCTGCAAGTAATTGGCGCTAACGTGATGGATGCTGGTACTCTAGTCATCTTATTACTGACGGGCTTACTCATATTTCTTCGTAAGACTCAAAGATTTCATTAAAAGGAAATTACAAGGAGTACAATGGACTAGTTCCTTGTCTGAGTGCTCTGTTCCGACAGAAAAAAAACATAAGGTAGAGTACGCGGTTTTAAAGAGCTGTTAACCAACTCGATGTGGGTAGCAGGAAGCAGCTATCTAGGGATTGAGTTGGGTGAAAAGGTTTGTTAGTATAAGCCTAGGTCCGTAAAATCAATATTACGCATGACTCCGTCATGTAGGGTGGATACTCCGCAACTTTCCAGACTTATTCCAGTCAAAAAGACCAACCGGAAAAGAGATCGCTTTAAGTGGCCTATTCAACTTGAAAGACACCGCGCCCAACTAAGAAGAGTTAACTATTGACGTGGCTAACTAAGAGGTTGTTGATTGAGGCCCAAATTTAATCCGAACCATATCGCTACTTAAGTAGCAATATTTAACTGCAAACGACACTCTTACTTCCCTTTTGGGCCTGCAAAAGGATTTAAGTCGGGGAAACAAAAGGTGCCAATTCACACTGGTTTTGAATGTACGAGGATTACAACGAAAAGGAAAACCAAAGTCGAACTTGCAATCTTCTTAGAGTATCTGCGGACAGCTGATCAACATTTGTGTCAGTCCAGTCATAATTAGTGCCATCATGCAAAGAAATGCGACAGACTACATCATGAAACCGCACTTGAAGTGAGCTACATACGTCGGAAAATGGACAGTCGTCCCAAATTGTTGGTTCAACCTCATCACGTCGAAATTACTCCCCTAAGTCCTTAACCCTCTACACCATTTCCAACCAGCCACTCCCACTTTAACTCCGCCCATTTTGATAATTACATGCTTCCAAATTTTCTTCCCACCAATTTCGGCAGCAATTAAGATCGACATAATTATGCAGTACGTCCTGACCCTCATAAACAAAAACCTCTCCTCCCAAACCAACCCTACGGCCTAGTATTTTGAGGTTATCTGCATTTCTGGGTCACGCAAAATTCCCATCAATCAACTGAAAGGTCGTCTAACGGTAGTCTAGCTTCAATTTCAAATTCAAAACCGTCAATAGCTGACAAAAACAAAAACTATCGAAACCCAACCTAGCCCCCAAGTTGTGTTGTGTAATCCCATTTTGCTGCCACAATTTCGGTTTTTTTTTTTTTTTTGTTGTTCTCTTTGCATTCTCCCTCTCTCTTTCTATTTTCTTTTATTTTGTTTTCACCGAAAATTGTCAAGCTTTCTCTGCGATTTGAAATCATATAGTGAAAACTGTAAACCTTCGATAACAATCGATAACTCAAGCGCAATTATGCTCGATTGTGCCCGATAATCGAGCAGAAATTTTGACGGACAAAACTTATGCAAATAGCTTGAGGTTATGTTACGATAACGGTTACGATTATGATTGCTATATCTATCCGTATTCCCATTCTCATACAAAAAAAAAAAGTTTGCGCGTAAAATCCGCCACAAATTATCGACTTTAGGGGGAAGTCGAAATCGAAACTGGAAACGGAACCGAGAGTCGCAACTAGTCGAATGGAACTTTGTATGCAAATGTGGAGCAACATTTTCTGTTTGTTTATAGACATTTGGCACGTTTTATTGGCGTGGCTGGTAGTAGCTGGCAGATAGTAAGCCAATCGTAGCCTCTGTTTGCCAGTGTTTTTGTTTATTTGTACGAGTATGTCTTGAGAAATAATGTCGCATGGGGCTAAACATGAATGTCTAATTCGAAAAACGTCAAGCGCTGGAATTTTGTTTATGAAAAGTTTGGAAGGCCAACCGCATGTAATCATTGGGGATACAATTCAAAGTGACACTTGGAAGGTGAATACGTTGTATGTGTAAGTTAAGCGGAAAATGTTTGAATGGTCGTTTTGGGTCAGTCAAATCATTGAAAAGAATGCGAGTAAGCGTCGGGTACGGCCCAGATATGACTTGTACTTTGACACAGCACTTGAGACAACTTTTAGTTTGGAATAAATACAATATTTTCACTTCCCAGAGATTAAAATTGTTAAACTGCTCTATAATTGCGAAATTTTACCTTTTTCTCTTGAATTAAGCTACGTTTAACAAACCAGCCACTGTCTGCTCTAAAACGCCAGCAGTCCTCGACGACTCGACGATTGGTTCACTAGAAATAGACTTTCAGTCAATCTTCTCGCAACTCTGGTTGGTCTCTTTACGAGAAGTTGACTGGTATGCCGCGTGTAGTGCTTGAAGTCATCACCATCCGTCTTTCCAACGAACCTAAGTATTTGGGTGTCATCCTCTTTAGACTTAAAATGCCGCGTCGAAAACCGAAAACTTTGGCCTTTTCCTAGCCCGCCGCCCTCTGATCTAGACTCACTGATGAATTAATTTTATATCAAATCGGTTTAGAGCAATCATCCGCTTTTTAAACTTCTCTTTGGTACAATACACACCGCAGATTTAACGACTTGTCTTTTGACTGTGATCTTAGGGACATTCCGTCTACCACACTCCTACTGTTGTGAAAGTACAAAATTGACTTCCGCTGCGCTAAGGAATTGTTACAGTCAGAATTTTAGTCAAAAAACGAACGTAGTCGGATCTTCACGGATGGCTCAAAAATAAATCCGGCATGCGGCGCTGGTATTTTTTTTTGGATGACGAGTGGATTACACTTCTCATTAGAAAAACTTGCATCAGCTTTCCAAGTCAAGATAACAATGCATTCCTGATTGAAATGAATTAAATGAGTTTGTGAAGAATCTTTGGAGTGGGCGGTAGTATCTGCATGTGTAAAGGCCTTGATGAACCCTGTTATAACTTCCTAGAAAACTTGAAAATCCGACTGAAGGCAGCCGGAATTCTGAATTCACTGAGTCTTGTTTAGAATCCATGTGTTTTTTGTGTTTGACTTTTTTTTATAATTACTCGGGAATTTGGAGTGGATATAGCCAATATTCGCGGGCTTAAAAGTAATCACTTTTATTCGCAGGTCCATGTCAGTAAATACAGACCACCTGTGAAACTTAGTGAAACACTGGTAGATCCCCGCGCACACCTCTCAGATCACTCTGATCTGAAGCTATCTGTGTTCAACTAGTGCCATTATTCTTCTCTCACCGCGGTCTCATTATTAACGTGCGCAGTAATGTACCTTACCAAACTCCACCACAATGTAGTCCCTGTTCCAGTCGGCAATTCCATATCATGTGGTTAAAGTTCCATCTCCGCAAGCAATTTATCCACTACTGATTTATTTACAGAAGTCCCAAACTGGACAGCAATTCGACCTTTAACGAGTTTAATGCGCTCTCTGACTTCATACAAAAAATTGTATCCCGCAATTCTGGGTGGCTTGAACATTCTGGACAGACAAAACCCGAAGGACGGTGTGTTATGATCTTTGCGGTAAATAACTTAACCCGGCTTTTAAATTAGCCCACACGACTACCGAAAGTTGATAGTCATATCGCCAATACCCTGGACTTGTTTTTAACTCCTCATCCTGATAAGCACAAGGTCGATGTGCTATTCCCTCTAGGATCGTCGGAGCACTGTGTCATATCAGCAAATTTGTCGTAAACCGACTACACAGTTAGAGAAAAGATTATTCAATGAACCGTGTGGCAATACGAGAAATCCAATTTTAACTGGTCGTTATGTTTCCACAATTACGACGTGGATGCCGCTACTGATATGATCACAGATACTATTCTCTTTAGAATGAGATCCTTTATCCCTCATCGGATGAAAAGGCATGGTACGACTCGAGTTGTAAAGAGGCTGTCAGGTTTAGTGAAACGTTTTTTCGGTCCTTCCAGACCAACCCGACAAAGGATAACCGACAAAGTTCAAACGAGCCAGAAATGACTGCAACGTCTTTCTCAAGCGTGTAAAATTTCAGTAGGATCAAAAACTGAGGGAAAAAATTTTGTAATGTCCCAAAGGCAGTAAAAATTTTTGGTCGTTCGTCAAAAATATTAGAAATTCTGCCTTATCCTCCATCCCAACGCTCATTTACAATGACATTCCAGCTGTCAGCTCTTTGGATAAGGCCAATCTGTTTGTCCCCGCCTACATTTGAGTGCGTCGAGTCTTCAATGGGACAAATCCACTTTCGCACTCGTGTAGTATCAAGAGTTGTTAAAGATCTTAGTATACACAAATCCGCTGGTCCAGATGGTATATCTCCCCTCTTTCTTAAGAGCTGTTCTTTCACGCTGGCAATACCACTGCGTAAGCTTTTTCATCAATCTTCTTTAGGATTCTTTCCGAGCAGATGGAAAACAGCATTTGTCCAGCCCGTCCCTAAAAAAGGCGAATCTTCTTCTCTCTCCTCCTATGGACCCGTCGCACTTACGTCCCTTCTTTCCAAGGTCATAGAAACGTTGATAAACCATATTTCGGCCCATGAAATATGACGAATCACCAAAACTTCTCAATGACCGGCAGTACGGTTTACGTAACAACAGGTCCACTGGTGATTTGTTCATGTGCATGTCTCACCGAAAAATGGAACCAAAGCGTACATCAATCTGGCGAAAGCAAGATAGTTGCACTTGTATTTCTAAGACATTTGACAGAGTCTGACATCAGGCTCTTTTGTCGAAAATGCGTGCATTTGGGATCGATGACTCTCTTCTTCAATGGATCAGAAGCTACCTTTCGAAACGTTCAATTCAAGTTGTCTTGGATGGTTTCAAGTATGATATTCACAATATAAATGCTGGTGTGCCACAGAGCTCCATTCTGTCCCCGACACTCTTTTTAAATTTCATCAACGATCTCTTGTCCGCTACTTCTAATCCAATATATTCCTTTGCTGACGACAGTACTCTCTGCTTTTCATATTCGTTCGCGGACTCACGTCCCTGCTCTTCGGCTGTTGAGCGGGAACGGCAGCGTATGTTAAGCTCAATAAATTCTGATATTAACAGCATAACTAATGGAGGAACCACTAATAGAGTAGAATTTAATGCTTCCAAAACACAATGCTGTCTGCTGTGGTCAGAGCGAAGCATATGCACCCAGCCATTGCCCATGAATGGCACTCGCATCGTCGAAAGCGATAAACTCTCCATCCGCGGTATGCGTGTCAGTGACAACTTACGTTGGAATGACCACATATTCGATGTCGTCAAAAATGCTGCGAAATGTCTGGGTTTCCTCAAGCGATGTAAGAATTACTTCACCCCATTGATCCACCCGAAATTGGAGTACAGTGCCCGCACCTGGTCAGGTGCTCCTAAAACCTCTCTGCACCTGCTAGACCGGATTCAAAATCTCCTGTCTCACTTTGTCTTACCGCCCATTCAAACCTTTAACCTTAACACCCGTCTCGCTATGAACGCTCATCTGTATACTCTCAAGCACACTTTCAGACGTATTCTGAAATATCGTGATTCGTTCCTAAGCCGTACAACTCGCTTATGGAATGCCCTGCCGAACTCTTTATTCCCTAGTCACTATAACTTGCAAGCATTTAAAACCAACGCACATCGGTATCTCTCTTTTCCCCTCCCTAAATTCCCCTCGCCTGCGTTATGTGCAAACATCTTAAGGGTACACAAAATCCCTTGTGCGCGTGCCAATTATAAACAAACAAAAAAATGGACGCAATGTAGCCGATAACCGATAAATCAGTTTCTTTGTAAGGGCATAAGCACCCTTGACCCTGGCCAGAGAAGCAACATTCTTGTTGAAATATAGATATTGGTCTAGCCAGATCTGACTACATTTCGAAAAGCAAATGGTTGGCCGTGTTGTCCAATGATCGAGAATCTTCGCCAATTCTTTCTTGTGTCCCTAGATCCACCAGACAACGGCGCGGTGTTCTAAACAGACTGGTTTCAGAATTCTGAAAGTTGATCTTCCACTTCCGGTCATCGCAAAATCGCCTAATTTGTTCGAAGTCACGTTGCAAAAGCATGTTAATGATCTCGAATTTTTGGCCTGTACTGTACGCTATGCTATGGGGAACTGAACCTATCAAATCGCTTGTGTAAGTGTTAAATAAGATCGGCGAATTTACCGCGCCTTTTTTATGTGAAATGTTCCAACAAAAGTCGCATCGCCATTTTTCACGATAAACTGTCTGTTGGGGAGTATTTTGCCCCCGCCCAATTATCAAGACTTCGCCCATCAATGACGTTGTCTAATAAAAAGCGGGGGCAGAGCATATGACTGGTCTTCTCGTGAACATCTTCAGATGACGCATCGAAGATTCCTACGATTTGACCAGTTACAAGTTGCCGGTTATAGGTCTTGTTGGGGGTGGGACCACCGGTAGTCCCTAGCAGGATGCCCCTTGGAGCCGCCTCGCCCGGACTTGTTAGAGGTAGTCACCCTTGTGGGAGCGTCATGGCGGCTGTGGTTTAAACCCAAAGTCGCGGGTAGGGTCTTTCTGTTGGTTTGACACAATGTAGAGTTGCAATAAGTACTGGGTGCTGTGATCCTAAGAATAGTAAGCGCTTTTAGATCTACCTCGACCCATACCAAGGGTGGAACTTGTATCTCAGGAAGGCTTTAGAGCGATGGCAAGGCGTATCCTTGCTCCCATGGATGTATGGGCATCCCGTAAACTTAAGTCTACACGACAGGTGTTTACGTTAAAAACTAGAGACTACGTTGGTGAGCATATTATGAAGAATATACGAAAGTGGTTTCAAAAAGACGCAAAGGAAGAAGTCTGTCGCCGTAATATCTGACGATCTGGCCGGCCAGTTCAAATCGCCAAAACGGGAGAGTAAACGGCCTGGGAGTCAAAATCTCCATCGTTGCCCAAGCTGTGTGAGCGTTTGCTCCGTCCTAATGGAACCAACAATGCTCGAGACCCAATTCAGCAATTTGCGGCAGTAAAAAATACGTTTAACATCTGCCTACAGCGCTCACCAGTTACGCTAGTGTCGTAGTCGTCTTCAAAAAAATAAGGCCCAATCACATTTTCACTGCAATTGCCGCACCAAACAGTCACTTTGAGGGGTGCAATAGCTCTTCGTGCATTTCATGTGGATTCTCCGTGCCCCAGGATGCAAATTTTGTTTATTCACATAACCACTTAAGTGGAAATGTGTTTCGTCGCTCGTTATGATTTTGGATACGAAATCATACTCATCTTGCAGCAGGTTTAACAGAGCATGGGAGTAAGTTAACCTCACTTGACGCTGAGCAGGCAGCAATTGGTGAACAGTTTGCACTTTATTAGTGAACATCTTCAAGTTTTCCACCAAAATTCGACGCAACGAACATCTGCTGATGCCAAATTTTGTGCATCGTTGTCTCGTCGATGTTTGTGGACTTACTTGGACATTCTCCGTCGAACGAGCAATACGGGACCGGCCACTTATTGCAACATCTCTAGTGGACCCAGTTTGCACGGGACGCTCGGTCAAACGCTTAATTGTTCGCGTACATGGTCCAGGGTTTTGCAGAAAACGACGATGAAATTTACACTGCGTTAAAACAGCAGACCGGAAATTGGTCAGATACTCATAAGCAGTAACAACAATTGCGCGTTCTTCAGGTATGTTTCGCTCCATTGCTTATTGTCAACTAATTCTCTATCTGTCTATAATATAAATGTCAAAGCACATTGCCACTTGGTGCCATTTGCAAAAATTATGCCACGTTCACATTATGACATTCCCCTTGCCACACCTTGTTTAGAATCCTCTTAGAGTTTCGTGCCTTCTCAGGCCAATAATTGGCCATTGACAAGTTTATGTTCTCACACGGTGTCATCATGGAGTTTTCTGAAGAAGGAGAGGTTAGAATGCTCCTTGGACAGTATTTCGTTGAATATTTTAAACTCTTTTAGGACTTCATTGGATCGAATGTATTTTATCCTAGACTGCTTTTTAGGCTCCCTGATAAGTTGTTTGCATATTTTTAGAAGCAATAGTATCAGTACTTACACTTGCAGCTTGAGTTCGGTCCACCTAGGATCAAAGCTCTTCCTGATATTTCTAAATGGATGCGGAACTTTATTCGCTATTTCTGGATGATTTTCGAAATCACGTTATATAGTTGAAATTGTTTTGAAGTTACAGATATTTTCCAGGTTTCAAGGGCCACCCAACAAGTGCGTTCGAAATGTTGGCAGATGATTTAGATTTTTATCCGAAAATGTCATTCCAAGGTGCATATACGAGTACTGATCTAAAAATATATCAAGGCTCATGCAGGCAAGTAAACGAATACATCTTAGGCTTCAAAGACCTAAAAATATTGTTCAAGAAGCCTCTCCATCCAACCACAACACCCAAAAGTTTGTGCGACTCTTGGACTAATAGTGTTAAACTAATTTACAAGTATGTTGTGGCATATGTTCCGAATTTTTCGTCAGAGTCCGTGGCCAGGCCAGTATATTTTTACCATGTACACCCACGACTTTACAACTAAACTCACACCGAATAAATAATTATTCAGCTGCGAAAAGTAGGCCTACAAGTTTTGGACTAAAATAACAAAAATCAACAATTTAACCCAATTTCGTCGTAATGAATAAAAGATACAAAATCCAAATGTCACAACACGCATCACGTTCAGTGAGAGTGAAGGAAAAATTAACTCTTTTTTTCATTTATTTATTTATTTGTGTTTTTTTTTTTTTGTTTTTTTTGAGTGGAAAACCCCCACTCCCTCTCCAATTTTGAACTGGAAGTGACTTTTACAATTCAAATTTGGTACAACAATCGACGAGATACTCGTACATTTAAGGCCAGCAAATAACGAAAAACCAGTGAAAGTGATCGTGTGTTACGAAATAGAGAAAAGAATACAACTTGACAGGCAGGCGGACACGGTTTTCGAGATTTGCCGCAGGGATTAGGTTTTTTTTTTTTTTTTTTTGAATGTATTTTTCTTGCTCATTAATCGTAAGTGAATTTTTTTTTTGCCATTATTTGTGTTGACACTGAAATGAAAGTAAATCGGCTTTTCGTTGAAAGAGAGAATCAGGTTAATCAGTTTCTTTCAACTGCCGGTTTAACTCGTAGTTAGACAGGGATGTGGCTGTGCAAATGTAGTTTTCGGTGGTCGAGGGACATACACTTGTTAGGTCAGCACGTAATTTTTACAGACGTGTGGTTTTCGGCAAGACCGCAAATTAAAAACGAATTCACATTTGCTGTAGCAGCTAAATGGCAAGTGTGAATGGCCTATCGTCCTCTAGTCTAGGATGTAGGAAAAGTAAGCTGCTGTGATCTTGAAGCACGGTATCCAATAACGACCGACCGGAAAGATCGGGAACTCGACTTATTATGCCGAAATTATGTTCTTCCACCAAACGCAGCAAAGATTAGATTTAGATTTAGATTCTTGTGTGCGGTGGTATAAGGTGGATCACTGCGGCCACATATGGGCCTATTCCGATATCCGCCACTTAGAGCTCATCCATGATGCCGCAATTTGTTAGGAAGGTGGCTACGTATTTAGGTGAGCTGGCAGCTGTGTACGCCGTTTCAAGATAGAATTTGCCTAGGAAACGTTGACGTGTTTTGGTTAAACCATTGCAGTCACAGAGTATGTGCTCTGCTGTTTCCACGTCCTCGTTGCACAGTCACCAGGTGTTTTTTCACACGGCAGTGTCCTGTGAGAAAACCTGCGGTCACTCGAATCTGGCTTCTACTTCTACTTCTGTTTTTTTTTTTTTTTTGTGGCAACAGCTTGGCATAAAGTTGTTGGCTTGTCCGTTTCCTTCTGTTTTGCTCCAGAAATGAGACTTCTTTTCCTCTAGCCAGGTTTTAATAGTTCCGTTTATTGTATTAATTGATGCTCACAGAATCGTCTTGACATCATGAATTGAGAACGGATCCTTTCCTGGCTAGTTCGTCTGGGTCCTGGCACCCAATTCAGATGAACGTTATTTGTGATGGCCAGTAGTTGTAGTCGAGTTCAAGGCAATCCCAGACCAGTTTTGATTTTATTTCAAAGGCGTTAATTGCAAGTAGGACTGCTCTGCTATCGGAGAGAATGTTTTTGTTTGCTATATGTCTGTTTAGATTTTTTTTGAATGCAAAGCCCTATTGCATGGATTTCAGCCTAAAATCCGGAGCTGCTTGTATCCATGTATGGATGACTTAGTCCGAGGACCGCATACTCGGGCTGCAACTCCTTCATTTATTTTGGATCCGTCTGCGTACCATACATGTGAGTCCTTGACAAATGTTTGCTTTTCCTGTTCCCAGTTAGGACGGTCTTGAAATGTGACCTTAAAGTTGTGCCGAAAGTTATATCGTGGTAGATATTTGTCTATTAAGTACTTCGTTTTTCTTGAATTCATATTCTGTGATGAGCATGTAGGCATTTACTATTGCTTCTTTCATGAGTTCCATATAAAGTGGTGGGACGTTTAGGATAACTTCAAGCGCAGCTATTGGTGTGGTTTTCATTGAACCAGTCGCACAGACATAGGCCAGTCTCTGTAATTTGTTGAGTTTGGCCTGTATAGACCTCTGCGGCTACATGTGTGATGATAGGTCTCGTTATCACCGTGTACATCCATAGTGTCATTCTGGGATTAAGTCCCCAATTTTTTCCATCTAGACTTTTTCTGGTCCATAATAAGGTCCTCGCCTTGTCAATAGCCTTAGAAAGATGAGCTTTCCACGTATGGTTACAATCAGCCAACCAAGACAGCAAATCAACTTACGTTCAAAACCTGAATAGTGCCATCATTTAATACTTAGAATTGACGTCCTGCTAGAAAATATCCCCATAAATCAGCTTTTCCTTGGTGGTAAAAAGATCTGCAGTGACTTAATAGGGCACATGGAAAGCGTTTATATCCTTTGGTATAAATAGAGGTGGGAAGAGTACTTCCTATAAAGTCTTTTGAGCAAAGATTTGAGCAATCGGTGAAACCAGCAGACTGGTCAATGTGGCAATTCAATACACCCTTTGATGACCTCAAGTTGGCTAGTACTTCATTTATGCTACAAAAAGGTATAGTCGAGGGTGAACCCAAACCTCAACCAGCAAGCTTCTCCAGATAGCAAGATCTCTCGTCAGCCGTCTCCAGGAAGCAGCCCAAGTTACTTGAGATCCCCTTCCGCTTTCATGCGGCACTTTTGCTGCGCCGTCCCCTGGGGTTAAACTAGAAGGCTCTTGGGACCGGACCCGTGGCGTCTATTTACTAAACATGGCTAAGTAAGATGTTGGATTCGTAGACGTCTCACTTGATCAATTTCTGTGGACAGGCCGTACAGTTTGTGGTTGAATCTCCTAGTCAATTCCTCTTCAATGCAAACGGGAAAGACAATCACGCGCAATATCTTTCTCCCGAAACACCAAACGGCTTCTTCGACTAGGTCCAAGGAATAGTTCAAGATCAGGATGATAAGGGTCTTGTATAAAAGCAGTTTTGTCTTACAAGAGAGAGCTTTGTTAAACTAGTGCCTTCTGAGCCCAAAGAAAGGGGCAATTTTGCAAAAAAAATTTAAATAAAACAACAATGGTGTGAGATATAAAATAGATTCTGGCTTTATTTTGAAGCTACGTTCATGCCAATATGTCTGGAAGAGCACATCATTCAAATGGCCACCTCGCCTTTGCTGGCAGTGATCCAAGCGGTCAGTACAATTTTTGATGACTCGGTCCAATATGTGCGGCGTTATTTCGGCAATAGCCTGCCGAATGTTGGCCTCGAGCTCATCCAAAGTGGTTGGCTTATTAGCGTAGACTTAGGACTTAACGAGCCTCAGAGAAAATAATCGAGTGGTGTCGAATTGCATGATTGCTGCGGCCAATTGATGAGCGCTCACCGTGAGACGACCCGGTCGCCAAATTTCTCCTTCACAACTTCGAGCGTTGCGTCTCTTGTATGGCATGTAGCGCCGTCTTGTTAGAATCACAGCTTGAATTTATCGATGTTGTCTAGAGCTGAACACAGAAAGTCGGTTAACAAAGCTCTATACTTGAGACCATGGACGGTAACGGTGTCTCCTTCCTCATTTCGAAAGAAATAAGGTCCATTGTTTTTGGATGCATTGATGCTTGGCCGAATAATGGCAACTCCAAAAATGGACCTCGTCCGAGAAGATGATTTTTAGGACAAAATCCGGATCTCCGGCTAACACTTCCAGCGCCCAATTAGCGAACTCACGCCGTTGTCTATGGGCGTCAATTCTTACGTCAACACAATCTTATACGGGAGTGGGCCCAAATCCAACCGCAAAATAAGCCGGGTTGACTCTCTGACGATGGCCAATTCAGCTGATCGGCGCCGAATCGACATTTCTGGGTCTTCTTCGATACTGGTCGCTTCGGTGGCTATGTTTTCTCCATTTCGCACCAATCTCTGTCTGGTAGGTGGCTTAAGATCCAAAAGAGTGTACCCACGCTCAAACTTTTCCACGGTATGACGAATTGCCTGCACACTGAAGCCATGCTGACGACCGACCTCACGATGAAATTCCCGTTGCGTATTTACAACTGAGTCGGAGTTTCAATATTTTTTAATTGTTTCTGCACGTTCGGCAAGCGTAAAACGATGCGTGATGAAATGGCGAACCTTACTGAATATTTTGACAGCTAGACGTCATTGGTAACTTTGACTGCTGCTGAAATATAGCAATCGGAAAAACTATCATAGCTATCTGGTCACCCGTTACTTTTTTTTGCCCTCGTTCACCGTCAGATTCATTTTGACCGGTTTCGCTTTAGTACTCACGAAAACTTCATTGACAGCTCGCTGGATTCGTCCAATTACATCAGTGTTATCTGCGTACGGAAGTAATTGTGCGGACGAAAAATCCCGCGATAGGGCGATATTAAAAGAGTCACATGACAGCGCATCGCCTTGTCTAAAATCTTTCTTGAAGCATAGCACGTCTCAGTTGATTCATCTCAACTTTGAAGGAGCATCAAGATTTGTCCATAGTCATCCTGCACAATGTCACGAACTTGGCAGGTATATAAAAACTAGACATGTAACATTACATATGTAGGCCCTCCCTATTCCCGCTGTCATATGCGGATTTAAAGTCAACAAATAGATGGTCAGTGTGGATCTACAATTCGCGAGCCTTTTTTCAGATCTACCGTAGTGTGAACATTTGTTTGACAGTGATTTTCCTGGCCTGAAACCTCACTGGTATAAATTCACCACTAACCGCTCACATAATACAGTAGATCTCATAGGCGATGTTTATGAAACTTGTTCCTCTAGAGTTGGCGCAGTCAAAAGGGTGTCCTTTCTTGTGGAACGGGCAAACGGATAGTGCATGTTCCCGACCAAGTCGTATCCGGGTAGGTTAAACAGTTCAACAAGCATTTCATATACGTCCGCAGCTTTATCAGACTTTAGCTTCGGAATTCTTTGAACTGATTCAATCTACCTGGCAACAGTATTTTGACCATCATCCCTGTTTTACGGCCTGCAGAAGTTGTCTTTCCATATTCTCACCACCGACTGTGACTCTACTACTACTTGCCCATGTTCATCTTTGTAGGCTTCCATTCTGGCTTTGTAGCCCTGACATGTTCGTTTTATTACTTGATAAAACCTTCGAACGTCATTCCTTCCTAACAGCGATCTGTTTCATCTATCGCACACTTCTCGTGATTTTTTGTTTTGTTTTCGAGAATCTGTTCTCATCCCTTCTTTTCTGCTCGTAGAGCTCAGGAGCAGATCTGCTTCGTCGATGCAGCGCAGCTTTATATGCCTCTTTGGCTGTATGTCTCTGGACAAATCAGAGATTTCTTTGTGGCGGTATTTTGAACCCAAGCAAATCAGAAGCAGCTTCTCTGTTTGGCTCTTTGACAACGTTCCCATTGCTGTTCTACGGTTTGTGTATAAGATTTTGAGAGAGCTTCAGGCAAACGCGATTGCCAGGTTCATTATGGAACTTTGGTAGTCAGCTGACCTGAGTCTGAGTCCGTAACAAACAGTGAACAAAGCTTATATGAAAGTACTGCAAATTTGTAAATGTAACAACTTACTCGGAAAGTGCTTAAGGTCTATCCGTATGACTTCCTTCCTGCTAAAGAGATTAGAAGGACTGGTTGAGCATTACTACTTTATGAATACCCCATCTGTAAAAGATGCAACATGGATATCAATGCAAAGATTGCACATCGGACAGCGTTCTGTCTCCATTGTCGTGATGCATGTAAAGAACTTTCTGTGTTTAGCGTCCAACGGTTCCTAGACGGGATTGACGATTGATTCA
Organism: Volucella zonaria; assembly: GCA_963966105.1. Taxonomy (NCBI): domain Eukaryota; kingdom Metazoa; phylum Arthropoda; class Insecta; order Diptera; family Syrphidae; genus Volucella; species Volucella zonaria. Next base: position 28,739,470 of record OZ014530.1, on the reverse strand, counting down.
CTAGAAATGCAGAAATGTAGGGCAGGTAGCATGTAATCGGTAATTGATTCTTTAAAGGCTTAAGGCGGATCGAGTGAAAGGATACCATTGCATGGCATGCTTCGCAAGAGAATTAATTGCCTCTGGGTCTTTAGGTACATTGCCACTTCCTTCGTTGGATGACGGGTTCTGTTGGTTCCAGCACTGTAAATATTCGTTCAAAATGCTGTTCGTCCAAAAAGACTAAAGTTCCTAGATAACGGAAGTTTCTAGCTTTTCCGACCGTTTGCCCAGAAATTTTTAGTTGAGCGACGGAATTCGAATAGCTCAACGCAATTGTCTTGGCCGTGTTTTTCCTCACTACTACTCTGCTTGCCATGTTACCCCTAATCTACTGGCAGCTTATAATATTATACAAAGATAAATATAGCACCTTTGTGAGTGGACTTGATTACAGTGTTTCTGAAATAAACCTCTTGCGCAGAGCTGACTAAATAAAATCTCGAATCACACTGCTGATTGTATTTTTATAGACGTGGAAAAGCATCTGCGATGGAGACCTATACTCGATACGACGCAGGAAGATCCTCAGTGAAAACTTACCTGCTCGACCTTGTTTGCTATTACCTTCGCCTTGGTCGGATCAACAAAAACCTCTCTAATTCACCTATTCTATCAGATAGGTCCTCCAAAGAAACTTTGTCATCATCCCCTATCAGAGGAACATTTATTTATCCGTGTCTGTCTACGGAGGGCCTATTGGAATTTGAAACCATAGGACGTCCGCATGGCTTAGCATCACCGCATTGCTTTCTCCATCCCTTGATTCAATCTTCAGCAAAATAGAACCATCTGAACTTTTCAACAGGTACTCGTATTGCTTGATGTAACGCCTACCTGTAACGCCATTACCTGATGTTGTAATGGCCCTGCTATTTGTGGGTACTTACACTAGGTAATAGCGTAGGCTTCGAGTTTGAATCTGCCTACTTCTGAGGCTGCTGCATCCCGCAATACGTATTTCAATACGTCATAGGATGTCTGCCGATTTCCATGTACGAGTACTTCTTGTTTTTCGGCCAATTACCACTCCCAGAGTAAAATGATCGCTGAATTGTTGGCGCACTTTAGGATCACGAAACCTATCTGTAACTATCTGGACCTGGAAGCGACTATCATGTTGCCGAAGTTGTTACATAACAAAGAGATATAGTCGATGTTGGTTCCGCAATATTTTCGGAAAGATCTCTCAAAGCATGGCTAGTCGCAATGTGGTCGATTGGATGTACTGTTCTCTGGGAACCAAAGGAAATCTAACTAACCTTGCAGCAAGCGATTCATGCATGCCTACAATGATTAGTATGTTGAAACCACAGAAGTCTCTGATACCATGCCGTCACATCACATGTTCGGGCCCGGTGTTTTCGCATTCATTTTTGCACGATCACGATGTCATTGTTGAATACTAAGTTGTAAGTGGTGCGTAATACTAAATGAAAGTGATCTTCCTTACTTTGCCTTGGAATCTAGCGGCCAATATCGGGTTACTAAATGCCTTCCAATCTAGGAAACTGCTGTGCAGTTTTCAAAGAAGCGATAGGATTACGGCGGACTTATGGAGCTACCGGCTGGTTTTCCAAAGTAAAATAAGACCTTTCAGTGGGTGAGGTGGACGCATTAGAATACCATCGCTTTATCACGGTTGGGTGAATTTGGTTTCCGCTGCAGCTCCTTCCCCAGAACCCTAGCAATGACTTTGTTTGATTGCTAAATGTCGAATTTGGTCAGTCTCCGAAGCAGTAGTATCAGGTTCTAAGCATGTCGTCTTGCCGGATCACAAAACCGAAGCTTGTCCTACTTTGTGGCGCAGGAGACTCAGTATTGGCCCACCTTAGCTTCCCAGTTTTCAAAGACAATCGAAACCAGGCATCTTTCGGGAAATTGGTTCAATGACCATTGGTCCGGAAGACCTGTCCTTGGTTACTATCGTCAAACTGGTCAACATTTATGGTCTACTGAAGGATATTCTTCTAATTCTGTTCTATTGAATGGTGGGCAATCATTGACTGCTGGGTCAGATGGTGAAAATCAAAGAATCCTTTCTTAGCCTACTCGTAATAGAAAATGCTCATTTCTGACAAATCAGAGATGTAGAAAGGCTATTCAATGGATCCGAAGACACACCATCGACCTATTTTTGTACAAAAATCTGAATTTAATCGAAAGTGGCTTATTCTAATCATTCATCACTCTATCCTTACTATCACTACCTACATTCTAGAGTTGTAATCATTGAAAATAAACTTTCACATCCAATTGTATACTTCAGTGGAACGTCATCATATTTTCTATATCCCTAAGTGCTCTGGTTCGATCTTTACCACCTCAAACAACGTCCCAATAACACAAATTTCTCCAGTCGACATCGACAGCGTAATTATTGCCAAACAGACACTTTCCATTTCATCTGCCAAACAGACAAATCGCTCTCAGCCAAAACAACATTTTTTCGACTGTCCATGTTAATTGCTTCATTCAATGTCAGTTTGACCTTTTTTTTTCGAAAAATTTATTTTCGGAATCTGTGAATTTTTGCTCTATACTGTCAAATCTACCCACAAGCAAACAGAATCGGTGACCTCAATTTCCGCCTTCCGTCTGTCAAAACACCGAGTTGAAGAAAAAATTATCACATCGACCGAGTAAGAGTGGTTTTTTTTTTTTTTTTGTTTTTTTCAAAAAGCAAATCACCATTCATCATTCAGTGAATTCGCAAACACCAATTCGTATTCGTATCTATGTCTACTGTCGCAGGAAAACCGCTTAAAGAGTCATAAAAATTCGGCAAAAAACTAGTCGTACACTAATACCCACACCATGACCGAGCAGAAGCATCACTTATCGACGGCTTTGGTAGGTATCCGTAGCACGCTCCATTAAACGGTTACACCGGCTCTCAACAGCAAATTCTGTCATTAATTATGCATACGCAGTTAAAGTGACTGACACCGAACTCATTACGTGTCGCCGGTGACATTTCTCCGTCATAACATAGTGTGATGTGACGCCGGAAATTTCGCGCCCTCCGAAATGAAACGTCAAAGTCACAGTGTAATCACAGTGAAATTCGCAAGCTCAGGAACGTACTACAAGGCAGCAAAAAATATATGTACTTGCGCTCGTAGTATCAGCCAGGGGCTGATCGTATGGAATTCCATTAGTCACTTGCGTTTGACTTGGCGATTTCCCTCGTCTGTGAACTGTGATAGGACGGCTCTGTGATTCTACGATTCTGACGGTGTATGCCTTGCGTCATGCTGATTTGAGGGAATGTTCACTTGTCGGTCTTGGGTATTTCTCTAGGTGCTTTAGGTTCTTTCTTAATTTTGCAAGCAATTCTAGAAACAACAAAAGTATTCATCATCAGCAAAACATCGTCGTTGTGGTCGACGACGATGATATCTGTGTCGCGGGAATTATGCTGTAACCATATCACGCGAACGCCTAATGAGTCAACAGAGCACATCACATCATCAGTCTTGCTATCGCACTATGAAATATGCACAAGTGACCATTGACGAGTAACCAAACAACTGCAGCTACGGGTCATTGGATGTTCAGAAGATTCAATCTCGGTGGTGCTGTGATTCATCCTTTTAGCGAGAGTATTCAGTGACGGATGACCCAATTGAATTTCTCGGACAGTGGCCTATTGTTGATGTTAATAATGCGAACGTCAACTAATTAGCTGGAGTTGGAGTTGACAATTGCAGTTGCAAATTGCAGTCATGCATACCCACGGTGGGTATCAATAAATCGACAATTATGCTCGTAGGAGTACTCGTAGAGCACCCCTAAAGGGAGCCAAATTGATACCATCTGCGGTCGTTTAGGCTATTTATGGGAAATTCGTGGTGATGAGTAATTTAGGTTGGGCTCATTCAATCATCATTTATGAGTGATTTCCATGAATGTACGAGTATATCTGCGGAAATATAGAGGTTTCCTGACGCGTCATGATGACAGAGTTTGGCGAGCATTCTTTGAGGTAAATTTTTACTTTTTTAAGTAGGCACTATGACCTCCAGAATTTAGTTGTGGCGGATAATTTGTGTCTTTATTATGATTGAGTGCCACAGATCAGTGACCATGTGCCACTTTTTTTAACTGTCAATATGGAACAAAATCATCTGTATAAGCTTTTATTAGCGGACTGACTGCGAGTGCAGCGTTATTTGCAAAACCTAGCGTGAACGAATCTATTCAGAGTCTGCGTTCTCTGAGAAAATCAATCATATGGCACTGTAGAGGCAGACATGGAGAAGGACTCTCCAGACTTTTCCATCATCCCTACTGAGCTATTTTTGATCTATCTAAACCTATCTCCTGCCTTGAAGTGTCTTAGGAACCCTGACTGCTCATTATGTATCCTTGGTTACGATGGGGATGCGGCTGTCTCCACTTTAAAATTGTGTCACCTGCACTGCTGCGAGGTGGACTTTTACAACTCCATATCCAACACTCTCTGCAGTCCGAGCGTGTAGCAGGTCGGTAGTCGACGCTCCAGTCGAAAAATTAAAAGCATGAGGCAAAATAAGAAGAAATTTAGGCCACTGAAAAAGGCACAGTCAAAGGTATGCAAGGTTCTTCTACCTACTCGCGAGCTAAGAGATTTCCAAAACCAAGAAAAAAGTGTCTGATATCATCCACTTCTGCCAAATACCCACATGGAATCAATGACTTCGAATGCACACCAGTCTGAAAGGAAGCAAGTGCCATAGCCAATACCGGCAGTAAAATGCAGCGGATAGACACAAGAGACGCTTTCATCAGTGGTACAAAAATTCGCACAAATTCGGACCAGGAAAAATGGACAAAATTTTGCGTGTCACGAAAAGAATCGGCGATTTAATTTTCCCCAGAAGCTATTCTATTAACAGTTATGCCAGGGTGTTCAACAGTAGCCTCATTGCTTGATTAAACTGGCCAAGACTATGCCTACATTCATGCACATGGATGCACTTTTACAGAAAAATCGCTCTTCACAGCAAGCTTGGGAATGGGATAGCATAAGAAGTCCGACCGACGATTTTTAAAAACTCACTCTTGACGTAAGCTATCTCCTGAAATTTGAGGACGTTTTCATCCATCCCCATCCTTGGAATTCTGAATTGAGGCAAAGGCGCAGGCAGTCTATTCCGTCAAGCAAAGCAGAAATTGGTGGTAGGCTGTAAGAAGTCTCTGCTCACATATAAAGGGAGTTTTTTTTAGAGGTTTGATTTTTAAACTGGCAACACTGTTTCTACAGATTGTCAATTTGACAGTTGAAAGTTAATTTGTAGCTAGAACGTTTTGCTATTTTACTATGAATAGATGAATGCTAGAACAACGCCTGGAGATTGTGCAAATTTATTTTGGAAACCATGGTTCGGTCCGCGAAACTTATCGTGCACTACGTCCATTTTACGGTCGACATAATCGTCCATCTGAGCAAGTTATTTGGAACACGATGAATCTTTTTCGCACCAGGTACACGCTAGTGGATAATACACACAAACAGTGCGAACCGAAGAAGTTATTGCCGTTGTGGAGCGCAGTGTTGAGGAGAATCCGAATGAGTCGATTCGCCATCGTGCACAGCCAGTGGAGCTATGCTCATCCACTTTGTGGAAGATTTTGCGGAAATATTTTGGCTTAGAAGCTTATAAGATCCAGCTTGTGCAAGAGTTGAAACCGCGCCACCATTATATGCGTCTAGGTTCGGTGAATTGGCCGAAAACATGATTCAGCTTGATCCTCATTTTCAACGTAAAATTTTGTTCTCCGATGAGGCCAATTTTTGGTTATAAGCAATATTGCCGAATTTGGAGTGGAGAAAACCCAGAAGCCTTTATCGAGACGCCCTTATAACCATTAAAATTCATTGTTTGGTGTGCTTTATGTGCTGGTATTTCTTTAAGGATGATGCCGGCCAGAATGTTACCGCCAATGGAGAGCGCTATAGAAACATGATTTCTGACTTCTTCGTTCCTCAGTTGAATGGCATTGACGTGACGGAGCTTTGGTTTCAACAGGATAGCGCAATATGCCACACGGCGCGCGACACCATCAATTTATGGCGTGAAACATTTGCTGAGCGCGTAATTTCGCGTAATGGACCTGTGGATTGACCTCCACGATCCTGTGATCTCACAGGATTCAGACTACTTTATTTGGGGGTTTGTGAAGTCACTTGTCTATATCCGATAAATCAAAGACGTTGGACGATTTGGAAGTCAACATTCGCGGTGTTGTTGCTGATATATGGCCCCAGTTGCCCGATATAGCTGTCGAAAATTGGAATTCAAGATTGCGCTTTATACGAGGTAGCCGTGACGCGGATATGCCCGATATCATATTTAAGCATTAATGGCATAAAATTATCTATTAAACAAAGCTAATATCGTAGACATTAACATTAGCTTCAAGTATTTTATTTCATATTGAATTTGTGTAATTCTTAAAAAACCACACTTTATAAGCAGAGGGTCGATTACATATGTACATACCGTGGTAGGATTGCTTTTGGGAATCTATGAAAAAACACCAGCAGATTGAAACCACTTAGATAATGATAAGAATCTCAAATGGTGTTATCCCCCAGCTCCGTGAAGCAGTAACATTTCAGTGGCAGACCGACGAAGTTTTTTACTGTGCCATTCAGTTTGTGGAAACGTCGTTGTGGGTCACAACAAGGTCTTCTGCATGAATAACGATGGCTCAATGTCCTATAATGATACTAGAGAATAAGCCTAGAGAGTGTGATCTATTCTTACTATATTATTATATGAGTATGTACGTCGACCAAAGGCTCCTAGCTATGTCAAGTTAAATCCACTTCCTGCACTTGCTCCACTGCCCTCATTGTGATATTTCGATTGGTCATACTTAATGGAACTTTGACAAAGCGGGGCATTCTAGGACCTCACCGTATTGACACTCAATATCTCGTTCAGAAAATTTCGCAGTTTCCTACAATCCTCGATAAGAGGATTATCGTTTAACATAATTATTGTTGAAGCTTGGATAATGGCTAATATTTCGGCTTAAAAGACGCTGCGTTCAGCCCTAATTCTGAATGAGGGGATGAACTGGATGTCAGCTGTCGCGCTCATTTCCATTTGGAATCAAGGATGTTGAAAGCAAATTTCTTCAGACGAGACAAACGACTTTCGCTTTCAATATTTATGCCAACAATTGGACGTAACTCTCTTTTTATTGGCAATATAGTTGCACAGATCGATCTAAAGTATAAGTCTTTGGCTTCATTAAGTTCTCATGTAACAGTCATCGAGGAACCGTGAAAAATCGTTTGTTCTGGCCTAGAAATAAACGTGACGATGACATGCTATACTATAACTCGTTGAATAGACCTAAGCCTGCATTAGTATGTTACTTACGATAGACCTTGTGTGCATGCACCATTTCTCGAACTTCTATAGTATATGACTACTAGAGCGATTCTCTAACTTCTAGGATTGATTGTTCCAAACCTAAGTCTGAGATTGAAACTGTCTGAATACAGTACATTTTCGGACCGCTAAACACAGAATTTTATTTTGTTTTCCATTTATTTCGACAACAGTGGGCCTAAGTCTGAACCCTGTGGCGTACTTTGAACTTGTACTTATCCACAGGCCTCAGGCTCTAGTTATTACCTTGTACAGATACAATAGTATTGGCGTTCTCTCTCCTAGAGAAAGCCTTTTGCATTGTCCATGTCCTTTTGTTTAGACATGGACAACGAAAATGAAGAAGAAATATCTTTTCCATTTGTGACAGACGTTCACCATTATTGACGCATTATTTTTGGCTCAAGGAAGAGAATGAATTTAAATATTTCGTGCTCCGGTTGGAGAAGTGTTTTCTTTTTTTCTCCAACATCTTTGGCTCTTAGCATGAGAATTTATTTTGCAAAAAAAAATCTGGCTGTCTGGGGACGACGGTACGAAACCATCTGATAGTTTTGTGACATGAGCTATGGCTGCATAATTCATTACCGATTAAGGGTTTTCTAACTTACTTCACAATGTGTGACAGTTTACGACGATTGAAGGGGAAGTAATGAGAAAAAATTGGAGTTAGGGACATTCTGCTGGACATGGATACGATTGAAATAGGTTGCAGTGAAATACCAAAAACTAAAGAAGGCATTTCGCCCCAGAGGAGTCTTATGGGAGATTTGTACTATGAGTAGATACTTTGTGGAAAAGTCGGAAATACCCTTTCCCAATCGTAAACAATTAATAATTTTCTGCAGTTTTCAGCTCTTTGGACAATCTGGAAAAAAGCCTCACTGAAATTTTTGGTCATTGGCAGAACTATCTTTGATCTAGATTGGATAATAGATGTATCCTGTGTCTGTTTGATCTTGATTTCGAATAACAAAACTGCAGTAGGTTTCACACGAATACCACAACGAAGGCACAATATACGGAGCTCGCACAGAAGATGCAGTTCGTAAGCTGCTTACAACTTGTATGACTCAAGATTTAGTGTTTGAGGTGTAGATAACGTAAGTAACCATTTTGTGTTACCAAATCCTACACGCGAGCAAAAACCACATTACTCCACAGATAAGGATTTAAACCATATTGACGACTTTTCGCCATTGTTTGTTTCTGCTGCTTCAATTTCTCTCAGAATATTAGCAAGAGTCTATAAGAACACAAAGAAAAAAATCAAATTTGGACTCCTTTATAGCCGTCCGCAATATAACTAACATACATATGTAGTCGCCATAGTTTCCACACTTCTTTTATTGCTAAAATACTGCTTTGCGAGTTATCCTAGGTATAGACGCACTCTCGTGAACACTTTGACTGAGCAGCTTCCTACTTTCCTAGTGCCGCAACAGTACCATTGTACATAAAAGCTCAAGCCTTCTAAAGAATGGAAACAAGAATCTTTAATGCCTGACAAACTTTTTTCGACAACAGCAAATGAGTGTGAGTGTCAGAAGAATGTCGCCTTGCATAGATAGGATTTGTCTGGACCATTTTACCTCTCGTGCTGTTATCCTTTTCCTTAATTTTGTTATCTCCAAGGCTCATAATATCTATACCATCGATTCCAGATTTGATCTCGTATACGAGCTTAAAAGACCTGCCTTTGGGCATCATCGGCAACGAAACTTTATGTCTTTAGAGAGACATCCTTTGGCTTTTGTCTTGTAAATGTATCTTTTGATGGAACCAGAACTGCAGTTGCGGCGTATCAACGATGCCCTAAAGCTGAATCAGAAGAATATCTGGCCAACCTGAAAAGGATTTTAGTCGAGTCTTTATTGATGGCTCTGGGACCATTTAGGACCACTCTGCAGGCTGTGAATAAACTACGTCGATGTATCTGTATGAAACTCGCGACTTTTCTCTTGTCCATCGGGACTCCTAACTAAAGCCAAATCTTTTGCCACGTATTAGGATCTGAACATATCAGTCTTAAAAAAGTATCTACATCTCTTGTGGATTGCAGAATGGTATATGCGAGTACAAACTTATTTTCTAGAACAACAGTTGCCACGTATTTACGACCACCTTAAACTAGATTAGCAACCGTTCTAGACCATCGAAGAAGGATTGTTATCAAAGCCTTACGGATAACTCTAGAGACCCTGTGGGTTGTGGATAAACTATAAGCATAGCTTTTATGCCTCTTAGATGGACCGACTGGAGACGAATTTCAAGCTGTTTCGTCTTTACCTAAGCTCGTGAATGTGCCGGGCTTAAGCGTGGGATATACGAGTAACTGCAACTCTTGTGGATAGGAGGATGAAGAAAAAGAACTACTTTTCTACTATTTGCTGGAACTGATGTGTCGAATGTGATGCATTTTCTTATAGAACATCCTCCTCTGGGGTGAATATGATGTTGGAGCGATAGCACAGTGGAACAATATTTGTGTCAAAGTACATTACAACAGCGGACAGTATCTACTTGGAAAACAAAACGATACTTGCTTTGTGTTGCCTCACTTGGAATACTTACTTACTTGTTTGGGTGGTGCTACGAGCCTCTCCAGTTACCCGCCCGGTCTTTAGCTAATTGCTTCCAGTTGCACACTCCAAGTCGGTTGAGGTCCTCTTGTACTTGTGCGCGCCACCTAACGTAAGATCTTCCTCTACTGCGTTGTCCCTCCGAATTAGATTCGAAGACTCTACGGGCCAGAGCATTGCTGTCCGGGCAACTGATGCGCAGTTTTCTGACCAGCTGTATAGACCTATATGAGCTTTGAATCTTCTCCTCCTGGATCGAATATTTTTCGAAGGATTTTTCTCTCGAAACAATTGAGCATATCTTCATTTACGTTCGATAGAGCTCATGCGCCATAAAGTAGGGCTGGGATGATCACGGTCATATGTAGAGTCCCCTTAAATTTTCAGGATACGTGCTTGCAACTCAATTGTCTTCTTGGCCCAAAGAAACAGAAATTGTTTTCGCGTTCTACTTCTGCTGAGGTGCTGTTGGCAGAATTTATAGCAGAGCCAAGTCCCTTACTACCAAAAAGCTATAACTGGCGACTGTTAACTTCTGCCCAATTCGTCGATTTTGGTTACACACATTCTTGTTGACAACATAAACTTGGTTTTGCCCTCATTCACTAAACCCATATTGGTAGCCTTCATTTCAATACCAGTGAAAGCACCAGTGACCAGCCACTGAGTTCTGCCAATTATGTCGATATAATCAGCCTACTCGAGTCGTTAGACAGTCTTTTAAAATATTGTGCCTCCAGTGTTCGCTTATGAGTTCCGCATAATATTTTCATGTCTGATGTTAAACAATAGGAGACTTATACCTCTATAGTTGGCGCACTTAAGGGGGCTTCCGTTTATGTGTATCGAGCAAACGGTGCTGAGATTCCATTCACTAGGTATACGAGTACACTCTTCTGGCCCGATCTGAGAAATGATTTGGTGTATGCTATCCACAAAGTTATTTTTTTTTTAATACCTCAGCCGGTAAGCTGTGAGGACCAGCGGCTTTGTGGGATTTCAGCGTAGATATTGCTATCCTTACTTCGATTTTGTCAGGTGGACGGAAGTGTTGGCTATCATCCTCAAAGACTTCTTCGCCGTTATACCGTCAGCAGAAAAAGTTTTTCCATATTCTCATCACCAACTGTGACGCACTCTACTACAAGGTTTCCTTTTTCATCTTTATAGGCTTCTGCATGAGTTTTCTTGCCTTGACACTTAAAACTTCCTTATGTTAGTTCTGGATTACATCCTCTGAATATCTTTCATTGCGCGCTTCTTCTTCTGGAGAAAGCCGATGTTTTTTCCGTCTCTTGTGCTCGTAGAGCTCACGAGAGGCTCTCGTGATTTGTTGTAGCGCCGCTTTGTACGCTTCCTGTTTAGATGCATGTGCTTGCCCAATTCTTCATAAAGCTAGGAGCTTCTAGGTGATGATCACATCTAATGGCACGTAGGCTTTGTTACCGCTGGATTTCGGTACTTGATTGGAGCGGCATCGGAGTTGTTGAGAGATTTCGTGATGTACGTTCGGCGAAGATTCTAGCGGTGTCTGGCGATTGCAGCTTTTCTAAATTATATCTTCTCACAGTACTTCTTCTTTGTTGTGGTGCTTGAGATATTCGCATTCGCACCTTGGCTGCAACAAGGCAGTGACCCGAACCAATGATTGCTGCTCGGAAGGTTCAGAAGTCCAGAATACTGAACTGGCCTTACGCATACCGCAATGTCATCAATTTAATTTAGTCCTTCATGATCCGGAGACCACCCTGTCTACTTGTGTATATAGAGATGCGGAAACCGTGTGCTCGCTATAGTTATACTTCGCCCCACCCCGGATGTAGTGTCGTGTATGCTATGCTTACAAACCGCCCTACTAAAGATGTCCGGCAAAGGACTTTGGACAAGTCATGGCTAGGTCATTGCTCATCTTCGGGGACCTCATAAAATCCTTCTTTGGTCGCCTTGTCTTCCGTAGGGGTATGGGCGCACATTAGGCCTATATTAGCGAACTTAGCCTTCACGTGGATTGTCATTAGGAGCATGCTCATGTGTTGGAGGCTCAAGACTTTTTGCCTTAGTCTGCCGCATATGGAGGATCCGCATCCGAATAACTACTGTTTCCTTTCCCTATAGCAATATAGCAACCACAATAGTGTACCTATGTACTTAATGGAGTGAAAAGTGACCTCCTTGGGAATCAAAAAAATTTTTTTTTTAAATGTTTTTTATATTGTACTATTCAATTTAGTCGTCTTTTAGTTTGATACACTTATGCCAGCGATTTTCCAACTTCTTGATCCCGTCCGAAAAGTAATTTTCTGCAAAATACTTCTCCATGGCGTCAATGATTTCCTCGCGTGAGTTGAATTTTTATTGATGAGAAATCTTTTGAAGTTTGGGAAGAGATAATAGTCTGGGGATCCAAATCCAGTTACCAATCGACGCGAAAAGCCTGCCTGATTCCGCATCAGCAAGTCCAAACACTCTTTCGAAGTTCTCTCGTGTTCGTGTTTTTGGTCAAGGGTGAGTGTTCGCCGCGCACCCAGCGGCAGGATAACTTTTTCATATGCAGAATATTGCCCAAAATATGGCGTGTGCGCTCAGTACTAATCTTTGTGGTATCTACTAGCTCGCGCACCTTCACTTTCCGGTCAGCTAACACCATTTCATGTTTTTTTTTGACATTGTCATCTGTAACCGCATCGGAGGTCCTGCCGCTGCGGACTTGATCGGTAGTGGAGTTGCAGCCACCACGAAACTCTCGAAACCAATATTTGACAGTGTAATCTGATGGAACATTAGCCCCATAATATTTATCCAACTTTTGTTTTGTTTCCTTCGCCGTTTTGCCTCTCAAAAAATAATGTTTTATGAGAGAATGAAAATCGTTTTTGTCCATACTCAACATGATGCCAAACACGTCAACAGCAATCAGCTGTCAAAACAAAACTAAAGACAGTATCGCACTGAAATTTGGCATGTCGGCCTAAATATGAACGGACTTCAAGGCACCATAACCTTTTCTGCAGTAGCAGTGCATTCTAGCGGTCAAGGATGTCACTTTTCACTCCATCTAGTATATGTCACAGTTTTTCATCCTCCGCCGGCCCACCCCATCGCACTTTCCGGATGGCGGTGATATCTGCGTGATAGCAGTGTAGAGCCTGTGAAAGGTCGTTGTCCTTCAAACGTTTGCAGGGGTCGTCAACAATGAGTCCAGTTTTTTCCATTAGTTAGTTCATCACGCCTTTTTTCATCTCTTTCGTATAGGGTTGTGTGTCCTATGACGGCGTATGCAAATATTATGTTCCTAGCCGAGCATGTCCTTACCATTTTGGCCTTAAGTAAACCCTTACTCATGCAGTTACCGGGGACCATGGTAGCACGTCGCTACGAACTTGATTATTTTACTGCTGGCCCAATTCAAGTTATAGGACAGCCAGCAGTTTCCCAATCTTCGCAGTCGCACGCCCACATCACTTGGTATAGCAACTTGTCATTTGGCAGTATGTGGGCTAATATTAAACAACGACTCGACGATAGACGATTTGCTCTTTCTATTCATGATAATCTAATACGTACTGATGGCACTAAAGAAGATTTGTATCTCGTTCCAGGTAAGGATACAAATCCAAAACTGTGTTGGGGTGCCATGAAAGTTGTTGAGGTCAATAGTCACATAAAGTCTTCACCTTTGATGTCTTTTGTCAAAAATGAGTTCACCCCGCCAACTTAAAGCTGATTTTGCATTGAACAGATCTGCTAGCTAATTGTTTTGTCGAAACATCTCCTGATCACGTGCATCTCGAAATGTTTATTTCTCTGTCAATTTATGTCGCTTGTCAAGACGAACTTTATAGTTTGCAAAACAAATAAAAAACCGAAACAAATTCGCCAACGGAACAATGTTCTATTGGACAATTTACGACTTTCACATACATATACGAGTATGTACACCCCCTCATCGTTTCTTTTTGATGTTGTGTCGTGTCCAGTTGATGGAATCAACTCTTGAGGTTCATTAACCGGGAAAAATTTCCGCCAACAAACAGACAGATAAATCGCCCAACTTCTACAAACGAGTATACACGTACGTGCATATGTACAATTTTACTGCTTAGTTGACGCGACGATTTCTGCTTATTTAGTTCGTGAGAACATCTAACTTGCGGTAAACAATATTAAGCCCTCCTATCGCCAAGACACCACCAAAACAGTGATTATCAAGTACAATATTTACCCCAAAACCCCTAAATATCAGTGCGGGGTTTCTTATCTACGGCCTTTTGGTGGGTTTACTGCACATTCACCCAGAGTGTCAGAAATCCAAATGACTGAACACATCAGCATTTTTGACAATATGCACCGCACCGCAAATGTGGTCTGTCTGGGTATGAGACTGTGCGTATGGTTGCCGCGTATCTGCAACCAGTCGTTATAGATACAAATTTCACTTTTGAGCACACTTTGGATTTTATTTCTACTCGTATTTGTCGAATAAATCACCAAAATGACCAGAAAACCACCGGTTTATGCGTGCTGATAACGTCACTGGTTTTTGGTTTTAATGGGAACGCCTTTGTTTTTCTCTCTTTGTTGTTATTAATGATTTTGTTTATTTAACTTTTCGGTATCTAAGAAAATTGAAATTTGAAAAAACCGTCAGAAACAAAGACCGAATTGTTTTGTTTTTTTTTTTTTAGTTTTTTTTTTTTTTTAGTTTTATTAATGTTCCCATTGTGGTTAATCGTGTATTAGACTGCGACCTCAAAACTTGTTGTTGTCGTTGTTTCGAATTTTTTTTTTATAATTTTGTCATTTGTGTGTTGCCTTGGTAATGACAACTGGTGATAGCGGTGATCTTAAGCGAATGATAGTATCTTTTGCGGTCGAAATAGTCCAACATGTCGGTACTTAGATAATCGAAAGCAATTAAACAAGTCTTTCTGGTGTCAACATTTGTTGAGGTTGTGGCTATGCTGATTCTCGTGGCATAAAAAGTTTAGTAAGGCTACTTTAGGGTCACTGCCTTGGGGCATATTTCCTGTTACTTTAAATAACTTTTCGATTACGTACAACCGTTCAAATGAAATGAAAGCAAAATACCTTTCTTTTTGTTCAACATTTCATGGTTAAAAGTATAGGTAGGTAGGTAGGTAGGTAAAAGTGTATGTTGGAAACACGAACCCACTTAGGCCCATTGGCGCATTGTGATGCCAAGTGGATCTGTGATCCTTTTACTCATGGAACCAGTTTGAGCTTATGATAAAGCGTAGGAGACTGTTTACGTCGATATTCTTTAGATCGTTTAAGTCATTGTAGAAGAAAGCCCCTAAGTAAAGTTTTCTTCTCTGGGAGAGAGCTGGACATGTACAGAGTAGGTGGCGGATTGTCTCCTCTTCCTCCTCGTCCATGCAGCTTCTACAGAAATCGTTTGTAAAAGCGCCAAGGGTCCAGTGATGACACTTATGATGGCACTGAGATGTTTCGTATTTACAAGGATCAGACTCTTAGAACGATTCAGATCTAGCTTTGGCAAGATCTGTTTAGTCGCTAGATATGTTGGTCCAATAGTCCACCTGAGGTCTGTTCTTTAATTGGCATCCAGCTTCAATATTAACTTGCACATAGTGATTGGTATACGGATGCTACCGTTTTCCGATACAATAGGTGGAATGGTTCAAATTTTGGCGAGTTCATCGGATCTGCAGTTCCCTGGAAAGTCTCTATTGCCCGGCACCCATCAAAGATGAAGGTTGAACTGCTCTGCCAACTCCATAAGAGATTATCGCCATTCAAGAGCGGTTTTAGAATTTAATGAGACTGAGTCCAGGGACGGATATCCTATGTAGATATCACATTTTTCTTCAGCCAGTACAGAGCTCCTTTAATCGTCAAAATTTCCGCCTGGACCACGCTACATTGATTTGGAAAACGGAAGAAGAGGCCTAGATTTAGCTTATCTAAGAAAACACCCCTATCGGTTTTAGATCCATCTGTGTAAAAGTGGTTTGACTTATCCTCCATGAAAGCATCTTTTTCCCAGAAGGAGCTAGAGAGCAAGCTTACATGGAAGTCTTTGTCAATCCAAAGTTCAGGTATGGTGTAATCGATGTTCTCTGCGAGGATTCCTAGTATATTAAAAATATTAGCTTGGCCAAATAAATTATTTGTCCACTGTAGTCGCAGCTACTTGCCTGCTGAAAATATCAAGGCGTATCAAGTGAAACAGAATATCCAATGCCGCGGAGGCAATAGAATGTGGGGCTCCTCTTATGCATACACATGCTGTTCTTTGAACTCTGCTTAGTTTGCTATAGTTAACTGCATACTCTAAGGCCGTCCACCAGACAACAATGCCGTAGGTGAGTATCGGTCTTACGACCGAGATGTAGAGCCAGAGGGTTATGCGCGGTTGAAAGCCCCATTTATTCCCAATGGGTTTTTTGCAAGAGAATGAAGCTGCTATAGCTTTCTTGACCCTATCTTGAATGTTAGGTTTCCAGTTTAGTTTCATGTCACAAATGAGGCCCAGATATTTTGCTGTCTCGGAAAAGACTAAACTGACACCGTTTATTGAGGGAGGGTCTATAATTGGAATTTTGTATTTCCTAGAAAAGAGGACAAGACCAATTTTATGACTTACCTGAGATGGCTATAGCAACGTTATCCGCACAGACAAACACCCTGCTACCACCTGCTTCCAGCTATATCGCTATATCACCAGTGCATTAACCACTAAGTTCCAGAGAAGGGGAGAAAGGACACCGCCTTGCGGCGTACCTTTGCTGACACATCTTTTAGCACAAGCCCCACCCAGTTTAGAGTTGATTACCCTCCTATTTAGCATAAGACTGTGAGTCTTCTACCCGCAGAGTTGACAACGCAGTCGTGATTGCGGATGTGTTGAAGTTGTTAAAGGTGCACTCTATGTCAAGGAAAGCGGCCATTGTATACTCTCTATATTGTAGGGATCGTTCGATGTGGCTAATCAGTGAATGGAGAGCCGTTTCCATCGACTTTCCTTTACAGTAGGCATCTTGAGCCGTTGACAAAACTCTTGGATCAGTTTTCGCTCGTACATTTATGGATATCAATCAGTGGTTCTAGAGTTTTCAGAAAGAAAGATGATATACCTATAGGTCTGAGGTCCTTTGGGACAACATGAGAGCCTTTTCCGGCTTTGGGAATGAAAACTACATTGACTTCCCTCCATGACAGCGGAATGTGGATTAGTTCTACACAGCTCCTCATGATATTCTCTAGCGCAAGCAGGATAATATCTGAGGACCTTTGTAGCTCGGCAGGTATTATACCGTCCTGACTAGCAGACTTCTATGGCTTGAAGCTATTCAGCGCTCAAAGTAGTTTGTCTCTTATGATCAGGCCATGAATTTTGGTCCCGGTTGCAGTAGGATTGTTTGGGTTGCTACTGGCCGCGAATTGAGAGCTACCTGGGAAGTTGGTGTCCAGTATCAAGTTGAGTGATTCATCACTTGAGGTTGTCCCAGAGCCATCGGTTTTTTTTTCAAACAACCAAGCATCAAAGGATTTGTAGAGAGGATTTTTCTTAGCCGCGATGCCTCAGAGGTTTCTGTGGTCTTGTCACAGAATAATCTCCAGAATTGTTGCCTTCCTCAGTTGTTTTTTGTATATTTTGAGGGATTTCCTAAAAGTCCCCACAGCGTCTGTTCTGCTTTTCTTTAAATGTATATACAAACTTGAAGAAGAATACCAGTTCTCGATAAATAAAGTGTAACATTTTCCCAAAAGTGGCTCCATCAAATTTATAAGTATACTTTCGGTAGCGGATTTTTTACTGTCCTGACCAATATAAATTTTTAAAGCTAAACAGTATCCCGATTCTGACTCGCAAATTTTGTAAAATTTTATCCCAAATAGAGTTCTTTTAGATGGATTAAACTGTAAGTAACTCATACGTCCGTTATATTTCATCAGGGATTCGTCAACAGTTCCATCACATTTTGGTGTATAAAGTTGTCGTAATCTATTAATCAAATAAGTTAGTACTGATCATACTTTCCTTATGGTGTCATTACTCCCAGTCTCTCTATTATTATCAAAATGCCGAAAATGGGAAATAGCTAAAAATCTTCCGAAAGGCATAGTTTCGGCAAATTTTGGAGTGTGTATGATAGCTCTTTTTGACCGGTTCCATAGTACCTGAGGCTTTTCCACTTGTGACATTATGACACAAAGATCAATAAACCCTCTTTTCTCATCGGGAGTTGCAGGGAACGAGCATACAGATTCGTTTCTTTTGACAACATATCCCAAAAATCATCTTACAATACTTCTGTCAGGACACATAGGGCATCTAGTTTATTTCCTAATTTACGTTAGGTACAAGGGTTTATACCTGGAACTTCACTGAATTGTGATATTTCGGGAGTATTGTCCTTATCTTCGCAAATTCATTCTTCGGAAAGATTACTTGAAGTATCAACAACTACACTGTCACTGCTATTTAGGCGTTTTGCACGTATTCTATTTCTAGGAATCATAATGCTATCTTGATCTTCAAATTCATCTAATATACATACGAGTATATATATTTTTTTTTATAATGAGCGCGCGCTCAAGGGGTTTGTGTACCCTTAAAATGTTTGTACACAGCACGGGCGAAGGAATTTTAGGGAGGAAGAAAAGACAGGTACCGATGTACATTGTTTTTAAATGTTTGTAAGTTATAACGACCAGGAAACACAGGCTTAGGAAATAATCACGATATTTTAGAATACGTTTAGCGAGACGGGGGTTACGGTTGAAAGTTTGAATGGGCGGAATGCTACTGGCGATTTCAATGGGGCGCTGATGGTGGAAATAGAGATAAAACGGAGTGAGGCACGAGACATTTCGTCGGTGTTCGAGGGTGTCAATTGATTGACTGATATTAGTATCACCTATGAGTTTTATCGCACGGTTTTGAATCCTATCTAGCAGGTGCGGAGGCGTTTTAGAAGCACCTGACCAGGTATGAGCGTTCTACTCCAATTTATATCATATATTGAGGTGGGGTCAGAGGGGGTAAAATATTTCTTACATCTCTTGAGGAAACCTAGACATTTCGCAGCATTTTTGATGACATCGAATATGTGGTCATTCCAACGTAAGTTGTCACTGACACGCATACCGCGGATGGAAAGTTTATCGCTTTCGACGATGCGAGTGCCATTCATGGGCAATGGCTGGGTGCATAAACTTCGCTCTGACCACAGCAGACAGCATTGTGTTTTGGAAGCATTAAATTCTACTCTATTAATGGTTCCTCCATTAGTTATGCTGTTAATATCAGAATTTAATGAGCTTAACATACGCTGCCGTTCCCGCTCAACAGCCGAAGAGCAGGGACGTGAGTCCGCGAACGAATATGAAAAGCAGAGAGTACTGTCGTCAGCAAAGGAATATATTGGATTAGAAGTAGCAGACAAGAGATCGTTGATGAAAATTAAAAAGAGTGTCGGAGACAGAACGAAGCCCTGGGGCACACCAGCATTTATTTTGTAGATATCAGTCTTGAAACCATCCAAGACAACTTGAATTGAACGTACCGAAATGTAATTTCTAATCCATTGAAAAAGAGAGTCATTGATCCCAAAAGCACGCACTTTCGACAGAAGAGCATGATGCCAAATTCTGTGAAATGCCTTAGAAATATCAAGTCCAACAATCTTGCTTTCGCCAGATTGATGTAGGCTTTGGTTCCACTTTTCGGTGAGACATGCCATCAGATCACCAGTGGACCGGTTGCTACGAAAACCGTACTGCCGGGCAATGGAAAGTCCTCATGTTTCAAGATATTTCATTAGCTGACGGTTTATCAGCGTCTCACGACCTTGAAAAGAAGGGACGTAAGTGCAATGGGTCTGTAGGATGAAAGAGAGGAAGATTCGCCTTTTTTAGGGACGGGCTGAACAAATCCTGTTTTCCATCTACTCGGAAAGTGTCCTAAGTAGTAGGATTGATGAAGAAGAAGGAAGAACACCTGGACCAGCGGATTTATGTATGTTGAGATCTTTAGGTGCTCTTGCTACTACACGAGTGCGAAAGTGGATTTGTCCCATTGAATGAGCGTTGGGATGGAGGATGAGGCTGCATTTCTAATATATTTAACGAACGAACGAAAAATGATTACTACCTTGGGGACATTGTAGTATTTTTTGCCTCAGTTTTTGGTAGCTCCATAGGAAGCAAAGTTGGTCAGCTTAACTTTTTAGCCACAAAATAAAATATAAAGTATAAAAAAAAGTTACAAATTAACAAAAGAGATGGGTGACAACTTTTCTAGAAAAAAGGGGTAATCCATTAAAAAAGACAAATATGTTGTATTATATATACATTCTAACTAAAAAAGAACTTAGAATAGACAACTATTAGAACGAAATATTTAAAACAAAACAAATAAAAATGGTTAAAAATTAATACTAAAGTGTGCCATCCTTTAGTAAATTAAACACACACTTATTGCGAAATCAATGCAGAGTTTTATTGATTAATAAATTTCGGTCTATGGATATTATGAATGGAACACCACATCGTTCATGTGAGCACTACGGCTTCTGTTGCAAGCGACCATCCGAAGGTTAAAATTAGCGATAACTTTTTGAAGAATAAGTGGGTCAATGGCAGCAATTTTAGTTAGGATAGTATGTCGATGGAGTTTTGGCATAGACCTGACTCTTCAAATAACCCCGCAGGAGAAGTCTAAAGGTGTCAAGTCGCATGACCTTGGAGGCGAATCAACTTCTCCTCTAATCGAAATAATGCGAACTTCAAATTTCGTGATCGTCCGGACTCAGACGGACCAATGATGCCGCCGTCTTTTGAAGTGGTCATTTGGTTCTTCGGGAGAGTGCCTTACTACTGTATTACACAGTTGCCTTCCCAGCCCAAGGAAACAGCGATTGGCAAGTATTATTCTTCGTTTGTTTCTGAGGAGATGTCGTTTTCAAATGTGAGAGCAGAGCCGAGGTAGATAAAGTCCCTTACTACCTCAAAATTATAGCTATCGATTGTGACATTATGGCCGATTTGTCGATGTTGACAGCTCGCTTTGTTCTACCAATTATATCAATATCGTCGGCTTGCATACGCCGACAACTTTAGAAAAATTAGGCCTCGTGTGTTGGCTTGTGAGTTTTGCACAATTCTTTCAAGTATGATGTTAAATAAGCCACATGACAGCGCGTCGTCTTGTCTAAATCCTTTTTTGACATCAAAGTTCTCGGTTAGGTCGTTACCGACCTTGATGCAGCAGCGAGCTTTCTTCAGGTGTTGAGTATTGGTCTGAACTTCTTGGGTTTTCTCCAGGATCTGCCGTAGTGTGAATATTTGGTCAATTGTGGACTTACATAGCCTAAAACCGCACTGATAGCGTCCAATCCGATCGTTGACAAATAGTTTCAGGCGCCCGCATAATGCGGTAGACAAGATCTTATATGCGCTGTTTTGGAGACTGATACCTCTATAGTTGGCGCAGTTTAGAGGGTCTCCTTTCTTGTGAGCCGGGAAAGCGATGCTGAGGTCCGACCAAATCTTGGAAATACTCGTAAGTTGGTGTATGCTCTCTACCAAGTCATCTCCTGCCGCCTTAAATAGTTCGGCGGGTAGGCCATCCGGCCCGGCTGCCTTTTTCGACTTCAGTTTAGATATTGCCATCCTCACTTCATTTTGGTCGGGTGGACGGAATTCTTGACTTCCATCGAAAAAACAGTCAAAGTGCTTACTGTTATCGGAATCGTACAGTATGGGTGAGGAGTGGCGACGAGGTATGCGGGTTGGGGTTACATCAAGCTACAGGTACTAGATATTGATGTAAGTATTACTTAAAATTTGTCAGAGAAGCCATTTCTTCTTTTCTTATGAATGATTAGGAAACTCAACGTTTAAAGAGTGCAATGAACTACTACATATTGTCTGGATACTCTACTATCTCAATCAGACCACGAAATCGGTAATAACTATAACTTGACCTTGGCTTCAATAAATCGGTATAATACAGTTCGATGATGGAGATATACTATCATATGACGACATCTTTATTTATTGTAGATGATGGGTTTTGTAAACATCCCATCATATCGGACTGATCAGGGTAGATTGATTGATTTTATTCGCCATCAATCACTGCTACCTAGTCATGTTTCCAGGCGATTTTTCGCTCTCACTGATTTCGTTCGGTATCGTGTGTATAGCTGTCAAATTTGGAGAAATCTTGCGGTTTGATAACATTATTTCCTCGGGCAAGAGTCCACATACTTTTATTTCATCTGAGTTCATCATGGGACAGAGGACGTCTAACGTCTCCGTGGCATCATGCTCTAAGTTCTGCAACGCGCTTGAGTTCCCTCAAAGTCATGCTCAATGATCTGGATTCTTTCTCGACTGTGCTTCAGTCGTCAGTAGCGGTTTGCTCGTCTATCTGTGTGGATAATTGATTTACATTGCTTGGCGTACTTCGAAATGAAACAGTTTTCGCGCCGTAAGATGTTACTGTCACTGTATCCACCGTATTTTGACGTCTACTGGTGCTCGGCCTTATTTTCCTTCAACACCAACCCACGCAATCTACGTTGTACTCGTCTCTTCTATCTACCGGTCCATCGCATCTCTTATGGCTCCAACGAACTACTCTCCCTTTTTGGTTTCAACATGAGCACTCCTCGTCTCAAACAAGATCTCCTCCATTATTCCCTTGATTTGTAGCTCTTAAGTCTTTCGATTAGTTTTTAGTCCTAGTTTTTAGGTTACATTAAGCCAATACAGCCCCCACCGAAGTTTAAATTAAAATTGGCCTGTAATCGCATCTAGTTGATCATTCGATATACGGTTTGGCCAGAAAATTCTTCAAATCTTGCGAAGACAGCCATTTACTAATGTTTGCACCTTCCTTGTGACTGTGTTTGGTAATTTCAATGTCCTACACCCATTTGTAGCACGTTTGATCGAAAATTCGCTTTTTAGGCTAAAAACATTGCTTCTTCAAATTTAAGATACCATACCGAACACAATTCTGCTGTCTACATACATCTAATTCAGTACTACCACTTTCTCCGACAATACCTCCTACATATAGAAAGCTGCTCACTTTCTGAGACCGTACTTCCTACCTATAGAAAGCTGATTCCTTTCTGGACCTGCTGTCCGGGAATGATGTAATGCTCAGAAATTGAGGTGCTTAGATCACTCATTTTGAAGTGTACTTTGTTCGCCTATAATCTCCAGTCGTGGGCCATCTCCTGCAAGTCCAATATCATATGGCAAACCTTATCATCATAGCGAGTTCGATTAATGTCGCACAGTCTAGTTTTGCACTTTCTCATCTACCCTATGCCCAGAGATTCCTACTCGTTAGTTTATGAACATATCTTAAAAGAGTCGTCAGCTCCATATACATATGTACAATATGTAGCTACAGTCAAAACTTCTCGAAGTTCACCTGAGCTCAATATAAAATAAAAAAGACATTTTAGATCGCAGTGCCCCCCTTGCAATTGACGAAGCAGAGCCTTAAAAAAATATATATATATAAAACCACACAAATTTACCTTTCTCTTGCCGTCAAATGCATCTTTTATAATAATAACACGCTGCTCATCAAAAAAAATCCTACACGGCTTTGTAAGCCGTCTAATACTTGTATAAAAATAAACGATGTTGGCTGTTTCAACATCCTATCAGAACAAATTTCAGTCTTCTAATTTGAATTAGAAGACAAAACGTTAGACAGAGTAACATACTCTTAACAATGGTATTGTGTTAAAAATTGTGGAAAATCTCGCAGAACTTCCCAGAGTTTGCCTGACCTCAACTTTAACCCACAAGATCTGTATTCTCTCTTGCGATCAAATGAATTGTTTTCCAAAGAAAAGTGCTTTTAATAATAATAACTCCCTGCGATTAAGCTAAACAGACGGCTTCACCTGTTTTTGCTTAAAAAATCTGTCAAAATCTCCCAAGTCTTTCTAAAAATTGGCTTAACTCAATCAAAACCTACAAGCTTAGGTCTCTATTAAACAACCTTTTAATTGTTGTCTCTGACGTAAGTCTTTTGTCCGTAATAACACCTAGCGAATGGGCACTTTATAAGCTTTCCTTTACATTATAGGCCTTTAATGGTGTTTTTATTGCTTGTCACCGTCACCGTCAAACTTGGCATAATTTGTTAGATACCTACGCTTCCAAATTAGGTCAATTAAGCTCTCAATCAAACAAGTGTAGCGTGCTCTACAAATGTTAAGTAATAAAAATCACTAGGCCAAAAGTATTAAGAACATAAACGTGTCTTACAAATTTGAATGACACTTCCGCTCGAAATGATTTTTTTTTTACACACCCCAAAATCCATTGCTATCAAATCGCGCCCACAATATTTCCCGTTCTCTCCCACATACATATGTAGATACAGATTCAGATTCATCAGTGTTTAATTCTGAGTCTCTAACAAAAGCGTCATGCTTAACATATGTTTTTATATGAATTCCCCCCTTATTAACGCGATAGAACACAGCAACTTAAGTCTCAAGACTTGTCTTTTATATGTGTAAAAAAAAAAGGGGGAACAAGAAAAACCCATTCCCGCTTCCATATCTCATTTATAATAATCGCATCCAGCCCGAACGGTGACATTTCTTTTTTTTCTTTTCTTGTCCATAGATCAGATCATTACTACAGATTACTGGGTGGTCCTCATATAGTCATAGTTCGTAGTTCCGTCTACGACAACAACTAAACCAAGTATAATATTCCTCCTCTCCCTCTCAGTAATTTGAGTGACATTATCAACCTAATAATATGACCACCTCAGACTGCTTGTCAATAAATAACAGAGAGCTATGCCAACTCTCAAAGGCAAAAAACAAGTTTAATACCCACATCGTCTTATACAACTCGTACTAGTAAAGTATCTACGCAATTGTTTGAATACGGATTCAACCAAATTCTCATTTTTCCAGCATCAATTCTACTTAGCAAGTAAACACTAAGAACACTTGTCATTATCATAAATGATTCCATACAATTGTATTTCGTACTCGTACTCATATACCGATTCTATGCCAAACTAGTATCTATCTATTGGAATAACAAAATTCCCCTCCTCTATAGATTTAATTAAACCAAGAAGCAGCATAAAGAAGCACCCTACAGCCCCACATTTGTTTTGTCTGTGCTATTGCGTAGTATAGACTAAAAAAAACCAAGCAACAAAATGGCAAATAAAAATTATCTCATTCGCTAAACATGTGACGACAAACTGACGACGACGACAACAACAACCAACAACGACGACAACGGCAAATGAATTTCCGAAATTCATACGTAAAAACACAAACACGAATTAGAAATACAAAAAAAAAGGAGCAAACCACATGAATAACAGCATTAAAAAGTACAAAAACAACGCAGATAGAGGCAGTGGTAGTATAATAGAACCGGCAACTCAAAAAAAAAAAATATAAAAAATGTATCTCAAACTCGTATACGCCTCGACCAATGCATCCGTGTAAAACCTAATCAACAATTGCAAACCGGTGTTTGTTTACACTTAACAGTTTACACACTCCCTCATTCAACACTTTGCAGTCATCTTATACACGAACACAACCATGTCTCTTATACTCTGGCAACTAGTTGCTATCGAAAATGTATCTGCCACATCTAATCAAAATCAAGTTTCACTCTTGACTTACCTGTATCTAAATATACCTGCCGGTAGCTGAGCTATCTTTGGCCACACTACCACCTAAAACCTTGACCAGGTATCATCTCTCACACACACACACAAATAACAAAACAAAAAAAAAAAAACCGGCATAAATGTTGCCAGAAACATTGTTGCTTAGCCCCCAATCGAATACGAATAAACAAAGTGGTTTATTGTTTGCTTTGGTTTCGGGTATTGTAGCTGGGTAGCGGCTAAAACTGAGTCTTACACGCGACTCTCATTCGTCTGGCAGAATCATTCTGAAATGCGCGCGCGAACAGTTTATACACAATCTCGCGTTTGGCTCTGGAATTGAGAGAGCATCTTAGAGACTCTCAGATTATTTTTTTTTTTTTATTATTATTATTATTGTCGATCGTCGGCGTAGTAAAAAAAATTATACACTCGGCGGCTATAATAACACGAAAAAAAAAATAAAAAATACAAATTACAAAAAGTGCTCGCGTACGAGTTAGATAGATACTCGTACTTTAACGGATAATTTTCGTTTTATTACTATTTTTTTTTTTCTCTATTTTCCGATTTGGCCGGTGTCAATTTAAAACAACAAAATTGAAATAAATCAATTTTATAACAAGTTGGAATAGATACTTCGCATTCTGTGTGCAATGTACTACGATGAATTTCATGCTGAAAAGGAGTGAAGAGAAATTTTATTTTACAAGTGAGATACAGTAGTACGAACAGTAAGCACGATCAGTTGTGATATTGTTTTGCGGACTAATAGACCGGCCGGCAAGTATTTGAGAATAGTAAAAGAAATACGAGAAGTGTTTAGTTGAAGATCAAGTTTCTGTTAGTGAAATCAAAAGTGATAATTCGCTATCGTAGTGCTAATAAAATAAAAGTGATCACATTTTTTGTGTTGTTTTAATTTAAAAAAAATTATTCAAAAATACTCCTTGGATAGTCGCGATTTTATGGAAAAGGTTAGAAATGGTTTTTTATGAAAGAAAGAAAAAAATTTATTACCGATCTACTCGCTTGTGGAAGTATCTTTTAGTATTTTTCTCACGAATTGTGAAGCTCTTTGATTTTAAAAAGACAGTTAAAGGCCTGAAGATCACTAAGTTTCACAAACATGATTTTTTTTTAATAGATATTTTGCCGGCCGATGATTGCTTTTGTTTTCAATCAATCACGTGGCTACAGATCGTGACTATGACACAATACTGTTAGCTTAAGATTTTCAAATGATTGTGGAAGTTATTCCAACTTTTATTTATGCTATAAAAATAATTTCTGTGTGAATGCTTAGCCAAGACAAAGTTGTATTTGAATATTTTTAATGGAAAAGGCATTGTACGTTGGGAAAAGTGATAAATATACTTAAACTGAAGGCAGCAGAACTTTATTTTACTGAACTCGATGTGATTTTTCTAAACCCTTGAAAAAAAGATTATCACAAAAGAGTCACTAGTTCACTAGCAAAAAGTTTCCCTCGTATTCCGGTTTTTATACTCATTCATATGTCAACTTTAGAGTGTACTTATTTCTAATCAACAGACGCCATTTCCAGCTTATTAAGCCCATTTAAGGTTTGCGAATACCTAGCGAACTAGTTTACCCTCGGTTTTAGACTTTAAAACAATTATTACGCCAAAACTTCATATTCTTTGCATCGTTCTTGGTTAAGCAAAGGTTGTTGTCCATCAGAATAGATCAACTTTTTGATCTACATCCTCTTATAGTAAAATGATGTCGAGGGAAAGTCGAAACATCGCCTGACGTTGACGGATCACGAGTGAAATTTACACCATTTACTCTGACGCCGTATATTTTATGACTGGAGTATTTTTACGATAAGAAACTTGTTTTTTTTTTTTTTTTGGTGGAACAAAGAGTCACCTTATCCACTGATAGCATAATATTTCAATATTGACTGCAAGCTACATTTTTTGTGAGTCATGATTGGGATATAATTGACCACGGTTACAAAGTCCCGACGACAAAGAATTCGCCTTATGAGTCATTACAACGTCATTTCGATCAAATATCATTACGAATCAACGACAGACGGATTACATGACAACATGTGCTCGAAATATGAATTTTATTTCAACGCCAAACCTTAGTAGATACATAGTTTCTACATATATTGCATTTTTACACCTACAGATACTGAAAATTTCTACACAATACTCGTGAATTTGTACTGATATTTCTTTGTTTATAGGAACCCACTGAATTGAAAAAGCGCCTGGAAGAGGTTCGCCTATTGGAATCAAGAAGATCGGCACGTTTAGCTGATCAGGATCGTGACACTGATTTTGCTAGACTCGCCGACATGGGTGGTGATCGTCGTAGAGCATCATCGCATAACATTGATGTGCCATTAACACCACAGCATAAGTAAGTAGTTATTTTTAAATTTACATTTTTTGTATCTCTATATTGTGATAAGTCCAATCAGACTAAGTTGAGAGTTCTAAACATAAAATATATACCATATACATATACATAAATCTACTTGAAAAAACATGCGCGTGTGATCAAACAAAGCCATCACCACCATCCCTCTCACCATGTCAGCGACTGAAGTTCACTTGTTTTCTTCTTAATGAAAAATACGTAATCTATATAAGAGAAGAAGGAAAAAAAAAAAAGAATACAAATATTTTGGTGGCCAAAATAACTGAGAATTACTCAGAACAATTTGATGTTAGGGGGAAGAGAGACTGCCATTTGCGAAGTGGTATGTTACACGTGCCGGTGTTCTAAGTAAACATCGATCAGTGAAGCCACCTCACTAAACAATGAAGGACCACTAACAACGTGAATACATATCTATCTAGTTTCGAGTTTTTTTTTTTTTTTTTTAGATATGTTATCTAATCGAAGCTTTACTACGCGAAAAAAAAAATAGAATAACAAAACATCGCCATCATCATGGTGATCGTTATGATGATTATTGCTGTGCTCTGTGCATTGGTGCGCGATAAGTTATATCACCATTTGTGGACATACCCAGTCTTCCCTTTATTTTTTATTTTTTTTTTTTTATTATTGCGAAACCGAATAATTAAGTACTTATACACATAAATAGTTGTGAGTATAAAATAACACAACTACTGATAGAGGATGGAATTTTCACTCAGCTTCGCTGTGCTCGGTGTTATGTTTTTGCTTTAACGCGCGCACTGATAACAGACGCCGGTCGTGCGCTAATTTGATAGTAATGACGCTCATGTCTGGGTAAATTGAATCGAATTAATTTTATTTTTTTTTATTTTTTTATAAATTTTGTTTTTAATTCAATTGCTTAACTCCACTCGTACGGTACCCATACGATAAAGTACTTTGTACGCGAAATCACTTCGTTCGAATGCATGTGTCAATTTGCTGTGTCGTCGCGACACAATCTTCAGTCACTTTCGTTCAGAATGAATTATTTATCATTGCGGAAATATTATTGTACGATGAGTATTCTCCTTTTTTTTTTTTTTTCTTTCTTGAAATTGTTTACATATAACGGAGGCACTTAAGTAAAAAAAAAATAAATAAAAACAACCAACACAGAAACCGGGTTGTTTGTGGGTTATGAGTTCACAAATGGCGAGCTACAATTTCTGTGATTTTTTGAAGTATGCTCGTTTGTTTTTCCAATCAGATGGTCGGATTGTGAGGGGGCAACAAAAAAAAAAAAACAGGGCCAAGTGTAAATTGATTTCGGAATGTCTGATGTGGCATGTGTTTGAAAAGAAAAGAGAGAAAAAAAAAATACTCGCACTGATCGACGATGTATCGATTTTGATAGGTGCAAATGGTTTTCACGTATTTTCTTGCATTGGATAAGAATCACTTTCTATTCCAATTCGACCTTGTAGATCTCTCTAGGTTACCGATTCAAGTATTTCTTCAACTATACTTGGTATGATCGTATATGACAGCTGCATGATCACTTCATACCTCAACAGTCGCGCGCGATATTATATTTCCACCTTGTCTGTCCGTTTCCTCATCTCAATCGAGAGAGTTGATAAAGCAATCACCCTCACGTTCATACATAGGTTGTACGATCATTTCTTATTACATACGATCACCATGTCACGTGTAATTATTACATTCCGCAATATAATTACTTCATACTATGTTCACAAATACGATCACTACATGTATATAGTCATCATATGTATCTACGATCACAAGATACGTACCTACGATCACTATATACCACATAGGATCACTTCATAACCCACACGATCACCGCTAATAAAAGTAATTTACTACACATGTTCGCTTCTAACTAAATGCTTGCTCTAAATTTATATGGTCGGTTTTGAATTTCCTTTATATTCTATTACCATTGACCTTGGTTAGAGTTGGAATAGGAATTCTGGGTCAAATTGCCTGTTAAAAAAAACAAGATATCGGAGTTTTGGTAAGTGCTTTATCACAACCGCTTTAGGCCTTCTGAATGCGCGTGATCGTTATCAGTTTTCTTGAAATAACCATCAGATAAGAGTTTAGACGTATGGTGTCAGAATCCGAAGTGATAGTTTCTAAGATTAGCTAATTGTGCTATCTAATTTGTTTAGTGATCTTTGTCTTTGAAATTCTGTGTGTTTACTTTGAAACATGCTGCAAACTTTCTTCAGGATAAATTCGCTTTTGATTACCCCAAAAAAAAAACCCCACATCGTACAAGATCAGCAAATCAAAAGTGGGACAAAGGTAATTAATGTACAAGTGCCTAACCTTAAGCCCTTTGAAATTTCCGGATTACTTTATCAAGAGGATTTCTTCGTGACATAAGTATGACTCACAAGAGAAACTTCTAAAAAAAATAGTACGACGCGTCGACAGCTTTTTCATGAAGTAACTCTACAATTCCTGTTTTAAATTAACACGTAATTTTGATATCGTTAACTTCGACGCTATTCAAAGAGACTGAATTAAAAATGCATTACATTTGCTTTAATAGTTGTCTTTGGAATTTGTCCGTAGTTATATCTGAAACTAACAAATTTCGAGGATCAATTATTTGTCGGAAGAACCTTTCCAAAAAACGCTATCCACAGCAAACATTTATACTCCACCATGTCAGGCCCATGAGTTGAATATTTTTTTTAATCCCCATTGCATACATCTTTATTTCATAATATTCTCATGGTTTTTCTACTGTAATTTCACCCATTTTAAGAGTGTAGGTCCAATTTCACTTCCTTGTGGTACCCCATCAAAAAGAAATACATCTTCCCCATTTGGACTTACGAAAAAATAAATAATTCTTTTCCCATTGTCCCCTCTCGCGAAAATATCTCTCGCTTTGGTCATTAAGAAGCAATAAATCGTTTTTTCCTCGTTAAGCCACCTCAAGCTAAATGCAGACACATCAGCAACACGACGTCAGAGCGCTTCTCCATATAAAAAAAATAAGAAAAAAAAAAACAGCGCCTCTAGTCCAAACTTAAATTGACATGCATTCACAACGGTTGTATGCCAGTGATTCATACTCAAATAATGATGAAAGCAAATCACCCTAAAACACATCGCCGTCATTATTTGTCATGCAGAAGCTTAATGTTCAAATGGAAAAGAAAATTCTAACTCTGCCACCTTTTGAAGATCGACCATAGACATAGATGATGACGATGACGATGGCGATGGCGATGGCGACGACTGAAATCTGTACAGATACAGAGCAATTTATCTATGATTACACTTCCTCAGCAAAAATACTACTCATATATTATGTACAAGTATCTACTGTGAGTATGAGATACTGACCGATACAGTGCCCTCCGGATGGTTCTCCTTCTATACCAGGCCAATGCAATGCTCCTTGTTGTGGTCTCTGATGTACGAGTAACATTCTGTCTAACGTGCAACCGCAGGCGATTGACCATAATGATGAAGCAAATAAGAGATACATTCTTTTAGTATTTCCAAACTGTCGGCGAACTGATCCTCCAGTTTTCTTTTCCACAGAGCACATCAAGAGAACGATAGAAGGATTTTAACTTATGTTTGAAGTTAGAATTTGTTGGACAAAAACAATGACAAACCGTACCGGCAATAGCATCAACACAACCGGCATCGACTTTGGATTTTGCTTAAGTTTCAGCTGAGTTGTACAGCACCTAACGGCCACGCAATTTGACCAAAGTAGGTCTCATTTAGAAATTATCTTCAATTTTCCGTGCGGCGCTATTGGAATTTGACCCGAATTATACCGGGGCGTACGTTAAGATTCGAATAGATACTTAAAGATACGTATAGATACGTCTCCGATAGCATGCAATGCGGTAGGCACAGTGATTGTGGTAATAATTACCCCAACAGAGGAAAACAAAACTTCCGTCAAATTTGATTGAAACAAAAAAAACAACACTCTCTCAATCTTAGATAGACTCAATCCGGAATTCCAAATGAACACCCGGGTTTGCATTCCTTAGTCGAGTTAGAGTCTAGCCATTTGATTGAGGAGAAGAAAATATTTTTTTACTGACGCAATCTGTGACAAACAACAAAAACGAATATTTTGTAATTTCCATGGAGTCAGTTAAATGTTGTAAGTGAAGTGTAAGTGATCGTTGCTGTACGATCGCACTTGATCAGTAATTAACGTCGTGCATAAGCAGATTATGCCTACGAAGTGGTGAAGAGGGGGCTAATTTTTCACTACACGATAGACTGAGTATTTTAATTACGATTTAAGAAATTAGTGACAGCGTGTAGCGCGCAATTCGCGTGAGAATACGAAAACAAAAACAACTGCAAAAGAGCAAAACATGTAAACGGTGTTTGTTTATTGTTGACATTACTCGAATCTCAAGTGGAGAGGGATTACATTCAAGTGAAGTGGCAAGTTTTTGACTTTCACCGAAACAACATGGTCTTGCGATGGGAAATTAGTTTCCTGGATTCAACCGTATAAGGGCTGAACACCATATGCGACTAAGGTTCACAACCAACTATCTTGACGTTTCATGTCAGAAGAACATCTGTCAATAGCTCGCTATGGTTGATGTGCAGGGTTCGTGTTTACTTTAAAAATCATCATCATCTCATACTCACGGGTTTGTGTCTTCACTCATTTGAGTGATCACCAATACCCGTCCAACTTAGCAGGGAAGATTTTAGTTGATCATTTAATGAGGCTATATATAGACTCTTTCCAAAAGTACTATTCCGTGGTATCAGAGCTGCATCATCTTTGCCACTCCTTAGAAAGGCAGGAAAGTCACCGTACTGCTTCACCAGGTCGTACCGCCTAATGCGTCTTATATTAGCGATCGCTATAGTTAGTTTATCCCGCCGAAACTTACTGCTTTCTGTCTATATTCGATACCAATCCTCTGCAACATTAAGCTATCTGGGCTAATGTCTATTCCTCATCCTTATGACAATGGATGCCGTATTCCTTACGATGTGTTCAATGTACGAATTAGACCCTGTCGCATATGCCTTTTACGTTAAACAGCCGTGTTATCTGCCAATCCATTTGTTAATGTTGAACAAGGATCTGAAAGTGAGCTTCATCCTATATCCGCTATCATTCTTGTTCGTTGTTTAGTGAAATGGATTGTATTTGTTTATTTAGCAAGGAACCTTTGAGCTACCTTGTCACTTAAGTTCAGTAATTAACATTCAGCTGCGCACCTTTAAGATTGCCTCAGGTTGGAAATAAATTTTTGATTCTTATGACCACTTTCACAGCTTGAGACTTTTAACTTTAACAAATTAGCAATATTCAGCCTTTAAATTTCTAGAGTAGTAGACCTACGATGGAACCTTGAGGAACATCAGTCGTAATCTTGTTCTGTTTGTGGCTTGGTGTCTAGAGAAAGGGTAATGTGGGTGTTTGTTTTCTTGTTCTAGTATGGTCTGTTTCTGTAAACAGTGAAATTTTCTACATACTTAAGTTGGTGTTGTATGAATGTTAAATCCTCCAATGGGTATGCGAAACCTTTCAAAGAGTGCATAAGGAAACATATATCCTGCCAATTGTTATGTGGAATAAGCTGACTGCAAAGCACCGCAGATTATTAAAGCTCTGATGTCTTTCCTAGTCTAAAATACCTAACAACATCTCAATCAGTTCTCTATGTCTTGTCACCCAAACTAAAACTGTTTCTCTAGGTTGATATACCTATTTCAAATCTAGCGGAAAGTTGATGGCCCTTTTACGGTAATTTTTCCCTATTTTCCGAACAGAGATCAATGATTCTTTGCTTGTTCAGTCAAGCATAACCACCTTCAGACAGCTCGGACTCTGGGACCTAGTGTTGTAAAAAAAATATTTAAATCCCACATCTAAAAAAATCAGTAGTGTCATGAATTTTAAATTATCAAACGGGAATTTAGGAATTTCAACTGGTCGCTATGTTTTCTCGATAACGACGTGGATGCCGCTGCTGATATGATCACAGACACCATTCTCTTTGGAACGAGAAACTTTATTCCTCATCGGATAAAGAGTATCAAACCAAAAGAAAAGGCGTGGTACGGCTTGAGCTGTAAAGAGGCTATCAGGGTTAGAGAAATGTTTTTTCGGTCTTTCAAGACCAGCCCAACAGAGGAAAACCGAAAAAAGTTTAAACGAGCAAGAAATGACTGCAACGTCTTCCTCAAGCGTGTGAAATTCCAATACGATCAAAAACTGATTCAAAAAATACTGCAATGTCCCAAAGGTAGTAAAAGTTTGATCGTTCGTCAAAAACATTAGAAATTCTGCCTCATCTTCCATCTCAACGCTCATTTACAATGACATTCCGGCTGTCAGCTCACACTCCCAGATTGTGCTTTGTCCCCGCCTACACTTGAGTGTGTCGAATCTTCAATGAGACGAATCCACTTTCGCACTCGTGTAGTAGCAAGAGTACTTAAAGATCTCAACATGCATAAATCCGCTGGTCCAGATGGTATGTCTCCCCTTCTTCTGAATAGGTGTTCTTCCACGCTGGCAAAACCACTGCGTAAGCCTTTTCATCAATCCAACTCTTTAGGACTCTTTCCGAGCAGATGGAAAGCAGCATTTGCCCAGTTCGCCCCTAAAAATGCCGAATCTTCCTCTCTCTCCTCATACAGACCCATTGCACTTACGTCCCTTCTTTCCGAGGTCATGGAAACGCTGATAAACCTCAGCTCATGAAATATCTCGAAACACGAAAATTTCTTAATGACCGGCAGTACGGTTTTCGTTGCAACAGGTCCACTGGTCATCTGATGGCATGTCTCACCAAAAAGTGGAACCAAAGCGTACATCAATCGAAATTACATTTCGGAACGTTCAATTCAAGTTGTCCTGGATGGATTCAAGTCTAATATCCACAAAATAAATGCTGGTGTGCCCCAGAGCTCCGTTCTGTCTCCGACACTCTTTTTAATTTTCATCAACGATCTCTTGTCTGCTACTTCTAATCCAATATATTCCTTTGCTGACGACAGTACTCTCTGCTTTTCATATTCACGTCCCTGCTCTTCGGCTGTAGAACGGGAACGGCAGCGTATGTTAAGCTCATTAAATTCTGATATTAACAGCATAACTAATTGGGGAATCAGTAATAGAGTAGAATTTAATGCTTCCAAAACACAATGCTGTCTGCTGTCGTTAAAGCGAAATTTAAACACCCAGCCATTACCCATGAATGGCACTTGGATCATCGAAACCGATAAACTTTCCATTCTCGGCATGTGTGTCAATGACAACTTACGTTGGAATGACCACATGTTCAATGTCGTCAAAAATGTTGCGAAATGTCTAGGTTTCCTCAAGCGATGTAAGAAATATTTTACCTCCTCTGATCTGGCCTCTATATATAAGACATTTGAGCGCCCGAAATTGGAGTACAATGCCCATATCTGGTCGGGTGCTTCCAAAACATCTCTGGACCTACTAGATATGATCCGAAACCGTGCAATAAAACTCATAGGTGTTACTAATATCACTCAAACAATGGACACCCTCGAACACCGACGTAATGTCTCGTGTCTCACTCTGTTTTATAGCTATTTCCACCACCAGTGCTCTATAGAAATCGCCAGTAGCATTCCGCCCCTTCAAACCTTTAACCGTAACACCCGTCTCGCTATGAATGCTCAGTATACCCTCAAGCCCACTTTCGGACGTACTCTAAAATATCGTGATTCGTTCTTAAGCCGTACAATTCGCTTATGGAATGCCCTGCCTAGCTCCTTATTTCCTAGTCATTATAACCTTCAAACATTTAAAACCAACGTCCACCGGTACCTCTCTTTCTAACCTCCCTGACTTTCCTTCGCCCGCGCAGTGTGCAAACATTTTAAGAGTACTTAAATCCTCATTAAAAGTTAATTTCTCACCAAAATTATTGTAAACCATAAAGCGTACCTCTCCCAGATGTGGTATTTTCAATTCTGCACAACAAGATTATTGTCTGATCGATGAAGCTTGATGTTCTTTTCAGAGAGTCTTCTAAAAGATTCAACTTGATTAGAGAATATAGCTTGGGATTGTCGATGAATTAGGGGAATAAGAATAACGCCTTTTGCGCGACTTAATAAATATCCAAGAAAGCATCATTTATAGGGCTACCCAAGAGAGTAATGACAGGCGAATTTATTCCATCAAACAACTACCAATGTTGTTGACAACGCCACATGGATATAGTACCCCGGCGTGAAATTCTGGACCTTACAAATTTATTTGTATTGTATTCTTTGAAAAGAAATAAATAAATACGTTGCTAAAATAACCTCGTGAACCAGCAAACCATGGAACACCTTTAGAAGAATCTTCTGTGACCAATATCCATTGTAGGCCTATGTTTTCTACCTTGTGGTACACCACCGTGCCCCATAAAATCAACAACACTCTCTAGATTCAAAAATCAAAACAACCAAAGAAAAGATTCAGAAAATTAAAAATGCTGTCGCTTTAACCCATCCACTTATCCAAGGTATCTATGACCACATTTCCTCCAAAATTCCCCTCAAAGCCTTTGTAATTACACCACTCATAACCAGGTCAATGCGATTCTGTAGAAAAACCCGCCCTCTTTCCCAACCCATTTAATGCAAATACACCAACCCTTTGTTCGCTACAAGCAAATCTAAAAGCCCATTTGCATTGGGTTTCCTGTAACAACACCATCATGTATCATTCATCAGCCTACACTTATACACAAATCAATTACACACCTGTCCAATAATTGCTCAAGACTTCTCGTTCCCATCCTGTTCTCCATTTGCCTACTGCACCCTACCTCCCTCCCCCCTCCACCCATTCAATACTATGTATAGTATGAGTGTAACAAAGAACTTCAACTTCAAACGCATGGTCTATACAGAGACAGAGTACTGCTGCGTCGTAATGTTTACCTCAACTGTCGTCCAATTCTACGAAGAAAGTGTGACCGAGTTTACTTACAAAATTTTACCTGTAAGCCCGTGTTTTTATAACCTCCTCCGGCCGGCTAAAAGGTTCTCCCCATTGCCGTGCGAATACGGAGTATTACGAGTATACCTTTGTGCATTGCATAACGGTGTATTCCCATTTCGCGCGCCTCAAGTAAACCATATAAATGGAAACCTGTACACTAAGCTGAGTATAGCTTGGGCAGAGATTTTCTTCTTTGTTCCCACACACAAACATGCCGGTGTATGAGTTCTTGTAAGTCGTCTTCACTTAGTTTTTCCCTGGGTCTGTTCAATTTCATGTGAAAGTTATCCACAGACTAGTAGAAGTCTAAGACCGTTAAATGTAGGCCTACACAGAACAGAAACGTCACATGTGAAACTTCAAGGGAGGCGAGGTTTTCCTTTAGATTTCCTTTCATCGATTTGTACTCGTATCTACAGTCAAGTTTGTGCATCTGTGTGTGTATATTTCAATCAGAGCTCTAGTTGAACATGACTTATGCAAATGGCCTTACCTTTGGACAATTTTCACAAATTACCACTCACCCTGTCGTTGTTGTGGAGAATGTATACCAATGTCACGTTTCCCAGAATAGAAAACAAAAAAAAAAGACAAAAAAATAAGATCGGAGGACGCGCAAGTAGCCATTGTCGATGTTGACGTCGTTTCGCCGTTTCGGTCGTCAAGAGCGCTCTCTTGTTGGTATACAATGGACTTGTAGCCTAGTCTATTCGGATGGGAGGCCAGTTGACATTAGGAATTCTAGCTGGACTCATGCTTAGATTGAAGCAGCGGTAAAGCAACAGCTCATGTTAGAAATAATAATGAGTGTATCCAAAGGGCAGCAACCGTACGTGTAATCGCGTGCACGCTTCTTCTAATGCATCGAATGCCAGCCCAAGTCTGACCGAGGAATCTCGTAAACTGTTTTCTTGTACCATGTTCGGCATGAATTGCTTACTTCATTATGCGTGTGGTGGTAGATTTTGGATTTGAGGTCAGTTGGGAAAAGTCACCTTTAAGGTGGTTTGTGTTTGCTCTTTTTGACAGCTGTCACTTGTCAGTTGTGTTGTGCATTTTTTATGACGTCTGCGAGCCTTCAAACTCGATCGGGGGCAATGCGTACTCGTATATGGCAAAGTTTGAATACGTTAAAATAAGTGTTACACCCTTTTTCGGGAAATTGAGGTCCTTTGTTGGATTTGGGTTGAAAGTTTCCATCTAATTTTTGGTGGAATTGACAGCGATTGTTTGCTGAATTATAAAGTGACAGATGGAATATTGGTTTGAGACTATTTGTTTAGTTTTCTGCCCCCATCAAATTGGCAAACGAAAGAGCCTTTGAATAGGGGAAATTCGAAGGAAGCAAATATGAGGTTCTGAGGTTTATTGATTCTAAATATACGAGTACATATGTGGATTGTATCGGAATCTTGCTATTTATGCTCCTGTTGTATTATTTCCTCTTGGTAATGGCACGGTAATTCCGTCTAGAGTTATTTTATTCGATGATGCCTTCGAATGACCTTTAAAGATATCCTCTTGATTAATTTGTCCCGCATCGTTTAGTGGTAACCAGGAAATCATTTTCTGCCTTGAACTTACTCTCATCATAATCGTTTTAATGCCAACAGTGAAGTATATTGTCATTTAATTGATTGTATCTACAAAACATCATTAATCTTCATCACTCCTGTAGCACTATGCTTCAGTAAAAATCTTCTTTGCATGAGAGAGTGTCGTAAATGCATACAGAACCGACATTGAGTAATTCCCAAAGATTATGTGTGTTGTGTTGAATAGTGATATTTCGTTGAACTTAGAACTTTCTCTGCATCTTTAGTGGCAATCAGTTACAATTTTGATTGAAAGGATACACGTTTTACGATCTCTTCAGTATTTACTGTACTGAAGTTTATGACTAATAAGAAGTCGTACTCGCAGACGTATCTACACATGTAACGATTTACTGTGTCACTTTCACTTCATCTTTCGTGAGCTTATTATCCTAATTCAACGGCTTTTTTCCGCCCGAACATTTTTTTATGAATTACAGTACGATCCACAACTTCAGATACATTTGGGAAGTGAAGTTTAATATTTTTTTTTTTCTTTTTACTTTTATTATTGAGCCGATTACCGCACTTAACGTTTCGTAATTTTTTTTTTCTTTCTAACAATTTATCATTAACGGTAATTGTAGTGAAAGTTGCCAACAATAAAACGCTGATGAAATATAATTTTTTTTATTTTTTTTTTTTGAAATATGGAAACTAATCCAATTAGATGGACAATCAGAAATGCATTCAGATACTTTGTGGGGAAAGAGATTTAGATATAAGAAATTGCGGAAGGCTTGAGGGATCATACATTGATTTGCTGATAGATGGATCTACACACAATGTCAAGATCTTTATCTGAGATACATCGATAAGTCGTTTTAGCTAATTTTGTAAGCCTCAGGATCTCTTCTTTAATTGTGAAACATGAGCCAGAATGTAGTAGTAGAGTCACCACTGCGAAAAAAATTATCATTTGCACCTGCATATGTATAATATGGTCACTGTTGGGTTAATTTTTGAAGTTAGCGAACCAGTGAAAATATGAATCGGGAAGATTCAGCCAGGCCGGATCACATATCGTTCGAAGTGAGGGCCGTAGTTGGTAATCTTGGATTTAAATAGTTCGCGATTTCGTTGCATAAAATTATCTGAAGCGCTTGGATACTAAACCAGTGAAGAGGTTTCTTGTTCCACTGTATAAAGGCAAAGGCGACACGAAAAACTGCAACACCTACCGATCTGCGAAACTTATGTCGCATGCTATGAAAATGTACGAGGCAGTTCTAAATAGTCGACAGCGGTATGTAATCAAACTCCATGGTAGTCAATGCGGCTTTATAGAGAGCAGTTTGACATACGACGTGACTCGAAGCTTACGAATAGTGATGAGTGAGTATTGCGATGGTTGAAAATATCTGCATATCGTCCTCATCGATTTGGATAAAGCGTTGGATTGGGTTCTCAGAGATCTATCATAAATACGGCGATGAGATAGGAGAAATAATGTCTTTCAATAAATTTGGAGTAAACCAAAGAAGTGTTCACAGGTCGTTGCTCTTTAATATTGGGCAAGATTTTCTGATGAAACATCACATTGCCGAGTCCGGTACGACTTTATTTCTTTTCGCCGTTCCTTAAGTAGTGAGGTGACATCCTTTCAGGCAACTTTTAATAATTAGAAAAAGGTGGTAAACGGGCTAAAATCATTTGTATCTGCTTTGCATTATTTCTGAGCCCACAAGCCCAACTCTGTGCCGAGGTTCCAAAAATTTAAATTCCTAGGCTTTGCTGTTAACCACTTAGGTAATTACGTCGACGATGTCGTCCATAGTACTCGCATTTGCGGATAACCAGGCTAATAAATTGGCTTGGTCATGTCCAATAAAGATTTTCGAAAAATCTAGGGTGAAGAGCAATAGAGAGTTAAGTTCCAACCATGGTTCAAAGATGTGACAGCAAGAAATATAATTGAATCACCCAAATGAGAAAACACACTCGCTAACGAGGTAATCCGATTTTTAAATTAGCCCGCGCTTAAGGGTTATTAATACCCTTAAAATATTTACACATAGCGCGAGCGAACGAAACTTAGGAAGGAAAGAAAGAGAGGGGCCGATGTGCGTTGGTTTTAAATGTCTGAATATTATAATGGATTCAGCAATCAAAGAAAAATGCCAAGAATTGGCAAGCCATAAAGGAATCGTGGTTTAGTAACACGTGAAAAAATATTGAACCTTCATTGGGAAGTGTTGTCACATCCACCATACAGCCCTGATCTTGCACCGTTAGATTTTTATTTGTTTCAAAATTTACAAAACTTTTTGAATGGTAAAATTTTTGCTAATTATCATGACCGGAAGTCAACCTTCGTTCAGATTTGTGCTAATGGGGCCCAGAAGTTCTATGAGCACGGAACTATGAAGTTGTCATGAAGATGACAAAAGGCGACCCAACAAAATGGGACATGATGACATGCGGCATTCATGCAGTTGTTATACGTCACTAAATAGGGTGACATCGTTAATCATATTGTTGTAGTTGGACTTCACAAATGCAACATGGTAAAAGGCAATATCTTTCGGATCTTGTGGCCAGTTGGAATAATTCGTAATTTTGTGTATCATAGTGTGAAATTGTTTGAGGATATAGGACGAGTTCAAGACCACTTAAGATCGGACCTTATAAGAATTCCGGCTGCCATCAAAGTCGTGCAATCTCGCATGAGGCGAAAATTACTGCAGAAATAGAAAATCTTTTCACGGGAAATGAGAATTTTGCCCAAATCCACGTTTCACTTTATGAAAGAAGCACTCATTGCATAGAAAAGACACAGTGAACTGTTACTAAAACATTGAAGAAAAATCATAAAACTTGAACCCGAAAAATGCACTCCGAAGTAATGTGTTAACCGATCTGAAAATATACGCCGTTGAGGAGTCTTTTACAAAACAGAACAATTGACGGTATGCTCGGTCATCAAAAGAACTCATTCTGCGGGACGAATGTGTCCACCATCCCGCAACAGGAATGTAATGGATGGGTGTGAGCTTTGATGGCATTAATTACATTTTTTTTTCCGAAATAGGTCGAAGTTTTAACGGCCACACTTCATTGGAGGACATTGCGAAGACCGTCGAGCAAAAAACAAAAATATTCGCTAGTAAGCCGTGGACAGGGTGGTCTGGGTGGCGATTGATCGGGATACTGTTAACTATCCTATAGCTTCGTAACACCTCATAGTGGTGGTCTCCGGTAACAGCATGAGTAAATTCCTACACATGCAGGCTAAAGTGACAAGTTCGTGCTCGATCAGTAGCAAAATACTGTCCCATGCCGTCATAGGGCTCACTAGCTAAAAAAATAGATGACGAACCAACTAATGGCCAAGGATAAAAATGGATTCACTCTTGATGACCTTCGCAAATGTTTAAAGCACCTGAACAGCAACTGCGTTTGTTTGGGTTTCATGCTTCTGAGACGTGAGCGAGTGACTTATGACAATCCGCATCAAGGCTGAATTCGCAAATTGGTCATTTAACGGTCGACTGGAGGCATACCTCCAGTATTTTGGACGTTCGAACGTTCCGGGCAGCCAGGGCACCCACCCAATTATCAAGGCTATGACCATCAATGACGTAGTCTACTAATAAACGGGGGTAGAGCAATATTGGTCTTACCGTAAACGCTTTCAGATCGACGCCATCGGGGGGTGGTAAAATTTGACCAGTTACAAGCAGTCGGCTACTATATAGGTCCTGGTGGGTGGCAGCACCACCGGTAGTCCTCACCACAATTTAAAACTCGGTACCATAGGTGCCAGGGCACCCGGACTTTGATCCGGGCCTAACTTGAAAGAGGTAGACCCTAAAGCGGCAGGAAGGGTTTTCCATGTTTGGTTGAACTGGAGTTGCAATTAAGTGCTGGTAAGAGGTTTTGGACTCAAACCAAGAGTGGAACTCGTGCGCTCCACACACGTCCATCTTGCTATTTCTGAAACACGGTAAGTGTTGGACAGGCGTCTATATCCTTGCTCCAGTGAATATATGGGCATCCCGTAAACTTGAGTTTGCATGACAAGTAGTAATACTACCAAGACGACAAGACTTGTACAGAAACCAGTAGCGATGATGAAGAAAACCCTAATATGGTAGATACGATCTTCTGCGCAATGTTGAGGAAACGTATACCTCTATAGTTGGCGTATTTCAGAGGGTCTCCTATTTTATGAATCGGCAAACGATGCTGAGATACGATTCATCAGTCATATACTCTTGTAACCAGATCTGAAAACTGAGTTGATGTATGCACTTCACAAATTCACTGCCAGGTAGCTTTGAATA
Source organism: Volucella zonaria (assembly GCA_963966105.1). Classification (NCBI taxonomy): domain Eukaryota; kingdom Metazoa; phylum Arthropoda; class Insecta; order Diptera; family Syrphidae; genus Volucella; species Volucella zonaria. Next base: position 28,696,485 of record OZ014530.1, on the reverse strand, counting down.
CCTGGGCCGGTAATCCATCAAGTCTAAGTTCAATGGTCTATTCTGTCTGACATGACGGCGGGATGTTGGACTTCGTCGGCGATGTACGGTCTGCAAAAGAAGTTTTTCCATATTCTTAGCACCGACATCTAAAGAGCGGGCTAACTAAATAGGCTTGTTAGTTGAGGCCCATCTCCACCCCGAATTATAGCGCCACCTAAGTAAGCAAGTATAAGCCGCGAACATTCCAATGAGATTCTGCTTCTGCTAGGAAACCGAAACCAATCAACATCGGCACAAACAACGTTGCGGAGTTCATATATCACCGGATAGTTGGCCAACTAGTAGTTTAGGCTAGAACCTGTTGGATTATACGTTATGGTCTATTCGACACCGAAGCGCTCAAGGGGTTTTAATATTCCTACAATGTTTGCACATAGCGCTGCTGAAGAAAAGTTAGGGGGGAGGAAAAAGAGAGATACCGATGTACGTTGGTCTTAAATGTTTGCGAGTTATGATGACTAGGGAGGTCGATAAGGCATTCCAAAGCGAGGTGTACGGCTTAGGAAAAAATCACGTAGTACGTCTGAAAGTGGACTGATGGGCATTCATAACGAGGCGGGTGTTACCATTTAACCTTTGATGAGGCGGAATGCTACTGACAACTGCGGTGGAGCGCTGGTAATGAGGCGGTGGACATTATGTAGGTGTACAAGTTTGTCAAATGACTATGACTATGATGACATCTATGATTTTGTCACTCCCTATTGAATCTTATCTAACATAGTAAGTGCAAAAAGGTTCGGGGGCACCTGACCAGATGTGGGCGTTGTATTCGTTATTTACGAGTATTGCGGCCAGATTTGAGGAGGGGAAACGTTCTTCTTACATCGCTTGATGAAACCTACACATTTCACAGCATTTTTGGCGACAGCAAATATGATGTGTGGTCATTTCAAACTAAGTTGTCATTGGCACACATACCGGGAATAGAAAGGTTTTTTGGTTTCGACGATGGTTGTGCCATTCTTAGCATTGAAAGGACCCCTTGAAGCGAACCCATGCCCGGGCAGTGTACAACATGTGGTGCGTGGCGACCAATAATTTGCCTTAGTGCCTCTGGTTGTGCTGGAAGGCATATAATGTGTTGTTCTGTTTTTAGCTATCAATAAGATAAAGACATTAACTCGTTCTCATGTGGCATTTACTTATATATGTATTTACGACTATACTTGATGTAAGGATCTTTGAAGAATAGAAAGAATGGATCACATGAGCTACGAAACCGTCTTTATAATTTACGTTCCACAATCAAAACAGGGGGGATTCCAGCGGAAATCATTCTTATTTTATTACTAAATTAAGAAAATACCTTCAAAGGTACATGTTCTATTCGAGGTCTGTACTGCAGAGGTGTTAAGATGAATCCTACCCTACATTTATTGAATCCCACATCTCCATATTATAGCTGGATCATAACAAAAGTCCACAATCTATTTTCATTTTCATTTTAATAAAAGATCCTTGAACAGTGAGTCAAGATCTGTTTTATTATTAAACATCATCACCATTCCGCATTATTCACAGCTTATAGAGCTTATATAAATAAATTAACTAACCTCCCCCTGGTTTAGCCATTTTTATCAATTACCCCTTATCCCCGTCAAAGTAAAAACAAAAAAAGAAAAAAAAGAAAAAAAAGAAAAAAAAGAAAAACAAAACATAAATTTTCTATTTTCTCACTTGAGGACTATTATGTTGTAAATATTGTAGTATGTATCTAAAAATAGTTGCCGCAAAAAATAAAAATAAAAAACTTTCACTACCTCAAGTATTTCGCTTTTCGAAATCGAAAATATATACGAGTATATATTTTTTTTTTTTTCTGACGCGCTCTCTTGCGCATTCCATTCATTCACTTGTATCTAAGTTAATACGCACGGTAATCATAGAAAGTCCCACCTACCTCAGAAGACGAGCTAAATACAAAATAAAAAAATATGTACTCGTATATATATAAAAACCGCGCAACTTTACAAATACAAAGCCATAGATACATTCAGGTTCCACAATTTGTATATGGGGATTTTTTTTTTTTTTTTTTTGTTTTGTTCAAAGCGTCGGACAAAATTTTGCCTACTCTTTGCTGTTTTACTGCCATTTTTATGCCTTGCAATTTAAATTGCTAGTTGCTGACGAGAATTGACAACTCACGACGAAGACAAAATCAACGACGACGACAACAACGACCCGCCAATCACACCTTAACCGGGTGTGTAATAAGTTTATGCGTGCCAAATTGTTTGTTTGTGGCCATCTTACTGTTGATCTTTATGGACTTAACGGTGATTCAAAAGAAGTCAGTAGCCAACATCTCCAATACTGACTGACAACATAAATTTGTTTACAAAAATTTGAAGCCCGAAAATGATTCCGATTCCATCTCTCCAGCTAAGTAGCAACTCACGGAATTCGTACGGGAACACTGTCGCGATCACGATGATGATCGGTTTCTCGGTTTCTCGGTTTCTTGGTTTCTCTTTAGCGCTGATGTAAACTTGCGAATATGTTGCCGCAGCCTTAAGGCGTGTATGTGTGGATTTCTTATTTTGATTCATCCATCCTTCACGATAAGACATTTGCATATGTATGGATCTGAGATACGCAAAATTTGCGTCTGGCAAACGGGAATACGTCAGCTCCAACTTATTTGGGGTCTTTCGGTTAAGGGGCGAGGCGTATCTGCCGAAATGGTAATGAAGCAACATAGTAACCTGAATACCGAATGCTCACATGGAAATCGGGTAGAGAAAAAAAAAAAATTAACAGTGCCGCGCGGATATTTGCACGAGAGTCTGTTTTTTTTTTTTTGGATTCGTTGAGAATGCGGTACTAGTTTTGTTTTGTTTTTTTGGCCGAACTTTTTTATTTTTATTGTTTGTAGTTTTTGAGCGATTATCCGGTTGTCTGATTTGGTGGCGGATTTATTAATTGCTTAATTGAGATAAAATTGTATCTTTAGGGTAAAGATGGCGAACGAGGATTTGGGGGACGTTTTTTTGTGGGTTATGAATTAATAGAGGTTGAGATGGTGCGACATTTATGCTTGCTCTTCTCTACACGACATTCCTTGGGTTCAATCCATATTCCTAAGACTGAGGATCACAAACAGAATTTCTGTTATATCTTCTCTATTTCATTCGGAGTAAAACTCTCGTTGATGTACGAGTATTATTTCTATTTGACTGAAACTTATCTAACATTATCCGATTTCACCAAGGCCGACTACTCTTTATGTCTTCATTATGCGCACTCTTTGCCTGATCAGAGCTTAACCTGTCTCTTACAGCTTTCAGAGGCAAATATACTCGTATATAAAAGAAAAATAATAATAATAATAAAAATGACTTATCACGTGCCAAACCACGGAGATTAAACAATGCACTACCCAAGCGCTACCAATCACTATAAAAAAACAAAACAAAATGCAAAAAAATAAAAAATAAATAAAACAGTCCGAAATGGCCAACCATTTGTTGCACCACTTAGGCCCATTACCTCGCAATCATTCTCTATCCTGCAGCAGTGCCACTTGTATCTTGCGTGTCGAATATGCATTAACATCGAGATTGCATCAAATCTCAGTTTAGTTGCTATAATTTTACAGGCAATTTTATGCTTTCTCCTGCTGCCATCTGTCGGCAAGACAAACCGTAAAAAATTTAATTGAATCCCTCTCCACCTATTCGTCCGGAGGCAGAATGATGGAGTTAATTCATATTTTCGAACCTAATTTCTGGCCATTTCTGATGATAATGATAATTTATCGCCACAGAGATTCGTTTTCAATTAACTGCGAGAATTATCATTTCGACGAGTAGGTATAGGCAATCCATATAACAAAAGTTCGGTATCTTTTGCTCGAGATATCTTTTGTTGTAAGAAAGAGAAAGACACAATAGATACAATAGCATAACAAATTGCAACGGAGTTGCATTTCCTTTTCTTTCATTGGTCTTTGTCCAAAATGAAACTAATTCAATCCTGCTGACTTTCGACTGACGGAGGGACTCTCCAAACAACGATCATTGCAAATGGACTCCTCTCGTTGGATACCTTTTTGGCGTGGTAATAACATTTTATAGCTCATCTAGCTACTACTTGGTATCTCTGTTGTCTATTGTGTTAGTCAGGAAACAAAATATGTTTCGTCTGTTAGTAGTGGATACTTCTGTAATCCAACTGGATGATGTCTTCGTCTTGGTCGTTGTTGTCATCATCATCATCACGTCATTGTTGAAAGTATTGCGCCAGCACGGCGAGCACACAAAACCAATTCGTTGTGTCGTGTCGTGTCGTGATTAAAACGCGATATTTTCGCGTTGATTGCGCCTGGGAATTTCCGTGATTTCCTCTGCACTATTCTCTATCCCAATACCAAACAACACCATCCGGCACCAGCAGTACCATCAGGAGAACACCAAGTCAGGAGTTGTCTTTTGTATCTAACACATGACGGAATGGATGATATCTAGTTTACTTTATACTCGGACAGAGCACAGAGCATATGAAAAGATGGCCACGATGACTTGGCGAAGTCATTTGCTGTGGATTTGGAAGAGGAGGAGAATCACTTGGAGGCAATTACTCGGGGGCTTACTAGATAAAACAGTGGGTCCAACCGACCAACTGACAATATGTGTGTGAGTGTGAATATATAGTATCTGTCGTAGTTTGTAGGCAGTGGGTCCAACTGGGTAGTGCAGATACTCATATTGTGAACGCTCAATGAAGCATGTCATGAGGTTATGATTGTGACGATGATGCTGCTGTTCCTGTTGCTGATGATGATGACGATGATAGTGATTTTGTGATCTTTCTTAGGAAAACAGAAACTGGACTTGACTACGTGATCACTGGAAGGCAGGAAATCAGCACATACTAGGTGTTCGAATAAGGTGGAAGAGATCTGGATCGAATGATCTTTTGTTTTCGTTTTGAAAAGTGGCAAAAGTATCAAGTTCTTGCTTATGCATCTATGAGTAGTATTTTTTTTTTTTTTGTAAAACAAAACCATGTACCTACTCTTTATTCGAAACCAGTTCAGCTATTAAATTGACAAAAAATGTCAACATCCCAGATGAGAAAGGAAGTTATCGAGCTTCGAGCTCGCAGAGATTTCTTCGATGAGTTGGCACACCTCATCAAGTTCTCTGAACTTTTTCGTTCATTTATGGATTAGCTAAGCAGTCAAAGTTATAGCAGATGTACGAATATTGATAATAAATTCAATTCAACAACCACTGAGTCACAAAGCCTAATTTGTTTATGCTCATTGAACTCTCAACTTTTTTATTTGCTCAACTGATTCAATTTAATTTTTTAATGTCGAAACCAATTGCATCTCCCCGAAAAACAAAATAACATTCCAATTACCTTCTCTTTAATCGAAGTGTCTTTAAAAAAAAAGTTATCTTATGCCACAACAGTTGGCCTGGGTAATAATTCAATGAACGAATTCGAAACGCGACCATTGGGGTAGATACAGAAGCATTCGAGATTTTGCAACTTTGTAATATGTTTATTCACTTTTCTTGACAGTTTTATTAATTCACTTAATATGTCAAAGTCGGGTTGTGAGTGTGACAAAAAATAATTATAAAGCAAAAGATCCGATTTTTGTTTTATGCGTTGGATGTTGATGTTGGAAGAAAGATTCATTTATATGGAGAGGGTTTATCTTGACTTGGTTTGCAGTCAGTAAGTTAATGGTTTTGATAGGCAAATGAGTTACGAGTTTCTTTTCAAATGTCAAATTATATATTTTTTTAATTGAGTTAACTGGTAACCATAGACAATGAGCTGGTTAGAATGTTGTTGATTAATTGAGCAGCACTTTGTTCCAAAGAATTTTTAGAAATTTTGACACAGCCTTTGATTGTTGACAGACGTTTGCTTCTTAAAACAGCATTCGCTCGTTAGAAAGATGTTCGTTATGTGTTGTGTAAGTAGTCAGACAGTCATACCTTCTTATTCTTTTAGTTTTGAATCTATTTGTAAATATTCGCTTGTAATTAGCAAATATTCGCTGACAGTTATTAGGGTGTTCGCATTGATAAGGGCGTATTTAAATGTTTCAAATTGATCGCGAATAATTGCTTAGAATATTGTGAAATCAGTTTTCATTGCCTCCAATGTTCCTCACCTCAGATTAAGTTTAAAAACCCCAAAAGCGAGTGTGAGATCTGCCCAAATGTTCATTCATCGGTCTTTAATCGGACTTTTCGGAATCTTCGAATCCTGAGGGTAAAATTATCATGACACTATCACCACAACTTTACAGATAGAAAGTATTCGTATTAAAGGGAAAGAGCTCACAAATAAAACTATTCGTATAATGGCTAAGCGGTCATTTATATCGCTAAAGATCATGCGAAAAGATTAAGCTTCAAATGGAAGTAAATTCAAAACTATTTTAAACCAATTCGATTTAAATCAAAGTATTCGCTGGATTAGATTAGATTATTTGAGAGGTGGGTTTTATACACGTATCATTGCGGTCTGATTAGGCCTATTGTGATATCCTCGACTTCGAATTCATGATGGCAGATTTATTAATAAATGCGTGTATGTGTCTTTGGCGACATCGTCTTTTTCATTAAGGTACTCTATGTATCTAACTTCTTCGTAGATAGTTGGAAAAGCAAATACGTGCTTTTGAGTGAAGTGGTTGGTTGAAAATTTTTGCCCGTGCCTAACACCTTCAGTCTTCATCCAGGAGTGGAATGCCTTAGCGGGTGGCCGTGGCTCAAGTGGTAGTAGACTGGCTTCCAAATCGGAAGGTTCGGTGTTCGAATCCCAGCCTCGCCCGAAAGACATATCATCAATTTTTTCAGTTAACGAAAATCAAACAAGACGCGTAGTTGACTAGAAATCAACATCAAGCCAACTTCCACTAAGAATTTAGTCTCCCCATTAAATGTTGGATGCCACCCATGGAGCGAAATAACCACTAAGCTCAAAACATCTTTTTTTTTTCTCTATCCCTCTTTCCAAAAAACTTAACACATGCTGAGGCATTATAAGTGTATTCATACCCACTTGAGTGTTAAGTTCTTTTTTAAAAAAAAAAAATAAATTATGGAGCTAATGGTCAGCCATTCATGCAGATCCTTTCATAGTTACATTAGATCTGCTAGTTCGTCTGCTCTTTCATTGCCTTCATAGTTACTTCATCCTGCCACCCATGTTAAATCAACTCTATTGGTGCTGCCTAGTATTGTAGCCAGTCTGATGAAGTCGTAGAAAATTTTTGAGGTTATCTCTAATGCGTTGTTAGTAATCAGAGGGGTGTCAGAGTTCTCTCTGATATAAAGCTCTATTGCATGTATCTCAGCTTTAAATGCGAAGGTGTTACTAGATATAAGTCTGGTAGCCGCTCTTTATACGTCTGCCCAGCTCCTTCTTTGGTTGGAGACTCGAAAAGAACTGTAAACTCGATATTTCATTATTAAGGAGTAGAAGGATTAAACATCATATATTTCAATGCCAATTCGGTCCTTAAAATTGACATTTACTCGACAAAACAACAACTTTTGGTATTCCTTTAAGAGGATTACAGAACAATTAAAGAACTGGCAAGGAAACCCATATTTAGATATCATAACCACCTTTCGATTGCTATATCCCTATTTGTATAATGTATAAAAGGCCTGAGGGAGCCTGCTTGGAATGCCTGCTTATTGAGAAGATTGAAACTTGTTGATAATTTATCAATGCACTATAAATTGTTGATAAACCAATTGTTATAAAAAAAAAAACGTATTTTTGATAAAAATTATTAAGTGGCTAAATGTTATTCGCTAGCTTTCCGCAGGGTGTTCGCAGGGTATTCGCTTTTGAGAATTGAGCAAAAATTAGAAATTGTGAAGGGCATATTGCCTCTCGATATTCTTGAAGCCCCTTTCGTTTGCTGTTTTGTGGTTTTCAGCAATTCTAAGACATATAGATGCATGTGTCTTGCAGACGCTTGTGAGAGGTTCTTACTTAGTTCACTTAAATGATCAAAAAACAGGAAGTCAGTCATTTGTAAGATGATTATTATTTTAAGATGAGATTATAATATGGCGTATGTTAAGCTCGTATAGGTGGAGGTCTACAGGGTGGGCAAAAATGTGTACTTAATTCATTGGTAATACTATTAAATTGCTTGACATTTGTTATAGTTTTGCTTTTTGCCAGTGTGTTGATAATCTTTTAACAGTTAACGTCTTAGTCATATCTCAGAATCTATATTCAGCTACAACATAATTATTCCTCTAATTTTCTTGCTTCTTCTTACAAAAAAAAAAAAAAAAACCAAAATCACGATCGTGTTTGTTGTTCTATGCTCTACTGTTCCACATTCTCCTCTATTTACCAATGTGCTAAATTTGTAACTCAAATTCAAAAAAAAAAAAAAAAACAACAAAAAGAAAACATCTCAAAGCAATGACGTCAAAGATACTCGTGTGTGGGTTCTAAAGGACTACTGTAGAACCGGTTCCACTACCATTAAAACAAAAACTGCTGATAAATTATTCATACTTTTAGCTAAACAAAAATTTATTTTTTTTTAATAATAAAACAAAAACAAAACAACAGCAACCTCCACGCACCGCCAAAATCGTGCTAATGTGGCAAATGAGTGCGCAAGGTCAGGGTAAAAAAAAATAACAAATTAAAAAAAAATTCTTTAACCATCAGAACATAAATTTTCGAAAAGAAACTGTACGACTGAGGGGTAGCAAAAGGAGTGTCCAACGACGACGGATTGTCTTTTTATTGCTGATGATATTTTTTTTTATTTTTTTTTCTCTCCATTGATATACATAGGCCTACCGGCCGGTCCCGGTGAGTTGAAATTTTTTTTTCAAATTATCGTCGTGACTTGGTGACTTGATTGTGCTGTTGTGCTTAATTTTATACATGATCTCAATTTCGATTTGTTCGTTACGCATTGCTGTTCAATTTGTCATTAAAGTCCATTACACCCCAAGTTGGCTTGAGATAAAGTGTGGGTGGGGCATTAATTCCAACAAGAGAGAGAAATGGATTTTTTTTTCTTTTTTTGAAATGTAATCCAACCACCAACGTAAATTATGTGAAAATACGAATTTCGAAAAATTGTTGGAATTTTTGAGTAGATAAAGATTTTTTTTTTTTTTTGCTGTTGGCACAACCAACATTTCAGAGTGAGATGTGTGAGGGTATTTTGTTTTGAAATTCTTTTTTTCAACGGCCTCTTGACAATAAAGTGTTTGATATGTGCTTACCAGGTTAGACAGGAAAGTGTCGCTAAATTTTCAATGTCATTTTGTAAATTTTTCAGCAATTAAATTTAGGTCATTGCTTTGACAATGAGTTTTTCTTTTGTTTTCAAAAACATGCAAATAGACCAAGGCAAAGGTGTTGAGAGGATCAGCACAAGCAGCGGGGGACTGTAAACAGCCCACAATTAGCAGTTTGAATGGTTTCGTGACATAATCATTGCTTCTCAGAGACTCCTTTTAATGTCATAGCTCCATGTCACATGGTGACCTAAATCTATGCTCCAGTACTCAATTTTCTTAATTGTTGCTCCCAATGCTAGAGTTTCTTAAAGATTTCCAAGAACTTTCTGCAACGAAATTTTTCAATTCTCTCCCAAAAACCGTGTCTGAAAAGGACAAGCGTAGCAAAATTTGAAATCTCTCTATGGTTGAACTGATTCAGTCAAGTTCGCTATTAGATCAAAACTCTTGTACAATGGTATCTTGAGCCGCTCTAGAAAAATATTTTACATCAGAACACTCGAGAACTAAGCTTGACCCATATGCATCTTGGATGTGCTTCAGATTTCGACTGCCGTGATACTCTAAACCTTTCTACACCTGTTCCTAATGTGTATTGTTGCCAAAAACCTGGCATTCAACATCGCGTTTAGATCAAGAAGTATCCACCAATCAACCATACGAGAAATACAACTTCATCTCCCAAAGTCAATGGAACTCATCTATTCCGAGGCATCGTTTATTATCAGCTACGAATGCCCTATCTCCGGCAGAAGACGTGGCCAAATTTTCTGTAATAAATCACTGCTACGCTCGCTGGCAGATCAAGACACAAGACCTAGGTGCCTTTCAGCTATCCCAGTCAATGTAAGTATTGTAATCCATATCGGCAGCCAATAAAACCTTTTGCCTATGGCTTTTGCAATTTGGAATGAGCAAAAACTCGTTGGCCCCTGTAGATGTGCACAAAATTTCAAGGCGAACAACACATTAAGCGTGAAACACTAGGTCTTGGTCCACCCCTGACTGTGACACCAACAACTTATTTTTAATATTTTTTTCTTACGATACATCCGCATCTATCTAATAGTGAACAAACCTCAAGTATTCAGCACTATAAGCTGAGAGATTATTGCGTATCTCCCAAATGAGATAGTCGCACAATATAATCATACCATGTGCTGAGCCAGAGAATTTCATGGTCTCTGGCAAAAACAGTTCTCATATGAACACTGTTTCTACTCGTACCATGGATATTTTTTTTCAAATAATTTTGTTTTAGCTGCTGCAACATTCTATGACTAAGTAATCAAGCTGCTGAAGCCTGCACTTTAAAGCCGGCTATTTCATTTTAAGTAGGCAGTCCGTTAGCCCGTGGTTATAAAGTAAAAACTTTTTCTGGTGCTGCACAAGATGAGGAGTAAAACGAGATCTTAGCTCAATTTCTCTACATTTGTCCCGCTCTCATTGATATTAGAAACTCTTACCTACGAATCTACTTCTTCTGGGATCTTTGCCAACTTTGTAATCCGTGTATCCTAAAATACTTTTTGAATTCTTTGAATACAAGGAGGTTATGAAGCACCAACCCTGCGCCCTTGCAATGGGCCGGTCATCAGCCTAAACCCCTCTCATCGAAAGACACTAGCAATAACTAACTATCCAATCTTGTTGGCTGATAGTGAGATGCTCGTTAAGGACGGCGGTTAGCCAACATCTGCTCTAATTGGTCCTACTCAAATTTATGATACATCGAGGGGGACACAAGCTATCATAACAGATCTTATCACCCTTAGCTCGATGCGTTATGTAGAGATGAAAGAAACTGTAAAAAAATATCTTGAAGAGAAGGTGTGATAGTACCGAACCTTATGGTACTCCGTCTCTAAAAACGAACTCGTACATTTCCTGTTAATGTCCTATGATTCGAGTCATTCAGTAGCTTTATCAATTCTGTCGCTGTGACCGTCAACAATTGTCTTTAGGGCGCTAGTTGTGATAGTTTTTAGAATTTTTAAATTGTCTAATTTTTTTGAAAGGTAGCACTTAGATAGATTACGTGTTCGATTGATCTCTCAAAACAAAGGAAATACAGCAGCATACTGCCTTATTCACACCTGTAAGGAGTATCAGTTGGCCACGGAGGCATCCATGATGCAGGATAGGGTTGGTTCTTGCCACTACCCCGTGCATCGCAACTCAACTTACCTTTTTGTTTCGTGCCGAAATATCAAAAAAAAAATCAAAAAAGGATATTTAAGAAGATAGCTACGTTATTATATGGACGGACTTAAAAGAGAGGAGGAGAGAAAGACGATAGAAAAGAGAGGAAAAGAAAGCGCAAGATCACATCTGTGTGCCATCAGGGTCGTCATTGTGCTGTAGGGTCGTCATTTTCGTCAGTATAATGTTATGTCTCTTCAAAAAGTCTAGCGCCCCTTTTCCCAAGCAGGTTATGGATGCGCCACTGTCTGGCAGACCGAGGACATCCGCTCCCGCGATATTCACTTGGGCGAACGGTCTGTTGTCGTCTCGTATTGTTATCGCAGTTTCGAGTATTCTCTTTAGTCGTCGTCTTTTTATTGCACATTTTTCCCTTAGCCTTTGTATTTTTTTATATTTTCTAGTATTTTCCACGGGCACTGTCACTTCTTCTCCGAAAATACGGTTTCTCTCTTCGTTGTATTCCACTATCCGTTGATGGAGGGTCATCTGTTGAGGATACGAGCTGTAAGAGTCGTTGGGTGACGCTGCAGGATGCTTTCTGGCTGGGTTTCTCGAGGTTCGCCAGGGTTAAGGTCGATTTCGACGGATGGCCTCCAGCATTCCCGCCGATCTACAGGTTTCCCTTAGACCTAGTGCAGTGGAAATTGAAGCAAGTAAGCGTATGAAATCCGGAAAGACAAGTCTGTGGATTCGTCAAATTTATCGTCGGCTCAGTTTTGTAGACGTTCGTTCTTTCTCTTCTTGGTCGGTCAGATTTATTGTAAGTATTGGGTCTACTTGTCCGTTGATTTTGTAAGGTCGCTATCTCTCTGTCGTCATCTTGCAGAGGTTCGTGTAAAGTTGCTCTACTATGAGTATGTAATTCGTCGATTTCCGTCACGTGGCGTTTGTGTCGTTGGTCCCTAGTTATTAAATACTTCTCTGCTCTTCTACACTCATCGCGCAGGTCTTGTATACTCCATATGTAGTAACCGAAGATGAGTGTAGCGACAGGGTCCTTAATATTGTGTCGCAGTATGTCGACTAGGTTCACGTCATGAGGTCGGTTGGTCATATATATAGTCATCGACCGTATGTCGTCGTAAAAGTCGCCGAATGTCTCATGAGGCAACTGTTTTCTATCCATGATGGACCAAAGAATTTCGTAATCCCGTCTCTAAATTGTTTAACAGCTCAGCTTTAAGATCGTGGTAGCTGAGCTGTTCATCCCCCCCCATTTCTTCTAGATATTCTCAGTACCATCTTTCAGCAGGGCCTGAAACTAAGTGATAGGACTGGGCTAGCAGCAGGGTCAGAAGTCACGCCATTTTTCTTTTTAAGGGTTTCGATATGGAAGACGAAACTTTCTACAAGCATCGTCTTGGATGTGCCGTCGAATTTTATCCCCCAGTTGTGGATCGCCGTATCTACCCTCCGGGCATCATCGCGGCGGTAGTATTCAGGTTTATCCTGGTTCCTGTCCGTCCCTGTCGAATGAGTATTTCGTCGTTGTCTGTTGGAGTAAGTCATGTTATCGTATGGAGGGAATTCAGGTCTGTCTTGTCCTTCCCTGGTTTCGACAACGACTAGTCATATTACCCTTAGAAGATAAGGCAAATGAAAGCTTGAGACAGCTTATATTTTCGCTCATGATGGCAATGCTCTTTTCGAACATTGCCATCATTATGGTCATTCTGTCATCTAGCTTTGACATTACGTTGTCCTCGTCCCCCTCCATTTTCCTTGGGTAGGCGTTTTGTGGTTTGTATGTCCTTCGACTGTCCTCTTTCTGTTTCTGTCCACGTATGTTGTAGTCTTCGTCTTCGCCCACTGTTCTGCGCCTCGCTCCTGGTCGTCTCTTTCCTTGTTCATACTCTTCGTACTGTCCAGTATAAGGTTCGTAGGCATCTTGGCGTTACATCGGCACTCGTTTTGCTTGTCGATGCTCGTGTTTGTCGATGGTCCAAGTACTCATCTTCCGAGGGATGGGAGTCAGATTCTTCCTCGGCAATTTCCGGAAAAATGTAAACATGGGAACCGCCTTGTGGGTTGTTTACTCTGAGACTTCGACCTGTTGTTTTTGTTGTCGACGATCTGGATTAAATCGTAGAAAGTCGTGAGGTCCAGGACATCGATATCAGCTGGTTCGGCATTTGCTTAGGGCCGCATGTGTCGATGGTTATCCATTCTAAATACATCGTTCCTCTATGGAGATTGTGTTGCGACCCCTAGGAGGCTGGTGTCTGAGCTGTTCCTTGGAAATAAAAAGTTAATAACACAAAAAGCAAAGAATTGTTGGTGATAACTTGAATTATATAAATCGCGTTGGTGTGTGGAATTTTAGAACCTATTTTCCAATCACACTCAATGGGTACTAAATTTGGTCTAAGTGTAATTTGTATTGTATGGTCGAGTCACGTATAGTGGAGACTGGTATTTCAGTATCATAAGGGGTGCTGAAGCATAACCCTTACCTTCCCTCCACGCTGGGTATATGGCTGAACCACAGCCCAGGCTGGCAGAGAATGTCCAGTTTATACTTCAACACGACTAGAAGTTCGTGATTTCAAGCCCACGCCTCACGATAAGTCAACCTAGGGCTAACTGTATCGGACAGCAGTCAGCTTATCGACCTCTCACTTCTAGTCCGCTTTTGGATCCTTTACACATCTTTCTCAGTCATCAAATCCAGCAGGACTTTGTAATTTTGCCGAGTTGAATCTTTTGTTCCTTCCTGCAATTGAACCGATTTTTACTCTGTCTATAGGAATTGTTTAGAGTGTAATGATTGCTATCTGCTAAATGATTGCTGAATGCAGAGCTATGATTGGTAGAATAATTATCGCTATGAGTTAACTGATCGGTATAAATATAGTGATAGTCCCCTATCACTAGAATTATGGAATAACCCAGTAATAATTTTGATCTGGCTTAATATAATCATAGCGATTATCATGAGTATAAAAGCATTTAGTGATCACTAAAACCCATACCATTGATGAGCTTGAGCAGTGATTTTTATGATTAAGTTGAATCTATCGCTCAATGTTGCCTGAGAAACAATTTTGGACCCAATTACGATTGTAGAAAATCATCATGCCGCTCAATCAGATCGCTTAAGGTCACATTCTCTGGGAATATTAAATAGCTTTTAACTGGTTTCTTAAAGACGGGTACAATTGGGATTAGTTATTAATACTTCACTACTCACTATATGACTCTTAGGATTATATCCTCGTAACTTAGATTACCAGCATATAGAAAGCTGGCCGTTGCTTGCCTCTCGTTTATATATTTTTGCCGTCTTAAATTCGCTTATTTCTTGTCTTTTTATCGTCATGCGACTTCTTTGGGTAGGTGCCTTACATCGCCCAATCTGTACCGGGAGCCCTGAGATCTTGACGGCGCTTTCTGTGTGGCTGAGTAGAAATAGCAGGTATGAAGCAAAAACCGTATCGTGTCCTATGTAAATACTAATTTACAAAGAAATGCAAACAAAAAATTGGTTGATCAAAACGAAATCTGCTGCTTTCCACTACTCTTAAAAGAAAAGTGACCACAGCACTTAACCTTGTGGGACTCCATGTCAATTTTGGATACATAGTAGTGGGGTATTGTTCTGATAGAAAATTAAATTAATTACATCATCCTAAAGCTTTTGGATTAACATCGAAGTGCTATTCCAACACCGGTCCCGAATTTTGGTCAGATCTTGACATTCCTCGTTGCTTTCTGATCTCAACTTTTAGCTCTACTTTCATGACACTATCTCTATTGTTTGTATTTTTAAATTTCACCTCAAGTTAACCTCAAAATGTCTAACAGTTTCCCTCTATTTTTTTTAACTTCTTCCAGCTCACGTAAACGTCGGCCATCATATTCACAAGAAGAGCGCGATAATTACTTATCACAATGCCGTGACGATGAGGAAATGAAACTATGCAATGCTGCATTGGTACTTATGCGTCTATCGGGATCTCCGCTATCCCCAAAAGGTTATGCTAATGACGAAAAACCTTACAGTATGTATCTAAAGTGTCAAATACATCACTTGTCAAATTCACACATATCCGTACTCATAAAAACTGACAGTACCTCGACAAGTGATCTATTTGTTAGCACCTTTGACCTATACTGTAGGATTTTTCTAAAATGAAAATCAAATAAAAACAACAACAAACCTCCACCTCTCAAGGTGAAAAATTCGAAAAAAAAATAATACGTTTCTTCTCATAGATAATTTAAACACCACACTTGGTTCAAGTCCAGGCAGTTCAAGTGCATGGAGTTCAGGTTCATCATCGCCGCCATTAAGTGATGATGGTAAAATTTTTGCAAATCATTTATTGGATAATGCACGCATACGTACAACATCATTGTCAACATCTGATGAAGGTATCGTTATGGATTATAATGATGATGCACCACGTAAACGAAGGGTAAGTACGACATTTGACTTTCACTAAAATTTGACATAAGGCACTCACTTAACTGTCATTTATATCTCTCACTAATTCCATTTCCTACAAAGAAAAAAAACTGTCAAAAGAATTGTTTATAAATTGCAGGGACTTTTTGACAATTTCCACTCAAGAAAATTGGCTGAAGGCGTACCTGTCAAAATTATTGATCCACTCGTAATTCCTATCACTTTTCACATTTTTTTTCTTTTTTATCATAATAGCATTTTGACATTTTAACTTGTTCTCAAATATTTTCGATGACAGACTATTTTTTTAAAACACAACTTCCCGGTCTCAGAGCTAAAAAGCTCAGATAAAAAGCTTGAAACGTCAAAATCATCAAATCGTTCACCGCAGATCCGTATTTTTTTTAATCTTCTCGACTAATGACGAACATTCCTTCACTTTCAAACGACAGTTCACTGCACAGAGATGTTCAAAATCTGACATACTTTTTCTCAGATGGCACTACAGCGCGGACTTGGGTTTCAACTTCCTTCGCGTCTATGCCATAGAACAGGAGTGGTGAACAGTGTTTCTTGCCAAGGTCTTATTTCTCAATTGCCTTGTTTGGCCAAAGAAATAGCCATTAACAAGTACTACTTCTCGTTTGACCTCTGACGATGGTGTCATTAGCGAAGCTGAGTCCACAAAGCCGTCTCCAGGTTATAGCTACCTTCTGTGCGGTTCTGTCCGATTCGTGCGTCTCTTCTTGTTGACAGAATGTACTTGATTTTGCTCTCAGAGCTAACCCGATTTTTACCAGGCTGGTGGTGGCCTACTGTGAAGAAGTTTAAATGCGGACGGCTACAATCGCAGAGAACGCCAAATCCTATGCCGCCAGCATTAAGTTTTAAAGACTAGTGGGAACATTGCCAAATAAAACTGGATCTCACTCGGCCACCACATCGAAACTCCTGGTTTGACGGCGGGTATATGCAGCAAAGCAAGAGGCATACAAAGCTGTGCTGCATAAAGTACTGGAGCTGCTCACGAGCTCTACGAGCGGAAGAGAAGTGACGAACACCGTCTTCTCAGTTTTACCGAAAGGAAGTAACACTCGTCACAGACACAAACCCCGAACCGAACCCTGTAGAGACGAACAAGGGAGCATAGTAGTGGAGTAGCAATCGATGTTGAGGATTTGGAAAGAGCATTTCTGTGGACTGTATAACGGCGATGAAGAACCAAATACCGCAGTCAAGCAGAATGAACCTGGACGATGTAGACCAATAATTCCGTCCACCCGACCTGGATGAAGTGGAGATAGTCGTATCTAAGCTAAAGTCTAACAAAGCTGCCAGAGCGGATGGCCTGATTGCCGAGTTCTTCAACACTGCAGGCGAGGACTTGGTAAGGAGCATACACCAACCCATCTCTGTAAAATATGGTCGGACGAAAGTATGCCCGATGAATGGAGCCATAGCACTGTTTGCCCGGTCCTCAAGAATGGAAACCCTCAGAGGCATCATCCTTCTTAACATCGTCTACAAGATCATATCTGCGTATTGTGTGAATGCCTGAACCTGCTCGTCAACAACCTGATTGGCCCATACCAGTGCGGCTTCAGGCCAGTAAAGCCCACCATCGACCAACTATTCACACTAAGGTAGATGTTAGGAAAAACCCATTAGCTCCAAGCTGATAAACACCACCTATTCATGGATTTGAAGGCCTCGTATGACTGCATCTATAGAGACAAGCTATACAGAGCAATGTCCAGTTTTGGCATCCCTGCCAAACTCCTCCTTTTGTACAGGATTATAACGAGAAGGCACGCTGCTATATCAAGGTCGGTAAAGAACTCACCGAGACTTTTGATGTCAAAAAGGGATTTAGACAAGGCAATCCGCTGTCATGCGATTTCTTTCACATCATTCTTGAAAGAATAGTGCAAAATAGTGCGCCAACCCAAGAGTCACAATCTTTCAAAAGTCTACAGATATTACTTTGAGGTAGTGACGGTCTTTGCCTACCTAGGGTCCGCTATCAAATCAGAACAACGACACCAGCGCTGAGATTAAACGAAGAATAACTCTTGCCAATCGCTGCTTCTTTGGGCTAAGAAGCCAATTGACTACCAAAGCCCACTCTCCAACAACAAAAGTGACCCTAATAATCTCAGTCCTGTTCTATGGCGCAGAGGCATGGACTTTATCAAAAATGGGTGAAGGTACTTACTGTTGGCTGTTTTAAGAGGAAAATTAGGAAAAATAATGAGGACGACAAACTGTACGGGCTGTACAGCGACATCGACTTAGCCAGAAGAGTGAAGGTCCAACGACTGAGGTGACTAGAGCGAATGGACATCAATGCTCCGAAATATCTTCGTATCTCGAAGGACAGCACAGTAGAAGAAGACCGCGATTCAGGTGGCGCATGTAAGTGGAAGGGAACCTCAACCAACTTAGCGTGCGAAACTGGAGGCAGCTAGCGAAAGATCGAGCCAGCTGCAGATGCTTATTGGTTGAGGCCCAGGTGCGCCTTGGACTGTAGCGGCACCTTAAGTTAGTAAGTAAATCATTGGCTAACGAGTAGAGGAAGACCGCGATTCAGGTGGCGCATGCAAGTGGAAGGGGACCTCAACCAACTTAACGTACAAAACTGGAGGCAGCTAGCTAAAGATCGAGCCGGCTGCAGACGCTTGTTGGTTGAGGTCCAGGTGCGCCCCGGACTGTAGCGGCACCTTAAGTTAGTAAGTAAAGTGTTGGCTAACGAGTAGAGGAAGACCGCGATACAGGTGGCGCATGCAAGTGGAAGGGAACCTCAATCAACTTAGCGTGCGAAACTGGAGGCAGCTAGCAAAAGATCGAGCCGGCTGCAGACCCTTGTTGGTTGAGGCCCAGGTTCACCCCGGACTGTACCGGCATATTAAGTTTGTAAGTAAGGCGTTGGCTGACGAGTAGTGGAAGACCGCGATTCAGGTGGCACATGCAAGTGGAAGGGAACCTCAATCAACTTAGCGTGCGAAACTGGAGGCAGCTAGCTAAAAATCGAGGTAGCTGCAGATGCTTATTGGTTGAGGCCCAGGTGCACCCCGGACTGTAGCGGCACCTTAAGTTAGTAAGTAAAGTGTTGGCTAATGAGTAGAGGAGGGACCGCGATTCAAGTGGCGCATGCAAGTGGAAGGGGACCTCAACAAACTCAGCGTGCGAAACTGGAGGCAGCTAGCTATAGATCGATCTGGCTGGTGACGCTTGTTGATTGAGGTACTGGAGCGCTACCGTATTTACTTAAGTAAGGTACCGGCTTTCTCAAGTATGATGTCAAACGCGTCACATGATCCTCTTTCAACATCAAGAGTCTAGGTGAAACCGCTTTCGATCTCTACAAGACGTGACTACGTATAGATTGTCTCTATAGATGCTGCTATAAGCGACATTGAAATCGGTTAACACATATATGATGTGTATCGATCAGGACATCTTGAGTTTTCCCTAAGATCTGCCATTCATCAAGCACAAGAAACGCGATTTGACAGGCTCGTTATGCTTAAGTTTGTATATTGCTTTCGTAATTTCATTATGAACTGGTGTATGGAAGCTCTGGCTTCCATTGCCTAGGTGGTATGGTTTCCTCTACTTACTGCGAATTTCAGGCTGTCTCTACTATTAGATTTCCTTGCCTACCTCTACAGATTTCTGTCCCGGTCTTGTTGGCTTTGCACGTTCCTTTTACCTTTTTGTACCTATAGATATCATTCCTTGCTTCTCATGCTCTGTTGTTCTTTCTTCCTCCTTTGCTCGTAGAGCACACGAGCCCCTTTCGTTCATCTATGCAGGGCCGCCTTGTAGGCGGATTGTATATCTCTTTTTCAAACCTGGGGCTTCGCGGTGGCCGTTTGGCCGGAAATTAGATGCCGTATTTCTGACGGTTCCTTGTCACTGATTTCCAGCATTCAATGCAGTCGATAAAGTCTTGAACGAGAGGGTTGAGCGATACCCAATTGGTAAAGATTCCGGTGGCTTTTTGCGATTGCAACTGCTCACTGGAGGAGTGCCTTTCGCCGATCGTGACATGTGCAATTTGGTTGACTTCGTATTCCATTTTGGAGTTAAGATCAGCTAGAACAATTTTAACTTCATACTTAGGACATTACTCGCAGGTTTTGTCAAGGTGTTTGTAGAAATATTCTTTGAAAATACCTTTTTCTGCTAGGACGTGGGCGCATTTTAGGCTGATCTTGTCGAATTTGGCTATGTCAGATTGATACATCGTGTTCTTTCACGTACCAGAAGCTGAAAATTTATTGCCTAGGTCTGCAAATAGTAGACAAAAATTTTCATCCTCCTCTGGTCCGTCGATCCCATCGCATTTTTTGGATGATGATATCTAAGCCTTAGCAGTCTAACGTCTCGGCTGCATGGGGTCTGTTCAACGTACGGACATACCTTATACAGATCCGAAGGTCGTTGTCTTTTTTTTTAATTTGTTGGATCGTCAGAGTAAAGTCGTCCAAGCTGCTGCTTAAGTCAAAATAGTAAGCGTTAAATCGAAAAATTTTGAAAAGCATCTGAAAAGTGTCTTGTCGTTAATAGAACTTGCATTTGGCATTAGGGTGCTCCCTATTGGTTGATTTACAGGTGATAATCTTCTAGAAGCAAAGCGGTTTAACAAAGAACTGCCAAACGTGACGTTACATTGACTGACAATGTCAAACTGAAAAGCACTGAAAATTCAACTGAAAATGACTGGTAGGCAAAGTCATATCGACAATTTTGACATTTGAAGTAATAAGTCATTACGACACTCTTTGACATTTGAGAAGTGTCAACAATTTAAAAGCAATAGACAAGATTTACAATACAAGCCCCTGGCTAATTTTTTTTTAATGTTTCTTATTTTGCTAAACAGAAAAGATCCCCTTAGAAATCCGAAGCTCAATGACGGGAGTGGTGTTTGTTGCCTAATGAGCTTAGTCCTGGGTCGCATTTATAACATTTAGTCTTCATTACAGAGCAAACCTTGACATCCACCAACCATCCAAAATAGCACCTCAACTGTACACTTCTTCTGTTTCGCAGAAAGTGCTCCGGCTTTGAACGCTTTCATTTGATATTAAGCTTAACGTTCATCTGACACAAGCCATCAGCTGATACTCTGAAATTTGACATTTCTCCATTTGTCACAGTTCTTCTGGGCATTGTTCGTCATAACCGAAATCCAATGGATAAATCTCAAATCTTTCTAGACGTCAGCCTTCATTTGAAATTTCACATGACTTTCCGTCGAAATCTGACCCTTGAGGTCTTTGTTTTACAGTTTGAAACTGTCAGCAGTTATCTATTCATTAACAATGCCAACTTCGTGACCCTTTGCCTGCGGTAGTATTTCTACAATTAAGCACGTACCGCATAGTTCCCTTTCAATTTTAATGATTCTTCAGAATGCTCGTTCATCATACGTACGAGTAGGTACATCGAATAAGTTGTCTTCCATTGAAAAACTCAAACGTCATAGTCGTGCACTATCTGACAAATTACTTGTAAACAATTAATCGTAATTTATTCAGTTTTCTTTTTTTTGTTTGTTGCTGCTGTGTTGTTGTTCAGTTTGTTATACAGTTGTTCCCTTTTATTTAAAACAAATAGCCGACAGTGGCGAGTATTCGGTTTTTTATATTAGTTTCATGTCATGTAAAGGCGGGTAGCATTCCAATTCGTTCAACATGCAATGCGCACAGTTTTTAATCATGTGAAAAGTATCGCATATGAAAGTATGAGTAGTCATATTCATATCTATGTATCTTTAGCTAGTCGCGGAAGTTCCAATTCCAACGTTTAAATTACCTCCACAACGTATCATAGTGCGCTGTGATGATGCCACGGTAATGTGTGTCTCTATCGCTAGCTGTCACTTTTAATGATGACAGATACTTTTTGCATTCGAAGATGATTTCATAGTCTAACAGAACTTGAATGTCTACAAAGGGCGTATAATGGGTTTCATAAAATGCCGGCATGCCACCACACAAAGCTGTTTGTGAAATTATGAAAAAGCAAAAGGAAAAAAAACTAATTTGCTTGCTGCGTACTATTTTGGAAACTTATCTCAAGGCTGACGAGACTAAAATAAGTTGTCGGGTTCTGTTTAGATTGTGCAAAAGGCAAGCAAGTGATGATAAATTAATCGAAATAGCCCTGAAACTTTTATTTTTCAGCAAACATACATAGAACAACGGTCATGTTTGTGTGGAAGGCATCTAGGCTTAGGTATTGTAAGCACTCTAGAGATTTTTGTATATGTTGATAATTTATTAACGTATTAAATTAGCCTTCAATGGCAGGCGTTTTAAAGGGCTTTCCTCTGAATTTTAGACGGACTGCGCATATACTCCTGGGTGTAATTTAAATTCGTTCTCGTTTCCCTCTGCTTAAAAAGGCAGCAAGGTTGAAATCAATTAGCATTGGGAAGAGTTATTTTGTTCTTTTGTTAACAACAAATGGTTGCTGAGAGACACCTCAAGGTCGCATCTTTTGTTTGATGTGGAACTTTGCGGGGTCAGTAATTATTCCTGTAACCTTAAATGACAAGGTTTCGATGCCCGAATCAGAAATGTCAAGTCATTAGATTACTATGATTAACCTTCGAAAGAAGACCATCAAGAATAGCTGTCATAGAGTGATGTGGGTATCAGATTGTTCTATAATTTAGATTCATCAAGTTTGTATGACTTTCAAAACTACTCCAAGTAATCACTGATGATCTGCCGCTCAAAATTCATCGCCGACTAACTTCCTGATTGTTTATTAGCCATCTCCCAACACTTAATCTTTCACCTCCAATTAGACGATCACTTTTACTTGATTTTCCTTTCTCTGCCGTTCGATTGACACCACATGTAACCTTACAAGTATTTATTGAACGTCAGCGAATCGACGACGAACGACTATCATCGTGCAGCTGCAATTTGTCGATATCAATAAATCACAAACCTTTTATCGTAGACCGAAAAGATACATTTTCACTAGAAACAAGCCGATCAATTTGCTGTTCCCAGTGGGCCTTAACTCACTTGACAGTGGTCGATTTCCCCATTTCTATTCCTCAAGTGTTTTCTTTCACTTGTTTTTTTTTTTTTTTCGTAACCGTTACAAACAAATTCAAGTCACACCGCTTCAAGTGATCGTATTGGCGGAAAATTGATCTTTCAACCAGAGGTCACATAAGTGACTACTGGGGAATACCATTTGGTAAAGTTGCGTGTCTTTTATAGAACTGCATTTACCAAAACAGGGTGTAATTCCATTACCAATCAGCACCAGTTTAACGTTCAAACATCATTAACTCTCCACAATTGCCACTGCATGCCTTGATGCCTCTCCTTGCTGTTGCAACCTGTTGATCATTTTTCATTTCGTTTTAATGGAAAACTTGTAACCAATTGCTGGTCAATTGGAATGATGACAATTTTGAAGGATTTATGTGATTACTTTTTGGTTTTCTCTTCGCCTAGAGAGGGTTTGAGTTTTAAGAGTTTACTAAGATGAAAAGTTGTTTTTCTTCTGCTGTTTCTTACAGGAGAAATCTCGATGAAGTGGATGGAAAAAAATTTAGAAAATATAGTTTCTTGCTAAGGAAAGGTTCATGGAGTTCATTTCTTTTAGTTCTACCGTATAATCTTGCCTCTGAGCGCTTAAAACTGCCTACGATCCACATCCTCATAAAAAGATCAATAATACATTCCACATTGGTTAAAAATTCAAAATATCCATTTGTCTTGAATTTTTTTTCAGGTAAAATATTGACAATTGTTTCATGCTCTCATTTTTATCAAAAAGGTACTGACATTCTGCAACAAATGCCATTGAAAATGTCATTGCACATAAGTACTACATGAAACGCATAAATCTACACCACACCACTATCTATTACATCAACGGCCTTTTCATATTGCAGCAATAACATTTGTGTACCTACACTGACGTACAAATGTCAAAGAATTTAATGGCTCCCAGCCATATTGGCACTGTCTTACTAAACCCCTCAGACACGCGCTACAAATGACTTTCATCAAAAACATTTTATCGTCCAAGACTTGGGCTTTATACGTCAAAAAAAAAAACAAAAAAAACTATTCTCAAGCCGAAAAAATCCGTTTTACTAAATACTAAGGACTTACTACAATACAAGTGCCTGCAATAGCCAATTCGCTGGTTTCATCGTAAAAATAAAATGCCAAGTGGATTGATATTTCCTCTGCTGCCACCACCCCTGTTGCTGTTTTGACACTGAAATTCTTCCACTACCACCACTAGCAGTACGACAATCACCACCAACGCCATTTGCTATCTTTCAGTATGCCCTCAATGTTGACTCAGCGCGCATAACCATACATAACAGCACACAAAAAGGGGGCAACACAAGTTATTTTTAATTTGTTTTTTTCCACCCAACCAACCAACTAGTGTAGAACGCCTTGCCTCTATATTCAGAAGCCGGCCGGCAATTAAATGCACTTTATGCAACTCATAGTCCTCCCTTCTATACGGCAGTATATGGTACTAGTACTCGTGCAGTATTATCGTATCTTTCCTATGAAATACGATGTAGCATGTGCACTTGCACACATGGGTTACGTATTGGGGCAACTAAAAGTCTACTGTTTGCTTCTACTGGTATACAACAATTGCACTTGAAGGTCGATTGACGTTTAAATTAATCAAATAAGTACTAGGTTCCGCCCTTCGTTTTTGCTAACCCCCTACACACCATAAACATCATCAGTTGACTTCTGAAGTTATCTAATCTCCGTCACAAATCGGAGCAATTACTTTAAAGTTGCATCTGTGGCATGCCAAATAAGGAAACGTACACCGCCTTCTATCAAACTTTTCTATCTGTCAAACTATGTAGATCGTTGAGCTTCCTACACTAAAATCACGAAGCCAACGTCTGATTATAATCATTTGCTAGCGCAAGAAAAAAAATAATAATCATATACTCGTACTCGTACTCGTACTTGTGTAAAGTATCTGTCACTGTCAGTGAAGGCAGTAAAAAGATTGAAAACAAAAGGTTGTCAAACAACCCGCAAACACAATGACGACAGTATCTGTGTAGTTAATATTCTTCTGTCACCTTGAACATGAAAATAGTGCACTTGGCATATGAATAATCGCTTTTAGATATATTTTTCCTCTTCCACTTAGAACTGCTAAACTGCTAGAACTGGCAATATGTTCGTACTTGTGTGACTGGCGGAAAGTGAAACGAAAACACAAGCCAACTCAAGACATTTTTAGATGACATTTCGCTGGCTACAGCTTTGAGATAGTGTAAATGTCGCGACTGTTCAACCATATGCACAGTGTGACAGACGATTAAGTGAAAATTATATCTATACGCCAGTTAGATATGTTATATTGAATATTTATGCACTAGCTTGTGCATATATACGTATGCGTCATGCTTGGAAACGATCTATAATCGTTTTATTCTCGAAAATTGTAAGTGTGACACATTTCGATTTGACGTTTATTTTGGGTTAGCCGATGTGGGTGGATCATGAAGACTTTTGCTTTGATTCATCCTGCGGATGTTAGTCTACGTCAAGGTGAAAGAGCAACAAGATGTATAAAACGTCAAACTTGTCTTCTTCATTTGACCTAAAGCGGCTTTATCTGGGAAATGGCCACAAAATAGATACAACAATCCCACTAAATTTGAGCCCTTTTTCATCGATGTTTTCCAAAACCTTCCAAACACTCTGATGGCGTCACTTCTTTGTATTATAACCCTTAAAACGGTTAACAAGTGGAACATGTATGAGTACCATATTTCTTTGAATTGGTACTTAAACTGGTCAGAGGAGCGTATGCCTGGTGAATGGAAACGACAACTATAGAGGTATAAGTCATCAATGTAGCTTCAGACCAGAAAACTGCACAATCGACCAAATAGTCACACTCCGGCAGATCCTGGATAAAACTTAAAAAGTCCAAATCGATCATCTTGTCATTGATTTTAAGGCCGCATATGACAGCATTTAGTTTTGGCACCCCTGCCAAACATGTCCGCCCATGTAGAATGTTGGTAACGACTTAACCGAGGCTTTTGATGTGAAAAAAGGTTTTAGACAAGATGTGTGACATCTTTAACATCGTACTTGAGATGATTGTGCGGAACTCATAAGCGAACGCTTGAGGCACAATCTTTCAAAAGTCTGTGCAACTACTAGTGTACGCAGATCATAAATATTTAGTAGAGTTGGCAAGATGGGTGTAGCGGCCAATGAGGGTAAAACCAAGTACAACCGGAAAGTAAATTTAAATAAAACACATTTATGATTTAGATTGCGATCAGATTTGTATCAAATGTCCTCCACGGGAGTTCTTGCAGGACTTGATTCTGACAAGGTAATTTTCGATAACTTTTCCACACATATCGGGCAATAACTCGGCCATAACTTGACTAATATTCGTTTTCAAAGAGTTGGGAGTTCACGGATTGTGTGAATAACAAATCCAACGGCGACAAATCACACGAACTTAGTGGCCAGTTCATATCACTAAAACACGAAATAACTCGTACAGGCAATTTTTCTTGCAATAAAGCCAAATCGGGTCGTGTTGTGTGAGATGTGGCACTGTCTTGTCGAAACCACATGTCTTCCACATCCATATATTCGATTTGAGGCCAGAAAACTTCGGTTAACAAATTGACTATAGCGATGAGACTTGACGGTGACGGTTACACGTTCCTCATTTTCGAAGAAGTATTGACTAACGACCCCACTAGACCAAATTGCACTCCATACAGTGACTTTTTGTGGATGTAATGGTCTTTCGACAGTTACGAGTACATGTGGGTTTTCACTTCCCCATATGCCACAATTTTTTTTATTAACTTTTCCACAGAGTGAAAAATCAGCCCCATCGCTGAAAAAAATGTTTTGTAAAAATTGGTCATCCAAACGTTGATGTTCAAGCACCCAATCGACGTATGTTCTACGCATTCCGTAGTCAGCTGGCTCCAATTCTTGAGTGAGTTCAACTTTATATGGGTGTACACCCTGAATGACTCGAACTGCAACCGACTTCAGACTGCTATAATTTCCAAACCGTTCATGATAGTGAGCTCAAATTTTGACACATGACAAATAATTTTATAATTTACAAGCCTTATAAACGATTTGCGTCTCAGTTGTGTTGAAAAATTTTTATCCGCGATGGAATTCAAACGTGATAGTGTGAATGCTTTATATTTAGCTGCAAAACCACAAGTAGCTATCGTTAGAGGCCTCCAGCACCTCAACGTGAATAAATCATTTGTGACTCGAATCATAGCTCGTTACAATGATACTGTCAGCGTGGTCATACTGTCAGCCATGGAGGTGGTCATAAAAAAAACAGCAACATCGGCAGAAATGATTCGGAAAGTGAAGGCTCGAATTGAGCGAAATCCGCGTCGAAGTGGGAGAAAAATGGCTCGTGAGCTCAACATATCGTTGGAACAGATGCAACACATACTGAAAAACGAGCTTGGGCTCAAGTCATTAAAGTTCCAAAAAACACACCGCAACAGAAAAAAGTTAGAGTCGAAAGAGCGAAGGAGTTTCTACACTTGCACGAAAGTGGTGAGTTGCCGAATTGGGTTTCTTCCGATGAGTCGCCATTTGTTATCGAGCAATATGTCAACAAACAAAATGACCGAGTTTACTCGCCAGAGAGGTCCTTCGAAAATTTACACCTTCTGACGGCCACCAGAAAGCAGGCAGCACCGATTGGGCCGCCATAACCGCCGATGGTCGCTCTCCATTCGTATTTTTGGACCGTGGCGTCAAAATTAATGCAATCGTATCTCCGGATGCAAATCCGTTAGATTTCTCTGTCTGGGGTATTTTGAAGGCGAAGGTTGGCACTAAAAAATACTAAAGTTTGAACCACCTTAAACAAGCACTTCGCCGGGAATGGGCCAAAATACCGCAGAGCCACTTGCGTGCAGCGTGCGATGCTTTCTTCGGCCGTCTCAAGGCCATTATTCGCGGCAAAGGTGGACATATTGAAAGCTACTGATACAATTTGAAAATTGATGTATTTTCCAACATTTTTTGCTTTGGCACTTTAACATTCTAAAAAGTTGGAGTTAGAGTCATTCACCCTGTAGATGCGAACCCAAATGCAAAATACACCATAATGTGCCGTAAGACAAGCCCAAATGCTGTGCTCGGTGTGAAATCGAAAAATTTGGATCTTCTTCAACACTTTAACTAACGGCAACCATATTTTCCGCAGAGCGTGCATTTCGAATGGATATGCCTTAAGACGTCTGTAACAGAGCCAGTCACTTTGAATTTTTTTTGTCAGTTTTGCCTATAGTACGCTCAGATGGACGATTATATCGACCATATTCTGCTCGTAATGCGTGAAACTTACCGACTACAGAATCACTGTTTTTGTAGTAAGCCTTCACAATTTTAACACGTTCAGCGATTATTAAACTATCCGTATTGTAAAATGGCAAACCTTGAACTAAGCATATACAGTCTCAGATGACAGTTCGGTTTGACGTGTGTGATTGGAACAGGGATGTCGAATCCGGACCACGAATTGTATGACCCTATATATGCTGTCAACAAGAAGGGACGTACAGTCGACACCTATAATATCAACGTAGTAAGTGGCTTTGTTTATCTCGGTTCTGCTATAAATTCTGCCAACAATACCTCAGCAGTAACATTTTATTTGTCAATTCTACGTTGACATTTGTGAGGTAAACAGATACAAAATACACATAAACTGGACATGAAGCACTATACTCCTAAAGAACGTGGAATAATTCGTCGGTGGTGTTGGGACATCACGACATTTTGTCGCTCGCCGAAAAGAGTATGAGATAACACGGCCCGGAGCAGCCATTTTGCTGAGAATATCGCAGCTGTGGTTGAAGATGCCGCAGAGGACCCCGGAGTATCACTCAATTGGGCATCAATCGGCGACCATTACAGAGAATTTCGGTGAAAGACTGTAAGATGTTCCCTTACAATGTGCAGACAGTGCATCACCTGTTAGCTATCGACCGCCAAGTGCGTGTAGCCTACGCTAAAGCCATCCTGAATTTCGACTACGAGGGAGACAACATTTCATCGAAAATCATCGTAAGCGACGAGGCCCATTCCCATATCTGTGAATATGTGAATAAGCAAAACTATCGTTTCTGGTGCACTGAAAATCCGCGTATAACTTACGAAGAGTCGTTACACTGCATGGTGTGTTGTTTACGCTGGAGGCGTCAACGGACCTTATTTTTTTTTGAAAACCCCTCGGGCCAAACGACTACTGTGGACGGCGAGCGCTACAACAACTTTCTCCTTTCTCAAATAGATGAATTGGGACTGGAGAACACGTGGTTCCAACGGAATGGAGGAACGGCGCATAATGCGCGAGCCACAACAGAAATTGTGAGAGCTGCATTTCCGGGTCGCCTAAGCTCTCGTTTTGGCGTTTGGACTGGCCGGCAAGATCGCCTGATTTAGCCGTTCGAGACTTCTTTTTATGAGCTTTTTTTGAAGTCACGACCCTGAGACTCTTGAAGCCCTCGAAGAGAATATCCATCAGGAATGTGTGGACCTATCGCCGGAAGTCCTAACTGGCGGGCCGTATTATTTGAGGCTCACGTTCACCCCGAACAGTAGTACCACCTAAGTAAGTAGGTAGGGTACTTAAAAGTTTAACCGATTCAAAACTGGTTGCGAAAACGGTTGACCTAATTCCATGTTTTTGTGTTATTAGCAGCAGTTTTCAATTACTGAAATAAAAGCCACCCCAACAGCTTAATCTATACAGTAGCTTAGATTTAAGTAGACCATTGTAAACTAGTTTTAATACTGGTAAACAACGGAAGAGACTTAAGTGGTAGAGCTGTGTAACTACGTACTTTGTTTAGGTATTTTTTTTAGGGAAGAAGTCTGCTCCTTCCAATTAATCCTGTATTTACAATTTTCCACGCCGTCGATTTCAAAGCAGGTAAAGAACTGTGTTTAGCTACCAACTAAACAGCTTGGTGAATGATATGTTGAAGCAAATTCATCACTTTCTGTTCCCTTGATATTAAAAAGCATATGTTTCGTTTTACAGCTAATTTCGAGTATATACTCTTTGAACCAACTTCGAAGTATCTCTAAATCATAGTTGACATCTAACAATAGACTAAAAGAATTGATAAGAGAGTACGCCGGGGCATTATCTTCAGCTAAAGCAGTGATTTTGCCTTTGAAAGTCTGAATGAACAAGGAATTAATATACAATAAAAACAAGATGGGACTAAAAAAAGGCCCTGAGGGCGCCCTATAAAAATAGACTTCTACGACCTAAAACAGTTTTAGATTTTTACCATTTTTTTTGCAATTTTTTAATACGACAATATGGACAATGCGTTTTCAGCATATTTTGGTGCACATCGTCTACAACATTTTGCACGGATCCAGGTTGCGATCTTATTATTCTGCGTTTTAGGAATACGGATCTGGCGATACTGCGACGGAACTCCAGAGTGTTGGTATTTGTCCCATGTGATTTGGCGACTAGAGCAGAGTTATTAATTGTTACGCCAATTATATAGGCACGTACCATTTTTTGCCCCTTATACCAATGCGATATGCTCCTGAATTGGCATCAAGTCGCTCTAACCCGCCCATAAACTTATTTATTCATGCTTTAGCCGCCACTGAATATCTTTTTGTACAGGATGAACACCATACTCATTATCATTCCACATAATAGGGCATATGTTGTCATGTGCGTCAAGCTTCAAATCTTTGTTGTTTTTTTTTTTGCAAAGTTTAACATCTAAAAGAGGGCAATTGTGAAGTCGATATTGGCGAACTGTTCCAGTGACTTTTACATTTTGTTCACTCAAGTTGCTGATGAGCATTGGAGATGTAAAAAAATTGTCGCAAAATACTGAAAACTGAGTATCTGGAAATGATTTCTGTATGATCCTAGTAAGCTTTGTAACAAGATGTTCACCCAGCCCCATTCCTGCAACCGCTCTTTTAGAGCGTACCTGATGATATATATCTACTTGTAGACAGTATCCTAGGCGTGTAGCTGCCACCCAAGCTTTGAAGCCAAAGCGAATGGGCTTACCTCGAATATGTTGCTTACAGCCACGTCTACCATAATAAGGAACAATGGACTCATCAATGCTGATATTTTTCTCAATTGGAGCATACAACAGAAATTTTTCATTCAAAAGACCAAATATTGAACGAACCTTAGCCATTTTATCACCCTGAAGTAGGTTTTCATTATCTGCGACATGCAAATACCGAAATATCTCCTCAAATCGATTGCGGCTCATCGACTTGGACACAAAGACGTTGTGTGTATTTTCGTTTACTTCCCAATATATTTGACATCTTGGAAGTGGCGCATAACCACTTAAGATGAGGATTCCAATAAAACAATATATATCGCTGGATGTTACAGAAAAACTAGTGTTGGTATGGTTACTTACCAATCCCATTTCTACTAAGGAATGCCTCTCTTAGATCGGTTAACAGATTCTAGTCTATGCCAAGTCAGTTGCGTTTCCAACTATATGGAAAGGCAATTAGACCTTATCTTTACAACTGATCCCATCAACTCCTCAGTATCGTGTTATCCCCTATCTCTTTCAACTATTGATAACTTTCATCCTCCAATTCTTCTCTCATTTTTCCACAACTCTCCCCTCCAGTCGCCTCCCCCCGCAGTTCTATTTTCTTACAATTTTCACAAAGTTAATTTCCGCTTCTTTCGAGTTTACCAATCTATCTCTAGTCGCTGTCCTCTCCATTTTTTACAGAGAAATATTCAAATCCATCTTCCTTTACATCCCCTCCGTGGTATAATAGTAGACTTCGTTCTCTACGAAACAAAAGAAACAAGTTATGGGCGGTATTCCTTCGAACCCACTGTTCTTCCGACTATTCAAATTATTTAGGTATATGTACATATATCTTCATTTCATAGAACTCAATAACTCTCTCTATCAACGCTACCTGAAAAGTGCGCAAACCAATCTCATAAATGACCCCAAGTACTTACTTCAATTTGTCAATTGCAAAAGTAAGACTGATGGGTATCCTTTCTCCCTCGCTTTCGAAACCAAATCTTCATGTGATCCTCCTACCATCGCCAACTTTTTTGCTACATTTTTCAAACAATCATTTACCAACAACTCCTTCGTACCAAATCCCTCTTACTTCAATAATCTGCTTAATTTCTCCATTGGTCCCTTTCTCATTCAAAATTTCGATTCTGCAGTTATTGAAGAAAAGTTACTAAATCTTAAAGATGAATTTGTACCTGGCCCAGATGGATTCCCCGTCGTGTTTCTTAAAAAATGCTCTTCCAACCTGTCTCTACCCCTTTCCAACCTTTTTCATCTATCCCTTACGCAGGGAAAATGTCTCCAGATTTGGAAGATCTCTTTTATAATCCCGATACACAAAAAGTTATCTAAGCATGAAGTTACCAATTATCGTCCCATTGCTAAACTCTCTCATATACCCAAAGTCTTTGAAAGCATTTTATACGAAGCCTTAAGCATCAAATGCAATCCTTTTATTTCACCCCGTCAGCATGGTTTTCTAAAAGGTAGATCAACTACCACAAATCTAGTTGAATTCGTGTCTTTTGCTCTGGCAAATTGATGTTATCGCAACTGATTTCACTAAAGCGTTTGATAAGATATCTCATCAATTGATCCTCTTTCAATTGTCTGTTCTCGGCTTTGAGCCTCTCTTATTAAAATAGATTTCTACTTCTAAACCGATATTATAGTGTTCGGTTTAGATCCGTTCTTTCTGTTCCATTCCTGGCCTCATCTGGAGTGGAGTTCCACAAGGCAGTCATCTTGGCCCTCTTCTCTTCATTTTTACTATTAACGATGTTGTGATAGTCATTAAACACTTCTCCCTCTCCCTTTACGCTGACGACACAAAATTTTTTAAAACTTTTTCCTCTCCCCATGACTCTGCCCGTTTGTCTTCAAGAAGACCTTGATCGGTTGTCAATCTGGTGCCTCAAAAACTGCCTACAACTTAATATAGCCAAATGTCAATCTATAACCTTCTCACGTAAATGAGTCGTTGGGCACATATGGGTTAAGAAGGTATGGTCTAAGCAAGAAATCGGTCGAGTTGGTTGATTTTACACACTTCAAATTTCGAAATTCTAAAAATTTGGTCTGAAGCTTGTAGAAATCAGTCTCGATTTGATTAGCATTACAGGGATACATACTTCTGCTCAAATAAGTTCCTTCTGGTACCAGTGGCGAAAAAAAAAGAATATTTTAGGCCAAAGATTGCTCCAAAACGTCATTCGTCCCGATCAGTTGAATTTAGTTTTTTTCCAACAGCAGCTCCATACTCTTATATAAGTAGCCTGGCCTACTTTCCGAAGGTTAAGTACAAAATCCGTTCACGAGATAAAATCGATCGCCCAACCGAGTGCCTAACTTCCGTTTTTCATCTAATACAGACAATAGGTCAAAAATTGGTCCATCTACTCGTACATACCTCCGTCTAGACAATTCGATTGTTGGTTGTACGTTATATGTATTATATTTCTACACGTGCCAGTTTCTGTTCAAAGTCCAACATGCCCCCAAACACCAGCAATACACTTCAGCAACTACAACATTAAATAGATACACAGATTCTCAATTCATACATTTATTATACTCGTAGATACATCGCATAAAATTTATACCGGAACTCAATTCGAAATCGAAATCCACCTTAAAACAGCCAACACCCGTCCCTGACTTTGGCAAAGAAAAGATGTTTTATTACTTTTTTTTTTTTTTTTCATTTTTATATCCCCAAGAGTATGTAGCTAGCTTGTTATATACGATTCTGGCCCGTACACGTGCCGTCAATACGGATATTTTTATTTTTTTTTTTTATTTTTTGTTGCACTGATTTTTCACAGCCCACCTTTGGGGCGATATTTGTTAGTGTGTCGCTTTTTTTTTTTTTTTTGTACCACCACCATCGCCCCGAGAAGCCATGTGCAACTGCATAATTGTAAAGATTTTGTGGCTGAGCTATAGATACGGATAGCTCTGTGAGTTCATGTACAAGTGAAGGTCGTCGGCGTGTCATTATATTGTTGCCATAAACTTGCACACATTACCCGGGAATATATAGAGAGCACATAGAGCTGGTAGAGTACACAGAGCACAGTGAAATGCTGTGGGATTTCTTGGAACGCCAAACAACCGTCGCCCACATTGGTCTGGGATGAGGTGGATTTTGATTTGAAGCCGGCTTGGGGACGTTTACAATTAGCAAACGGGTAGCACCTTAAGTGTTCCCAAGGAAGTTTTGGAAAGTAGGATTTCGATTCTATTCGAAAAGTCACTGCAATGCACTACCACGGATGCAGGAATACACGCTTGACACCCTCATTATTCAGAAGGCATATAGCCATCTCAATGGGGAACCAGCGCCAGAAATCTCAACCCCAGTACCACTAGCAACATCAGCAGCAAGTGGTGTTGTGCAACGAACGAATACTTTTTTTTTTTTGTTTTTTGCATTTCTGTATACATGCATCTAGGTAAATGCATCTAAAGCTCCAAGTGGTAGATCTCTGTGTTAGTAATTGCAAGCAGGGGATGTTTATTTAAATGTGTTAGTAGGTTAACTCACCGGCCGGCCGGCGAAAATTTCATTGCAACAGCAGAATAGAATAGAACTGCTGCATTGCGAGCTCGGCACGTGTCGCTCACACACATTGACAGCGCCTAGTTACGAGTTTATTTGCATTTGCACAAGTATCTGTGGTTATATGTACATTTGAACGAGGTGCAGTGGCGTACTTTTTTTGTTTTAGTTAGGTCTTTCCCGGGCAGGAAGTGTAAATGTGACGCTGGGAATTTTCCTCTTCTTCATCGGTGTGCTTGTAGCTCTACGTAAGATGGGGGGATTTGTTGCATTTTTTTCTCCTCTTTTTCTTTCTGTGGCTTTTGTTTGCTTCGTTTGTTTTTGGTTTTTTCTTTTTTTTTTTTTTGTTGAAGGGGTTTTCATATTTCGCAGCACCTCATCCTCCCATTATTGCAAATGGAAAAAACAAATAAATTCTCTCAAATTGATAATAAACGCTTGAGTTAATTATATACAACTTGTATGGGTATACCTATCTACCGACAATTGAGTGAGTTAGATTTATTGTATAGATAGTTTTTTTTTTTTTTTAATTTTTAATGACAGCATTCCAACAATTATTGCAACGAGCTTGTGCGGTTGCGCAACTATGGATGAATTGGTGTTGTTGTCGCGCTTGTGTGGAGATGTAGACTTAAAGACGACGGAGTTGAAGTTGTAGGAACTTGGATTTTCCTAGGATTAGGAGGAGAATTTCGTGACTCAAAAGTCATTCATGATCATCATCATCACTTTACAAATGAACACAGTGTCCCTTGCAGATACATAGAGTTTTGATGGATACTCATCCTCTGGTTGTGTCTTGTGACTCTGAACATCGTAAGTTCGGATCCCACTAAAATACTCAAAAAGAACTGCGCGCAACTACCATTTGAATTTTATAGATACTCGCTAATGCACAGCTGTCCCATTATGTGACCCGAACAACTGGGGCTTATATTCCTACTAAGAGTATTTGGATTTAGCATTTTCCACTTCATTTCCTTTGATAAACCTAAACTAATTCCTTCCTCTAAGCTCCTTATCATGAGCTTGAATCTACTACCATATCTGATGGAGTCGATTCACTATTCTGAAATAGCTCTTCTATACATTTAGACGTAAATTTTTTGCGCCGTCCAAGTTAAAACAATGGACTGTAGGAGGCCTTTTACAGCAAGGCTTGCTATTTGCCATTGCCATTGCCATTAAACTAGAACTAGAATGCTGAGCAGACCAGACATAAAAGATATCCTGCTTTAAGGCGCATCCATAACAAGTCTAATGAAATGAATGAAAATAAAGATTACCCTCTCAGCGAATGGAGAAGGGGATAATTTGCTTTGCTCGCCACACGAGAGCAGGAGCCTCCTAGGAACCCATTCAACAAATTGAAAGAGGTAAAATGCTTAGAAGTCATTTTAGAGCCCAAATCGACCAGAGCCTATCTGATCCTCTGGGAATTCTGTTAAATGTTTGACAGAACTTGGACAAAAACCATCCAACTGCCTCTGAACTAGTTAGGGTGTCTTTTCTGTACATGAATTACTTAAGGTTATGCGAAAGTCTTCTCTATTCGCTATGAAGCCCTTCTTTATCTTAACTCTTTTGAGAAAAGATCAATGTTTTGCCAGAATTCTTAACCTGGTTAGGCCAGACAAGAGAGGTTCTCAGATCCAGTTCAGAAATCTTTCACTCAGCATGCCCTAGCTATTTAAACCGATGAATTCGCACCCTTCTGACCAGATCCTTTGAAAGACATTTTTCTCGAAGTAACCAAGAACATTTTTGTGTAATTTCGGCCAAATCCAGACTTCACCGACTGGGACGAGAAGAGCCTATCGAGTCTATGGAGTATTTTCTAAATCAGTCATGAAGGCAGTGGCCTCTTTGTAATTGACAAAAATGATTTCTCATTTGAAAAGATTCTGAATGATGTGATATCCGGCCTAAAAATCAATCACTAGCGAGTACGGTAGATAGGACATTGGACATCTACCTTCCGCTTTTAACAGCTAGGTACATATGTATCTAGCGATTGAATTATTCAACTAAAAAACTGAATGATAATCCGTCCGTCCTATTCAGACGGTTTTAGATGTCCTCCATTTGTTTTGTTCATCCTTGAGATCATCTACACTCTGAGTGACTCGAACTGCAACCAATTTCAGACTGCTATAATTTCCAAACCGTTCATGACAGTGAGCTCAAATTTTGACACATGACAGATAATTTTATTATTTACAAGCCTTTTAAACGATTTGCGTCTCAGTTGTGTTGAAAATTTTTTATCCGCGATGGAATTCAAACGTGATAGTGTGATTGCTTTATATTTGGCTGGAAAACCACAAGTAGCTATCGTTAGAGTCCTCCAGCACCCCAACGTACTGTCAGCGTTGCAAAACGCCATGGAGGTGGTCATAAAAAAAACAGCAACATCGGCAGAAATGGTTCGGAAAGTGAAGGCTGGAATGGAGCGAAATCCTCGTCGAAGTGGAAGAAAAATGGCTCGTGAGCTTAACATATCTTTGGAACGGATGCAACGCATACTGAAAAATGAGCTTGGGCTCAAGCCATTGAAGTTCCAAAAAGCACACGATCTTAGCCCGCAACAGAAAAAAGTTAGAGTCGAAAGAGCGAAGGAGTTGTTACGCTTGCACGAAAGTGGTGAGTTGCCGAATTTGGTTTTTTCCGATGAGTCGCCATTTGTTATCGAGCAATATGTCAACAAACAAAATGACCGAGTTCTTCGAAAATTTACGCCTTCGGACGGCCACCAGAAAGCAGGCAGCACCGATGGTGATGGTTTGGGCCGCCATAACCGCCGATGGTCGCTCTCCGCTCATATTTTTTTACCGTGATGTCAAAATTAATGCGATCGTATGCCGTGAAACTGTCTTAGAGGCAGTATTGAAGCCTTGGGCAAACAATCATTTTGATCGGAGACCGTGGACATTTCAACAAGACTCGGCACCGTCTCACAAAGTGCGCGTCAACCAAGATTGGTTAAAAAACAATGTTCCACACTACATTTCTTCGACACAATGAATTGCAAATTGTCCGGATGCAAATCCGTTGGATGTCTCTGTCTGGGGTATTTTGAAGGCGAAGGTTGGCACTAAAAAATACCAAAGTTTGAACCACCTCAAACAAGCACATCGCCGGGAATGGACCAAAATACCGCAGAGCCACTTGCGTGCAGCGTGCGACGCTTTCTTCGGCCATCTCAAGGCCATTATTCGCGCCAAAGGTGGACATATTGAGAACTACTGATACAATTTGAAAATTGATGTATTTTCCAACAGTTTTTGCTTTGGCACAATAAAATTTATCAAAAAATAAAAAAATTATAGCATTTTAAAAAGTTGGAGTTAGGGTCATTCACCCTGTACTTCGAGAACTGAGTTAAATGAGCTGATTAGAAGTTAGGTACAGTGTTCGTAATCATTCAGGTCTCTAAGTTTTTAACTGGAATTTAGAGGTTTCCGAAAGACTACAGACAAGCAACAGCAATATGTTTCAAAACATTGATCTTTCTACATGATTTTAGTATGTGTATCACTTAACCTCCAAACGAGCCTTGGTTGCATTTGTTCTGAAGAAATAAGCACAAAATTGAAGACTTTCAAGGCTATTCGCAAGGTTTTTCTAGAGATTTGAATCCCCCCTGTATTGAATCAACAATCGGGGCTATTTCCGAAGCAAAGATGAGAAAAGGGAGAAGGAGTCAACGATATGGGCTTCAGTCTCTTCATCTTAAAGACCCGCATTAAGTCGCTTTCTACCTCTCAGTTAGAAATGCATTTTCGTCTCCAGTGTTTAATTTAGGCTTCTCGATTTAACCACATCAGAAATACCCGTACCACATCCAGGGATCATAGATGCTCACTGAATTTTTAGTGTTTCCTTGTGACTAATATAATTAGCAACAAAATGAAAAAAATTCTGACGAAGTGTTTGGAGGAATGGTTAAGCTTCATGTCAGCAAAACTGCTCTGAGGGATGAATTTGCAATAAGAGTTGATGAAGCACAAGTTTCGTGGATTAAAGCAATGCTAGTCAGTAGAATTCTGACTGCTGTCAAAATATGATGGCGACATGCTATCTTCAGTGATGCAGGTTGGTCGATCCTCTTAAGCTCTTAACAGTTTTAAGGTCGAGACTCAGTCATATGCAGCTGTCTGTTTGATCATGTTTAGCAACTATTTGCTTTAAATTACAGGCAGCCATAACATACTCGTAATCAACGATTGCTACAGTAGAAGTAGGCTTTAGACAGTTTGACGGTTATTCTCCTCAAATGCTGACTAACTGGCTGGCTTCACTATTAGCGCATCTCAGACGGAGACGTCATGACGCGTCAGAGATTTCCAGGGTGCTTTATTGCAAAGACTTGTAACCGAGGAATTTCATTTTATGCTTCAGTTGCCTGGTGTGATAGGCTTTGCGCAAATACATACTCGTACGTCACTGCTGTTTTCACCAGACTCCGAAGAATGGTTTATCTCGACTACTTACGAGTACGTATAACTTTTTTCCTACGCCCCTGGCTCTGCTCTAGACGTGATGATTCTCCCTCAAACTTATATTCATATCATGAGCTGAATTCTCAGGGCTGTTATTCTTGTAATTGACTTAGGTCCGAATCTAACCCAGAAATGGAATGCTGCATGATCTTAACTAATGGCTCCAGAATTGATCTAGTATGTTGCGCTGGTGTTTTTGTAGAGGACGACAAGCTTAAGCTTCACTACATGGGTTGTCTTCCAATATAAACTATATCCGTTTATACATGCTTAGGTGAGCACGGGGTCATACGTATGAGGGGTGGGATTGATGGTTTATTGAGGAACGCACAAAACGTCCAGTCATCTTGCCGAGATCTCAAATTTTACCACAAGTGCCCGGAAACCGTTGTTAATAAGATAAAGCAACGATTTTCGATTTCTGGCTCACGTCCTCTTGCCAAATAAGTTCGTCGAAAGTGCCATTGGTGTCGTATTTTTCGAGCTGAGCCAGCAGTACCTGAGATGTCTCCGCTATCAGAGGCTAAACTTGCAGCATATACTCGGCCATCGAGCTTTGTCGGGGTGGCCTATTTTGGCTATAATAAATGTTGCCAGGTGGTGTGGAGTGCTCTCCATTTGTTTGACATTGAAAGCTGTGCATTTGGAGGTAGCGCAAACACTTTTGGCCTATTCTTGCATTATACGAGTACGTGTCAGGAATTCCATGGCAAGACGATGGATACCACGAGAAATTTAATCTGGCAGCGGCTGTAACCTGAGGAGCAGAAAAATAATTCAGAGGGGCTTTCCACCAGACCGATCGTGACAGGATCCAGGAGAGATCCACAACTTCAGGAGATGCTTGGAAAAGATTGGTGGGGTCAGTCAAGAGCATTTTGAAAGAGGTAATGCGGAATCAGAAGCTGGCATATGAATTTTTACGGTAAATGTTGATAGAGGTTGAAACTATCATCAATTCACGATCACTCGCACATGCATTTGTGGGTTGTAACGATAAGGAAGCGATGACACCAACTCAATTCTTGGTAGGCTCATCTACTGGAAGCAAATCACCAATGATGTTCTGCGATAAAGATTTAATACTACGCACGGAGTGGAGAAAATGCCAACATCTGACCGACATATTCTGGAAATGATGGGTGAGTGAATGCCTACCAACATTGACACGAGGGACGAAGTGCTTCCTGAATGTTAAGAGCGTTGAAAAAGGAGATTTCGTGGTAGTAGTCGACGAGAGGTTTGGCTGTTGGAGTCATCAGGCCAATGATGGCAAAATAAGAAGAGCCAGAGTTAAGACAGCGACCGGTGTGTACAAGCGACCCGTCGGATGTCGGGCAGTTTCGGATGTCAGCAGATCGGAGGTTGGTGATCTAGATCCAGTAGCATCCAGATCACTGTAGGGGGGCAATATTCCTGACCATAAATAAAACTCGGCCTTAGAACGTAGTCATAATACAACACACGAAAAGTGCTGTCCAAGCAAGCTAATCCAAGTAGTGACACACGCAATTCAAATGGCAATGAACCACATAAATCATAAGAAGTAAGTGGAGGGCGGCAAGTACGAGTATCGATGCCTGTTGCAACAGTCAGCCTGAGTTCAAAATCCTGCTGAACCTCCTCAATTCTTCCAAGATAATTCTAAGAGAACGCATAAACACAGTTGGAAGGCTATGTTCTCAACTTCTGGTTACAAAGAGATCAGAAGAAATGAGTTGATACGCAAGGAGGATTTCTGGGTATCTGGAGCTGTTTTTGGGCTGCCTGTGTCCTCGGTACGAGCTTCAATTGATAATGTGAAATGGATCTAACATGTCAGTGGTTATCTTTTAGTGAAAAAGGCGATATCTTGTTCTAGGGATAAATTACACAACCTATTACGTATGACGGTTTCTGTAAGAATGATATCAACACCGCTTACGCTCGATGGGTGCTGTGAACACTTTATCACTGAAGCGTTTACTCATTTTTGTAGTGAACAAGTGACCTGTTCACAGAGGAAAATGACTTGTAGGCTTTCGTTTTTTTTTTTTATATTCATGTACCTAGTCCAAAACGTGTCTCCAACTCATTCAACCTCAGCTTTTGGCAGCCACTGCCAAAAATTCAATGTCCTTGAATCTAAATATAAAAATGAGAAACTATAAAGATTTGCGTCTAAAGGTTAACGCCAGACCTTTGCAAAGTTGTTGTCCTAATTTTTTTTCTTTTTGGTGGAATCCCACACATTTGCAGCTCAACGTTTGAGGAATCTTATTGAGTGAGATGAAATATCTTATTGGCATAATGAGGGCAGCAATTTAACACTGTTTTTCATATGAAATCAAATGCCAACATGACAGCAGCAGAAGTGAGAACCTCTCAAAACTGCAAGTATATAGTTTGATTGAGCTCTAAAACTATTGCATATCTGTCACTCTTCAATTTGATGCAGGCGCTTTTTTTTTTACCATTTTTGCAGCTCTAGCTCTTTCGTGATTATTTGGAATCATGTTGGAGGGGCAATGCAAGATTCCAATATCTGTCTTCCCGCATTCAACCTCGATTCAAAGTGGCACAAACGTGCCTTAAATTCGCCACAGTTCTGTCAAATATCTGGCACTTTTCGCCAAAATTAGAAACTTCATTTCGCTTGACAGCTTGACGAAACTCCAAGTTCTGTTCTACGAGTACTTCTCAGAGGAGTAACTATTAACCTCTGCTCGCATGTTCGAGGATATACTCGTACATACTCGTATCTCAATTTTCATGCGGCTTATTTATAGAATTAATTTGCGTAAGAAACCTACCCGTATCCGTGCCGTATTTGATGTTGTCGTAACATAAATATCCAAGTTTAAATAGATAGCCAACTCTGTGTTTATTGGCTTTTGGATGGCCATGACAAAATGTATCCAAAGCAAAATGCATTTATGCAAAACCAAGTACGAATAGATACACATTCGCTCCTTCATACACCATACATCTTGGTTTTATATCTATAGCGAGTCATGGGCTTATATGTATCGTAGATTGCGAGGGAAATTTTTTCTCAAGGTGAGGTGCATGCGCACTAAAGTATATCTAAACCGGCTTCTCTCCTAAAGTGAAAGAACCTATTATACTCGTACATACACGTATACCGGCGCGGCATTTTTCGCCTGTCATATACGAGAAAAACAATAAAACGTCAAACAAAAGCTAAAAACACTCTTCTAACAACGGCGATGATGTTGATGTTGATGATGATGATGACGACGATGACGAAAAGAACCGGCAAAATACCCAGCTACTGCTATTGAAAAAGGGGGTTGAGGGGGTGCTTAAGGCCTTGGAATTGGGCCTGTTGGGTCGGGGTAGGTACTAAATAACAATGAATGCTATGATACAAGCGGGTGCAGGACTGTGTAGTGGTAAGTATCGAGTTCGAGGGCGCAGATGCAGAACAAGATTGGTGAAGGCTTGGAGCTTGACGTTCAACAAAAACATCCATTGCACGTAACGTGTTCGCTTTCCACAACCCTTATACGAAATGTCAGTGGTAGTCAGTGTATCTGTGTGCGATACACAGTTGTATGGAATGGGTAGTAAATGCGGGACAATAACGCTATGCGGTGACCTTGAACACTTGCACAAAACTCGTGGCATAGATACATATTTCGCCTTGGCAAAACTTGCGGTTACCGTTGTTGTTTTTTTCTTTTTCTCTTGATTTTTTGCACTTTTAGTTTTTTTTCGCTTTTTTCGCTTTTTTTTGCTCTCAGAATTTTGATGTTTTTTTGTTTTGTTTGGTTTATTAAGGCGATGCCGATGGGGGATTTCTTTTATCTTTTTTTTTTTTTTTTGAAAAAAAAATTACGGAAATTATAAATTCTTGTTTTCCACTCAGTGGCCTCCAACACACTTGGGAGTCGAAAATGAGTGAAAGAAAGACAAAAAAAGAAAAAAAAAAAAACTTAATTGCATTGCATGACGTTTAATTTTGACAGTCGAACGTCGTCGATGTTGTTGGTTATTTGTCAAAATTTTCGAACTTGAAATATCTGGTTTTCTTTGTTCGAATTTTTGAAGTGTCAGGCGTGAGGGGGCTGCCACTTACGGATACCATTGCATGCAAGTGGAATTGTTAAAGAATTACTTGTTTCAATGTCAGGGGGTTTTTGAAGGAGTTAATTACACCATGAGCTAAGGTTTTTCGGCTTAGTCTGTTCTTTGACAGTGTGCTTCCTTGATGATTGAATATGCTGATGATGATGATGATGATGATGTTGATGTTGACGATGATAATGAAGAAATGATTACAGATTTTGCTTAACGCTGATGATTAGGTAACCCAGTACGTACTCAGTATCTACTTGAATGATTAATTGAGAAATTTAAGTGGAAAATGAATTACTGCAATGTGTGGAAATACTCTATCTTGTTGATGAAGTTGGGGTGTCAGATTGCTGAAAGGTAGATATCGGAGCGCTGTCATGTTATTATAGAGATTGAAGACTTTTCAATGAATGAGAATATGATGTTTTACAGCTGGAGCGTGTCGAGACTAGTACTGTAAAGTGTCAGTACTAGAATCGGTTGAGACATCCCTGGAAAAAAACAGCTGACGGAAAAGTTTCACATAACCTAGTGATGTACGAGTATATGAACAAGTTGTGGTGACGTTTTTTGAGCGCGGTCTTCTGCCATCTAAGAGAAGCATTGCCTTATCGAACGACAGTTTAAATTTGTGTGGACAGTGCTCTCAGTCCCTTATCCCTTATCGAAACATTCGGTTTCGATAGAACTGAGATAGATCAAAAGATCTAACTGAGCTTTTGCCCTTAGATAACGCTTACTTTCTAAGATGGGTTGACAAGAGCGATTCTTCGTTGTATCTCTGAACAGGTGGTATTGCTCGAATTCAGTCCCAAAATCCTAACTACACGTAATTTTAGCTGCTAACTAGGACGTTTTGTCGAAGGCGCTCGTATCCGATATCCCAGTTTGTTGACATTACCTCTTCTAATGGTAGATCCACTTTTAGAATACATAGACTGCCATGGAGGAAAGAATTTTGACGTATGAACACTTACTTAATCATGCGGCTTAAAATTCTAAATACGAGTACGTGGCTTACTTAGCAAGGTTGGCACTTAATTCCATAAATCAGCGATGGACGCATATGCAGACTGACTACTATTTATGCTTGACAAACGTCAGGTAACAACGAATAATGGAAAGTGATCTTGTGCGAACCACTAACGAATCAGCAGTCGAAATTACTAAGAACTTTTCGTGATGAAACCAACTGAATCCGTCGTCAAGCGGAGAAGACATACTGATTCAAGTTTAGTAACAAATGTTACCGCAGCTTTCTGACAAGAGAATGTATCGCGCAAATTATGTGTAAACATTTTGAAGTTAACCGCAAGAGTGGGGTAGTAAAGCTGGTCAGCGTTTTGAAAAACTGGAGCTGATGATTGAACGATGAAACAATAAGGATGCTAATGGACCAAAATAAAGCTTGGACTTAAGGTCTGGTAGTTCGAAAACAAATTTGAGGGGAGCCCAACACGATCTCTAGAGTACTATTTGGAAAGTAAGAGTCTAAGAACTTTCTTGAAACGCACCCAATTTCATTACGGAACTTGAGTAGCAGTTTTTGCATTTCATTTAAAATTTGAAAGAAGGATTTTGCCAGAAATTTTATTCAGTTTTGGGTTACTCCTATATGAGCTACGAACTCTTCCGATTGCAAGTTACCAGAGAATTTTGCCAGTTTCTGTTTCTCCTAGTCTGAGTCATCTGGCATGTTAGGAGAC
The DNA here is from genome assembly GCA_963966105.1 of Volucella zonaria. NCBI lineage: Eukaryota > Metazoa > Arthropoda > Insecta > Diptera > Syrphidae > Volucella > Volucella zonaria. The sequence continues at coordinate 28,651,578 of OZ014530.1, read as the reverse complement.
CGTATTGTTCCTGTGTTGCTCCCTCTTTAGTGTGAGAAATTCTCTAGACGCCTTTTGAACTGGGTCTAACCATTTCAGTTCGGTCTTCTTTATCTTTCAGGGTTCTAATGAGGGACAGGAATGGTTTGATATAAAAATACACTCTCACTCCTTTTTGAAAGCTCTTCAGCTAAGTCATTTCCTCCAACACCGAAATGTCATGCTACCCAACATAATCCCGCGTGATACACTGGTTATGAAATGCCTTAAACTTTGCGTGACAGCTCCAGACTATATCGGAATTCATAAAGCATTAATTTATCGATTCCATGTACATTTGCTCTGCAGCCCTAGGAACAGCCAGACTTTCAGATTGTGATTGTGTTTGGAAGTTGTATAAACACATTTAGATCAGGGCCTGCGCAGAATATGCTAAAACCCGTTTTGTTAAAATTATTCAGTGTCAAGTACTGTAATCATAGTGAACCGAAACACACTGTTGGCAGAGAATTGTTAACGGACTAGGCCACTCTAGAGGCCTTTTTGCAAATTTTTTTTTTCAGGAAAAGTATAAAATAAATCGCGCGGCAGGTCTCTGAAGACATGCAAGTTCGAATTGAACGAAGGAAAAACCTGAAAAAAATCCGGCCAACAAAATATACGATCGACTATTAAAGTCTGCAAAAAATGGGGTATTTGTAAGAAGTAGAAAGAATATTGAAATGCTTGAATTTACTGTACATACCCAAGCAATAGTATTGTCACCGTTATAACAAATAAGGAAGAAACAATAAACATATTTATTACAGAAAACATTTTTATAAGCCGCACCTTTGAGGAGTATTTACAGCGTACGCGCTGTGAGATCAGAACATATGCCTTCCGAAGTTTGAATGAAATTGGGAAATCTTTGATTTAAACGGTCTATAACTGCAATATGTTCAGCAGAACGACGAAAAATAATAGGATGAATCACAAGTGAGTAGATAGCTTCTCTGTTTTACTATATAAAGGCAGGGCGACACGAAAACTGTAACAAGTATTGTTACACTACCTTCTCAGACTACTACTGGAGGAACAATTTGTTCTCTCATTTCTGGATTGATATTTAGATCTCCACTGAATAATATTTCCGTTCTCTGCTTCAGTTGTGGTTTTTTACGAAATCCCATTAAACTATTGCAAATGCCTCTATGTCGAAGTGATGATATCTTCTAATTTATAAACGTTCTTCAGAAAAAAGAAACTGTATCCTCGATATCCGGAAGACTAAGACTTCACTGGCCTGTCATAAGGCAATTTCATGTTGCCACTTTGAAGTACGCGAATTACATCAAACAGTCTAACGGCCACATTATGTGCTAATAATGTGCGAGCATCCCTTTTTGGCAAATATACAAAATGTGGATTAATTTTTGCTAGATCGGATGACTTATAAGGCGGTTTCATGCTAGCTGAAGTTCTTTGACCGAAACTGTGATACTTTCCGCGATCACTTAATCAATAAACCAGTCGATCTTTCTTGACACTAGAAATCTAGTTTGGCATTCACTTGATGTGGCCCAGTCAAGGAATACTTCGTATAGAAGCTTTACGAACATCTATGCCGTAGTACAGTTCATAAAATATACAGTTGTGCAATTGTGCCACACAGTAGGATTTAAATGACGGCTCTCCTTAGAGAAATATTATTTCGCTAACAATGAAAGGATGTGATTAATTTTTAGAAACTCAGCAAGGCAATATATGTATACCGGGCCTTCTAATAGGGACTTCCGAACTTTGACAGTTGATAGCGGCCATGTTGTTGTTACTACATCTGTCAAATTGACTGTCATTTATTCAGTCTGTTTTGCCAAATCACCATGGACGGACATAGCGTTCAACAACACGTGCAAATGACAAATGGGCAACAGTCCCATTTTACGGTCGCCATAATCGTCCCACCTAGAGGAATATTCGCAGTGTGGTGGATAAATTTGAGTTCACTGTTTCAGTAAACGATAAACCAACACCCGTACGTCGACGAAACGCAAGATCTGCCGAAAACTTCGCCGCTGTCCGTGAGAGTGTGCGTCACTCACAAGAACTCGGCCTTTCGCAGATCACAATTTGGCGAATTTTGCGTCGCGACTTGGGCCTGCACCCGTACAAAATTCAACTGACTCAGGAGCTGAAGGTAAACGACCATAGACGTGTGTTCGCTGAATGGGCTCTGGAGCAGTTGGAAACTGACACTAATTTTCATCGAAAAATCATCTTCAGCGATGAGGCCCATTTCTGGATGAATGGATATGTCAACAAACAAAATTGTCGAAATTAGGACGGTACCAATCCACATGAGTTCCAAGAGCGTCCACTGCATACCGATAAATTCACTGTTTTGTGTGGACTTTGGGCTGGCGGCGTTATCCGTCCATATTTCTTTGAGAACGACGTTAGCCAGGCCATTACCGTCAACGGCGAGGGCTTTAGGTCGATAATTACCAACTTCTTTTGGCCTAAATTCAATGATATAGACACCAACGACATGTGGTTTCAACAGGACGACGCTACGCGCCACACAACTCATGCCACATTAAAAATTCTGCACGAACGATTCGAGAGCATGCTCATCTCACGTGAAGATGAGATCGTGCGATTTGACCCCGTTAAGCTTTTTTTTGGGGGGTTTCTGAAGTCGCAGGACTATGCGAATAAGCCAAAAACCACAGCCGCCCTCAAAGCCAACATAATCTATGCCATCGGTCAAATTCAGCCTGATTTATGCGCCAGAGTCATGGAAAATTGGACATTTTGGATCCGCGTCACCAGAAAAGCCGCGGCGTACATTTGAACGATGTTATATTTCATACATAATGGCATCGATAGGCCTTTCAAGCAAATGAAAAATTTCGATGGTATCTCACACACACTTTGTTTTATTTAAATGTAAAGATAAGAAGCGCTTAATGAAAGACCCCTTACTTATAACAACTTCATGGTAATCAGGACGGTTTTGTAGAAGGCAAGACAACACAAGATCATCTGCACATCTTCCTCATTATTTTAGAGAACACAATTCAATTATATCCAATGCAGCAGAGGCTTATGTAAAAATGGTGCTCGACGAGTACTCGTATGATGTCATCAAAATAAGAGTAAGAAAGCGGGGAAGTTTGGATTAAAAATCGGACCATACTAAAGTGGGTTTAAGAGACCGTTTTCATTGTCGTGTCGTGTTTTTTACTGATGGAGCACTTCGATACATCCGAAACGACTTCTAACTGCCTTACTTCAGAAAACATCTAATAATTAGGAAAAAGGCGATCCGATTCGCAATTCAGTTTTACAAAGACCAAATTTCGAGTTATACATTTTTGTCTCAATTATACACTTATACATTTGAACTCAATTTCATTGTCCATCACCGGCGTGCTTGCCGTAATCGATTCCTTAGAGTCAATTTTCGACAACTCTTCCACACATTTCGGCCGATATTCCGGCAATTTCGCGTTCAATATTGGCATAGACCAGTGGCTTGACGTGGCCCCAAAGAAAAAGTTCAGGGGTGTCAAATCGCACGAGGAAGGCAGCCAAGCGACTGGTCTATTTCTTGAGATAACACGCTCTCCAAGCTTTGACTTCAATAGCTCGATTGTTTGGCTCGCTGTGTGGCAAATGGCGCCGTTGAAACCACATCTCACCAATGTTGAGCGCACCCAATACGGCCAAAAGCAAAGTTCCAACATGTATTGATAGTGATTGACTGTAACGTGGCGGCCATCATCACCAACAAAAAAGTACGACGTAATGACGCCGCCGGCATGAAAGCCACACCAAACATTCGGTTTTTGTGGATGTAGTGTCGTCTGTAGCGTTTGTTCCCGTCCAATGGCGCATATTTAGCTTGTTGGCAGGGCCATTTAGTCAGACATGAGCTTCATCCCTGAAGATGAATTTGCGATGAAATCCCGAATCGGTGTAACCATTTCCAGAGACCAATTTGAGAAAGTTCGACACATCTAATGGTCATCTGGTTTTAGTTCTTAAGTCAATTTCAGTGTAGCCCAAGATCCTTTTGCAAAATTGATCGATGTTCAATTCCTGCGAAGGGCATGGAATGAGTTGATTTGGATCGCTGTCTACAGATGGCCTTACGGCCTCAATATTTTCAACACTCCTTACATTTCTCACCGCATTAATCTGCGAAAATGTAGACTCAAATTTTGGCACCAAATTACGAATTGCGAGTTGGGTGGACCGATTATAAGGGCCGGAAATTTACGTTGGTGGTCTGACGACCGACTTCAAGATTTGGTAATAAATTTTAGTAATTTTTAAACTTCGCTCGTTCGAGTGCTGCACCATGCCTAAATGGTAGACATTGACGAGCAATATAGTGATGACAGTTCACAAAAAAACATTAAGGATACGTTCACATTTAAAAAAAACTGTTGGAAAACCGTGTATCTTCACAGCTTTTTCTTACTCTCAAATCCAACTCCAAGCTCCAGAAGGTTTTATCAAGCGTGAAGCTCAATTTCCAGTCAAGTTTTGAAGCAGCGGCCCAAAGAACAATTACTGGACATCTCTTGGCGTGACTGTATCTCACTCTTCAAATACGAAGACTCTGTATCGCATTCACTGGAGCTTTGTCAGCTAATTTAACGTCTTCTGTCATCAGGGGCTTAGAACCCCCAAAGTATCGGTCAACCAAGTCTCTAGTTCAAAGTTTACGCCATAATACTGTTTTACTTTAAGTTAAATTCTCCTAATCAAATGTCAAGTCTCTCAACCGTTTTAGACGCCAACTAGACTACATAACAATGAATTACAATTAAGAAACATCATTTGCATTTCATTACGATCATCACCTTGTTGACTAGCTGTCATTCAAAAATATCATATGTTGCTTCCATGCAACTTTACTACCACTCCACCCAAAACAATTAGCAGTCAATTGATGCACTGCAATACGTAATCGAATTCATTTAGCAATTACAGCGATTACAGCGTAACGACATACGTTACCAGCAGCGCCCGGTTCGATTACCATCTCTACGGTAATAACCCGCAACTGATAGCTGTCACTAATCCGTAGAAAATCACATTTTTGGCACTTTGACGAACAATGAAATCGCATTTTACGTGATTTGTCAAATTTGTCAGAGAATGTATTTTCGTCTCAAAAACTGCCATCGGTAGGAAAAAAGTTGAATGCAACTAGACGCTGATGAGCGCTTTCAAAACTCCGTAACAAATGTTGGCAACAAAAATGTCAAGCAACCAAAATTTAATTTCTATTTGTAGACATTGGGGTTGCATTTTTGTCGTTGCTCCAATTAGAAAGTGGAACGTAGTAGCCAGGGATAATGGCTTACAGCTCGTCGATGACTACGAGCACATAATGTATGATGAGAGTAGCGCTTGACGCTTTGAAACGCGAGTGCCAAAAATTCTGTGAGGGGGGAATTTGCTATAAAAATCGCAAAAGAATCCTCTCTTCGAGTGGGAAACATCGAAAATTCTATGATAAACTCGTACTCGTACATATTTTCGAAAATAAAAACACATCTGGTATGTCGAATGTTGATGAGGTGTTGCAGCTGGTGAAGAGGCTGGTAAAGAGGCCCGAGAGTGAGATGAACTAGCGGAACAGGAAATTAATTTATGCATTTCGGGGTTACAACAAGTTTTGTGCCATGTGGCACGTGGGTGCACACGGTGGAGAGAAGATGAATAACAACAGAATTGCATGCCAGTAGGTGGTGTATTTATAGAGGCAAGTTACTTCTCAAACAAGGTCAACCTTGAGGCAGCTAATGAGTCAAAGTTTGTTTGACACATCATAATTGTGTAGGTTGCGTGTTTGTTATTTTTGAACATTTTTTTGTTTCTGTTTATTTGTTTTTTTGCACAATTGTACATATGAGAGGGTTGGCAGTGAGGTGCGGCATAAGAGTTTTGTTGGAAAAATATGTTTTGCGAGGATCATAACGTGGGACGTGAAGACCACTTGAGCTTAATTGACTTAGTTCATACGATGCTTTGTGGGGAAATGTCGCTTAGATACTCGTACATAAGTATCACATCAGTTGGCACGTATCCACACTATTTGATTCAACCCCGCTAAAAACGGCTAATAGTGGGAAAAGTTCTCTCCAATTAAAACCAGAATTCAATTCAATTCAATTGGAATCAAAATTCTATCTTCTACGAATCATTGGGAATTTAGTCGGAGAGGGTTAGAAATATAAGTCAGCTTAAATCTTACTACGATGCCAGTTAATTTCCTTTGATATCAGACCCCAAAAAATCCAGAGGTAACCCGTAACCTGTGAAAGTGGGAAGAAGATTAACCGGCTAAAATGGGTGTTGCAGATTAGGCGGTTTCTCTGTTAATCTTCCTCTTTCAAGTTATTCATAAGCAGCAGTGGCATTGAGACTCATCGATTTTTTTTTTTTTTTATATAATTTCCGCGCGCTTAAGGGATTTAAGTACCCCTAAAATGTTTGCATACAGCGCAGGCGAAGGAAAGTCAGGGAGGATAGAAAGAGAGGTACCGGTGAACGTTGGTTTTAAATGTTTGAAGGTTATAATGACTAGGGAATATGGAGCTAGGCAGGGCATTAGCGAGTTGTACGGCTTAAGAACGAATCACGATGTTTTAGAGTACATCCGAAGTGGGCTTGAGGGTATACTGATGAGCATTCATAGCGAGATGGGTGTTACGGTTAAAGGTTTGAAGGGGCGGAATGCTATTGGCGATTTCTATAGAGCACTGGTGGTGGAAATAGCGATAAAACAGAGTGAGACACGAGACCTTACGTCGGTGTTCGAGGGTGTCCATTGTTTGTTGCGCATCCGACCAGATGTGAGCATTGTACTCTAATTTCGGGCGGATAAACGCCTTATATATTGAGGCCAGATCAGAAAGGATGAAACATTTCTTACATCGGTTGAGGAAACCTAGATATTTCGCAGCATTTTTGACGACACCGAATATATGGCCATTCCAACGTAAGTTGTCATTGACACATATACTGAGAATGGAAAGTTTTTCGGTTTCGACGATGCAAGTGCAATTCATGGATAATGGCTGGGTATACAAATTCCACTTTAACGACAGCAGACAGCATTATATTTTGGAAGCATTAAATTCCACTCTGTTAGTGTTTCCCCAATTAGTTATGCTGTTAATGTCAGAACTCAATGAGCTCAAAATACGTTGCCATTCCGGTACTACAGCCGAAGAGCAGGGACGGGAGTCTGAAAACGAATATGAAAAGCAGAGAGTACTGCTGTCAGCAAAGGAATATATTGGATTAGAAGTAGCAGACAAGAGATCGTTGATGAAGATTAGAAAGAGTGTCGGAGACAAAACGGATCCCTCAGGCACACCATCATTTATTTTGTGAATATCAGACTTGAAACCGTAGAAGACAACTTGGTAATTTCTAATCCATTGAAGAAGAGGTGTCATTGATCCCAAAAGCACTCATATTCGACAAAAGAGGCTGATGCCAAACTCTGTCAAATGCCTTAGAAATATCAAGTGCAACTATCTTGCTTTCGCCAGATTGATGTACGCTTTGGTTCCACTTTTGGGTGAAACATGCCATCAGATCACCAGTGGACCTGTTGCAACGAAGACCATATTGCCGGTCATTAAGAAGTTATCGTGTTTCGAGATATTTCATGAGAGAAGAAGATTCGCCTTTTTTAGGGACGGGCTGGACAAATGCTGTTTTCCATCTGCTCGGAAAGAGTCCTAAAGAGTAGGATTGATGGAAAAGCTTACGCAGTGGTTTTGCCAGCGAAGAAGAACACTTCTTCAGAAGAAGGGGAGATATGCCATCTGGACCAGCGAATTTATGTACGTTAAGATCTTTAAGATTCGACGCACTCAAGTGTAGGCGAAGACAAAGCACAATCTGGGAGTGTTGAGCTGGCCGCCAAGTGTGCAGCAAGCAGATTGGCCTTATCCAAAGAGCTGGAGGATGAAGCAGAATTTCTAATATTTTTGACGAACGACCAACAATTTTTACTGCCTTTGGGGCATTGCAGTATTTTTTGCCTCAGTTTTTGGTCATACTGGAATTTCACACCCTTGAGATAGACGTTGCAGTCATTTCTGGTTCGTTTAAACTTTTTTCGGTTTTCCTCTGTCGGGTTGGTCTTGAAGGACCGAAAAAACGTTTCACTAAACCTGACAGCCTCTTTACAACTCGAGTCGTACCATGCCTTTTCATCCGATGAGGGATAAAGGATCTCATTCTAAAGAGAATAGTGTCTGTGATCATATCAGCAGCGGCATCCAAGTCGTTATCGAGGAAACATAACGACCAGCTAAAAACCCTAAAGAAGTTGTTAAGTCCGCTCCAATTGGCTTATTCGTATTGCCATACGGCTCTTCTAGGGACCTTTTCTCTAACTGTGTGGTGGGTGTACGAGAAATGAGCTGATATGACACAATGGTCCGACGAATTTAGAGGGAAGAGCGCATCAACGGAGTACTTATCACGGTGAGAAGTTAAAAACAAACCCAGTGTGTTGGCGGTGTGACTATCAACGTCTGGCATTCATATGGGCTCATTTACAAGCTGGGATAAGTTATTTTCCGCAGCGAAGATCTCAACACACCGTCCTTCGGGTGTTGTCTATCCAGAAAATCGAAGCCACCCAGAGTTGTGTATGGACTCTGACTAAATTTTTCTTGTTGCTGTCAATTCAAATTCAAGTTTAATGCATGGAAAACAGATCAGGTTTAGCAAATAATAGTTACTCACCTAGAATCGCTAAAAGATTCACTTACGTTGAGCGTACACAGCATCTTCGAATTAGGAATGAAAACTTTCGAAAAACCATAACATCCGGACTAGAGAAATGACGAGGCTGTTTTAGAATTCTTTAAAATATTAATCAAAGTTAATCATCCAGCACTTGTAGGGGATTATTCTTTAACAGAGTACATCGTCAGCTTACTTACGAGTAGATGACGTTATAGTTCGTTTCGCATGCTCCTCTACCAAAAAGTCAGATCGTTTTGGACTTACGTGTACCAGTTAAGATGGGCACATCCACCTTCTAATGATACCTCGAAAACTATCTGCTTTGTAACCAATATACAATAGTTCGTTATGGTATTCTGCTCGCCTTCAACGCAAACCAAACTGGAAATCATTTAAATTAGTTTTAAAACAATTGTAGCTAATTAAATGTCTTCGGCATTACTTCGACGTCCAATAAATGGAAGTAATCGAAAAAATACAAATAAATAAAATCAGATTGGCCATTAGCTGTTTTAGAAAAAAAAAATAAATGAAAACGAATCTCAAATAATAAACAAACAGCAATTAGTACGCAATAAACTATTACACTCCATCTCCAAAAGGCAGGTACGTTTTCCAAGCTCGATTTCCTGTTTACGTAAGGGTGAGCAATTTAAATGAGGACACGTAAAAAGTAGAATACAATTAGGGAGTGTCACTGTGGGCGGAATTTTGAAAAATTATTAGAACACGGTTTGGTTTCGTAATCTCAGGCATTGGTCAAGGTTTAGAACTCGAAAGCGTTTGAATGCGAAGGTAGGTTGGTTGATACAGAGTAAGGAATAGAGAAAAAAAAGTTGAGAAAAATTAATGAAGAAACCTAGACAAAGAAGTTTTCTCTCTTGAGGTAGTAGTTAACTAGCACTATATTTCTGTACAACAATTTAGTGGAAGTTGGCGAGTGAAGTCACCCAAATTCTTGGCCCTAATTCTACCATCGACGAGCACTTTACTTGTGGCATTTGTTATTTTGTCACCATAGTTCTGCAAGTTTATGTGACGCAACACCAGCATAGTTTTTAGATTGGCTAGTTTTTTACCAACAACTTCAGCGAAAGTGTGTCGTACTTCGTCGGATGAGGATGATGCTACGGCTACTACTCATACACCAACTCAGCCAACGAGTCCAGAAGCAATATTGTCTACGATATTGCCGTACAAATTTGGCGTGACCATGACATCAAATTGGTATTGTCGACGATCATCTTCTTTACTTTCATCTAATTTCTAAAGGCAGATTATTGCAATCAATTTTAAGCTTCTTATACTAGGTGGCGCAAGAGTCATCACCCTATCGGAAGATACTATAACTTTTGCAAATGGCGGCAAATGTCAGTTCTACTTTGACATTTGCGAAATAAACAGATAAAAACTACACATCAACTGGACATGAATCGCTATACTCCTAAAGAACGCGGAAAAATTTTTACAATTTTTTTTGCGGAAGCGTGAATTTCGGCGCAGATTTCCCGGTCGTCCGACACAAACTGGGCAAACACTACGACGTTTAGCCGTTCGCCTAGAAGAGTATGGGACAGCAGGAGATGTTGCCAGGTGTGGCAGGCAACGGAGCATCCGTTCTGCTGAGAATATCATTGAAGATGTCGCAGAGGACCCCGAAGTATCGACTAGACGACGTGCCATGCAATTGGGCATTACAGAGAATTTTGGTGAAAGACTTTAAGATGTTCCATTACAAAGTCCAAACAGTGCATCAGCTTTTAGCTGTTGATCGCCAAGCACGTGTGACCTCCGCTCCAGCCATTCTGAATCTCGACCACGAGGGAAACAACTTTTCATCGAAAATCAGGCCCATTTCCATCTCTGTGGATAAGTGAATAAGGAAAATTATCACTTCTGTGGCACCGAAAATCCGCGAAGAGCCATTACACCCGCTCAAAGTTACTGCATGGTTTGCTGTTTATGCTGGAGGCGTCATTGGGCCTTTTAACGACTTTCAACTTCCTAAATTAAATGAATTGGGACTGGTTTCAACAGGATGGAGCAACGGCACATATTGCACGTGCCACAATCGAAATTCTGAGGGCTGCATTTGCACTGGCGGCAAGATCGTCAGATTTAAGCGTTCCAGATTTCTTTTTGTGAGATGTTTTGAGGTCATGAGTCTATGTCAGCAAGCCTCAGACTCTTGCAGCTCTAAAAGAGAATATCCGTCAAGAATGCGAGGATCTATCTATCGAGGAAGTTTTGGCAAGAGTGATGGAAAATGCCAGAAATCGGACCCAAATGGTCATCAATTCTGGCGGTGGCCACTTAGCCGATATCATTTTCTCGACTTAATGGAAAGAAATGAAAGACATCAAATAAACATAATCCAAAAGCAGAACCAAAGTTTTTCAATCAAAAAAACAATTTACAGCCAAAAACATCGGGTGCCCAGAGAGCCTTGGATATCCTCTGTCTTTCAAGACTTGACCACCTTAGGTTGACAGTCTCTATCATTTTTTCCTCTATAGTGCTCCTTACTATGCAAAGGGGTGGTTTGATGTTAGCAACCTCACAATTATCGAGTAACCCTCCTCTTCTTGCAAGCTCATCCGCTTGTTCATTTCCCTCCATACAGCCCCTGTCTGTATCAGACTGAGTGTAGCAGAATTGATGTTGGTCGATTCCATTGCCTTAAATGCGGCATGGCTATCGATCTAAATAGCGATATCTCTTCTGGATACCAATCTCATCTGCATTAGCTCAGCCGCCCTAAGGACAGTCATAACCTCTGATTCGAAAACACTGCTGGCGTCCAATAGTCTTATAGACACTCTTTGTTCTGATTATTGCAACTTTTTGCCAATCTTCCCTCTTCAGATATAGGTAATGTCGAAGTCGACCAAGGAAAGAATTTCATCCGTTAGAATTGGATTGCTTGGCAGTAGATCCGCTAGGACCGTGTCGTGTCCGAAACTACTGCTCTTGAAGTGACCCAAATTAGTGAGTCACTTGCCAGCGAGTTTTTTGATCTGTAAATCTGATAGGGGTGGTACGGAGCGCACCTGTAATAGCTATTGAAACTGTTTTTTGAACCGCGGCTAATTTTTGAGTTTTGGGAGCTTGAATTGCGGTATCTTGTACTTTCTGGTAGAAAGCACCCATTGTACTTATCTTTTTAAGGATGTAAGCATGTTGCAACACACAATTTGTAACACCCTATTCAATATTAGCGTCTACTAGAGCGCTTTTAATGGCGCTGCACTCCACGTTATTGAAGGCTGCTTCTATATCGAGGAAGGCCCCCATATACTAGGGTATAAGTTTGCCATGTCTTCGCATGAACGCAAGAACTTCATGATATTAACTTTGGGTACGGCGCGGCGCTGCGGCGACCTTCTTGCGGCGACCTTCTTGCGGCGACCTTCTTGCGGTTATAAATTTAGCAATCCGCTTAGATTTCTCCGCAGTACTAATCTTTAGGCACTCCACTGCACCGCGCATTGATTCATGTTTTAAAGCTGAGTATTCACCCTCGGTCTGTTCACTTATAATGTGTCCCTGTCGTTATGGACTACCCTTGATACCGGATAAACTAACAGCGCACGTGCACGACGTTCAGGTCCAATTCGTTACATAATTTTATGCCGAGGGTTTGTAACTCGTCGGCAATGCTGTAGTCAAGAGTGGCGAAGATGCCCTTAATGCAGACTTTGTTCTTTGAAATTGAAGCGACACCAACCTCCAATTCGGAGAGGAAATACGACACATCAACTGAAACATCGTATGCTTTGAAAAGTTCCTGAACAGCGAAAAGTAGCTCAGGACTGTGTGGGGGATACGTATACATGTTGCCCGTTTTCCAGTGTGAGGCTCATCTTCCTGTTCAAAAGCCGGTGTCATATGAATAGACGCTGGTGCTGTCTGAATGTCCTAAGCTCTTTGCCAACATTGCCATTATTTAAATAAGATATCCAGTGCACAGAGGAAAACCAGCTGACTACAATCAAGCCTGATCCAGTTTTGACAGAATCTAGAATTTTGCGCCATAAAGCAGAGCCGGGATTATTAATACCTGACTGAGCAACAATAAAAAATCTATAGACACTTGTAAATTATGTTTTTTTTATTTAAAAGTTGTGACCAAGGCGAAGACCTTGGGTATTTTTGCCCCAAGAAGAGCAAAAGCAATCTCTATTTTGTTCTCTGTAACGGCCTGCTCCTGGGGCTTCTCTCTCTAAACTTGCATCCCCAGTGCACACAGCTTATTGAGATGTATTCGCATATTATATGATTGTTGCATGGTAGCGCGTCGCTGTGTTTCAGATCTTCCATCATCTTCTGGAAAGTCGTTACCGGCTCGACGCCTTTTTCGGTGTTTTTTTTTAAAAACGATTAAGATTGTTAGGGATACCAAACCTCGACGAAACTCGGCCTTTGACATTGTTGGCGAAGGGCTTTCTGACACGTTAGTCAATGAGCCAATGTATTTCACAGTAAGGCACTTATCCCTTCATACAACGGTCAAAGTAGAGAACCATGTTTGGGTAAGAATGGAGATGCCAATATTCCAGTTTCTGTAATCCAATCTGGATATCGGAGAGCTACTCTACCATGCTAAATAAAAAGGGCGTATCTCCATTTTGATAGTTTTGAATTATTCAGCTTTCAATAGTTCGTTTCGTATCTTTCCGGTGCCGGTCATAGGTCATGTTGGCGGCAGAACCACCGGTAGTCCCTACCAGGACTTAAATCACGGTACCATGGGAGTCAGGAGCCCCCTGGGCCTGACTTGTTGAGGTAGGCCCCCTTGTGGGAGCGTCATGGTGGCTGTGGTTTAAACCCAAAATCGTGGGAAGGGTCTTACCCAATGTAGAATTGCAATAATTGCTTGGTGCTGTGATCCTAAGAACAGTAAGAGGTTTTAGGTCGTCCTCGACTCATACCAAGGGTGGAACTTGTGCCTCCAACAGAGTTCCGAATTGGTATCAAAGGATTGACGGAGAGCGATGGCAAGGTCCAAACAGGTGCTTACGTTAAAAACCAGAGACTATATCAATTGTTGATTTAATCATTTTAAGCTATATAACGAATATGCCTCTAACTCAGATTATAACTTCTGGCGGTTACACCCGATATGCTTAAGATGGCCGTAATGTTGGTCATTCAGTCTCAAGTCTATTCACCAAATTATTATTATTATTAATTCTTATTATTAAGTAATAAATTACAATAATAATATATAAAAAAGAATATATAGCACTAGCTACCACGGCTATCGGTTAAAAATATTCACCAAATACGAGGGCGGGTCAATAAGAATTTCTGACCTCTTTACTGAAACAGCAACACTGCTCCTGTCAACAGGCATCTGTCAGTTGACTCCTGTCAAAATTTAAACTTGCTGCGTCAGTTAGTTTGTGTTTGACAGCTATTTTTATCAGACTACTCACTAATTTGAGGAGAAAATGGAAAAAAGTGAATTTCGTGTGCTTATTAAGCATTATTTCTTGCGAAAAAAAACCATTACCGAGACCAAGGCTAAGCTTGATAAATACTATGGGGACTCTGCACCATCGATTTCAATGGTAAAAAAGTGGTTTACTGAATTTCGTTGTGGCCGTACAAGCACTGAAGATGCCGAACGTCCTGGACGCCCAGTTGAGGTCTCTACACCCGAAACAATCGAAAAAATTCACGATATGGTGTTGGCCGACCGAAGATTGAAAGTGCGAGAGATTGTGGAAGCCGTAGGGATCTCGCATGGCTCAGTGGTTTCAATTTTGAATGATCACTTGGGCATGAGAAAGCTTTCCGCAAGATGGGTGCCGCGTTTGCTCACAGTCGACCACAAACGCAATCGTGTAACAACTTCACAGGAAGGTTTGGCGTTGTTTAATCGCAATATGGAGGAGTTTTTGCGCCGTTTTGTAACCGTGGACGAAACATGGATCCATCACAACACACCAGAGAACAAACAACAGTCAAAACAGTGGGTTTCTAAGGGTGAATCGGCGCCAAAGAAGGCCAAGGTGGGTTTGTCAGTCAATAAAGTTATGGCGACTGTTTTTTGGGATGCACGCGGGATAATCCACATTGACTACCTTCAAAACAGAAGGGAAGAACAATCAATGGGGAATATTATGCCAACTTATTGGACCGATTCAATGACGATTTGAAAAAAAAACGACCTCATTTGGCCAAGAAAAAAGTTCTTTTCCACCAAGACAATGCAAGGGTGCACACATGTGCAGTTGCCATGGCAAAAATCCATGAATTGGGGTATGGATTGCTCCCTCATCCACCCTATTCTCCAGATTTGGCTCCGAGCGACTACTTCTTGTTCCCAAACCTGAAGAAATGGCTTGGTGGAAAAAGATTTGACTCCAATGATGAAGTCATCTCGCAAACAAAGGCCTATTTTGAGGACCTCGACAAATCATTTTTTTTGGAAGGGATAAAAAAATTGGAGAAGCGTTGGACAAAGTGTATAGAGCTCAAGGGAGACTACGTTGAAAAATAAAATTATTTTTCTATCAAAAAATCTGTGTTTTAATCCAAAAGTCACGGACTTGGCGGCTCTGAGATTCACTATTAATTTGAGCTTCGTGTATGTAGAGAAGTTCCAAGATAAGCAACGTTCTGATTATAAACGTCAACTTTGTTTCTCTTTACGAAATACTTCCATCAAACGTCACTCTTTGGGTCACCCTCATGAGCTCATGAGATGTCTGCAGACATTTTCTAAACAACTAGGCCGACAATAGATCAATTCCATCTAGTGCTCTGATCCGGGTGTTCAGTACACATGTAGTCAAAAGTACAGGATATACTCTTTGTTAGTTCATTATTAGGTATACGAGTATATTGAGTTATTGATGCGATTCTATCAGCCTTTAGATCCTCAACTCTTGGCATTATAAACAGAATATTCAATTGGCGAATACTTACTTGCCTTACGAGCCAGAGAGTTTCTACGATTCCTGTGGCGCCGTAAAGTAAGTGTACTTTTCAATAAAGCAGACCTCTGGTAATCTGCGAAGAATGATAAACAAAATTTACCTCGAACAGTGTTCGACAATTTGGACTTGAAAATCTGCATATTTTGTACTGAGAACCACACTTACGAGTACTTTGCGGCACCACAGGAATCGTAGTATTGTCCGAGCCAGTCTTTTATAAAAAGTTTTGAGTCCACATTTAAACATATATGAACCAATTATTCAGCTAAGTTAACTTGAACTATTGAACTACAAAACGGAATGACGATGGAACCAAAAACATCTTTTTTTTTATAAGTAAGCCATCCTGGACGTCTTTTAGTTACTTTCCATTAGTGTAGTGTGTTCGAAGGATGCGCCCTTATATCTTCTTCTTCATTCATCGTCTTCGCACGTGGGACCAAATGTGCGTCAAAGTACTTTTTCCCTCGAAATTGCTCAGTATTTATTCTCCTTTATCTGCTTTTTTCTGACCACCAAGATGGATACATCTTCTTCAAATAAGAAACCTGCTGTTGTTGTTTTTCAAAATGACAAAAACAGCGATTGACAAGGCTTATTCTTCACCGGATTTCCACTAAGTTGTCCTTATAAAGACGATATTTACTACGAAGAAATATAAGTAAAGTTCATAGCCTGTTGTATTCATTACTGTTGGTATTGTTGAAGTAAACACGGTTTCCATTTCTAAGAGCCCAAAGGCAATCTTTTCCGAAGTCACTCTTACAGTCTTTTAAGCAAGGCTCTTAATTCGATTTGATTTTAGTTGGTTGATATTTTCTTGTTATTAGATTACAAAACGTTGGACGTCAACGTGTATCTAGTGTTGAATACATAAATGTGACTTTACAGCAAATTTTTGATTCAAGTAGCCAGTGTTTACTGGCAATTATTTAATTCTATGATTTCGTCAAAATTCTTTATACATAGCTGGCTTGTACAAAACAAAAGACCAAATTTAGTTAAGAAAACTAATACGCCATTTCCTAAAGAAAAACAAAAATAAGCAGTAGAAAGGTCATGGTCTTCATTCGAATTTCAGTAATTTGAAATTATGAGAATCAACAAGAAGGAACATTTTGCTATTTAGTACGAGCATTTCGTTTGCTTTTCGTCGTTCTGCTTTAGTGCGTTCTTTTGCAAATTAGACCATGTTTTATTTGTTTTCGTTAGTAAAATATGTTAACTTAAAAATTTTAAGATAAACTGCATGTGTTTGCCATTGGATCATAGAAAATTTGTCTTTAGAAAAAAGCCCTATAGACGCTGCATCATTCACCAAGATTGTGCTTGAACTAGGTGTTCTTTCATTCTGTGGTCAATCATTGCAGGAAAAATCAAACTTGTGATGCAGTGAAATTCTTTTAAAACATGGAAATGGATAGTGACAATTAAAATTTACAAATTTGAGCTGATTTTGACAAGGAAATGCTTTGATGTTTAATATTTTTTTCCTTATTCTCTTTACTTTCAGGTAAGTTGACTGACTTGACAGTTTGCTTTTATTTTGTAGTAAGTTGAAAAAGAATTTTTATAACAAAAATCTAAATACCCTAGAGAGCTCTAATAAAACTATATTCAAATTTAATGGATAACACTTTATCTCCATTCTAACTATTTTTGCCAAAGAATTCCAGAAAAAAATATTCCAACTGGATTTTTTTTTAAAATTGCAAATGACCTCATTGGTCTCTAATAAACCGTATTCATCACTCCAAACCTTTCCCATGGAAAACCACAAGTCATTACTCCAATCCGATTGAACTTAACAAATGCGCTGCGCTTCAAAACGTGACTTTGGAAAATTTCCATTTCCCAGGCATACGAGTACGAGTATTTCCTTCGATCCAATTTTGCACGGGTGTAAATGAAATCTATTAACCCCACGAAGGCGTATATGTACGAGTATATGTTATGTGTCTAAAAATATTCACAACCCCAAACAAAAACTTTATTTAATCACCCAGCCGTATTCATTGAAGAAAAGAATTTTTTTTAAAAAAAAAAGAAAAACTACGTCCCATAAGTAAAAACACAAGAGGGTGTGAAATGATGAGAAGTACGAGCTACGGGGGATGGAGAAAACAGTCCAAGTTCATGCCAACAAACAAGCAACAACCCCCACTCGTCACCATGCTGTTTGTAGTACTGGAATTATATTTGCGTTTAGAAATCGTTTCGGCAATAAACAATTCCTCGTAATCACCCCTCAGAGCACACCCCTAATGCAAATGTATAGGTAATCAGTACAATCAACTCTCGAAGCTGTTTTTCTACTTTTTGTCTATTAAGTCCCGACCTTGAAATAGGTTGATTGCATTCCGGTCAATGATATCTGTAGTCGTATTCGTTTCATCGTCATCATCACAAGTTTTTTGCTAGCAACAATTTATTAAACAAATACGAATATACTCGTCCGTGTACATTATATTATTTGCTGGAAAGAGGGTTGCAATAGAACGTCGTGCTACTCGTAGCATTCAGCTTGGCCACGTTTGATAACAAGATACGAGTAGAAGTGTTGACGTGATTTTGCTGCTTTAAAAATTAAAATGTCTGCAGGTTAGATATGTACAATGTACTCGTACATATCCAGTAAACACCAACGTGCGATAAATTGTTGCAGAGCATTTATTGGTAGGTGCGGACAAGATGAATCTCAATTTGGATCAATGGATACATGGGGAGATTTTAAGACCAAATTTGAGTTCAGATTTTTTTAAAAAGGACATAACAGACATCCAGTCATTTGTTTGTGCCTACCCCATTGTCCCTAAGGACATGTCTAGACATTTGCCAGTGAATATTCATAGCCTTAACTTTGTCTGCGAATACGTGAGTATACTCGTGTACTCGTATCTAAACGAATATTAATCCGTTTTGTATCAATTACCCGTACCTGCAGTTAAATGTGATGACGAGTACTTGTACCTTTGGCCTACTTTTACGGATTTTACAAGTATCCCAATGATACATATACAAATTTTGTGAGTTGGTTGTTATTACGAATTCAGAGTCACAGACGCATTCAGGATACGGGGTGGGCTTTTGATGGCGTATGCGTAACCAAGTTTTTGAGGGTATAAAATTGTTTTGTTTGTTTTCGTTTTGGGAGGATAATGTTTTATTTAAGGCAGTTTATTGTCCATTGGCTTTTTGATGCAGTGTGCGAGTATTTTAGTGTGTTGCGTGTAGATTGATGGTGTAGATGTCTACCGTTTTGAAGGTCAGACTTTGTAAGGTTTTAATTGGCATTCAACTTTGAACCAAGTCACAGGGATTACCTTGAATTGTCAAGGTAAGTCATTGATTTCTAAGTACTTGAATTTTGTGGTAACAGTTGACGATTGGAAGTTTGAAGTCCTTTTATGGAGCCATAGACTTTGTTATACCTGATTGGGGAGCATTTCTGTTTTTAATGGATGGGAGAAACAATTGAGACGCTTATGCTCTGTTAAATGATGTTTTAACGATGAATTCTTGGATTTAATACCGAGGGAATATTTTTTTATGGAAATACCTAGAAGGTTTAATTTTAGAATCATCTTTGCTGGGGATTATACGATTTAAAGAGACCTGTTTGAGTGAAAGGGGGTTTTAGTGGTCTCTTATACAGAGACTTTGTGGGAAAAGCCGATTGATATAATAATGCCAAGGACACAGAAAGCTACAGACTGAATGAGTACTGGATTTGATTAATTTAATCAAATATAACCACAAACTCTCGGTCTGGCTGAAGACTTGATAGACAATAGAACGGTCTGTATAAAAATTGTAAAGACCGCAGATTTAGCTAACCCCCTTCCCTGTAGTATCGGTGCATGAGCTTACTTACTAAGATGTCGCATTGTTCCGATTTGAGTTATGTTTTTTTTTTATGTTGATAAATCTGTTGTTGACATTCCCTCTAAATCCTAGCGTCATAGCTTGACATTTGCAAAAGTTACGTAGCCAAGAGTACATCTATCTCTGTGTGTGTTGGCGATTTTTTACAATTTTAAAAATGGATTTAAATTTTGCAACAACGAGTATTCAATTTTGCGTAAAAAACGGGTTTAATGATGCGCGAATGTTGGAAAAGTGTTTCGGAACGATTCTCTGAAGAAAATGGTCGTTTGCCAGTGGCACGAGCGGTTCAAAAGTGGTCGTGAGTCAATCGAAGATGATGAACGCAGTGGCAGACCATCGACATGGAAAATCGACGAAAAAATTTATGAAGTACGAGTAAAGGAAATGTTGGTCAATAACCGCAAATTAACCATCAGAGAGATAGCGGAGGACTTGAACTTTGTCTATGGATCCGTCCAAGACATTTTGGTTAATGATTTGGGATTCCGTCGTGTAGCAGCAAAATTGGTGCCAAAAGACCTCAATTTCATGCAAAAAAGAAACCATGTTGACGTCGCAAAAAAGATGATTTGCGAGGCTGAATTCGATCCCACATTCGTCAAAAGGATCATTACTGGAGACAAGACGTGGGTTTATGAGTACGACATGCAATCCAGACATCAGGCAAGTGAATGACGTTCACCAAATGAGCCGAGATCAAAAAAACCACGTCGTTTTCAGTCGAAAAAGAAGGCAGTGCTCACGGTTTTTATGGATTACAACGGTGTACGAGTAGTGCATCATAAATTTTTACCAGACGGCCAGATAGTAAACAAAGAGTATGAGACGTTTGCGTGAAGCAATTCGGCGAAAGAGATCAGAATTGTGGGCAAAAAACTCGTGGATTTTGCACCGTGATAACGCACCGTCGCACAATGCCATCATTATGTCATTAAATGTTTCGAGGTTGGATCAAGCGCTGGCATAAGTGTGTTGCAGTCGATGGGGATTACTTTGAAGGGGACAATATAGATTTAGATGAATAAACTTGTATTTTTAATTTTCTGAATAAATTCCTTTTGATCTATCTACAGTTGTACGCTTTCAGTTGGTTAAGGTCTACTTCCACCTAAGCTGAACTCTTATCGTCCCTCAGCCCTTCGATTGAAGATCGAAGACTCATCGAGCCGGAGGGTTAATATCCAATCGCTCTACATGTTAAAGCTTCTTCGTTTGATTCCTAGCGAGCCATCATATCAGTGTTAATATCGGAGCAAATAATTGTCTATTGTCAAGTTCTGTCTAAACCATCGATAATGTGATGTTGACAGGATTCTCGTACACATGATTTCACGCTCATTCACACCCAGCTCCAATGCAGCTTTTTCCCAATGATGTCAATGTTATCGGCGATCCAAGTCGTTGCTTAACCTTTTAGGTAAAAGTGCTTATCAAATGTGAAGTTGGAGTTGAAGAAGTTACAGAGCATCACTTTGGGTTAGCCTTCTTTGACATCGAAGATCCTCAGGATTTGACCTAAAAAAACAGTGATCGGGGCCAATCAGCTATCTGATAGATTCTTCTTTCCTGTAGATCGGGTAAACTGAAATTCCTTTCTTTCATTCCTCCGATTAAATATTAGAAACGAACGTACGAAATGGCGTATTAACTTTCTAAAGTCATCTCCGGTTGTTTTAAATAACCTGACAAGTAGGCCGGTCGTTGTAGCAGCCTCGTCGCTATTTATACATTGCCCTAGTCTACTTACTTGACAGCTGAACTTGACCCATCCCGTTCAGAAGTCGTTTTTCCATATTCTTAGCACTGGTCTTCTTATGGATCTCCTTACCGTGAACGCTCTTCTGGCAAAAGCTCTAAACATTGTTCCTAGAGTACATCCCCGACCACACGTCTTCCATTCTTCCTCTTTTTTCTCCAAGAAAGCTGGTGTTATTCCGTTCACTTTTGGTCGCAAAATGCACAGTAGTCTCCTAGGTAAGCTTGTTATGCTTTAATTCTCTCAAACTATTATAGAACTGTGACCCCCACAGTCTCATAGTTTTCAGATGTTCATAAATATACTTTGCTTTAGGCTTAGAGTTTATGTTTCTACTCCTACAAATCGATCATGAGGGGCATGTTAAGATTAACATTATTTATGTTCAAAGAATAAAGGGCCTAAATGGCTGCCCTGAGGTACTCCTGACATAACACTGATTTGATATGGCTTGATGGTATTCAAATATATTTTAAATAAGACCCAAATTTCAGAAAAAGATTGCCAGGGTATGAGAGCTATTTAGTCGAAGATTTTGTCTCAGCAGACTGCGTACTTAGAGTGGCTTTGAATATCACTCAGAAAGATTACTAGCTCTTTCAGATATGAGAGTGATGTCCTCTGCTGAGCGTCAGCGTCTTGTGTTTGTATGCTAACAGTGCAAAGGTCATTTTTTCAAAAATCTTGTTTACACTGACAGGCATCGTGCTGTAGGGGATTTTTTTTTTGAGTTCTGCAATGCTAATGCTCTTCTTTGAACATACGATAGCTCTTACGCTGGCATTTTGAGAGAGCATACCCTCGGACTTGAAAAAATTAAGTTATCTATCTCGTACATCGCGTCGATTAAATCCTGACTCATTGCTCGCCTAAAATATCATGTCTAGCCCCTGTCTAATCTTCTCAATCTATCTCTGATACAAATTAATGTCTCATTACCTGGCCAATGACTGACATTGACATCTCGAACTTGTAACTCATATCTTATGGGATTTCTCCCTACAAGTCATTTAACCCAAATCCAAGTTTTGAACTCAACCAAGGTCGTTACTATAAAATTTCAAACTCTCATTCCACATTTTTTTTTTTTTTTTTGCCCCACATTTATGACTTCAAATACCAACTTTGTCGAAAGTAATGCATATATACTTCCATTCAGACGGGGTCAATAGAACAATATAGTTTGTTTTGTTTGAAAAAATCGCGTGACAGTAAAACTGCAGTTTAGATACTAAAAATGGGTAAAATGGCTTCCACACTTGGTAGTGCATTTTCTACCCACGTTTTTTTTTTTTTTTCCAATGAACGACCATTATTCCGTTTATGGTGGCGCGGCGCTGATTTCTCGTAAATGGCTAATGATTTTGCCATGAACTTTGTTTAGATGACAGATGATAAAAAAGATTGGTATTGCAGGATTTCCTTGCTGGAAAAGTGGGACTTTTAATGCCAATTGTGATCTGTCAAAGGTAGCATCTTCTGTCATCTAGTTTCGAACATCACTTCTGCCAATGACAACCTGTCAATTCACTAAATTTAGTTATGATCTATCGGAACAATTTTGGCAGTGGTGCTTTGTAAATTATGCTCAACCAGTTTCAATTTTTCCGTATCATTAACATTTGAAATTTAGGAAGCCATTTTAAAAATAGAAACACCTTGAAACTAAGGTATGCGAGGCTTTAAATGGCCAAAGTTCAATCAGAGTCTATGTCGTGCTCGTTCGAAATAATAACGCATTTAATCAAAACCTTGAAAGAAAGATATTTACGATCCTTTATGTTTGGCTGAATAAATCCCTAACTGGTCTTTAAATTTATGACTTATATCAAGTTAGACCGCTTGCAACGATCGTTGACTTTTTTTTTTTTTTTTGGCTGCTTGTTGCCTCCTCAAGACAGTTCGCACATATGACATGACTCATGATTTATTTGAGTTGGCAGTGATCCATTTCACTGGAAAAGATGATCAATTTCCGAAAAGTCTCAAGTCTCATGCGTGTGTGTCATGCGACAAAGAAATTCCCAATTAGGGGTGTGGACTACCTCAATGAGTGGTGAGCAAGAATTGCGGGCTTCTAAAAATATCGGCCAGCACAAAACTCTCGCTCTCTGTCGTAATCATTTCGAACATTTTGTTATATAAACTTGTTGTGTTCGTTATGTTGTTGGATTCCTTTATTTTTTTTGTTTTTTTTTTCTGTTTAAGAATACCAAACAAACAAATAAATAAAATGTGAAAAAACGAAGAAAGAAATTAATTAAACAACCAACAGTGTGACTGTCAGTGGGACTGTTGTTGTGCTCGTTGTCGTTCTCGTTCTCGTTCTCGTTCTCGTTATTGTTGTTTCCTACCGGCTTCTACCGACGTACCGTAGATAATCACGTCATTCTACCGGCAAATTTTATAAAAAAAAACTTTATTTCTTTTTTTTTTTGTTTTTTTGTTTTTTGTATTTTGTATGGCTCTGTGTTTTTTATCATTAACAGCCAAGTTTTTTTTGATTTTCTTCTGATTTTGTTCGCAATGGAAAAGAAAAAATTAGACACATTGCTTGCGTCATTTTATAAATACTTGACCTTGGGTTTGCACAGAATAGTTGTGTGCACTTTTTGTTTCTGTTTCATTGTTTCATTAGGTATATCCATGTATGTGTTTGAATTGTTGTTGGTTGCGTTTCAGGTTGGAAACAATATAAAAAATCGGCGATTGGAAGGAATGACAGATTGTCGCTTTGGGAGGGAATTTATCGACCGGATATTGGAGTGCAATTAGAAGGCATTCATTAAAAAAGCTGTTCGGGTCTTTTGTCTTACTACATTGTTGGATGTTGTTTTATGAGTAAACGAGTGTCAAAGGACTCGGTAATTGGTATTTCAATGTCATAGAGGGTAGAATGGAGTTAAAATCAATTAAATTTGACTATTACCACCGAGACGGTTAAAAACTTACTAAACACCTTTAGTACGAGTAGAAAAAGAAACCTGGTGCATTCATTTTTAAGTGAAATAGTTCCTATGACAGTAGCTGTCACTACTATTAACTGTCAATGTCAGAAGCTGGCATGATTGTCAGATGGAATTTATACGCCTAAATTGTCAGAAAACCAGACTTGAATGCGTAAAGAGCGGTTATAGAGCGCTAACATGAGTTCCTTACATTTTGGTGATAGCTGATGACAGATGCATTTGACAAACCTTCAGAATTTGATGTGTGTGCTGTCGTTTTTCCGTTCCTGCGTTTCTTTTATTTGAGTTTCCCTCTGTATCACAATGCTGCAATTTGATGTCAGAAATTGATTTGCTCACTAAGTTGTGCTCTATGCAGTCACAAACGTTTGGTGCTTTGCAGATCATACATAATCAACTAATTTTTGATGAAACGAACACGATGATCACCTTGTGATCAACTTAAAATTCTCCAACAAACACAAAATTTAGCAAAATTTACCTGCCTGGGTCTCCTGTCAGCTTTGATTAGGACTTTGATCGATGCATATGCCATTTAACAATTTGTTTTGGACTACGGAGCATGCTCTGGCTTGCAGATTACAATGGTTGACGAAGATGAATATATTGATTGGCCTCAATGGATAACAATGGATCTGGTGGCTTTTGTATTGCATGTTCAGCGAAAGTCTTAATTTGTAAGAAGCCAGACTCTATAAAATCAGCCTCCCGATTGCATGCAGAGAATTTTCTGTCCCCACCCAGTGATCTTCATGAAAACGCCACTCAGTCTTGTGTAGAGGATAAGTCCGTTTCATATTTTCACAGCAAGATCACAGAAAACCACCTGCGTCTGCTGGGTTTAAAGGTTAGAACTGTAAAGAGCGTCAAGCAGAGAGCCACGCAAAAACATCTGAAAATAGCACTGCAGGCACGACGCAGTCTTATGGACATCGCATTTTTGGCACTGCTATTCTATTGTATATTGTCCTCAGCCGCGCTATTTGTCCGAGCAACGAAAATTTATCTTGTCGAAGCAACTAAAGGGTGTAAGATTTGTTTTTCGAATAAAAGGAACGATTGTTGAGATGTCTCTGAAACCTTTATCGCTTTATAAAGTAGACACATGGGGATTATTTATGGAATACCATATCGTATTTTCGGATGAAGCCCATTTCCAAATGGACGGCTACCTTAATGTGCAGAATTGCTTCATCTGGGGTATCAACAATCTACGAGTGATTCAGGAGATGTCAATGCATCCAGAACGAGTAACTCTTTGGGCCGTGCTTTTTCGAAAATGACAATTCTGTCAATGGAGCATGCTACCGAAACATGATAAATAGTTTTTTTAATACGACTTGTTGTTTCGACAGGATGGTACTACGTGGCATATACTCGCAACTCATGCAACAATTGACTCATTGCATACGACTGGCCGCGTAATTTCGCGTTCCGGAAACACCCACCGGTCGCCAAGATCGTGTCACTTAACACCGTTAGCCCTCTTTCTTTGGGTCAGTGAGAGGAAAGCTTCACCGATGAGTTTGAAATTATTTTCGAGTGAGTGGTGATTCTTACTGATTTGTGGTGTGGTTTCTAAGCCAGTACTAAATTGGCAACAACGACCCTTTTCAGGATTTACAGCACTGACATAGTTGAGTTTAGTAACACTTGCAGCATTCCTAAGTGTTGTGAAGCCTAGTGATTTGCCTCTTCAGAGGATTCAAAACAGCCTGCTAGGTGCACCAATTGTTTCTAACTTCACATAGTCTTCAATATTCATTTCGCCTTCGTCAGCAAATTTTCATAGTTTTTTTCAAATAACTCTTAAGTGACCAACAAACTTCTGGTTTCCTTATGAAAAAGCAGTTCTGCATTCAATTCTAACTACAGTGTCTTCCAATAGGGCCATATTTTTGAAGCTACATCTGTCAAATTGGGCGTCATTTATTCAGTCTGCTTGGGCCAAATCACCATGGACACACATGGCGTTCAACAACACCTGCAAATGATAAAATTGTTTTATCAAAAAGGGTGTTCTGCTCGGGCAATTTGCGGGCACCTCACCCATTATGGTCGCCATAGTCGTCCTACCGAGAGGAGTATTCGCCGTGTGGTGGATAAATTTGAGTACACTGGTTCAGTAAACCAACACCCGTACGTCGACGAAATGCAAGATCTGCCGAAAACATCGTCGCTGTCCGTGAGAGTATGCAGGAGAATCGTCGATTTCGCGTCGTTGACAAGAACTCGGATTTTCGCAAACCATAACTTGGCGAATTTTGCATCGTGACTTGGGCCTGCACCCGTACAAAGTACAACTGACCCAGGAGCTGAAGGTAAACGACCATAGAGAACGACGTGTGTTCGCTGAATAGGCTCTGGAGCAGTTGGAAACTAACCCTAATTTTCATCGGAAAATCATCTTCAGCGATGAGGCCCATTTCTGGATGAATGGGTACGTCAACAAATAAAATTGTCGAATTTGGGACGACACCAATCCACATAAGATCCAACAGCGTCCAATGCATCCCGAAAAAGTCACTGTTTTGGGGAGTGGCGGCATCATCAGTCCATATTTCTTTGTGAACTACGTTGGCCAGGCAATCACCGTCAATGCGAGCGGTATAGGTCGATGATTACGAACTTCTTTCGGCCTGAATTGGATGATATGGACATCAACGACATGTGGTTTCAACAGGACGGCGCTACGTGCCACACAGCTCACGGCGCATTGGAAATTCTGCACGAGCGATTCGAGGACATGGTCATCTCACGTGGAGGTGATGTGAGCTGGCCACCGAAATCGTGCGATTTAGCCCCGTTAGACTTTTTCTTGTGGGGTTTTCTGAAGTCGCAGGTCTATGCGAATAAGGCAGAAACCACAGCCGCCCTCAAAACCAACATAACCCATGCCATAGGTCAAATTCAGCCTGATTTCTGCGCCACAGTTATGGAAAATTGGACATTTCGGATGCGCGCCATCCAGAGAGAGGAAGCGCTTAATGAAAGGCCCTGTTTGTAGTAATTGAGATTGCTAGAGAGAGAAGCTTTCACTTCCTTTAGTTCAGTCGTGAAATTCGAAGTCCAGGAGCTTGTTGCCACTCAAATTACGATTGCTACTCTCCGAAATTGTTATCTGAATATTAGCATCCCAGTGACGCAATGACGAGCCTTCGGGACTTATGACTGAAATCAATTTCGGCACAGTCAGGCATGTTTCCTATTGGGTTGTTCAAAAAGTCAAAAAGCTGCAAATAAATGCAGCTAAGCGTGACATAAGTGTGAAATGCTTCTACGTGTTTTGTTGTTGACACTTAACCTAAAAACGAAAAAAAAGTTGGCTCGATTGTGGTTCGAACATGGAAAATATTGAAGAGCATATTCGCCATCGAAAAGCACCAGTGACAGAACTATTTCGCCCGATTCCGTGATGGTGATTTTTCAGTTTAAGGCGCTTATGGCTCTGATAGGCCTTTCGAGGTTGACGATGGTAAAATTGGTGCAAGCAAATAAGCATTCAACGGTTCAGGAGCTTATGTACATTGGAAGCGTTCAGGCCATTTAAAATCGCTTGGCCTCGTAAAAAAGCTCGATATTTGGGTACCACAATGCAAGGAATTCATGTGACGAACCGCATAAATGTCTGCCATCAACTTACCAAGTGCGAAAAAAACAATCCATTCTTCAAGTGTATGACTGCGGATTGTCTACAGCAAAGTTGAGGAAGGCGAGATGAAGCATCGGAAGGCAAGCAAATGCGGATATCCAAGAAAAGATGCTATCAATCTAGTGAGATTGGAAAGGACCAGTCTTCTATTAGCTGCTTCCAAAAAGCAAAAAACGATTACATAATTCCAATGTCTACAGTGAGCAGCTACAGAAATTAAATGATCTCATCGCACAGAAACTTCCCAACCTGATCAAACGTAAGGGTGTGGTGTTTCAATGCAAGACCACATACAAATTGTTGCACCTTGGTTGGGATGCATTGTCACATCTTGACACATCCACTTATTTCGCTCCTTGCAAAACTGCTTGAATGGTACAACATTTGCTTCTGAATACTTCCATCAAACAGCACCTTGACGGGAAAGCACCTTGGAGAGAAAGATAGGAGGTTTTATGAATGCGGTATTATGAAGTTCCCCTAGAGCTGACAGAAGGTCATCGAACAAAAATAGTTGCACTTTGAACAACCCAATCTAAATACTTTTTATAAACTTACAAATGTCAAAAATGAACGGAATCTCATATCATCTTCCCTGTTGATGTTTATTCTGTCAGAATAAGCCATTATCTCAGCTAAAACCCACGTGTCTGTCACATTACGATCGCGCTGATCACCTACGGATGCATAATATGTATTCCTGTCAGATGTAGCAGAAAACCTAATAAATCGCCACACCATTTTAAATCAAATGACAGATCACACCAATGCAAAACAGCTATGCACGCGTATACATTGAATACTTTGTTCTATAAATCTATTCTAAAATTTTCATGGACACCCCTCAATTGTTATTTTGATTGCAAATCAGTGATAAAACCATCCATCCATACTTTTAGATGCGAGCACTTTATTCTCATTTCAAATTCACAACGCGGAATTCCTTTTCTGTTTTTAAGTGAGAATGGCCAAGAAATCATAAACTGCAATTGAAGCATTACCATTTCATTTAGTTTTTTGTCGTATGCGCGTTGCGCATGACATTGAATTCAATTTTTTTTTTTTTTAAATTCAAATTGACATTTAAATGTGCTAATTAATAGCAAACGCCGCCATTGATTAGACAGTTGAGTTCTTGTTAATTTTACTGAACAATTTAGCTCACTTTTATTATTGTTTAGCGGTTTGACATTTGACAGTTGTAATTCTCGTCTGCACTAATCATGATCTTCTGTCAAATATTTGTCATCGCAACTAAACTGCGATACAATAGTTTGTGGAACAAAAACGAAAGGAGAAACAAAACAAAAGGAATGAACAGAAAAACAGAAAAAAACAAGCAGCAAAAGAAGTTATTTCGCACTCTTGGCCTTGAGATGTTATTTTGTTTAAAACTGTACCGTTTCAACTCTAAATGACATTCTGGTATAACTTCAACAGCGAAATGTCAAAATCATTTTCGTCTGGGCTATGTTCGTTAATCATGTTTCCATTTTGCCTCTCTGCTCTGATCCCTCTTCACGGACGATAAATGTGTCTTTTTGGGTTTTTTTGTTTTTTTTTTTTTCTTGTTGTTGTATACAACATTTTTGTGGAGTTTTAAATAAAATGACAAACAGACAATTATTATAAATATACAGTCTAGCCAGTCTAGAAAAAGATAGAAAACAACAAAATGACATAGACACACTATGGAGGGGGGATAGAGACGGTGAGGTGTGATTGTATCATACCCATACAATGTTGGTTAAATTAATTGAGCTTTTGAGAATGCCATGGCTAATTGAAGAATAATTTGGCGTGGATTGCAATTGAAATTGTTAGTTGCCGGACGATTGCCAGTTCAAGGTGCAAGTCAATCGATGATTGTATCCGGTTTCGTTTGGCTCTGTATGTCTAATCAGATTTTCACATTTTTGTTTTTTTGTTTTCTGTTTTTTTTTATATTACTTTGCACTCATTTACGTCAAACTAAATGACTTTGACAGCAGTACGAATGTGTATGAGCATTCATAGGTTTTTACCTTGACTTGGGGGGAAGTGTTGTTTTGGTTTTTCACTTTGAATACGTTCATTTCTATTTGTTTGATGTTTGATGGATGGTCTTGAGAGAAACTTGTTGATCTATGACGGTTGTTGGTTGTTTGACAGTACTTTGTTCCGTCATTTCTTTTCTTAGCAATGTCATGAGAATTATTATGATGGTGACCATGTATGATATTTTTCCGATTTTGTTTGCCCAGACACCTTGTCGACAGGGAGACTAACAGCCAAACGAGCATGATTACATGTATTTGGACAGAGGCAACAGAAGGCATCACAATTGTCATCATTTGTTAATTGCTCATGCGCAACACTAATGAACATAAAATATGTAAGTGCTACTTGTACATAATTTGAATGATTTGTTCATGTTTCTTTGAGGTGAAATAGGGAATGTCTATGAAGAAACTGTTTCATTTATAAAAGGCTCAAACTCCAAGGACTCTTAAAAGTCACTTTGATTGGGAAAATGTTCGCCTGAAAAAAGAAAGGCGGAAGAGACATTTAGTGCTATTGCAGTTTGAAAGCTGTTTATAAGCCAATCCGCATAGAAACGAATGGGTAAAATGTGTGTATCACGTCCTCCCAGTTTGATATTGCGACACTGAACCTGTTGTTAAGACTAGCAATTAATTTAGTGATTAATTATTTCTTTGAACTTTAGAACGGCAGATAGCCTAATTCGAAACTGGTCTACTGTGAGGTAAGTTTCGAACGAATGACAGCATAGGTCGTCATCTGCTTATCATAAACGGAGAATGGTAGTAGGTGAAATAACATATCCCAATACAGAATCCAGAGTGAAATCCATTGATTATTCACTTGCGATATGCAAGTTGAGAAGCCGAGAGCAAGGTAAGAACTGTGTTCTGACGAATATGGTTGTCAATCACTTTCAGAATGAATGATGCCAATCTTATCGTTCTTAAGTTATTGGGTTCAACTTTAACATCAGTTCACAATTCGTCCATCATGTCTATTAAGTCTATTTAGTAGATCCAAGCTGTTTATTGCCCAATTGATCTATGTGTTCCTAGTCAGATTAAAATGAGGTTGCCTCTGACTGACTCCATATATAAAGGGTGTCCCAAAAATCAACGTCAAGCCAGAAGCAAGTGGTGCCGGTTATCACAAAATTATAAAAAAAAAATCCAAATCATGTACTTTTAAAATTATTAGCACTCAAAATCGAGAAATCTGACACCCTGTGACGATCTTTCAAGTACTGTGACCGCAAATCTTTGCTTTTCTTCGGTTTTTTTGTTGTCACGTAACCCTGAGTAACTGTTCTGTAAACTACGGTCGAAAATTGAAACATAACTATATCGGTTTTAACTAATATATTGCTTTTTTGTCTATCTATGCATCTGAAAATCATTAATCACCCAACTTGAACTGACTGTACTGACAAAAAAATGTACTATGCCATTTTGGCAAGTAACTTTAAAAGATGGCGTATTTAGTCCGGATTCCAAAATGGTATGACACTTACTAGACTAACGCTTAATTGAGGACAAAAAAAATATTTTGTTAAAGAAACCCGATTCATAGTTAATTCTTTTTAATAAGTTAAAATGAGTACAAAGTGTGAGCGAGACAGACAGTGACACCGTGATTGAGACGGATAAACACGCCATTTCGACTAGTTTAAGTGAATCAGGTAGAAATGCCACCGTTGTCATTTCATTTCATTTTTGCCTCGTCACAGATCACACAGAACACTACGTTCTCTTGGTGTACACTCTCTGGATAGCCATCTACCGATCTTGTATAAGACGAGCATATCTTCTGGAGTTGCTGTCTTCAACGGCTTCTGCAATTTCTTGTCGCAGCTCGTTTAAATTTTCCATCGGCTTAGAATAAACTTTTTCGATAACGGGCTGGCCACGAAATTGTACCAGACCACCCTATCCACCTGTTGGAGTATTCCCGATCGAGGAACTCTCGTACTGTGCTAGCATAATGCGCTGGGCAGACATCTTGTTGATACCACATGCATGCATAAATATTTAGTAGCACGTCTTCCAGTAAATTTGGTAAGTGGTTCTCCAAAAAATCTAAATAAACCTCGCCAATCAAATTCTGCGGCAGCTCGAATGGGCCAACAATTCTACCATTCAAAATTCCCGTCCACATGTTTACTTTAAAATGGTACTGTGATCTATCTTCCCTCATCAAATGTGGATTTTCCACGTGCCACCCGTGCAAATTTTGGAGGTTCATGTAACCGTCGCTTTGAAAAGTTGATTCGTTCGACCTAAGAATTGTTTCTTCTCTGCAACCTCTGCAACATCGTTTGACAAAATTGTACGCTTTCTGGATAGTCCCGGGGTAGCAGACTTTGGACTCGTTGTACATGGTACGGATGGAGCTGGTTTTTCCTTAGAATTCGGTGTGCTGTACTTTTGGCCACTCCTATGCTTTCTTCAATTGGACGTACTGAGGTACTAGGGTCTTGTGCGACTGCTTGTAAGACTTCGTCCTCTTAGGGTATGACGGGTCTTCCCTCACTAAACATTAGATTTGGAAATCGACCCTCTGAGAATGACCGGTGCACATTTACAAATACTCGATGGTCCGGATGACGCTGAGCATTTGGCTATCTCTCATGATAAAGTCTGGCTGCAGCACTAGCATTACACCTGCATTCCCCATAAATGAGATGCATGTTAGCATATTCCTGAGCAGTGTATCGAGATGGCATGATGGCATTCACACTACACAATTACGGGATCAACGATCAATAATCGCCCAGAAACAATCCAGTGATATAAAAAACTCGTGGCTCATCATTCAATCCGTCTGAGGATTCAGCAAGGCATGGCTGGAAGTAACAGTCAAGAGAACGCCGTGTAGATCTTTAGAATCTACTTAGAATATAGAGAATGTAAAGGGTGTTTTTGTTAGAGGTTTGGTTTTTAAACTGACAATACTGTGTCTACAGATTGTCAATTTGGCTGATGAAAGCTGATTTGTGGTTAGTACGCTTTGCCATTTTACGATAAATAGATTAACGCCAGAACAACGTTTGCAAATTGTGCAAACTTATTTTGAATATCATGGTTCGGTTCGCCAAAATTATCGTGCGCTACGTCCATTTTACGGTCGACATAATCGTCCATCTGAGCAAGTTATTCGGAACACGATGAATCGTTTTCGCTCCACGTACACTCTAGTGGATTATACGCATCCATCCCCAAGGACGACAAACAGTGCGAACAGAAGAAGTTATTGCCGTTGTGGAGGAGCACAGTGTTGAGGAGAATCCGAATGAGTCGATTCGCCATCGTGAACAGCAATTGGAACTATGCCCATCCACTTTGCAGAAGATTTTACGTAAAGATCTTGGCTTAAAAGCTTATAAGATCCAGCTTGTGCAAGAGTTGAAACCGCATGACAAAACCGCGTCCTATGTTCGGTGAATAGGCCGAAAACCTGATTCAGCTTGATCCTCATTTTCAACGCAAAATTTTTCTCTCAGAAAAGGCCCATTTTTGGTTAAATGGATATTTGAACAAGCAAAATTAGCGAATTTGGAGTGAATAAAACCCAGAAGCCTTTGTCGAGACGCACTTACAACCATTAAAAAAGTATCAATCAGAGCAAATTCGTAAAGCTTGACATTTCAAAGCCGCTTGACAAAGTTTGGCTTTACATCAGTTAGGTTCAATACGATTCAAGTTATTCAGGGCTGATGTTCACAAAAAAAGGACTGGTATGCCGCAAGGCTGTCCGTGTTCGACACGTTTTTTTTATTTTTATGAATAATCTCCTTGCTATTGAGCTGTAAAGTGAGAACGAGGGAACGCAATGATCACTCTGTCATCGAATGGAGTAACCAGTTATCATTAGTTTGTGACACTTGCATCGGTGAATGTGTATCATTGGAGGCCTAAATTGGAAATACCTCCCATTCGACTTCACCAAGCATGTTGCCAAGTGTTTAAGTTTCTTCAATCGACCAGACAAGAACCATAGGAAAAAAATGTGGGATACAACATTGATTCTGGCTTAATTTTGAAGCTACGTTCATGCCATTATATGTGGAATCAGTGGACATCAATCATCATTCAAATGGCAGTGCCTCAAGCGCTCGGTCCACTTTTTAATGACTCGGTCCAATATATGCGGCATTATTCTGGCAATAGCGTGTCAAATGTTGGCCTCGAGCTTGTTCGAGTGGTGTCAAATCGCATGTTCGCGGCGGAAAATTATAGAACAGTCGCGAAAATCCTCCTTTACAACTTCTAGCTTTGCGTCGTTTATATGGGATGTAGCGCCATCTTGTTAGAACCATAACTCAGATTTATCGATGTTGTCGAGCTCTGACCACAATAATACCTGAGATCGTTGAGGCTAACCATGTCTCCTTCCCTATTTCGAAAGAATGCCGTCATGCCATAAACCGCACCAAATACTAAATCTTTGTGAATGCATTGATGTTG
The DNA here is from genome assembly GCA_963966105.1 of Volucella zonaria. Classification (NCBI taxonomy): domain Eukaryota; kingdom Metazoa; phylum Arthropoda; class Insecta; order Diptera; family Syrphidae; genus Volucella; species Volucella zonaria. The sequence goes on along the minus strand of OZ014530.1, from coordinate 28,617,124 downwards.
GCTGAACACTTGTGGATTGTTTTCACTCCAATAACGGCAATTTTGCTTGTTGACATAGCCGCCGAGCCAAAAATGGTTTTCTGACCAAAATCCGGATCTCCGGCCAACATTTTCAGCGCCTAATTAACGAACCCACGGCGTTGTCTATGGTCGTGTGGCTTCAATTCTTGCATCAGCACAATCTTATACGGATGCAGGCCCAAATCCAATTGCAAAATAAACCGGGTCCACTCTCTGACTATGCCCAATTCTGCTGATCATGTTGGAATCCTTAACTAAGTACACAGGACGAACGTCAAAAACTATCAGTCATTGCCATTGTATATGACAAACTGTCAAAAGATATAATTTTAGAATTCTGTATGTCTCATATGCTCTCAAACTGGCATATGAAATCTCTTGTCATATCCCCTGACAATTTTGTCTCTAAATAGAAATATGTTGTGATGAAGTTATTTGACAAGAACGTATTTTGACGTAAAGCTCTAAACGTCACTTAAATGAACGTTATGCTGTTAAATTAGCAAAGTCAAGCCATCATGTCATTCTTGAAGTTGAAACTATTATACTGCAATACAAAATCCACAAATGTCATTATTTTCACAAATGTCAAACTGTCAACTGACACAAAGTGCGGAATTCAACACAAACGTAGAGTCCAGAATTTGTTTGCCATCGTAATACACAAGCTTATTATTTCGCCTTAGAACAGGCAATTTTCACTCATTATCTTCTTATCAAATATAATCCGCTTAAATCATCTGAATGCGGCAGTACTAAACGTCAGACACAATACTACCCGAATGCAGTCATTATTTTATTGCCTCAAACCGTACCGTGACGCAATAAAACACACAAGCACAACCAACTTAACTTCAACAGTAGCATAAAGTCATAAAATAAAACGGTTTGATTTAATTTTACCATTCCATTGGGTTTTATTGCCTTTTTCCAGTGGAAATTGGAAAGTAAAACAAATGACATTTGTCATGTCGTATTGTGATGTATGCAAATAGATGTATGTGAGTTAACTATCGTCAATTGGCCAAGTAAATTGGAGAGAAATTATTGTTTTGTACGCGCTTTTAAGTTAAAATTTCATCAATAAAAATGAAAACGTCAAAACTGATTGATTTTAGTTGACTGGAACGTGCGTAGATCATATGACGTTTTTTTATAACGATGTGATTTAGTGGGAGCGTCATGAACTGTCAAATTAAAGTGAGATGTTGCAAATTTTATTTTGCATAATTGGCGGATAGTTTTGTCAGTTGGCTGTCACTAGGTTGGACTGTTGACAACAAAAAAATTTATTTTGACATGTGCTTGATGTTGAACCTTCTAAATCATGTAATTTGATAAGCTTGAGACATATCTGAATTCAAAATGTGTATTTTAAATCATGACAACGCAGCCTGGCAAGTTAAATACAACTGTCAATAAGAAGACATTTTGTCAACTGTCAAAATGAAAACCCCGTAACCGTTTGACAGTTGACATTTGGCATGCCACTTCCATACAAATTGTTACGAGTATTTGCAACGCGCATGGTTCTTCTGTATGATATTACAATGTTACGTACCTTCGAAGGATATGATATAAATCTCAGAAATGTCAAAGTTCATCATGTTTCCATTCTGCAAGCAACCTCGACCTCAGATCAAGCTTCCGCTGAAAAACCACCGAAGCCTTCGAATACCAGCAGTGCTTGCTTATTTTTTTTTTCTCTTGATTCAGCAATTATTCGCATTCCACTGAACAGAAACAATCATAAACAAATGGGAGTTCTGCGGAAAATTGTTGCACGCGTTCACTGTCTCCCCCTTTCGACAACATTGTTGCGAAAATCTTCAATTATTTCCATCTACATTCGAGGAGAGGATCACGGCTGGGACTCCGTCCGCGAGCATCAAGTACCAACATCATTTCTTCGTTTTTCGAATTTAATTTGTTTTTCAGCGCGTTTTTGCATTTTTATTTATCGCTCACATTATTCGTACACCGTGAGCTTATCAGGATAGAAGCAGGTGAACAACACCGTCCAATGTTTTGGAATTTTTTTTCCTCCCCATTTTTTTTTTTGTGGCAGATATCTGAATGTATAGGAATGAGTATGCACATACGAGTATGTGGTATCCATTTTGTATCATATCTAACCGAGTGCCAACTTTGTTCGGGGTCAAAAAAGGCAAGAGAAAGAAACAAAACGTGAGACAAGATAAGCAGGAGCATAAATGTTGTTGACTTGATTTCGACTGCCCTGTGGTGCAACTAGAGCCAGTGGCATCACTTGTTGGGGTTCGCGTGGATCGAAGACATTTGATTTTATGTCAGAAATGAGTTTGCATACAAACATACCATCCTTCTCACTTTTTTTGTATCATGCAACTTAAATATGATCTTTGGTGGATGTAACACCTTATCGACAGGAGTATCTTAAATTAGGCACATCTGTCACCAATTTTAATAATTTCCATTTATAGAATTGAAGAAAACAAAACTTCTCTCATGATATATATCCCGAAATTTTATTATTTTCTTGCCTTCAATGAACGTTACATTAGTAATTTTCTCAATTAACTTTTTCATATATATTTTTCATATACAGCACTACCTTTTTTTATATTTTGCATACATCTCCCTTGATATATGTCATGAAACTTTCTAAGTGGCAGTATAAATCATTCAAGCCGGCTACAGCCCTCAGTTGGCTTACCTCTCACAGCGTATCACACTCCTTAAGAGCATCGATAAATTGACTATCGACACAAAAGTTATACTTTCACCCAACTTATGTCATGAGAGCTGTTTATAAATCTTTCGTTACTAATCTTTTCTTAGAATTCATGTATCCATAGCCAAAGCCCAAAAGCCCTTGTTCTTGAAAACAAAAAAAATCTAATTCAGCTGCTTTATGAATCTCATGCAAGAAATGTTATGTCAACTTCCTCAAAACCGGTCAACGACAAAACGAAATCCACCTTCCTATTTTAAAATCTCATAAATCCATTTACCCTCTTCAATCACAACTTCAAACCTCATTAAGAGATAAATATCTCCACATTCATCTATTCATCCATCTGTCTCATGATAGACATACATAAATCCCCAAAGGAGTATTAAATATCCGCTTAAACAACAACCGGCATTTGTTGACAGCTATAGCGCTTACGACAAGATAAATTAAATTCGATTCGTCCGTTTATTTATTTTTTTTTTTTTTAGTTTTTTTCTTGGAGTGTAGGTATCTAGTTATCTGCGAGAAAGTTCGCATTTGCACTCAGTTGAGAATAGACCCTGCAGTGGCAGCAAATCACAATAACCTATTGTGTAGCATGAGAGCGAGTTTAGAGTAAGCCTGCCAACACATTTATTCGTGGAGAATCTATATGCCTGAGTCGGCGAGTCGAGTGATTTATGAATATTCATCATTACCTCGGATGGATTTAGGACCTGGATGTGTTTGTTTTGACTGTGACCAATGAATTCTAGTTAGATCTGAGGGAGGAGAACATGACTCCTAGCTATGGAAACAGTGACGGGCGGTTTGTTTGAAATAGAGACCAACGCATAAAAATGGAAAAGTGGGAGAAAACATACGAATACTGTGGAGATGGATGATGGTAGCCGTTGTGCTGAGTTTTGTTTGGATTTGTTGGTGAATGGTGGATGAGTTGGTGAAATTGCTTGGAGAGAACAAATCAGTAGAGAGAAAATAGTCTAGGACCTAATGGATATTTATGATTACGATACATAGTTAAAGAAGGAGGTTTCGATTTTCTGTTTTTATTAATATAGATCTGTCGAAATGGGGCATTTGTCAGGCGTTTTGATGTTTTGACGTTTACTGTTTGACGTTTGAAATAAGAATCAACTGGTCTTCGATGAAATTATGAGAGTTTCAAGTTAAGTCATGCGATGTTGTTAAAGCAATTTGATTGTTGGAAATTTATTCTATATATATTACTCGATGTCTGTGCTCGACGAGCTGACAGACGTGCCATGTATCATCATGGAATCGTAGTAGATACCAGTGTGAGATGAGTTCTTGGAGCATCATATTGTACAACTGCTGCTGATGTCAAAACGTAAACCTGTATGGTTAACACATCGACGTCGGTTATTCCAGCAAAGCTTACAGAATTTTTGACACTGACATCACAGGGATAGTGCATGTAGGCATGTGGGTTTGACGCACTGCTAGTTGACTTAGAGATTGTTGTAAGTCCACTACTCGCTTAGCTCTGTCACAGAGCTGCACAGTTTGTCATAGTGTCATCCAGTACAAGTCTTCACGTATGGGAAGATAATTGAGGAAGAAACTGGTCATTACGTTCTATCTATGATATTTTGCCGGACCTACTCCACACTTCTCTTAAGAGTACAGATTTTCAGTTTACATCTACTTTCATCTCTGAACTGACGCGCTCTGTATTTGGAAAACTGTCCAATGAAATGGATCATCAGCTCATTAGAGTGAATTTTGATGTGCAGTTTCGATGACTCTTGGAAGGGAAGGATGCGAATGAACGTTTTTTTACAAAAATTTCTAAAATCCAAAACCTTTTAGTCAAACTGTAGCAAACGACGACACATTGAATAGATAACTTCAGGCAATCAATGACAGATCGATATTCTGAGGATAGAAAAATAGTGCCCAATTTGTCGAAGTTGATTCCAGTGATCCAGTACACTCTGTGGATATCTGAGCTATATTCGACAGGATCTTAATTTTGTCTCAAAACTCTGCAAAATGTTGTAAAAAAAGAACGAAGTCGGCTGCATCTCTGCGTTCCACAAGAGTGTTTAGGTTAATAAGGTTGAGATGGCTTTGATAGGGGAGCAGAGTAAAAGGATCATCCCAGGGTAAACCTCGAAGAGCAAATCGAAGAAAACGGCGCTGGATGCTTTCGATTCTCGAGATATGAACGCGATGATATGGGGACCATACTTGATTGGCGTACTCTAGGAGGGGACGAACAAAGGTAATTTAGAGGGACCTGGTCACGTGTGGGTTGGTGAATTCTTTGGACCATCGTTTTACAAAACTTAGTGCAGAGTTGGCTTTAAGGATTATCCCGTCCATATGTAAACGGAAGTTGAGCTCCCTATCACCCAAAATGCCGAGATCGCGAAGAGATTCAACGGAGGAGAAGAAGAGGTTTTGGAGAAGGTAGAGTCGGTGCCGCTTATGTGAAAAGGTGATGGATTGGCTTTTGTTGATATTAAGTTCCAAACAATTATTGAGGCACCAGATCGAAAAACTATCAAGGTCTTGTTGAAGGAGAAAGGAGTCATGGGGAGAGGAAATTGTTTTGAAAAATTTGGTATCGTCGGCGTAAAGGGAGACGGACGAGTGTTTGATGATCGATTTATGGTTAATATAAAGAGAAGGGGACCGAGATGGCTACCTTGAGGAACTCCAGAGGTGGCCAAAAATAGAGCGGAGTGGGCTGACCTAAAACGAACACTGTAAAAACGGTTTTCGAGGTAAGAGGATATCCATTTTAACAGTATGGGTTGAAAGCCGAGGGCAGACAATTTGAAGAGTATTAATCGATGAGAGATTTTATCGAAGGCTTTGCTAAAATCGATTGCAACTACATCGACTTCGTTGCCGTTCTCTAGGGCAGAGATGGCAAAGGATACGAACTCAACGAGATTTGTGGTGGTTGACCTACCCTTTAGGAAGCCATGTTGTCTAGGGGAAATAAGTGATTTGCATTGGAAACTTAGAGCTTGATACAAAATACTTTCGAGGAGTTTGGGTATATGGGAGAGTTTAGCGATTGGACGATAGTTTGTTATTTCGTTCTTTGATCCCTTTTTGTGGATCGGGGTTATAAAGGAGGTTTTCCAAACCTGAAGAAATTCTCCTTGTGAAAGGGATAGACGAAAGAGATCAAAAAGGGCAAGGGAAAGAGACGAAGAACATTTTTTAAGAAATATGGCAGGGAGGCCATCTGGACCGGGTGTAAATTCGTCATTGAGTTGGTGTAATTTATATTTGATATAAGAGGGGTCCAAGATGTGTGAGAGAAGTGGGCCGTTGGAGAAGTTCAGTAGGTAATGAAAATAGGATGGATCTGGTACAAAGGAGTCGTTGGTGAAGGATTGTTTAAAGAAGCTGCCAAATAGGTTGGCAATTGTGAGTGGATCGGTTGATGACTTGTTGTTGAAAGAGAGGGAAGGAGGGTAACCATCGGACTTTCTTTTGTAGTTAACTAAGGACTTAGGGTCATTTATAAGGTTGACTTGCGCATTATTAAGGTAACGCTGGTAAAGGAAATCGTAAAGTTCGGTGAAATGAAGATAAGCACCAAGATAGTTGGAATAGTCGGAAAAGGATCTGGTACGCAGGAAAACAGCCCATAACTTGTTTCTCTTATTTCGTAAGGAACGAAGCTTGCGAATATACCAGGGAGGACTAGTAGATAATGTTTTAAGGCAGGAAAACGGAACGTAAAGGCTAAAAGAATTAAATATTTCTTTATAAAAAATGGATAAGGCATCATTTACACTTTGGTTCTGAAAGTTAAATGGGGATCTGCTAAGATAGTCACTGATTTTGTGAAAGTTTGCTTTATGAAAGTCGTAGGATGAGAGAGTTGTGGGAGGAGTGGACTGGAAAGAAGAGTTATGAAAAAGTGAAAGTAGAAGGGGGGGGGGGGGGGGTAGTTGTCGATTGTAGAGAAAGATAGGGGACAAAGTGAGACTTAGGAGTTAATCGAATCTGTTGTGAAAATAAGGTACAATTGCCACTCCATATAGTTGGATACACCACTGACTTGGCATAGACTTGAGTCTTTTAAGCGATCTAAGAAGAGACATTCCTTAGCTGAGTTGGTATTTGAAGCGATGAAGAACGATTGATCGTCTGATGGAATCCACTGTAGCTGAGGAAGATTAAAGTCGCCGAAAACAAAGATATCGTCAGTAGAGTCAGACAGGTCAATTGAATAGTCGATCGCATTGACAACAAGTTGGTAAGATTCGGTAGGTTGAGCTGGCAGGATGTAGCAACATAAAACATAAAGGGACTTGAAGGGAAGTGATATTTTTATAGCGACAAAGTCGACTTTAGATGATGAAGACATGGTAATGGGAGAAGAGTTAAGGCTGTTGTGGATCGCCAGTAGGACGCCTCGAGAGGGGGAATCATCATGTGGGCGGGTAGGATCGTCGTCGCTAAAGACATTAAAAGTAGGGGGGAACAATTCCTGGTTCTTTACGTCGGGAATCAAATTGGTTTCAGTCAAGGCGTAAATATCAAATGGAAGAGAATGCGATTGACGTAGGACAGCATTAGTTTTAAAGCGAAGACCTCTTACATTCTGGTAGTAAAATGTAAGAGGGATGTTGTGGGGTGGAGATGTATGGCGGGATGGTTTAAGTGCTAACAAGGAAGGCACGTTATGGACGAAAAAATTTATCATGGTGAACTCGGCTTCGCTATAGTTGTGGGACTCGTTTAGAGTGAACGTAGTGGCCGAATGCAGCAAGGTCATTATGAGACCTTCTGCATTCGTCATCACATCAATCGGGGGAAAGGTGACCTTTCCAAGTTCGTCCTTAATTTGTTGTCAGTTGGTGATGTTTGCACGCGTATCTGCCTCCATTCGCCATAAGTTCAGAATAACTTTTTCCATCAACTCTGCTGTCAAATAAACGTCGGCGCCAGTCTGTCAATCTCTGTGCGTTGACAGTATATTTGACAACAATCGCATCTTTAGAAATAGAAGGAATTCAATTCGGTTGTAGATTGAATTCAGGACTATTTTCAAGCTAACTTCGTACTGTGATGTATCGTATGTTCCTTGTCTCTTAAATAGTTTGTTATCATCGGTAGATATGACATATTCTGAGGTTGTCTTCCAAAGCAAGGACATCACCCCAAGTAGTCATTGCTCACCATTTCTCCTGTTTGAAAGTGAACCCTTATTGTGAAATGCCTGCCCAAACTACAGAAACAACCTATGTATATAGCTCAGCATTCTCCCCAACATGTATGATATCGTATCACGCATATCCAATGGCACCTATCACTTTATTGCACTTGCTGTTCTTTAGTTATTTGCTGCAGTATTGAGGTCACCAATCAACAAGTCACATAGTGTGCAACACGCTATTTTTCTTTGCTAAATGCAAACAGCGAAATAGGGTTGCAGTCACCCGAGTCTAACATCCATCTCTAGGTTGCCATAATAGAGGAGGATTGGCTGAATTCAAATTAATCCTGATTAAACTCTCTCTCTATTCCTTTTGACTTTATGTATGTACTCTCGATTCCTATTCTATGCAGTCGTATGTGCCTCGTCGTCTCCAATGGAGATGAATAGACGGCGGCACGAAGTACGAGTATAATTTACTTTAATAGAGTTTTGGCGCCAAGCCGAGCGTCTTCCCGCCACGAATATTTCAATGCACACTAGTGCATTGCATTGAAGTGTATCTAGTATCTACACTACCTATAAAAAGGTCATGTGAAATTTGATATAAACTGCTACAGTATCGCCAATGGCAAGTCCTACGGATTGCATGTTGCCACCATCATCTCAGTTGACACTCCCGACACAGTATAAAGCCTCAACAGACTCAACACCGTCAACACCGTCAACACCCGTCAACGGTCAATGGAAATAGTTTTCCATGATAGAGGATCTATACATATATATACTCTACTCACTCAGTGTATCCATGTGTGTATTTGTATGACGGTCAATAACCTACAAATGGATTCTGATGGCTAAGAAAGGATATCTAAACAAAGACTTCCACACAGCGATCGTGAATAAGATCTTAACAGAGCTCCTTTTGTTCCAAGTCCAAGTCTTCAACCATCTTCTCAGGTGTGCGTACAAGTCTCCAGGGTAGGAATGAACGACCTCTTTATTGCCTTTCTGTTTCATGACACTCACTTTACCTGCACAAATGCCAGATACGAACTACGAAGATAGAACCAAAACAAAATGCATTTAGATACTTTGCCGTATGCACATATATTTTGTTTGGATTACTCGTATTTTCATCCAGCACAAAGCATATTCGTATCTCGAATGCAATTATCCTTTCGTGCTTAGCATTTTCCAACTCTATAACTCCAGCTACGGATGTGTAGTTGATGTGTATGTACAAGGGCAGCTTCAACAAATCTTTACGAGGATCGGAGTTTCATTGTAGGTAGGCATTCGTCCGACAGGGCCAATTTCACATGAATCCATTGGAACGTTTAATCTCTCACGTAGTTGAAAATAGAGAAAGACCAGGACGACTCCCAGTCACGTAAAAAGGGTACGAAGGAACGGAGAACAGGAATAGAAATACAGAAACATTTTTTTTGAAATTTTTTTATTTTGTAAGAAAAACCAACACATGGAGAAGTGGGTGAAAAAAGCCGGTTGGTTCAACGACTGCGTGGTGAGTTTTTGTCCTAAACACAGAAGAAGTGAAACCTTCCTTGAATGGTGGACAAGAGGGAACTTAGGCAAAGGGAATATTAGTAAGGAAAAATGCCAACAAATTCTTGTTTCTTTTGTTGGGTTTTTTTTTTTTTTTTTAGCAAAATCAAAACAAAAACCATGATAACCCTAGGAGCAGAAGAAGAGAAGTTGATACTACCTTGGATGGCAAGTGGTACATGGTACAACTGGTGGAGATTCATAACCGATGCGATGTATTGGTGCTGTGTTCCATTGGGTGCAGCTTGATGTAACTGCTACGGGGAAGCCTTGGGATGTTGAATAATTTTATTTTATTTTTTTTTTTTTTTTTGTAAGGGTTAATGGTTGGCAGTGGTTTTGTGTCGTAAATACTTTGGGGGCGGAGTAGGAAACTCAATTTAAAAGAAGATTGCTGTTGAGGTTGTGGATGGTTTTTGGAAAATAATTCGATATCTGTATTTTTGGGGAGGATTGTTGGATTTTTGTGGTTTTCTAACAGTGTAAAAAGAATATTGAAATATTTGCGGATTTCGGCGAAAGGATTGGGCTTAAGTGAATCTTTCCTGGAGCTTAGGTACCGCGTAATATGGCTCTTGTTTTTGAATGCTGATTACATTTGAAATAATTCTAAAAGAATCTGCGTCGGAAGTGCTCCTGGAAATATGGAAAGCAATTATAAGAGCATCTACAGGCCCGTATATCTACCAATGATTTCACTTGAAATTAGACTACGCTGGCCTCCGATGCATGCGATTGTGTAGCTACTGATCCATGGGAACAAACCCTTGTCCATGCAGTCTAAACCTACAAATGCGAATGGTCTACAGATCTCTGGTGAAAGACATCCAATTTCTAACCAAAACATGGAACAACTCAAAGTCTTGGTTCGTAACTGCCACGACCATTCGAAACCAAATGTTTATTCGGTATTGACTTGACTTTTTCGAGTTTAAGTATGATGTGATGAGAATGACAGACTCACGACCCCAGGCAGGGTTCCTCCCTAATTCTAATTCGACAAACCCTTCAGAAGCAACAACGAGTACTTCGTGTCCTTAACGCTGTCCAAAAGCCTTTAAAAACCTTGTCAATATAATATTCTAGACCCTTTTCCGAATGCATGCATGAAGAAACGTTACTTCATCAATCTTACGACTGAGTGCAAAAAGATGGCTTTCACAACTAACTAAACGCCGTAACGACAACGCAGGGACTATCGCGGATACCGTCATCGTGATGGGAAACTTGAACTCTATGGTATGCATCGACAATTTCTGCAATTCCAATATCTCTGTCATTGCAAACGTAGGTATCATTGTTTTAGCAAAATATCTGCTACAAAATCGGGTAAGTACGAGTATCATCTGACGGACCAGTAGGTTAAAGAATAGATTAATCGCCGTTTCAAAAATCGTGACGGCATGAGACCACCATCTAATGAAAGTCATCCCTATCGGCCCTGTATCTGTTCAAAGACTCCACAATACTATTAACAGGCATGGTATGCTGTGAAATATGCCTTAACTATCATAGTGGAAGATATTGTCGGAAGATTGCAAAGAATAGAGAGCATGTGCCTTTTTGAAGACTCCTAAAATCTGATCGAAGGGCCCCGAGAACTTAAAGTGCAAAAACCAAAGTAGTAAAGAGGAACAGGCCCATTTCATCATCCGGAATACAGTAGTATAGTGTCCGAGATTCACAGATATGGAAAGATTCAATGTTGGATCTGTACTGCTACATGGGCGTAGAACCCGAAAAATGTCTTTTCCTTTCACAAAAAAATTAGAACGTGTTTAAATCACTGTCAGTGAATCATATTGCGGGTTTCCTAGCCTAAATGCGGGACTCCACAAGGGAACGGATCAGGATCGCTTTTCATGCAATGTATGTACGAGGGCTGTTTGATAAATACCCGTGTTGGAAGACAGGTAGCGCCACTGACCCAAAATGAGTATACCATCATTTAGTATAATCTCTTTTATCCAGCCTGTCAAAATTTGGTGACAATCCGACGCCTAGATTTGTTTTGACACCCATTTCAAAACATCGTGTTAGTGTTTTTTGCCACCATGGAAAAAGAGCAGTATCGCTCCGTGATCCGATTCTTGTTTTTGGGTGGCAAAACCTGCGAAGAAATTAAGCCCATGCTCGATTGTGTGTATGGGACCCATTCACCTTTCCGTACAACCGTTTACAATTGGTTTGTAGATTTTCGCCGTGGCCGCACGTCGGTGGCCCAAAAACGGTTACAGCAGAGGAAACCGTGGACAAAATCAGTGATCTCGTATCGGCGGGCCGCCGAGTGAAAATTCTCGAGTTGGCTTAGATAGCAGGCATTTCAACAGAATGCGTTGTTAGCCATATCCTGCACGAGATTTTGGGCATGAGAAAGCTGTCTGCGCGATGTGTGCCGCGTTTGCTCACACCGGAGAACAAGCGCAATCGTGATTCTACTTCAAAGATGTGGTGCTTGGCGCTGTTTAATCAAAATCCGGAGGAGTTTCTGCATGGTTTCGTGACCATCGATGAGACATGGATTCATTGGTACACACCACAGTCCAAAGAACTATCGAAACAATGGGTTCTACTCTGTGAACGTGCTCGAAAGAAGGCGAAGACCCTGTCTTCGGCCGGAAAGGTGTCAAAACAAAACTAAGCATCGGATTGTCACCAAATTTTGACAGGCGGGCTAAAAGAGATTATACGAAATGATGGTGTACTCATTTTGGGCCAGTGGCGCCACCTGTCTTCCAACACGGGTACTTATCAATCTGCCCTCGTACATTGGTCTCGCTCACAAAATACGATTTTCATCTAGTGTTATATGATATGATCCGTGAGATGTTGAAAGGACGTTTTCCCCGCTATACTACTGACATATTCTTAAGCTGCTTTTCACCAATTCGGAGGCAGGATCTCAAATATTATCATGTCAACATATGTCATTAGATACTCAGTATATGTCTTGTGCCCTAGCTGCGCATCCACACCCTATTGCTCCCCTTAATCTTTCTGTCAAAATCAAATTGTTTCACGTTTCACAAAATGTAACCTCCCTTCTCTAAATTGATAATTGGCCACCTGTCAAAGTGACAACTGTCAAAAACTTTAACTCCCTTCAAATTCGAATGGAAAGAAACCTCAAAACCGGCTGTGATAAATCCAAAAATATCTTTTTTTCAAATCTCCTCTTTATCCTCTTGTTGCATCGTTTACAAGCACGAGCAACACAAGACAACACGCGATGACGAATGTATAAAAGGTAAACAAACCAGGGCGAATGCCCTTTCCTTGTGACGTCACTAAAAAACGACCAGTACCCCAACATACTCGTACACACATTAACAGCAACATCAACAACAAACAAGAATCAAAACAAAGAGTGTAACGAACTCTGGTCTGAAGGTGGTGCATCCAAAAGTGCATGGCGGAGAAACGAGGATAGTACTGCCAATAACAACCGCTTAACTCTCAAAAAAACAACAACAACAAAAATAAAAGCCAGGGATGGCATCGACAAAGTAGGAACGATCAAAAAAGCCACGCAAATGCTACGCGCTTACACTTCACGTACTCGTATAAAAAGTAAACGCGCGAATACGGCCAACACAACAAAGAAACCAAAACGAAATGGAAAACCAGCAGATGAAATAAGGATGAAGCGACAAACTCTGAATTAATCAGCTAAAGAGCGCATACGAGTATACGAAAAAAAAGCAAAAAGAAAACAACAATAAAAAATAACAACAAAGTGGACAACAAATAGGAAAGCACAAAAAGAAAGAAAAAGCAAAAAAAAACTATAGAATAAGGCCTCGCCGGGAGACCGGTAGATTACGACGAATGATGTTATGGACCTGATGCGCGAGAGGAGGCAAAGTTACCATGTAGCCCGTTGTAAAGGCGCAACGCAGATAATGTGCCCCCAATGCGCTATCCATTACGAATAGGTAACAAGATCATGCATAAAAGGGAAGCATTCAAACCGGTATCATCATCGCTGTATTCATCCATTTGGTTGGAATGGTAGAAGCCTTTGCTGTTAGGAGTCAGAGCTGATAGATTGTAAATGGTAGCTGATATCTCGGTGCGCGTATTAGCCTGAATGCACCGTCTGATGAATTTGAATTAGGCAAAGCGGACGCACGAACGGATTTAAACCAGAGGAGGATGTCAGATGTGTGCAATGGATGTGAAGAGGCTCTCTTCTCTTATTGGCATTATTATCTGGACGATGCAATAAATTCTGATGTTTTTCTTCTGCAGTTTCACCGACTTAGCACATCCTCGGGTGGAGATTGAAATGAATGCGACAATATGCGAACAATATATCAGTTTCTTCAAGTCGGTTTTTGCTGCGTTTTGTTTTCATTTTGATTTGTTCTTTCCGTTTCCTTTGATCAGTGGGGGGTTTCTTCTATTTCTTCTGTGGCAATGATGGTGAATGAAATTTAAGAACTTCTGGGATTCTATACAATTTCTGACATACATGCGAGGGCTGTTTGATGAGTACCTGGATTGGTAGATAGGTGACGCTACTGAGCCAAAATGAGTGTACCGTAATTCAGTATAACCTCTTTTGGCCCGCCCGTCAAAATTTGGTAACATTCCGAAATCACGGTCTTCGCTCTCTTTGGAGCACGTTCACTGGGTAAAACCCATTGTTTCAATTGTTCTTTGGTCTCTGGTGTGTATCAATGAATCCATGTCTCATCGACGATCACGATACGATGCAGAAACTCCTCCGGATTTCGATTAAACAGGGCCAAGCACGTCTTTGAACTGGTCTCACCATTGCGCTTGTTCTCCGATGTGAGCAAACGCGGCACCCATGAGCTTACAGTTTTCTCTTGCCCAATATCTCCAGCACGATATGGCTAACAACGCGTTCAGTTGAGATGCCTGCTATCTCGGTCAACTCGCGAATTTTCACTCGGCGGTCCGCCAATACGAGATCATGCATTTTGTCCATGGTTTCCTCAGTGGTAACCGTTTTTGAGCCACCTGGGTGCTATTCATCAAAAACCGTCGTGCGGCCACGGCGAAGCTCTGCGAAATAATGGTAAACGGTTGTACGGGAAGGTGAATCGGTCCAATACACACAATCGAGCATGGGCTTGATTTCTTCGCAGGTTTTGCCACCCAAAAACAAGAATCGGGTCACGGAGCGATACTGCTCTTTTTCCATGGTGGCAAAAAACACTAACACGATGTTTTGAAATGGGTGTCAAAACAAAACCAATGGGCGGATCATCACCAAATTTGGCAGGCTGGCTAAAAGAGGATACACTAAATGATAGTACACTCATTTTGGCTCAGTAGCGACGTCTATCTTCCAATCAGGGTACTCATCGACCATCCCTCGTATGTGAACCAACTGTCATATTCTTTGCGTAAGTGTTCCACTATTGCTGATTTTCCAAAATACATATAACATTTCTATTTTTGAGATCTGCTAAATTCGAAGTGTCGTCCTAATCGTAGAGTACTATAGACTTCCAACTATAATAATTCAATAATAGTCATTTGCGGTGTCATCCCTGCGTGCCTGTCAAAACATCACCAGTTATAAGAAATGTCAGAATACGTCTTACAAATTTTGTATCAAGAAGTTTTGAAATCCATCTTTGAAAGCTGTTGTGCAAATGACTTCTCAACTTTTCAGATAAGATTTGCCTTTGTAACCTTAAGAAAATTAGTCAGCCTAAGACGAAATGGTTGCCATATTGGGCAACCTACACCTGTTTTGACACATCTAATAAACCGCCGGCAAACTTTGGAGGCCCACAGGCCTTTTTTCTGCCTTATTTTTTGTTATACCGAGCTGCCTGAGATCTCCGATTGTTGTACCTTCGAATCGGAGGATCGGTCATCATTTTCTTCTTACATTTTACTATCAAAACGTAAGAAGCTTGCGCTCTAAAACTCGGGCTGTTTGGTCTAAATCTCATGGCCTCTTGTTTGAAGTTTATGCCCTTACAAAAACCAATCTGATCGCGACATAAAGAGCTAGGAGCTATTCCCATCTTCTTATAATGTTTTCCGAGGTGTTCTACTTGCCGTTCACAATAACCTCAACTCTTCTCTCAGAACTATCTCTTCTTCTATCAAACTTGACTTTGTTTCGTTTCTAAATCTTTCCCACTAGTTCCCTGTACGTTATGTGTTGCTACATTCTCCCAGCTCAACTTATCGAATCCTAAATCCTTGCTATTAAAGGGATTGACCACTTATTGACCTAAGTGATTCCATCGACGATATCCTTACTTTTGGTGACTTTAAACTGGCTCTGCTGAAGTGTATTTCATCGGATAATCATTTCTTTTTTACCCCGTCAAACGCTAGTTCATTCAAGGAATGCCTATTCATTGATCGTATAACAGACTCAAACTTATGCCAAGTAAGTGGCGTCCCTTACTCCATCGGTAGGCAAGTAGACCTTATTTTCACTAGCGATGCCATTAACGTCTTGTCCCTTAACCCTTTTCTTCTCTCATTTTTCTATAACTCTCAACCCCAGTCCACTTCTTCCCCTACTATCTCTTCTTACAACTTCAATTAAGCTAATTATCGCAAAATTAATATTTATCTTAGCAAATCTTCTTTTGATTTTACCAACCTGTCTGATGCTGTCTCCATTTTTTATAGGGCTTTCCCTCCATTTCTCTTTACGTCCCCTTAACAGAAGACTTCGCTTTTTATGAAACAAAAGGAATAAATTATGGGTAGTTTTTCATCGCACCAATTCTTATTATGACTACTCAAGCTATCTTGGAACCTACCTCCAATTCACCCAGCTCTATAACTGCCTCTATCAGCGCGTTTTCGACACAGCGCAGACCAACCTTATCAACGATCCTAAGATAATTTATCAATTCGTCAACTACAAAAAGACGATTATCCCCCATCTCTCTCGTTCGATAATAATCATGACCCACATACTATTGCCAACTATTTTGCAAAGATTTTTGAACAATCATTCTTTGTACCTGACCCCATATATTTCAAGTACCTCCCTGATTTCTTCATTGGCCCTCTCTCTCTCTCTCTCTCTCGCTCTCCCGCTCTCTCTCGCTATCTCTCTCGCTCTCCCGCTCTCTCTCTCTTGCTCTCTCTCTCTCTCTTGCTCTCTCTCTCTTTCTCTCTCTCTATCAATCTTTTGATCCCAACCTTATTGAAGAAAACTTACAAAATTTCAATGATGAATTTTTACCCGGGCCAGACGGGCTCCCAGGAATATTTCTCAAGAAGTGTGCCTCCAATAATTTGTCCCCCACTCAAGGGGAATTCCTCCAAATTTGGAAGACCTCTTTCATAACCCCGATTCATAAAAAGGGATCAAAGAATGAAGTAACCAACTACTGTCCCATTGCTAAGCTTTCTCACTCACACATACCTAAAATGTTCGAAACAGTTAGCATGGATTTCTGAAAAGTAGATCGACTACTACAAATTTAGTTGAATTCGTATCCTTTACGCTTTCAGCCCTAGAAAAGGGCAACGAAATCGATGTTATTGCTACAGATTTCGCTAAGGCCTTCGATAAAATATCACATCAATTGATCCTCTTCAAATTGTCTTGCCTCGGTTTTGTACCCATATTGTTAAAATAGATATCTTCTTATCTAAAGAACTATTATTATAGCGTTCGTTTTAGGTCAGTCTTCTCAACCCCGTTTTTAGCCGCTTCTGGTGTCCCACAAGACAGCCGTCTAAGTCCCCACTTTTTCATTTTAACTATAAACGATCTTGACAGGATTATTAAACACTGCTCCCTATCCATTTACGCCAACGGCACTAAATTCTCCAAGACTATTTCTTCAGCCCAAGATTATATTCTCCTTCAAAAAGACGTCGATAGGTCTTTCACTTGGTGTATAAAAAATTAATGTCTCCAAAAGTCAATCTACGACTTTGTCTCGTAATCAATCTCCACCTCGACTTTATTTTCTGCATGACCAATCTGTATCCCAGGTTCAATCCCTTCGCGACCTTGGAACATTATACGATAGAGAGTTAAACTTCCGTTCGCATATTGATAAGATAATTTTAAAGCTAACTCATCGCTCGGTTTTATCTAACGATGGTCTAAAGAATTTTGCAGCCCTTATGTGACAAGATCGCTTTGTATTACCCTTGTCCGGCCTCTTCTCGAATATACCAGCCAAGTGTGGTCCCCCTTAAACTTGATCTTCTCCACCATTCCCTAACTTCCTAACCTTTAACTGTTGTTTGCACCGTCCGTCCATGTTCTTGTACGGATTCCTCAACATAACGTAAATACTCACTTTCGTTGAAACGCTGAAGATTTCCATATTCTAAAAGTGAAACATTAAATTCTGTTTGAAAATGTCACAAACTGTTGATTTTTCAATCCTAATAGAGGCAATAATCTTCCTTCGTCTCGAACTTGAGCCACATACTCTGGCATCGCCGCTGACGTTGATGGTCCCAGAAGAGTTCTTTCAACCACGGCCTCTTCTTGTCTTAACCTATGCATCAGTTGGGTGCTCGGTCCATCACAGAACCATTGAACATTGAACTGAATCCAAAACGCGCGACGTGCACGAACTTTCAAATATTGCTCGACGGTTATAATCTTAACTTGCAAATTTTCCATCGCGTACGCTTTATTATTTGCGGCCTTAAAATCGATGAAAAGATAGTGTTTCATCTTGAAATTCATTGCAACTTGAGCGTGAAAATTTAGAGTGAAGTCGATTTATTGTAACGAAACCTTCACAAATATTGTATTGTATTTGCCGATGAGAGCTAATACGTTCATCCAACGCAGTAAAGACGTATCTACGACGTTTTATGATACATAAGACAGATGAAGAAGAAATTCCAGTAGCCGGGTCTAATATCATCTTTCAGATCCGCGAAATAATCCGGTAGATCTTTCTACCAAAACACTGCTACCAAGTCTAAAATCTTCTGCCATCAACACTGCAGCTTTGCTGTTTTTCAGCTTGCTTAAGACTCCCCCGGCCTTTTTTTTCATTGCGTGTGAGGTTAATTCCATTGGCCGGAGCAGGGTTTTTTCGTACGCTGTCACTCTCCTTTGATCTTGCCAATTGAAGCATTTGTTTTCAGTTTTACTGGAAATCAGCAAAAAGCGCAAATTCTTTTTCGAAGCAAGTGGCGTCTGATCTGACGCCTGAAATATCGAAAACACCTTTGGAGGAAAAAATTCAACACGTAATCTTCCTAAAATAACTGAATAGCAAGAATTAGCGCCACCTACAACTAGATACGTGCGTCTATATATTATAAATATTTAATTGTCAAGTGCCGACTATTTTCTGATATCAAAAATCAAGGGCTTTACCAGTTTAAACCGTGATAAATCCTATCGGTTTAGAAGAGAAATAGATAGACAAGGAAATAAATACTATACGTTGCGTGAGAAGGCGCATACCTTTATATATTGACAGCTGTCACTCGGCTTGAGGTAACATATTAAACAAGGAAATAGCGCAAAATTTCTAACAACGTCACAAAAAATCAGACTTTGACTTTGACTTTGTTACATCAAACAGGGGGCGGCTGCCATTTTTGGAATGCTTCAAATTTGACAGTTCGCAGTCGCAACGAATTGCACAATGTCTGCTTGAAGAGAAACCGACCGTCACAAAAATGAGTTCAAAAGATCTCGGACCAAGCTGAATAAAAAAACAATAGCGCTAAGTCAACTTACTACAAGTAATAATTTTTGAAAGTTAAAAGCAATCCTAGAGAAGCTTGGAAAATAGTAAATGGTATTTTAGGCAGAAAGGGAGTAAATCTTTTTCTTTTCAAGCGACAATTGCGATGGTTTAACTAATCAGTTTGCAGGTAATCGAAAAGGCTATACATGCTTGCAATCACTAGTCCTATCCCGGTCCATCAGGTAGCGTTCAATATTCAATATTTTTCTGTCAAGACCGTATGAAAGAAATTTTCAAGACGGTTACTGCATTAAAAGAGAAGAAATCGGCTGATGAATATGCTATAAAGCCAAAAGATTTAAAATATATTGTAGGCTTATTGGTTCTAGTTATAACAAAGCTGGTTAGGCCAACAGTACCTAAAGCTCTTAAAATATTTATTGTCCGTCCTATATACAAAGACGGGGAAGAAGACGGTATCGGGAACTACTCGCCGATTTCGATACTTTAGGTAACGGCCAAAAAACTTATTGCATACCTTGAAAAATAGAATATCCTGGCGAGCAATCAATTTGCTTTTAGGCCAAACAAAAATATAAGTCGCCTAATTTGAGACTTTGCAAATAAAATAAATACAAGTCAACAGAGAAACCAGCTCACAGTTATGCTTTTCATCGATTTTAAAAAAGCATTTGACACACTATGCCATGAAAGAGGAGGGCTACTACTATGGCTTGAGAATTATTTGAAACACCGATGATTTAAAGAAAAAAAAATAAAAATTGTGTAAGTGATGAAAAATGCTCAAACTATGGCATCCCGCAAGGTTCCAAGCTAGGTTCTATACTTTTTATTATCTATAGCAATGACATGTTGTTAGTACTCAGGAAAAGCACTGGGTTTGCCTACGCAGACGATTTTGGCAAATCACAAAGATGCTAAAATTGCTGAAAAAGTCATGCAGCCGCTCTGCATACGAGTAGTCTTATTATTATCGCTAAAATGGTCGCCGCCAAACCGAATGGCGCAATATGCTCGTTTTGTGTTTCGCGTTGAATAACGACCATTTCCTGTCATATATTGTCTTTCAAGGCTTCTAAGGTCCGTGGCTTGTTGACATAAATATTGGTCCTTTCGAGGGTCCTGGTTGATTATGGTCTTATTCCCAGATTGAAGAAAGTTGCTAGAATCTATTTTCCATCTCCGGTTGCTCGTCTGAAAGGGGAGGATCGTCGGGGTCGTATTCAGCTTCATCGATTAGAATTGTAGGAACGTTGTGGTAAGTTTTACCAGAGCACAGAGTGCATAAAGTTGAGCAATTAAACTATACTCTCAGGCAAGTGCAAGATCCCGTGCATCCCTTCTAGCATTTGCATGAGAGCGATTTGAGAACAATTGGTAAGGCTCGTTCACATAAAGTTATTATTGGTATTAAACCAAGGGAGCTCTTCGACAAACCCCACTCTGTGCAACCCTTTTCCAAACTCAAGGGTATGTGGTACATCCGATACGAATGAAAGAAATCAGCCTCTTTAATTGGGGCCAAACATGTAATGTTCGCGTTGTCTGCTGATATGACAAACAAGCGGAATGAAAAGTCGTTTAGAGTGTCGATGGATGCGTCCCCTCCATACAGAGCAACCAGCCACTTCTCTCCAGCCTCGACTATATCCTCGGGACTAACATTTACGAGGAGAAGCACAATGGCCAGATGAATCATTTTCAGTTCTTTTGAAATGCACTCAACAATTTTGGTTTTCCTTGCCAGAGAAGGGGTGGTGTCGTATCCGCTACATGCGTGGAGGTAATTTCATTCCTCCTCCATAAAAAGGAGTGGTGGAAAAGTGAGTCCAACTTGACTGACTTTCGCCACTTGAAGTAAACATTTCGGATGTTCGAGCCCAATCCGCAAGGGACAATGAGTAGGTCCACATCCTCTCCAACCACGATAACGTTATCGTAGCATGTGCTTTAGTCAAGGGCGGTTCATATAATGCCAATGTTCGTACATTCTTTCCCGTTTTCAGCAAGGTACAAATATATTAAGGGTGAGCCAAAAGATGGTGTGGATGTTGGGTGTCAATTGCTGAATTCAATGTGGGTGATCTTTTTGACAGATGTCATCCAATCTTTGGCAATTTTAGTCATGGATTCGTTTACCATCCAACAACGCAGTTTTGTAATTCAACCTTATTACGATAATGGGCGTTCTATTGTATAAAAGTAACATTTCCTAAAATTCGTGACTTTTCCGGCAAACATAATCGCCCTAGTGAGTCCGGAATTCGAGCAATGGTGAAGCGTTTTGAAGAAACTGCTTAGCTCCATATCAGCATGCTCGGCCAGCACGTACACGCCAAAACATCACCACTGTGAAAGAAAGTGTTCAAAACCAGCCAGGCACCTCAACTCGTTGTCGCAGTCATCAATTGGGGCTCACTTATGGCATTTTACCGCGAATTTTAAAATTTGATCTTCATTGCACGCGTATAGGATTCGAATTACACAACAACTGAAGTCTTTTCGTCGCCGATTTGTTAACTTTGTCATCGAATTGATCTTTTCCGATGAAGTCCATTTTTGGATGGACGGGTGCGTAAATAAACAAAATTATCGTTTCTGGGGACCGGAAAACCCATACGAGATTCACCGAAAACCAATGCATCAAAAAAGAAATCACTGTATGGTGCGGATTATGGGCTAGCGGCATCATTGGCCCGCACTTTTTCGAAGATGAGGCTGGAGAGAGAGTTACAGTGAATGGAGAACGTTACTGCAACATGTTGACCGGCTATTTTTTTTTTTTCAAAATTTAATGAATTGGGTCTAGACGATCTCTGGTTTCAACAGGATGGTACTACTGCCCACACAAGCCATCAATAAATCAATTTATTACATACGGACGGAATTTGAAGATTGAATTATTTTGGTTAGATAAGAAGTTGATTGGCCTCCAAGGTCATGCGATTTGACACCTTTGCACTTCTTCCTGTGGTGTTATTTCAAGAGTAAGGTCTATGCCAATAACCCAGCGACAATTCAGTATCTCAAACATAACATGCAAACTGAAATTACGCCCATTGACCCACTTATTTTTCAAAAAGTTATCGAGAATTTTGACCTTCGGACGGTCGCTTGCAACAGAAACCGTGGTGGTCACATGAATGATGCTGTATTCTATTCACAATTGCCATAGATCAAATTTTATTAATCAATAAAACTCCACATTGATTTCACAATAAATGTGTATTTAATTTAATAAAAACGTCCACACTGGCTGTTGGCTCACCCTTTATACAGGGTCTTCCAATAGGGACTTCCGATCTTTGACAGTTGATATCGGCCATATTGTTGAAGCTACATCTATCAAATCGGCTGTCATTTATTCCGTCTATTTTACCAAATCACCATGGACGGACATAGCGTTCAACAACACGTGCAAATGAAAAAATTGTTTTATCAAAATGGGTGTTCTGTTCGGGCAACGCTTCGCCCATTTTACGGTCGCCATAATTGTCCTACCGAGAGGAGTATTCGCCATGTGGTGGATAAATTTGAGTCCGCTGTTTCAGTAAATGATAAACCAACACCCGTACGTCGACGAAACGCAAGCAAGATTTGCCGAAAACATGTGCAGGGGAGTCCGAGGCAGCCGATTTTGCATCGCTCACAAAATTTCGGCCTTTCATTGACCACAACTTGGCGAATTTTGCATTGTGGCTTGGGCCTGCACCCGTACAAAATTCAACGTGTGTTCGCTGAATGGGTTCTAGAGCAGTTGGAAACTGACCCTAATTTTCGTCAAAAAATCATCTTCAGCGATGAGGACCATTTCTGGATGAATAGGTACGTCAACAAACAAAATTGTTGAATTTGGGACGATACCAATCCACAGGAGATCCAAGAGCGTTCAATGCATGCCGAAAAAGTCACTGTTTGGTGTGGATTTTGGGCTGGCGGCGTCATCGGTCCATATTTCGACGTTGGCCAGGCCATCACCGTCTAAAATATCGTGATTCGTTCTTAAGCTATACAACTCGCTTATGGAATGCCCTGCCTAGCTCCTTGTTTCCTAGTCTTTATAACCTTTAAACATTTAAAACCAACGTTCACCGGTACCTCTATTTCCATCCTCCCTCGTTTTCCTTCGCCCGCGCTGTGTGCAAACATTTTAAGGGTACTTAATCCCTTGAGCGTGCGCAAATTATAAAAAAAAGAAAAAAAAAAACGGGAAGCGCTATTGGTCGATGATTACCAACTTCTTTTGGCCTGAATTAGATGATATGGACGCCAACGACATGTGGTTTCAACAGGACGGCGCTACGTTCCACACAGCTCACGCCACATTGGAAATTCTGCACGAGCGATTCTAGGGCTTGGTCATCTCACGTGGAGGTGATGTGAACTGTCCACCGAGATCGTGCGAATTGATCCCGTTAGACTTTTTCTTGTGGGGTTTTCTGAAGTCGCAGATCTATGCGAATAAGCCACAAACCACAGCGGCCCTTAAAGCCAACATAACCCATGCCATAGGTCAAATTCAGTCTGAGTTATGCGCCAGAATCATGGAAAATTGGACATTTCGGATGCGTGCCACCCAGAGAAGCCGCGGCGGACATTTGAACGATGTTATATTCCATACATAGTGGCATCGATAGGCTTTCCAAACGAATAAAATATTTCGATGATATTCCACACACACTTTGTTTTATTTAAATTTAAAGATAGGAAGCGCTTAATTAAAGACCCCGAATGGTCCTTTTCAAACTAAGAGTTGTACAATTTTTTGTCAGTGGTACCTGGCATTAGCATCGTCGAGGAGATCTGTTGCAGATGCAAGGCGATATACAATCTGCTTTATCGACTTACTGCTTCAAGAATCGTTGCCCTTACACTCAGTGATTCTATTTGGTGCACATTATTTCTCCGTGATTGAAGTAGTTTTTTTTTCAGCTTAAGAAAATCTTCAGTGATATTACCCGCCACAAAGAAAACGGATCCTCTGTACTTCCATAGAGCCTCTTGATGAACTTGAGGGCGATGATTCAGAAACTGAATCGCTGGACGACGACAGATGCCACAACATTACTAGAAATGGTGGTATCTCCTCCTGCAAGCATCATGTAAAGTGACTCCATCTAACGCTTATAAAAACTGTTGATTCTCCATAAAGCGACGCTTCGCACTTACTTCAATTTGCGAAATGACGCCACGTTTTTTCACTACTGTTACGCGACCGTCTTCAAGTGTGTTTCGAGATATGAAACAAACTCGCGGTGAAACCGACATTCACTTCTTGAAGGGCGCTGAATGAGCCTTATGGTATGTTGTGCCGTTTAATACCTTGTAGAATTTCGCGTCTATTTTGACGTATAACACTTCGTCATAGGCAAAAATGTTTTTTTTGTGAGTCTTGACGGCCGCGCCGCACTTTATGCACATGAAGATCGTGATTTTGAAAACTTTGCAAGGACATCTAACTGGTCCTAACAACATATAAAAAGATCAGAACTACTCGTACATCACGCGTTTTAGCCTTCTTTGTATACGATTTTACTGGCCTACGTTTAAGCCCTTTAGAACTGTCTGACCCTGGTCTGATCCTGATCTGAATTACTGTCGCCGCATTCATAAATCTAATTTAGAACAATCTCTAAAATTTATCATCAATGTGCTAAATATGTTTTTTTTTCTTCTTCTTTCTTTCCAGGTAAGTGAATCGGAAATGGAGACTTGCAAACCAGCAGCCTCGCCCCAAAACAACTCTGATTGCACTCAAGTACTCCTATCACAATTGTTCATTATTTGTTATATTTTTGAAAGTAAAAAAAAAAAACATTTAAAACTCTTCCCCGTTGACAGTCAATTACCCCAAAAAGAAGGTGCGTCTTCCTCCCATAAACAAAACATCAATGAGATTGAAAAAAAAAAAAAAAAAAAAAACACCGTTTACCCAAGCAATGGTAAGGTCGAGGCCGGTCATTGTACGCGCTCTCAAGATCCATCATCATCCATTAGGTACGAGTATCTGATATCTGCCTGTTTAATCAGATCACAAATTACAACACCAGCAGCAAAAAGAAAACATTCCAGGCAAAGTGTCTCTGAACTTTACTAATCGTTCAACTGGTGTACAAATAAAGAGAAGACAACCGAAAAAAAGAACAAAAGATACAATGGCTGACTTCCTTTTTTAAAAATTTTTATTTTTATTTTATTTTTGTAAATGTTTACGTGTCCCCGGCATGAAGAACCGGCTTTTTGTCGCTAGTCACACTCACTCTCTACTCTCTTGGCGCAATCAATTGAATGCCTACGAAGTCAATGCGTACGCGGACATGGACGCGCTCCAGCTCGCGCCTTCACTTTAGGGGTACGAGCGTCTTTTGTATCTTTTGTTTGAAGCTGATGATCTGTTTCTGTTGTTTTCTTTAATCGTGAAGGCGCGTCATTGCCGGCTTTTTTGTTTGTGCCTCTGCTCCAAAGGCTCGTAGTACTCGTAGTCTCGATTGTGTATGCGTCATCAGTATTTCGCCATCGGTTTTCTTTTCTTTTTTTGTTTGGGGTGGATGACTTTAAAGGTCTCTATGATATAGGAGTATTCCTAAAAGTGACGCAGCGAAATGAGTGTTTTTTTTTTTGTTTTTGTTTTTGCCGCTTAAATCGAAGTCAATGAAATACATGAGAGGGCAAACTCAGATACGGATACAGGGAGAATTGTTGCGATAATAATCGGATATTCACTGGAAATCCCAACTGTCATCAAGGATTTCTTTCAAGTTGATAGGAGTATCCGTGTTGGTTTGAAAGAAAAAAAAGTTTTATTACAATTCTGAAGGAAGTCATCGATCACACACCTCGAGGGATGAATCTGATTTTGATCAAACTGATTGTGTCATTGTCATTGTGATGGGTTTATAGGCTGGGCTTATGTGGAACTCATTTCAGTTTAAATGACGTTTGAGCAGTCTAATCTTGTAAAACGACATTTAATGAGTCACGTATGTACATTCCTTCAAGCTCTTTGGGTTCCTATCTAATACATATTTCACCATCACCTGTAGGCATGCTTTTTGAAGCATTCCCCTGATTTGCTGGCCAAGAAAATTAACTGTCGAACAAGCGACATCAATGAATTTAATGCTCGACCAAACCGATTATCGACCGATTTAATGATCGAGCAAAGCAAATGTTAACTAATTTGATGACTGAGCCAACCAATTATAGAGTGAGTGATCTCCACAGATTTAATGCTTCAGTAGATTTATTATTGGCCGATCAATTTAACTCTCAACTGGTTTAAAGACTTATCAAACTAAAGATTGGAAAAGTGATACCGGTAGATTTAATACTCGAGCAGGTAGATTATCACCCTATTAAATAGTCAACAATTATTCAATACAAACCAACTGTAGGCTGGTGGGATGGCCGATCAAACCGACTATCTAGTGAGTGATCTCCAAAGATTTAATGCTCGATCAGATCTATTATTGGCTAATTAGATGATCAAGCAAATAAACTCTCAACTAATTTGATGACCGAGCAAATCAATAATTGGGAGAGTGACGTATAAGAATTTTAAATCTAAGCAGATTGATTATCGACCGATTAAATGATCGAGTAAACCAACTGTTGGACGATCAAAAGACAGTTCAATTTTCTTAACAATATTTCGTGTTAACGAGTGACCTTATCACACTAGTGACTCGCGTTGGAACTATTGCATTTATCACCTCTATCTAAAAAATCGATGGTAATCTCATATTCAGAGCTGACCCCTATCCATACCGAGTAGGAGCAGAGTATCTGTCAAGACTCGTTTATCTACAGTACAAGAGTGACTTCCAAGTCATATTATCGAAGATCCTCTGTAATCCATTCATTATTTGGATAAATTCGGATGACAAGACCGATTATACGCGTATTTTGTGCCTTGCTTCGAAAAAAAAAATTGAATAGTTTGCGCAGTTTCAAATGAATGCATGCCACTCAAAGTGATTGCTTTTTCTTAAGCAATGCGGTAGAGGGCCTAAAAATTTGACTGTAATATCTATTCAAATTGTAAACGAAACAACCCAGCATTACATTGAGCTTACTCCTCTAAATTGAAGATTTCCCTCAAAAAGGGAATTACCACTCGTGAATGCACTCATAAAGTTTGAGAAGCAATGTTATTTAACCGGTCAAATCACAGCAACCGGAAAGTGGGGCAAAAATTACAAACTTTTTTAGCCAATTTATTCGTCAAGTTTATTAGGAGAGTGCTCTTAGGTCCAGCAAGCAAAAAAGACTGAAGTTACCGACATAATAGTACAAGTATTATACATCCCAGTCAAGTAGTTGCATAATATCGTAAAACTGATCATAGGTTCCGCTTTATTCTAACTGTATCCAGCGGGAAGATACATTCCTTCCGTATAGGTGCTAAATAAGTTAATCTCTGTGTTGTTACTTAGACGGATTTCTTGATTTGGTCCTTCGAGCCGGATATCATGTCGGCTTCATATTTTTAAATATTTTGCATCATTATGTCCGTGCCAGGAGCTTTTTAGATCGCAGATATCTTTCGACTTCAAACCGAAGGGGATTACCTAATTAAATATAGTAAAGGGCGACCAGATAGCAATGATTGTTTTTCAATTCTTATTCAGCAGCTGTTAAAGTTAGCAATGACATCCAGCTGTCAAAATATTCAGTAAGGTTTGTCATTTCATCACGCATCATTTTACGACGTGGATGCCGCTGTTGAATAATCACAAACACTATTCTCTTTGGAATGAGATGAAATGAAGGATCTCAACGGATGAATAGTATCAACCCAAAATGCGCGGTACGACTCGAACTGTAAAGATGCTGTCAGGGTTAGAGAAGTGTTTTTTTCGGTCCTACAAGACCAACCTAACAGTGGAAAACCGAAATAAGATCAAACGAGCCAGGAATGACTCCAACGTCCTTCTTCGTAAGTAAGTAAAGTTTCAATACGATCAAAAACTAAGGCAAGAAATAGGTACTACAATGTCCCAAAGATAGTAAAAAAAAAAACTGTTGGTATGAGTGGATCGAATCTTCATTGCGACGAATCGAATTTCTCACTCGTTTAGTAGCAAGAGTCCTGAAAGGTCTTAACATACTGAAATCGGCTGGTCCATATGGTATATCTCCCCTTCTTCTGAAGAGGTGTTCTTAATCGTTTGCAAAGCCACTGCGTGGGCTTTTCTATCTATTCTACTCTTTAGAACTCTTTCCGAGCAGATGGAAAACAGCATTTGTCCAGCCCGTCCCAAAAAAACGAGAATCTTCTTCTCTGTCCTCCTAGAGACCAATTGCACTTACGTGCCTTCTTTCCAATGGCAAAGTTACCAATGACATCCAACTGTCAAAATATTCAGAAAGGTTTGCATTTCATCACGAACGTGCGTGAATTATTAAAAAATATCGAACTTCCGGCTCAGTTGTAAATACGCAACGTGAAATTCGTCATGAGGTCAGTCGTAATCATGGCTTAAATGTGCAGGCAATTCGTCGCACCGTAGAAAAGTTTGACCGTGAGTACACTCTTTTGGATCTTAAGCCACCAACCAGACAGAGATTGGTGCGAAATGAAGAAAACATATCCGCCAGCCGCCAGAAATATCTATTCGGCGCCGATCAGCTGAGAATTGAGCATCCCCAGAGAGTCAACCCGGCTTATTGTGCGGTTTTGATTTGCGCCTACGTCCATATAATATTGAGCTGATGCAAGAATTGAACCCGGACGACCATAGGCAACGCTGTGAGTTCGCTAATCAGGCGCTGGAAATTTTGGCCGGAGATCCGGATTTAGGCCAAAAAATTATCTCCACGGACGATGCCCATTTTTGGCTCAGCGGCTATGTCAACAAGCAAAATTGCGTTTTTGGAGCGAACACAATCGATAAGTGTTCGGTCAAGCATCAAAGCATAAACAAAGATTGACTGTCTAGTGCGGTTTATGGCATGGCGGCGTCATCGGAGCTTATTTCTTTGGAAATGAGGAAGGAGACACCCTTACCCTCAATAGTCACAGGTATACAGCGATATTAACCAACTTTCTGTGGTCAGAGCTCGATTGTATCAATAAATCAGGGCTGTGGCTCCAACAATACGGCGCTACATGCCATACCAGCGACTCAACACTCGGAGTTGAGAAAGAGAAATTCGGCGACTTGGTCATCTCACGGTGAGCGTTCATCGTTCTCGATTATTTTCTGTTGGGCTACGTCAAGTGCTTAGCCTAACAAGCTAACCACTTTGAACGAGTTCGAGGCCAACATTTGACATGCTATTGCAGGAATAGACAAAAATTGGACCGACCGCTTAAAGCACTGTCAGCGAAGCACTGCCTATGAATCCAAGGCTGTCATTTGATTGTGGTATTCCACGCATAATGGAATGAACGTAGCTTCAGAATCAATCAAATTTTTTTCCCCATCGTTCTTATCTGGTCACCGTATCTTAGGCAGTCATATCTACATACATCTCTGTTCTCAGATCATATTCCTGAAAGCATATGTCACAGGACTCTTTGTAGACTCAACGTCCCATCACGATGATCTTCTAGACAGTCAATTGTTAAGCAACTTGAAGTCCTTCGAGCCGGATTCTGGTGAACCTCGCCAGCCTCATGCTCTTATCCAGGTATCTCCATTCATTAAAATAACATTTCTTAAGTTCGTAACCGCACCGGATACTATGAAACACTTCAGCCAGATGATGTGTGATGTTACGAGTTTCTTTTTTCGTCTTAGGTCGCCGGAAGTTTTCACATTTGCGCAGCCAGAAAAACTGTGACAACAAGTTGACGCAATCTATTGTATTTTGTTTATCTTTTAGCACAAGCCATCCGTTTACATTTTTTGCTACTCTAAAATTTCTATGCAAGACTTTATCGGTCGTTGACTGTTTCTTGTTGAAGTAGTCGATTGCCATCATCTATTGCCAGACGTTGATTAATTTTGTTACTTTGTTGCAACAATGACTGTGAATATAAATATTACACCTGATAAAAGGCGAAAGACACTCTCGCCAGCTGTTAATTTGTTGCAAGCATTTATATTGTAGATACTCGTACTTTGGCTTTGTTTGCTCACGTGGATAGGGTTAAGGGCTATCGGTTGTAGGCACTGTTACAAGCACATATCTGAGATATCCTCAATAGGGCATTGCCCCTTCAAGTGTAATTGACACGTCATTTGAATTTATGACCACATATTGCGTTGGGGTTTTTTTTTTCCGGTGTTAGATACTTGTATCGCCTACTCCCCGTGTAGTCGTGTATGACATTAACTCTCAAGAGTCAAGGAAAAAAACAAAAAGGGGGACAAACCAACAAGCGACAACCGACAATGATGATGCCATAGAAAAGCGCCCCCCTTGGGCAGATACAATTCCACACTTATCGCTCGAAGCAAAGCAGGAATGACAGGGATCACAGAATGAAAAAGTCGGCACAATCTAGTCCGCATTTTAATGTCCTGTTAGAGTTACGATAGTAGGTTGTTGGTTACATGTGTCATATATCCGTATCGTCAATGTTGCAAGGCAGCGGCAGGAAGTAAAAATCCATAAACACAAACACCATACAAACGCACACGCACACGAATAGTAGAGCAAAGGAATGCGATGTCAATAACCCATAAAACAGGAAATCCCTCTGTTCGTAAAAGGTTCGCCCCTGCTTCGATTCAGTCCTTGGGACTGGGACGATTTATTGTATGATTCCTGGCGTTAGCTGCAGGGATACGGCGGAACAAGTGGTGGTATTTAAGGGTGCTGATCTGCTGCAGCAGGGTAGGTATAAAGGAACCCGCATTTGGATGACCAAGTGTTGGGCGGCGATTTTCCTTTTTTCCTTTGTTTTGGTTTTTGTGTTGTTTTTTTTTTTTGTCCGACTTAGCTTTGTTCGTTTGGGTTGAGTGATTTCCAGTGTTCACTATGCCCATTTCCCTGGTGCGGAAGGTGCAGTGTTTAAGAAGTGTGGTGGACAGTTTTTTTTTTTTTTTTCTCTCTCTCTCTCTCTTTGTTTGTTTGTGACGTGTGTTCTACATTTTTCGCGTTTTGTTTGTCTTCCGCTTGCTACGCACGCTCTATCGCCCACCTCCCCTGGTGTAACACAATACTATCATGTCGTCATCATCATTATCATCAGCAACAACAAGAAGCGAAAAGAAAAACAAAAACAAAAACAATAACAACTCTGGCTACTGCACAAGAGACGCTAGCTGCTTGCCTACATACTTCTCTGTTGGGTGCAGTGCAATAGCAACAGTGCAACATCCCTGGCGATGTAAACAAACTTTCGACGCCGGTCGTCGCTCCACTCTCTCCATTTTGCTTCTTCTACTTCGTCGTATTGTCCCGGTTTTTCATTCTCCGTTGTGTGGTTGTATTCGTTGTGTTTATGTTTTTGTTCGAGTTTTGCTTTTGTGTCCGTCGTTGTCGTTGTCGTTGTCGTCGTCGTTGTCGCTGCCGATATGATGACGATGTCATTGAACTTTTCCTTTTGCATTCCTTTTTGGTATAGTTTTCTCGTTCCTGATGCATTGCATATCTGTGTGGACATGCATCTGGGCCTGTGTGCGGTTGTTGGTGTTATTTATTTTGCTCCTTTTTCTTTTGGATTTTATTCGTAGTCGGATTTATTTTATTAGACCGAAAGAAGTTTGTGTTTGGAGGGTTTTTGGCGAGGGATACGCTTCGTATTCTAGCCCATGCACTCATTTGGAAGGGAGGAGAAGGAAAATAAGGGAAAACTAGGATGCAATGGTTGGTTAAAGGGCAGCGTACAGAGAGAATGGAGAATGAATTTTCTTTGTGTTAAGTGCATCTGCGGGTGTGCTGTGCATTGGTGGTAATAGTGGTGGGAGATGTAACAATTTTTCGGCATGTAAACAAAGAAAATGCCGGCGTTTTATTTCTTCTCTCTGTTCTTCTGTTTCGGTCTTTGTTTTTGTTTTGAAATTAAAATGCGGGAAGAAGGAGTATTTCGAATGTTTGCGTTGAGGAGAATTTTGTGGGAAATAGATTTTGTTTTGGTTTTTTTTTTTTTTTTATTTGAATTTGAATTTTTGTTTTGTTTTGTGTTGGGCTCCTCGGAGGGCATTGACAGGAGCTCTGTGCAGCGAGGGTTTTCTCGGGTTTTTATCACTTGGTCAAAGTTTAACATGCAGCACAGAGTGAATGAATAAATAGCCGAGGAAGGTTTCCTTAATCAATTAACGTGGCAACTAGCATACTGTGAAGTAGGCGTCATCTCGTATTGTGACTGACAGCTGTTGCGTCAATTAGTCAGAGTAGGTAGCCAATAAGTTGCGTGCAACTTATGGTAGCCAGCTGTAGGGACTATTACGTTGGAAAACTGCCCTTTATGACTGTTTCAAAAAGGCAACTTTTGTGCATTAGAGCAAGGTGCACTACACTATGTAAACAAAAGACACCGTCTTGATGAAGTGGGCTCTTCAGTCCAATTCATGCGTAGAAGCGGTGGAAAATCAGCCCAACGAATACAAGATTATTGGCAACGGCAATAACTAGAACTCTAACAGATACGAGTATCCAAGGCAACTAAGCGACTTCCTAAAGATTGATGAGTGATGGACTGATCGGGTTCGGGTTTCCAAAATTGAATGAACAGCAAAGACAAGACAATCATAGCCTCCGTCAATAAAAATTCCAAGAAACGCCAACTATAGATTCGACCAAGATTCCGCAGTCAAGGATTTTCCGGTCCTTTTTGCACATTGTTACGCGGCAATAAGTTCCAAAATTAGTAGCATGTTCAGCCTCGGCACACCATTTCAGTCACCGAATTACATTATCCACCCACAAATGTTGGACCTAAAGGGTGTTTTTTTAAGAGGTTCAGACTTTTTGTTTAAATAAAATGCAAAACAAAATTAACATGATTACGATTTTTTAAATTCAGTCAAAATATTATTTCGTTCCATTTAATATTTGAAAATAGTTTTGGGCATATGTCCACAACGGTTGCCCCCTACAAAGCGCATTGTAGAGATTCAATTTTCGACCACTTTTTCGAGCAATTGTAATTGTATTGTAATTGTAAGACGCGTACTACTCGAACAGTGTTTAGCTCTAAAGCGTCAATTGTTGCTGGTTTATCGGCGTAAATGTAGCCGCATAGAAAATAATTCAATGGCGTCAAATCGCACGATCTTGGTGGCCGATTGATGAGTCCATTTCTTGAAGTACGGGGTGGAGAACCATCCTGTTGGAATCACAGTTCTTCCACATTGATGTCACGCAAATTGGCTAACAAATAATCGCTGATCATCGCATAGTACCTACCATAAATTCCACGACATTTTTCAATAAAATTCGCGAACAGAGCTTCGATTTTGAACATAAATTTCAACGATTTGAAATCGCTCTTGTGACATCAATCTTTCCATGACGAAATGGCAAACTGTACTGAAAATTAATGAAGCTTGAAAACTCAATGTGACAGCTGATTTGACATTTAATCCGTATTGAAAAGTCAGACACTGCAAAAAGAAATCACCCTTCAAATTATACGTACGAGTCAGTTAAAAGGCAAAGAGTAAGAGTAGAACCTTGTGGAGCTTCACATGAATGTAATTGCGTTTTTAAGACCATTGCCTGAGAATGTCCACTGTTTTCGTACTCTCACATTTTAGATCTTGATTGCTTGCCCCACATTATTGAGAGCGGGTAAGGTGTTTCCTTTGTGAAGAATATAAATCTGTAGCTTTTTGGATGTCTTCAAGCTTTCAAGGCTGCAACTTTGTTCCTATGTAGCAAGCTATCTGCTACATGCAGGAAACATTGTTCTGAAAAAATCGTAACGTAGTCCTGGAGGGTTGCATGGTTTCACAACACTCTTGGCATCCAAACTTGGGGTCATAAACTACGAAAGGAGCGGAAGATGGCATACGAGTAATTTCATAGTTACATCAGTTTACTTCCTCTTTGGTACTACTGAATTGATTTCAATAAGCTGGGACTTTTTATGAAAGGAAGCTGGCAAGTTAGCCTCTTAATCTTGTCCAACAGATACGCTTAAGAGATTTTTAAGCCGAAAGTACTATCGGAGGTACAACATTCAAAGTCGCAACCTTGTTGAAGAATCCATCAATACTCCGCCTAAGCTCAGAGCGAAACAAAAGCTAAAAGAAGCTGTTTAGAACGTGAACTATGCC
Organism: Volucella zonaria; assembly: GCA_963966105.1. NCBI lineage: Eukaryota > Metazoa > Arthropoda > Insecta > Diptera > Syrphidae > Volucella > Volucella zonaria. The sequence continues at coordinate 28,582,834 of OZ014530.1, read as the reverse complement.
TTTGTCAAATAATAAGGACTGATGTGTCCACCCAGCAAAAACTTCTTCAGACCCCCCGTTTCATGATGGAATGCTCGTTTTCAGCAACAACAAGAGGAGATTCGAAGACTTCTAAAAAAGTCATTTAAGACTAATTTAGAGGAAGACTGGAATCTTCACTGATCGAAGCAAAAGCAATATGAGAGGCTAATTCGTAATTCCATAAGGACTTTTGCGAAAAGATCAAAACACTCTGGGAAAACATTAAAATCTTCAAAATATGCAAGTTAACCAGTGTAGAAACGCGCTGGAAAGCTAACAACACGTGCTCTGAGTCGCTTTCCACAATCTTGGTTGCAGATACTCAGGACGGCGCTCTGTCTTAACTGCTATGGCGCATATTGGTCAGCTCTCTCCTTAAAGTTTGCAACGCCAACGTTCTTCAGATGAGATTGACAACATGTTAATGCCCAATGAAGGAAGCTGACTTGTCTAATTCATTTACATAGTTCTTCACCTTCATCGGTTTCTTCAACGAAGCTAGGTATTTGGTTGTCATAGATGAAAAACTTCTTTCGATTTAACAAGACTATGGCGCTGTCTGCTGTCTGGCAGTATAAAGGAGTTTCCAGCAAGGCACCGAAATGATAATCTGGATCTACACCCTCATTATAAGATCAATTCTATTCTATGAGCTAGTTGTTTGATGCAGTAAATATCTGCCGCTTTCAACAGCCTCGAAGAATAGTCTGTCTTGGCTTCATCGGGGCTACTACAGCACGCTGGCTATTTCATGAGCTCCATTCGCAGACTTATTATTTTAGAAAAAGCGGTCTTTGGTGCAAATCGAGCTTCAAAGACCCGGCGCGCCACCTGTGTTGTGTATTCGTTCTTATGGTTATGCCACAATTCTCTCGAGAACTTCCGTTGATACAACCTGAACTGACTTCGGTTAGAAGGTTAGAATCGGAGCCGAGAAAGGAATGTAGTCTATTCCCCATGAATTTTTCCAAAACTTCGTAGAGTTCGGCTGTTCGGCTTTCGGCTGTCTTTTAAACGGAGACATACACCATTTTGATGGAGGCTGCTACTCGAAAGTCTTCTAGGCTAGGATGGACTATTGCTCCAAATTCTATGCCACTAGGCTAATTATTAGGTATTACCGAAAGCTTATCTGATCTGCTTTCCTGCTTACTATTTGTTGACAACATGGTGTATACTGGGTTTTGGCTGTTATTTAGTTTAAATCATGACATTTTGTGAGATACCGATGTTGTCATACTGTCTTCTGTGTTTAGCTCTATCTACTAGCTATGTTATCACGCGATAGGGCATCACAACCACAAGAAATCGCCTCTTCTTGGGTAGCGTGTTTTCTAACATACAACGGCACAATTTGAGCAGTTTCCCCTTAATTCTAAACTCGGTCATCGACTATAGAACACCAGACAATTAGTACTACTAATTCTGCTTTAAATTCGTTTACTTGCATCCAGCAAGAGGCTTAGCTTTTAATTAATGTACATCTTGAGCAAAGACGAAAAACCAAGAAATGGTTCAGATCCCCAGGCTCCGGTCACTCGGAAGGACTTCTTGATTTTTTTTAAAACCGGTGAACGCACAGAAATAAAAGAGCGGGATTCAGTTTGAAAAGCGGAACCGAATAACCGAGCGACCCTATAGCATTGTATATCGAGCTATAGATACAAAGACAAATGAAATAGTGGCCTTGAAGAAACTTTGAATGGACCAGGAAAAGGACGATCTCCCCATAAGTGGGTCACGTGCGATTCAAATCTTGAAATCGTGCAATCACAAGAATATCGTGTGATCGTTGAGGTCGTGATTGGAAAGAGTCGAGCGACTATTTTTCTCGTCATGGAGTATTGCGAGCAAGATTTGGCATCGGATAACATGTCCGTCGCATTCTCTGCAATACATGCATTCGCGGTATATCGTCCATAGAGACCAGAAAGTTCCTAATCTTCCCATGAGCGACAAGGGATGCGTGATTCGTGCTTGGCAAGATTAATTTGGTGTACCCCCGCACCCTATGACGCCACAGGTTGTTACGCTTTGGTATCACTTTCCAGAGCTTCTATTGGGATCACAAAATCAAACTACCGTCGTTGATATGTGGACGATGGGGTGCATTCTAGATGAACTCCTCTGACATAAACCACTCCTTTCTGGAAATACAGAAATCCAACTACTATAGCTGATAATAGAGCTTCTAGTTACACCATACCAAGCCATTTGGCCAGATTTCAACACAATGCCATAAATTGCAGCCTTAAAACAACTTGAAGCCCAAGTTCCAATGGCTGTCTTCAGCTGGATTGCGTCTTTTAAGCTTCCTCTTTATGTATGACCCGAAGAAACGTGCTACTGCCGAGGAATACCTTCAAAGCACCTACTTCAAAATACCACCGTTGCTATGCATCCCAAAATTAATGCCGACGTTGCCTCAGCACAGAAAACTGCGACACGTGAAAGAAGCTCTCATCTATGATCAAATTCTGGAATTGCCAGTGACCTCGGATCTGTTAGGAAGCCCCCATAAAACTGATCTTATCGTCTTTTCCAGGAAAATGGAAAATTCCCATTATAGACCCGGTACCAGTTTAGTCTTTTCCGATACAGCAAAATTTATGGGCCTCATTTTTTATCGGAAACTAAACTGGAACCGTAACATTCACGAAAGAGGAAGGAGTCAAGTAACCCTCTTGAGGTTTTATTCTCTTGCAAAAAAGCCATTGGGAAAAAATGGGGCCTTCAAGCTAGCACAACCCACTGGCTATACATCTCGGTCATAAGGCCGATACTCACCAACGGGGTTATTGTCTGGCGGACGACCTTAGACAATGCAGTCAACTGCAGCAAACTAAGCAGAGTCCAAAGAACACCATGTCTATGCATAAGCGCAGCCGCGGCATTGGATATTCTGTTTCACTTGATATCCCTAGATATTTTCAGCAGGCAACTCGCTGCGACTGCAGCTGAACTTTGGCTTGATAAAGACTTCCATGTAAGCGTCCCCTCTAGATCCTTCTGGAAGGAAGATGCTTTCATGGAGAACAAGTCAATACACTTTTACGCAGATGGATCTAAAACCGATAGCGGGGTTGGTGACTGTGTTTTCTAAGATAAGTTAAATCTAAGCCTCTCTTCCGTCTTCCAAATCACTGTGGTGTGTTCCAGGCGGAAATTCGGGCGATTAAATAAGCTCTGTCCTGGCTGAAGGAAAACGTGATATCTGCAAAGGATATCCGCGACTTTTCGGATAGTCAGGCCGCTACAAGTCCAAAGACTTAAATGCCGATCATTTGGCATTGCAGTTCAACCTTCACCTTTGTTGGGTGACGGGCCACAGAGATATTCCAGGGAATTGTAGGGCCGACGAACTTGCCAAAATTGGAACTACTCTACCTATTCTACCTGAAAAGGGTGCTATGTGCAAATCAATATTAAAACTGGATGCTAATAAAAGAACATACATTTGGTCTAGCGACCAAACAGATCTGGCCAAAGTTGGATTTGAATCGCTCTAAAAGTCTGATCCTTCTAGATAGGAAATATCTCAGCGGCATCATAGGTGTCATCACTGGACACTGCCTTATAGGCCATCATGCAAGAAGGCTTGGCGTCTTTACAAACGATTTCTGTAGAAGCTGTAGGGACGGTGAGGAAGAGGAGACAATTCTCCACCTACTCTGTACATGTCCAGCTCTCTCCTAGAAAAGAAAACTTCACTTAGGAACCTTCTTCTACAATGATTTAAATGATCTAAAGTTTATCTAAAGAATATAGTCGCCTACGCTTCATCATAAGCTCAAATTGGTTCCATGAGTAAGAGGATCAGGTGGCATCACAACGCGCTAAATAGGCCTAAGTAGGTTGGTGTTTCTAACGGCCACTTTTACTGACGTACCTACCTTCCTAGGAAGCCTTCTAAACAAACGAAGGAGGGTCGATTGAAATACGAGTAAAGTAGACATTTGTTAAACAAGAAAAAATGAATTCTAGGGAAATGTAGTAAGTTTCAGTTGTATCTGGAATTTGTTTAGATGCGAAGACTTGGTCTGCCGCCGATCTGCTGAGTTGGAAGCCACTAACCCGTCACAGTTAGTGCGAGGGAAGCCTTGAAAACTTTACAAATAAAGTTTGGAAAGGATCTTTCCTGTGTTGTTCAACAGAGATACCCCTCGATAGTTCTTTACCTTTTGATGCAACACCCATTCTTCTGGCTTTCCTCAATAACACTTTTGAATTTCAACGGTATGCGTCTGCTGTTACAATCGATGACTAGCAATAATCGAAATAGAATCTGCACCTTCCTGGAGGTGTTGCTGCCAGTGCGTTTACAGACAAACCATAGACGGCTAGCTGACCGCAATGCTATAGATATTGTACCACTGAGCACTAAGTTCTCCTTTGTTTCTTACTCTGCCATGAGATTGTGTTGTGGCAAGACCTCAGGTTGTTTCGTTTCAGTTGAGAGTCATGTCACTCTCACGATGGACTCGCTGGGAATTTTAGCTATAATGCTCGTAATAGAATCTGGTTAAATATGAGATCTGTGACCTACTTTTTCTAGCCTTTAGGACAGATTGGAGCACAACAGATCTTCTCTTGATATCTCATTTGCGTACATAGCCCAGCATACAATGAGCACATGGAATCATTTCGCCCCAGTGCTGCCCCAATTTGTCTAATTTGTCACAAGTTTCACGCTCTCCAAATCGTTCGGGCCTCCCCCTTCACAGTAAGACATCCCCGAGATTACGAGTGAACTATCAACGAGACAACTTAATCCCACTTAACACTTGTTGCAATGCCTAAAGGTTTTTTTTTATTTATTTTTTTTGTGGTTAGTGTTGTCTTTTAATTTAGCTTGTCCCAATTTGATTGGAAATGAGTAAAAAATACAAAAAAGACCGAACAAAAGCCGCAACTCATTATCAGCAATCAAACCCAGACATGAAGTCAATTATTTAATCGCCACCATTGTTGTGTTGTACTCTCGTCGGTCGTATGGTCGTACGGATAGATTCGTACTGAAAACAAACATCGGTTACGTACAACATGTAACCGATAGTGTGGGCACCACTTAAGTCAGAGATAAATTGCTAGAGTGCACCCAAACTGCTTTTTTATCTTCAGCACACTTGTTGTTGGGGCAATAGAGTACGAGTACGAGTACTAGGGTATGACTGCCTCCAGGCTTAACAACGTAACGTCCTACACCGCATTCCATAGACAGAGATACTCCATGCGGATAGATGGCGACATTGCTGTACTGTGTACACAAGAGTTTTAGTTTCTTTATTTCGAAAAGTCAATACCTATCGTGTGATAAAGGAAAGGAAAAACTAAGTCCCCACTCTGAAGTTGAAATGTTGCGAGAGATCTTGAAGTTGCTGGGAATACTCGTAGCGGTCTTATCAGGTCGTTGGAGCACATAAAATTTTCGTCTTTTTTGGGGTCATTGTCATCAAGGTCATGGTATTTTTGTTTTGTTTGTTTTTTTGTTTTTTTTTGTTTTTTTTTTTAGTTTCCCTGACAGTTCTGCTGAGGGTTGAGTAATGAGTTAGGTAATTGTGTTTGGAGTTTCTTAGTTGTTCAGTCAGCTGAGCAAACGAAGAACGCAGTTCTTACGATAAGAGTGCTAGTGACGTAAGAACAGATTTTATGACCTACAGAGTGTTGATAAGTTGTTCTTTGTTTATTATCATCATATTTACTGCGCGACTTTCATCAAGTGGCAGTTGAAAAGCTTATCAAAAACCAGACCCTATTTCGCCGAACAATAAATGCAGAGGAAGGAGCGGAGTTTTCTCTTTCTCACGGATCCTATTCGCAGAATTCTTGGTGATTTTATTTGCTTGGGTTTTATGGTTTGGAGGTGAGCATTTGTATGTTGAACTCGGCCTTGATCTTATTCAAGAGAACCGATATTTTTTGTTATCCTCGAGGGGTGAATAGAGCTTGCCATTTCCCGACGTGACATACTGGAGAGTAGTTATGGACGTTTATGGCCACTTTTTCGAATACTGTTGACTTCGCTAGCGGCAATTGTTGGGGGGAGAGGTGAAAGGTATTGAATTGCACGTCAATTTCTTGAAATCAGACGTGTTGACAGCAAATTCAGGTCAATGTCTTCTATATTTTTTTAATTTCATTTTTGACAATGAAATCGCAGTAAACTCTGAAGGTTCTGTCCCAAATTGTATTCACTTCGTATGTGGCATGTGGCAATTTTTGCCTATTGACGAGGCGGCAAAGCTAAAAATAAGCCTCATCGCCCAACAACTACAATGCAAGGAGTCCAATCAGCAACAGGACGGTATGATGGGTGTGTGCTCATAACTTTTGAAATTTTTGTTGCACAGATGTGAACTGAAATATGACCTGGTATCTGCCGAAGTATTTTTCTTAATATCACCTCCGACTTTGGGCTTATCATCCGGCACAAGGCGATGAAATATAGAGTTGCCAGTCTTCTAACTATGGAGTTTCGATAACCGAGTTGACCAATAATGTCGATATCGTCAGTATAGTAACTTTATTTTCTTTTTATAATTAGCGCGCGTTCAAAGGCTTAAAATGTTTGCACACAGCGCGGGCGAAGGAAAGTTAGGGGGTACCGATGCACGTTGGTCTTAAATGTTTGCAAGCTACAATGACTGGGAAATAACGAGCTCTGCAGGGCATTTCATAGCGAGTTTTATGGCTTAGGAGCGGATCACAATATTTCAAAGTGCGTCCAAAAATGGGCTTGATGAGCATTCATCGCGAGACGGTTAAAATTGTGAAGGAGCGGAATGCTATTGCCAATTTCGGTGGAGCACTGGATGTAAAAATAGCGATAGAACAAGGGTGAGGCGAGAGGTGTTACATCGGCATTAAAATATGTCAATTGACAATGCAATATTAGCATCATCTATGAGTTTTATCCCACGATTTCGAATCTTATCTAGCAGCTGCAGAGAGGTCTTAGAAACACCTGACTCCAATTTTGGGCTGATGAATGCTGAATGCATATATTGAGGCCAGATCAGATGATGGGGAAAGCATTTTTTACATCGTTTGAAGAAACCTAGACATTGCGCAGCATTTTTGGCAACATCTAACACGTGGTTATTCTAACGTAAGTTGTCTCTGACACATTCATATATCAAGAATGGAAAGTACTGTCGTCAGCAAAGGAATATATTGGATTAGAAGTGGCAGACAAGAGATGAAGATTAAAAAGAGTGTCTGAGACAAAACGGAGCATCCAAGGCAACTTAAATTGAACGTTCTGAAAGGTAATTTCTAATCCAATGAAGAAGAGAGTAGTCGATCTCAAATGGACGCATTTTCCACATAAGAGCCTGATGCCAAACTCTGTCAAATGCTTTAGAAATATCAAGTGCAACTATCTTGCTTTCGCCAGATTGATGTACGTAGGTTTTGGTTCCACTTTTCGGTGAGACATGTCATCAAATCACCGCCGTCCTGGCGGTCATTAAGAAGTTTTCGCTTTCCGAGATACTGCATGAGATGATGGTTTATCAGCGTTTCCGTGACCTTGGAAAGAAGGAACAGAAGTGCAATGAGTCTGAGGAAGAAAATTCGCCTTTTTTAGGGACGGGTTGGACGATTGCTGTTTTCCATCTGCTCGGAAAGAGTCCTAAAGAGTAGGATTGATGAAAAAGCTTACGCAGTGGTTTTGCCAGCGTGGAAGAACACCTCTTCAGAAGGAGATATACCATCTTTTTTTTTTTTGCGTCGGAAGGTGAAAACCTTGCATAGGCACCAAAGGTCCGACGACCATTGCTAGTGTCAGATTCTTACTGGCTAAAACCACTTCCCGAGGAAACTTTCCGTTTATTCTTCGTCACGGGGTGCTTAGCGAATTCGCGCTCCCTTGCTGTTCTAAATTCCTTAGATCGCACATTTTTCGTACTGCTGCATGGTTCACCGCAGCCCAAAGATCTTCAGATTTCAGCATATATTGAACTATGTTTTGCGATGCTGGCCGTTCGCCAAATTCTTCACACACATTCGAAGAAAACGTGCTCCACGTTCTCTACCGTGTTTACGCAGGGAAGACAGAACGTACCTAGATTTTTTAACGTAAACCACCTGTCATTTAAGACCTTATGTTTACGAGGTGCCCATACACCCATAGGGAGCAAGGATACGCCTTGCCATCGCTAATAATATTCGCTTTTATATATACTTATACCCGCTTATATATTATACCAAATCAGAACTTGTGTTGGAGGCACAAGTTTCACCCTTGGTATGAGTCGAGGCCGACCTAAAACCTCTTGCTGTTCTTAGGGTCACAGCACCCAGCACTTTATTTGCAACTCTACAATGGGCAAAACCAAGGAATACCCGTACCCGCGATTTGGGTTTAAACCACAGCCACCATGACGCTCCCACAAGGGGGCCTACCTCTAACAAGTCAGGCCCGGACCGAAATCTGGGGGGCTCCTGACTCCCATGGTACCGTGATTTAAGTCCTGGTATGGACTACGAGTGGTCAAGCCGCCAACAAGATCTATGACCGGCAACTTGTAACTGGTCAAATCGTAGCAACCATTCAGAGGCTGTAATCTGAATGACGGACTCGAGGTTTCGCTTGAACAGATATTTCCGGAAAAAACCGTGACCCGTCAAGAACTGTGTAAGATAGTAAATCAGTTCGCCGTGTTTTCGTTTTACACAACTTTCAATCCTTGTGATTAGTCGGTACGTCCATCTCCCTTTTTGGGACTCGTTCCATTGTTGTTGCCACGCTTCTATACTGCAGCCTCTTTCGAATTTCTTAGCTTGATTTATGGATGGCCCGATTTGCACTCGATTTTCATAAAGTCATCTAGCCTCTAAAGCTAGGATATTGATACCGTTCGAAATGCACTGCTAATTCGCAGTGCACATAATCTGTACACAGATTTCAATCCCTTCATGTGTGTCTTTTTATTCGTGACGTCAGACCATATTCGTGCCCCATACAGCTGTATGGAGCCTACAACTCTCGCAAGCATTAATCGTTTGCCTTGTTTCGGGCCGCCGATATTCGACATGAGTCTCGAGAGAACGCCTATCGCTTTCGACGATTTCTTGCAAGCATATGCGAGATGATGCTTGAAATTAAGCCGAGCATCAATTATCACTCCCAGGTATTTTATAAATGGGCTGTGTGCTCTCCGACTAAACTTATATCGCGTAGCCAGTTTTTTATCAGTGATATTGCTTCGTTCCAATACAACTCGATTTCTTCAAGTCGTTTCGCCACCACTACAACAGCAATATCGTCCGCGAAACCTATAATAGTTTCTAGATCAGCGGATTTGTAAATGTTAAGGCCTTTAAGTACTACACGAGTGCGAAAGTGGATTCGTCTCATTGAAGAATCGAAGCATTCAAGTATAGGCGGAAACAAAACACAATCTGGAAGTGTTGAGCTGGCCGCAAAGTGTGCAGCATGCAGATTGGCCTTACCTACCTAGACAGCTAGAATGTCATTGTAAAGCAGGGTTGGGTTGGAGGAAAAGGCTGAATTTCTGATGTTTTTGACCAGCTCCCAAAAGCTTTTACTATCTTTGCGACATTGTACTGTTTTTTGCCTCAGTTTTTCGGGTTTCCTCTATAGGTTCAGTCTTGTAGGACCGAAAAACTTCTATCCAACCCTAGCAGCCTCTTTACAGCTCGAGTCGTACCAAGTCTTTTCTTCTGGTCTGATACTCTTCATCCGACGGGGGGTAAAGAAAATAGTGTACGAGTATGTGATCATATCAGCAAAGGCATCCACGTCGTTATCGAGGAAACGTATCGACCAGTTAAAATTGCTAACGAGAGTGTTAAGTCTGCTCAAAATGCCATTCTCGTATTGCCATACGGTTCTTTTAGGAATCTTTTCTCTAACTGTGTGGTCGGTGTACGAGAAATTAACTGATATGACACAATGGTCCGACGAGGCTAGTGGGGAGAGAACATCAACGGTGTACTTATCAGGGTGAGAAGTTAAAAACAAGTCCAGGGTGGTGGCGGTATGACAATCAACGTCTGGTATCCGTGTGGGCTCATTTACAAGCTGAGTCAAGTTGTTTTCCGCAGCGAAGATCTCAACACACCGTCCTTCGAGGGTTGTCCGTCCAGAAAGTCGAAACCACCCAGAAAGCCAGTGTATATTAAAGCCACCCGTAAAGCGATCTCAGTATGAGGATTCAGGGATACAATTCTATGAGTGGAGTTAGGTAGCGGATCCAACTGAATTGCTGTCCAGTTTGGGTCTTCTGTAAGTAAAGCAGTAGTGGATAATTTGCTCACGGAGATGTAATTTTAACCACTGGAAATTGAAATATTCATTTACTTTTAAAATTATTATGCCGCACTGAATCGGCCGCTGTTGTTTATTGATACCAGTGGCATACTAGAGACTTATTATTAGCTAAGCGCTCATCGTAGGATTTATCTATTCAAGGCGTTCTGCGGCCTTTATTCGCTTATATTCCGAAGGATGGTTTCCAGAAGGTGATTAAGGTCAGCAAGTCAGCGGCCCTGAAGAAGTACTCGTATATCGAATATGTTTTATCGATGACGTGCTATCGCTCATCGTGCTGAAGTTAGCTTGGTAGCTGTGTAGCCACTCTACGTTTTATGTCCTTGCAACGCAGAGGGCAATCCCTTATTTATGCTCCCAGTACATAGAGAACAGATAGACCGCTATCAGTTTCTTCTAAGTCATCCTTGGAACAACATGGTCGATATCAGTTACTGAACAGCATCCCATTTATTAAATGGATGTGTATACCCCAAGACTATTTCTGGCACAATTGCCCCTTCTGTGAAGAGGTCCTCAACAGTCCTCAGAATATCTCAACCTTTGAGTTTCTTCATTAAGTTGAAGATTATCTCTAATTATCTAGCAAATAACTCGTTTCTGGAAACTTCAATATTATTGTCCGTTCTGCTGTTCTTTTTTGGATCGGGGGCCCTTCCCCTAACAACTTGCTGAGACACTTTAGACAACTGGCGAGGCATCAAAATTGGGAAAGCACGGTAATGCTTTCTTTTTGGTTTTTCAATTTCAAAACCTCAGTCAATCAGACTGAGCATATTGCGTACTTCTCCAGCATTACTGGTGGCCGAACGTTCCGAGGGCTAGTACCCTGTTCAGGGTACGACTGCGGGTATTCGAAAAATTTCAAAAACAGGCAAATACTATAAGACTGCTTAAATTGCAAATGCTTTTGTCAACTGAAAGTCTTTCAATTCCTCAAGTAGTCCTGTGCCGCCAGCATCAAGTACCACAAAGTCAGCATAGAAGAACCAAAGTTGCTCGCAAACTCCACGAGCACAAGAGAAAACTAACACCGGCTTTTCAAGAAAAAAAGGAAGCGTGCAGCCGAGCAAATAAGGGGATGCTATTGCAGGAATGAAAATCGAAAAAAAGTAAAAGAACATGTCAAGTCTACAAAGTATAAGCCGAAGCCTGCAAATAGGAATTAGCAAATATTTTAGTGGTGCTGAGGATATGAAAATACCGCTTTTTATAGACTGTTTAACGGCAACTGTATTGTAAATTCTCCTGTCACAAATAAAGAGTCGTTCAATGTGGACGATGAACCAACAAATCCGTTTACCAATCCTTGACAAAACCTCCAGGTCAAGTAAAGTCTAGCAAAGCATGCCCTTCGATCAGTTTAAAGCAGAGGGAGAGGAACATAGGACATCTGATCGAGCCCCTAAAGTCTTTTTATAGACCAAATTTTCACATTACGCAAGGTTCTGATGAGAATCTGCGTATGATGTCCAGATACGCATACATCACTTTATTTTAACGATTTTGAGTTCGCGTATAAAGCGGGCAAGTCGTAAAGGACCTAAGTCCACACGACATCTACAGGGTCTTCCAATAGGGACTTCCGAACTTTGACAGTAGAAAGCGGTCATATTTTCAACTGTCAATTTGGCTGTCATTTATTCAGTCTATTTTGCCAAATGACCATGGAGGGAGATAGCGTTCAACAAGACGTACAGATGATAAAATTGTTTTATCAAAATGGGTGTTCTGTTCAGGCAACGTTTCGCGCGCTTCGTCCATTTTACGGTCGCTATAATCGTCCTACCCACAGGATTATTCGCAATGTGTTAGATAAATTTGAGTCCACTGGTTCAGTAAACGATAAACTACACCCGTACCCGAACGCAAGCAAGATCTGCCGAAAACATCGTCCGTGAGAGTATGCAGGAGAATCGTCGATTTCGCGTCGCTGACAAGAACTCGGCCTTTCGCAAACCATAATTTGGCGAATTTTGCATCGTGACTTGGGTCTGCATCCGTACAAAATACAACTGACCCAGGAGCTGAAGGTAAACGACCATAGACAACGACATGTGTTCGCTGAATAGGCTCTGGAGCAGTTGGAAACTGGCCCTAATTTTCATCGAAAAGTCAGCTTCTGCGATGAGGCCCATTTCTGGATGAATGGGTACGTCAACAAACAAAATTGTCGAATTTGGAACGATACCAATCCACATAAGATCCAAGAGCGTCCAATGCATCCGGAAAAGGTCACTGTTTGGTGTGGATATTGAGCTGGCGGCTTCATCGGTCCATATTTCTTTGAGAACGACGTTGGCCAGACCATTACCGTCAACGGCGAGCGCTATAAGTTGATGATTACCAACTTCTTTTGGCCTAAATTGGATGATATGGACACCAACGACATGTGGTTTCAGCAGGACGGCGTTACGTGCCACACAGCTCACGCCACATTGGAAATTCTGCACGAACGATTCGAGGGCATGGTCATCTCACGTGGAGGCGATGTGAACTGGCCACCGAGATCGTGCAATTTGATCTCGTTAGACTTTTTCTTGTGGGGTGCGAATAAGCCACAAACCACAGCCGCCTTCAAAGCCAACATAACGCATGCTATCGGTCAAATTCAGCCTGATTTATGCGCCAGAGTCATGGAAAATTGGACATTTCGGATGCCTGCCACCTAGAGAAGCCGCGGCGGACATTTGAACGATGTTATATTCCATACATAGTGGCATCGATAGGCCTTCCAAACGAATAAAAAATTTCGATAATATCTCACACACACTTTGTTCTATTTAAATTTAAAGAGAGGAAGCGCTTAATGAAACACCCTTTATAACTGGCAGCAACTAGCTCGCTATTGGGCTGGTAACAGAGGCTCTTTAAGGCCTAGCTCCAAACGAAAGTAACCAAAGTCAGGAAGTTGTGATCAACGATCAACGAAGTTCGTTCATTTATTGTAACCCAACAAAGGACTTGTGTGCTTTCTTGTCGTATGCAAATCATGCAAAAAAAAGTGACATTTGTCGAATCCTTCTAACCACAGGAATATTCTTCATCGGTTATCTGAAATCCTGGCTTTGATTGGGACTGACTAACCCCAAGTTTCGATTGCATTTAGTAAGCTCCGGTTGATCCTTCAGCTTGAACAAAATGGTGAAATTGTGCATAATTCAGATGTAAGTCAGCTTAGTGTCTTCTCATTTGAACTGAGCATTTAAAAATCGGACAGCCCTCTGTCTGCCTTATTATTTTGGATCGTTAGAGAGACAGTCATCGAAATAGAATACAGTGAAGGCTTACTTATTCTGGTAAACAGTGAGTTAATTATCAGTCCTTTCTTGGACCTTCTACATAATACCACAGAGACGGATGACACGGTCGTCGAGTTAGTTAGAAATGACTCAACTCCTGCCAACTATTTTGTAGAGATAAGCTTAGAAAAGTACCATTTCCAGGAGGCTCCCTTTAATGATCTGCTTTTTAGTAGTTCATTGTTTTTCCAACATATGACTGGCTAATTTCAGCCTTTGTAGAGTCATTCCTTTCTTTGTTCCCATTTATGCCATTGCACTCTTCCTAATCAACCTATAAACGAAGCTATACCATTGAACAATAAATACCTATAAATGCCCCAAATATTTTATTTCTAATCTGCTCATGTCAACATTCAAAGCTAGTACAAGTCGCTCTCGTGAAAGTTCTCCAAAAATGTACAATCTTTCAGATGATAACACGCCAATACACATACACATACACATATTTACATATTTAGAGTTGCCACAAAGCTATCGGCCATCAAATATGTCACATTTCAAATTTCCTGTTTACTTAGATCTTTCCCTCTAGACAAATTGGCATTGAAGTCCAAAAAGCTAAACGCCGATTAGATTACCCAAAATCGATAACCATTCGATAACATACAGATACAATACATACTCGTAGTCGTGGTCGTAGTCGGAGTCGTAGTCGTAATCGTAAGTCTCTTCTTTGTTTTACTATCGTCACAGTGTTGCTTGACTAATTGGTCGTGTAAACATTTTCTAATGACGAGACGGCTTTTCACTCTCGCCCTGAGTCATTTCACCGAATTTCACTCAAGTGATTAACAGTGGAGAAAGAGCAATATCCAATACCAACGAAAGGCAAAGAACCTTTAGGCCCAAAAATAGGCCTGAGCCTCAAACCCTAAGAAAGCCTAAATTAAATCAACATAACCCTGGCCTTCAACTTGAGTATGCGTAGACCTTCAAGGCGAACAGACGAACAACCTACGACAGATAGACGAAGAGAATAAGACGAAAGATAGAAAGAGGGAAAGTGAGCGAAGAAAATCCTTGAAGTATGGCATTCGCACCAAAAAAGGACGAAAACGTTTCTTTTTTTTTTTTCCGATATTCTTTTGCACGTTTATCCTTCTTCGAAGTCTCGGCCCCGGCAACAACCTCAGCAAGATTATGTATGACTACGGCTACACTACGGCTGCAAAAGGAGACTACCAATGTGGCCAGGGTATGGGGATGAGTTCGAGTTTGAGTTCGAGTTCGAGGACAAGTACAAGTACAGCACGAGGACGAGAACGAAAACAACGCCGACAGAGAATCGATGTCAATGCCAGGAGGCACATTGTACGAGTACTTGTACTGCTTCTGCCCCATACCATGTTCCTCATGAGTGGGATGCACTACTTGTGTACTTGTTCTCATACCCTGACGTCACAATTCAAAAGGATATTCATGATTCGTGTTCTAGATTCGTCTTCTTTTTTTTTTAATTTTTTTTTATGGACGGGCAATCACCTACGCACTAAAGCGATGGTGTGGGTTATACTCGTACAACGAAAGAAAGAATTGTAGGCGTTCCACGTGATAGATACAGGACTTGTAGCTTATCCTGTGTAAAGCTGTGTATCTTGCGGGGGTGCGTGATATCTGAAATCATTGTAGCGCCTGAAACCCATTCAGCAGCCAGCGGAACAGACGTAATGGCAATGTTTTGAGTTGGTAACTCTGTTTAATAAGGTCAAACAGCTCAACCATATAATTTGTTTAATCAAATTCGCAGAGACCTGACGTTGTTATGGCAGACGGCGCGGGGCGGCGGTGTAAAAGGACGCGAAACCATTGAGAGACGTGTAATTGTTGCTGATGAAATGGTGATGTCTTGACGAGAAATTGAAGTGGCCCATTTCTTCTCTCTTTTTCTGGGTAAAAAATGAAGTTCAATAGCTCTGTGGGACGTAGACAGAGGTTTTAGGTTTGAAGACGAAAGGCTGTTGAAGAATTTGATACCTGTAGGTGGATGAAATGCCAAGAATTTGTTTTAGTACTTACAGTCCCGTGGAAAATGTTGGTAGATTTGTTTTTTTTTTTTTTCTGTAAACATTAATGACCTCATCAACGAAGGGAATTTCGTAGGCTGGAAGATCAGGAAGAAAGGGCAGTTTATTTTTAATCAAAGAGACTTGGATTAGGTTGTTTGAGATTACACAAATCAGGTGACGTTGGTGTAATCAAAGTGAACCGTGGAGATGGAAAGAGATGTTAGGTTTTTCACTATTAAGAGTATAAACTTAGGATCACTGTAATGGTTGACAACAAAACCAGTGTCCTATAAAATAGACATCCTTCTAAATTTCATGCTACATAGTTTGACAGAGTAATTCTGTAGTGTCAGATATCAAGGCCGAATCCTTATCCAGCACCTGTCCACAGATTTGGAAATAGGGATTTACTCGTTGTAGGTATACAAGCAACAAAAGAAAATTGGACAGACAATGTGTGTTAAAGTACCACAATCCAAGCTGGATTTTCGAACCAGGTACTGTGAAACCTGCTCCCGGGACATAACAGCTTTCTGGGCTTTCTGCGATGCAAAATTTATTTCTCAGAAGCCGAGAAGCCTACTCCTCCTTTCAAACTATCCAATTCGTAATATTTATGAGATGGTGTTCGCAGAATTAATGGTGATTTGTGAACGAAGTCCCATGTGCCCATGAAAAAGGGTGCAATTTTCTGTTTATCCTGATCGTAAACAGTCGTTCATCGTTCATTTCAATCATGACGAATTTGTATCCTTTTCAGCAGTTTTGTGGAATTTTGAACAATTTAAGGGTACACAATGTAACCAGTAGCCAGTCTCTTCAGTAGGACCACTATGACGTCCTTTCAACATTAAAGGAATGTTGAGGCTACCATCCAGGGTTATGGTAGGACTTACTAATAGTCCTTTTGCTTTATGTTTTCTGTGGATCGTAGCAACTTATTCTGGCAATTTACTTTGTAGTTAGGTACGTAGGTAGAAGTGGTTGTCTGCTAAGTTCCTACCAGCAACACAAGTAGCGGATACCCCGTTTTGATATTACAACACACGTTGCCTGGATGTTGAATTGTGTTGCTAAGAGCGTAGTTTTTAGGTCCATCCTGCGGAGTTCAGAAAATTAATAATGTTGCAGAATTTTATGCCATCAACCCTCCTTGAAAGAGGGTTTGACAAGTGTGCTGCTGCCGGGCAGTCACAGAAAAAGTGGAATTGGGTTTCCTTTTCGTGTGAGTTGTTAGAGCTACGACAGTGGGAGTTAAAAGGAATGCCTAACTTGACATCGTGTGAGCCGTTTGACCAGTGATCCATGGTAATTGCTGCGATTCTTGCTGTCTCCGTACGAATTCTGTTGATTTAGTCATTCGTCCTGTTTTTATTGTAGGCGGACCAGGTTTTTCTGGATATGGTACAGGTTTCTAGACTGTTCTACCTAAAGTTGGAAATAGAGAGAAAGTGTTGGAAAATTCTTCCCTTGATGAGTCCCATCAGGGAGCAGAATGATTGCACAAGAGAGACATCGATGACTGAGGCACATCTCATTCCTATCGATGTTACTGGGGCTGGGAACCCAGGGGAGAGTGATGTTAAACCGACCACTTACCTGTGTGATGAATTCCTTCCACCGTTCTACTAGTTTAGAGGACGATGTAAGTGAGAGCGCTTTGATGGCAGCCTGGCTGTCAATAAAGGTTCCTATGTTCCTATGTCTTTAGAGCTGAAGCTAAGTATCTTGCAGACCTCTCTAATCGTTGGCACCTCGATTTGGATACGTTCAGTTTCGCTGAGAAGACACCTGCTCCAACGCCGGCATCGGTGAAGATCGATGTTTGGTATTTCGAGAGCTTTACTATGACCATTGTGTTTCGGGGACCAGAATCCAGATTCTGATTGAGTCTGATAGCACTATATGAAACGATGTTTTTGATGGTCCAGAGCCAGTATATGGAGCAGCACGTTAAGAGCTTCTGTCAGGCTCGATCATAGTGCCTCTGTGATCCCAATACCAGCTGTTCATCGTACTCTGCTAAGTTTTGTGATGTTATAGGCTTCGCTTAAGACGCACCACTACAGGAGCGATCCAGAAGTAAGAATGGAACGAACTACAGCAGTGTACACCCGGAGGACCATCTTAGGCTGAAGTTCCCACCTTTTGCCAAAGTTCTTGCTGCAGGCAGAAAGCAACACAAGCTTTCTTTAGCCGGTGTTCTACGTTTCCAGTTGTGCTTGGGGTCAAGGATGACGCCAAGTTACCTTGCGCTTGAGGATAGAGTAAGTGCTTGATTGTTAAGACCTGGAAACTTGGAAGTCGGTATTTTGTACTTGGTGGTAAATATCATTAGTTAGTTTCACTTGGACTAACGTCGTTAAGTCCACAACTTGTAGCCCAGTCAGAGAACCTCTCTGTGAGTTTACTAATCACTGAGGAGCACATCCCTAACTAACTAATATCCTAACTAACCTAACTAAGTACACACGTCGTCCGCCTACGCGACTACTTTGATTCCAATATTATTGAACTCCGTCAAGTTTTTGTTGATGACCAGGAGCCGATGGCGAGGTAACTCACTTCTGCGGGGTACCTCTATCTACGGATTTGTTTATGAGACTGTTCTGCAATTCTGAGTGAATGATTCTGCTTTTTACCATGGATATGATCCAGTTGCTGATGAAATCTTCTGTCCCAAGCTTGGTGAGAGGTTTTAAAATGGATTCAATGTGCAGATTATTATGTGTAGGAAGGTGGCTAACATATACTGTTCCTTGTGAATAGATTTCTCAATCGCCTGCGCCACCCCAAGCCACCATCCACTCTGGTAGAGAAGATCTTTTGAGGGAGTTCCGGATATGCATGTGCAGGATACATTTTAGGGTTTTGAGTATGAAGGATGTAAGGCTAATGGGTCTAAAATTATTGGCCGACTCATGGCCTCTTTTGCTGCTTTTAAGAATGGAAACGACTAGAACTCATCTCCAGGTCAAGGGGACGTGGTTAAAGCGAAGAAAGCCACGGTAAATGGACGTTAACAAGGGCAGTACCTTCTTTAAGTTTTTTTGGAGCATAATTTGTAGAGCCACACCAAGGCCGAGTGACTTATAGTGGGCGAAACTGTTGGTGGCCCAGGAAATCCTTTCCTCACTTAATAATGAGTTGATTTAATTCCAGGGTGCGGGTTGTGTGACATTGCATTGCCTGCACACCTTCGCTGCTATTTTCTCATCTCTGGAAATGAGTGTCATTGGGTGTTCCAGTGATTCTTCAGTGGAATCTGTCCATGTTCCATCAAGTCGTTTGATGAATGTACCGTTCAAGGTATTGGAAGCACACTATTTACCCTAAAAGTGATCTCAATAAATTAACGCCACAGTATTCTTGCGTATTTTTGTTCTTCTTGTCGGATTTGCGCAAAGATACAGTGTTCTACAGTTTTTTGGTGGCTCCCAACGTGGAGAGAATAAATGACCTTTTCATAGGCAGAAGTTTTTATGTTTAGAAGTTTGCTATTGCCTGCCAAGGACAGAAAATATTAATCGCGTTCTATGTTGTATAGTTTGGATATGGAATCTGAACTTATCTACTGTGCCACCCTGAACGCAAGCTATCTCGCAACGCATACGTGCGAAGATAGTGCAGTTTTTAGATTTTCATCTTCAATCCTACGGTGTTTTGTTTTCTCTCCACATCAGCTGTCCTTTAGATATTTAATCTACCGATAGCATGGTATGGAACACATCGCCTTAGCGATAAGAAGAACACTTTCTCGGAAAGTGTGGCAACGAAGGCAAAGAAGGCAACGCTCTTGCGACGCAAATGCCTGGTGAAAATGGCGATCGATATCCTACGCACTGTTCACTGATGATGCGGAGGCTGTTTATGTAGCCGACACAGAAAAACCTGGAACAGAACCCCTCTGGCACGATCTCCAAAGAATTTTCAATGTCGGCCATGCCTTTTTCACGTTACGGGACAAGACTCAGATTCCCAGGTCTTGACCATTGTAAAAGTTGTAGGCTTCTATCATAATAGATCTTATAACAAATTTTATGCGAAATCTCCAGCTGAAAACTTAAAAAAAAAAGACCGAGACTTAAACGTGAGAAATATATCATTTATTAGTCCACTTTATACGTAATATAAAGAGCTACTGACTACCCAAAAAAGGCATGATAAACTACAGTGTTTTCTATGCAAGTACAATAGTAATACCAACACATGTGTAGTTAAAGCTTTCAATTAGTTATCATATATTGTACACATATAAGGGTAAGAAAGTCACAAAGTTAATCCATGAATTATTTAGCTTTACTTATATACAAGTTATTTCACGATATAATTTTGAACATCCTCCGACCGAGGGAATAGAATCGACCTCCCAGGGATACAGTAACTGAATACCCCTTCTAGTTTTTGTTCGATCCGCAAGCTCTCACCTTGCCATCCCGACCAGTAAAAGCATCCTCTACGACAGCCAACCTCCAGTGAATTCGTCGTTTCCCAGAATCGAAAACAAGAATAACGTCATTCTTCTTGAGTTGATTTGACGAAGTACTCGTATGCTTTCCATGGTGGAATGAACGGAGAAGTTGCATATACTCCGAACGCCATCGCTTCCATAATACGAGTACGTTTATATACCGCATTCTTTCCTTCCAAAGAAGTTGAATATCATTTGAGTCAGGAACAGACTCACCCGGGTTGAGAAATCCCCCACGATTCGTTAGGAAATCCCCTGGGGTTAATGGCGCGAAATCCAATGGATTATTGCTTATATAGGTGAGGGGACGTGCGTTGACCATTCCTTCCACTTTGACAATTATCGTTCTTAATTGTTCGAAATTGAACTTTGCTTTACCGATGACGACTTTGAGAATGTTCTTTATAGTCCGGATGAGACGTTCCCAGAACCCGCCCCACCATAGCGCACGTTCCACTATAAATTTCCAATTGATTCGTCTGTTTGATGCAAAATCACGGATTGCCTCATCTTCAACAACGAAATAGTTGTCCTCAAGTTCCCGGAATGCTCGAGCGTTATAGGAATAAATGACCGATGGTATGCCTCTCCTAGCAATGAAGCGCCTAAGATCCATCAAGCAACTTTCGGTTGACATGCTTGTTGTCATCATCCAGATGGACGGCACAAATAGCGGCGCATGTAAATACCATGAGGTATGTTTTAGTCATCCCACCCGCAGCGTTATCAAAAGTATACAGAGGTTCCGCAAAGTCTATCCCAACAGCATCAAATGGCCTTGACAAGGTTAGTCTTACGATGGGCAGAGGACCAAACGGCTGTGAAGCAGGTTTGCCCCATAACTTTTTGTAAGCGACGCATCTATTGATTAGCTTCTTTACAAGTTGTCGTCCTTTAAGGATCCAAACCCGAGTTCGCAGTTGCGAAAAAACAGTGTTGACCCCTCCATGCAGAGATCTTTCATGGCAGTCATTCACGATGCGGTTAGTAATATGCGACTTTGTTGGCAGTATGATGGGGTGTTTGAAGTCCATCGACTCTGGTAAAGACTGGAAGCGTCCACCTAACCGCATAATACCCACATCGTCCAAAAATGGGAAAAACTGAGCAATATCGGATGACCCAGGTACGGGCTTTGCTTTCTGTAATAAACAAATTTCATTAGAAAATTGGTTATACTGTATGTACCTGATCCAGTAAGATTCAGCGGCGTTGAGTTCATCTGCACACAAATGTTTAGACTCCTTTCTCATTTCTTTCTTGCAAGAATGCACAAAACGGTACATAAAGCAAGTAACCCACAGCAAGTGATTCTAGGAACTGAAGTCTTCAAAGCACAAAACTGGATGAAGCTCAATACTTGCGGAAACTGCTTCTGCAAGCAAGACCAATGGTACCACAGTCGTTGGAATAATACACGCGTCATCAGACATGTAACTGACATCTTTAAGCCAAACTGGCCCTTTTGTCCACAGCTGAGACGACCGCAGGCATTCGGAAGTTACCCCCCTAGTCAGCAAATCAGCAGGATTTTCTTTTCCGGCGCAGTGGTTCCAGTCTGAAGTTAACGTGTGTCGACGAATCCCTGAAACACGGCTTTGCACGAAGGGTTTCCATCGGTCACCTTGAATCCAATTGAGTGCAATTTTAGAATCCGTCCACATATGAAAACGTTCAATAGGTATCTTTAGAGAACGCTCTTCAGGTATCATTTTCATTTGATTGCATCTCGTTCTTCTGCTGCCTCCTCCTCCTCTATTCAATATGAAGATCGAATAAGTTGTTGACTATGTAACTGTCAGTCTTTTATATGGGAATACATTGAACAACTCAAGCTTCGTTGTCATTCCGTCGTTCAAGGCCTTGTTAACCATTCACATGCTCTAGTCTGTTTGCGCATATCTATTGGACCTATGATGATGATAATGCTGTTTTCATGACGACGCTCAGATGTTTATAAAAGTTGTTCTCTTCATCCTCGGCCGCAAGATTCGTTGAGGCATATCTAACATCTTTATCATCGTAAGGTCTCTTAGTATAAAAAAGGAAAGAATGAATTGAACTCCCGATGAATTTTTTTGATACCAACAAATCCGCTTAGTTTTTATGGTTGCTTCCAAAAAGCTTCCCCTGTGTAGACTGTCTCAAGGCAGGTTTATACCGAGTTGTTACTGAAATCGATATAAGAAGGATCACATTTTGGGTCATGAAGGATGCTAACACTCCAAAAATCTACCTTTGACCGGATGCAATATCCAGAATTGGATTATGGTTACGCAGAATGTTAGTCAACCTAAACAAGATTAGAAAATTCAAATCTGTAGGCAATTGCTTCGATAGTTTCTATGACTACCGCGCAAAGGCAAGGCATGGCCTTTATCGCAAAAACGTTTGTTACACCGTTGGTCATTAGTTATCATACCGCGTGCGTACGAACTTGAAAGGCGTTATTAAAACTCGTGTTTACTATGTTATCGTAGCCTCGGCAGCCAGGTCTTTCTCGTGCCGAATACGGGTTGGAGATTGATGATTTTAAAGACAAGTCGATCTCTCTGCTCGACGATAAGTACAATCAAACTTAGATTATGTAAATCTCACTTACTAGATGGAGTGAAAAGTGACCTTGACCGCCAGAATGCGCTGCTACTGTAAAAAAGGTTATGGTGCCTTGAAGTCCGTTCATATTTAGGCAGACATGCCAAATTTCAGTACGATACTGTCTTTAGTTTTGTTTTGACAGCTGATTGTTGTTAACGTGTTTGGCATCATGTTGAGCCGCAACTCCACTACCGATCAAGTCCGCAGCGGCAGGATCTCCAATGCGGTTACAGAGGACAATGTCAAAAAAATACATGAAATGGTGTTGGCTGACCGGAAAGTGAAGGTGCGCAAGCTGGCAGATATCACAAAGATTAGTACTGAGCGCACACGCCACATTTTGGGCAATATTCTGCATATGAAAAAGTTATCCTGCCGCTGGGTGCCGCGAACACTCACTTTTGACCAAAAACACGAACGCGAGAGCACTTCGAAAAAGTGTTTGCACTTGCTGATGCGGAATCGGGCGGACTTTTGGCGTCGATTGGTAACTGGATTTGGACCCCTCGGACTATTATCTCTTCCCAAACCTCAAAAGATTTCTCATCAATAAAAAATTCAGTTCACGCGAGGAAATCATCGACGCCACGGAGGAGTATTTTGCAGACTTTCCGGAAAATTACTTTTCGGACGGGATCAAGAAGATGGAAAATCGCTGGGATAAGTGTATCAAACTAAAAGGGGACTATATTGAATAATATAAAAAAACATTTCAAAAAAAATAAAAAATTTAATTCCCAAGGAGGTCACTTTTCACTCCATCTAGTAGGATAGAGACACCAAGCACTAGTCCACACTAATATGGGATGGAATGCCACGATAAAATTCCAATTGGCAATATATTTGGAAAAATCATGAGATACATCTTTGTTGACGTCAATTTTCGACTACATATCATGACATATACGATGTTTTCTAATATGCCTTGAGGAGCCAAATTCTCTGCAGTATTCTCCACCGGCCAAAGCCTAAACAGCTGCTAAAGTGCTCTACACTAAATCAATATGACATAAGACTTCTCGTTTATACTCGTATATATTTAGTCTGCTTAACCAAGCAATTGCAAATATTGCTTGTTCTTCAAAAGCTTAATACAAATATTTCCAAGATGACATCTGTCACCTACAAAATGTAACCTACTTCAAATTTCTAATGAAAAATGACATTTAACTTCGAATAACTCAATCATTTTCGAAACAATTCGAACATCCGCATTTTGGGCTGTGCCGCAAGCCAAATGTCAAATAACTTTTCTTTTTTTAATCGTGACCGTCAACTGTTCATGTTTATTTCAGGTGAATGAACCATCAATTAAATTAATTGACATCTTAATTACTTGACACAAAATCCTGTTTTATTCATACAAAACAAAATGTCAAACAAAAATAACAACGAAGGTAGAATAATAATGGATAGATTCTGATCTCAATCTGTCATCAAAATAACTCAGAATTCCATATGTCAGTGCAATAACTTTCCTCCGAAAAGTCGAAAATGTCTTAATTCAATTTAATGGATGCATATTTGTCATCGCCAGAGTTAACAACTTCTCCGGGATGCATTTTACAGATGAAACAAAAAAAAAAAACAAACAGAAAGAAAGAATTCAAATGAATTTGTTAAAACCTCAATCTCCATCCGCCCTCTGGGCATACTTTTATGGCCCGGCTAACTACTTACAACGTCAAACAATAAACTGGGAATAACCCATACGTTCTGTAGGAAAGTGAGAGAAAGAGACTGCGAAAAGACAACAAATTAACAAGCTCGTAAAAAGAGCGTTTTATAATGTTCCTGAACAAGGCTGTGACTGACAAACTGTCGAGACTGACAGACTGACAATAGCCTTAAGTCATGTTCGAACTTGTCGCGTGCTCATTGACTCCTCGGGGCAGTACCGTGAATTCAAATTACTCGTTTGTGGGTTAAGTGTTGTCGATTTCTTTGTCAGAAAAAAAAAACAAAAAAAAAACAAAAAAAGTTTACAGGAAAATAAAGTTTTTATGACCAATGGGAAGAAGACAGAAAAAAGAGATGGAAATAGCCAGAAAAGGAGAAGAAAAGAATTAACACAGTTTAAAGAAGGCAACACACGAGGTGAAATGAGTTTTTGTTTCCCTTCAGGTTTAGTGACCGGGACTTAAATTTTTACTTCAATTCATCTGGTTTTGCTGAATAGCTTACAAAAGGTTAAGTTTTGCCATTGTTTACGAGTAGTTGCGAATAAAAATTAATGTATGACTGATGAAGATACAATAAACTTTACACAACGCAAATGTCAAAATGTTGACAGATGTCAACGGATTTATCCCATTGACCAGGGATATGCGCACACGGCTCATCCAAATGTCAAACAAAGTGAGTGGACTTATTAAATGTACGGAAATGAAGAGGATAACGAATGTGAGCTAATTAAAAATAAGTGGTTTAGGGCTTAATGACGTTTTGGAGGCACGATTTTGTGATTTTAACATATAAACATAAGTGTACTAATTTTAGAATGCGGTCAGGGAGGTTATTTGCACCGGCAATGAGGGCGACCAATGAACTTTTTGTTTAAACTTTCGAAGGGATGTTGACTTTGTGTGTGAACTTATTAGTGGCGCGGAATTGACATCACGTATGGGATTAAAACCGTACTGAGTCTAGCTTTTAAATGTGACATAGTAGTGGAGACAGATCCGTGGGTTAAACTTGTAAGTTGAGATCCTTTTTGTAGCAGAATGGATAGCCCTGTATACGGTTTGCTGCATCTTAGGCCTGTGCAGTTAAAGCGTTCATAATTTTACGTTTGTGCCGCCTTTCATTTTGCTGCTGTTTTTTCCTTTCACACAATTCTGGTCTTCAAGCTTACGGATAAGGCTGTTGAAATTTGAACTTTGAGGGAAATACGATGTTCGACTTGTCTGCGGGTCCCTGGCAATACCTTATCGGGATAAATGTGTAGACTATCTGGCTTTCGTTTGACAAAATATTTTTCACGAATTTTCTCTAAATTATAATTGGTGCGCTACAGGATTGATGCGAATACGAAACAGTCCTTGAGCTAAGATGGTGGTCTACCTGGTTCTTAGTTCACTGTCTTTTAGATGAGACCCTGCACTTTCTCCAGCAGTGTATTTCTGATGGCTAGGTGATTGGGATTGTAGAAATCAACGAACACCTCGCAATTGTCGTTTGGGTTTCCTGGGTTGTATTAGACACCGGTGCTCTCGCCTCCTACCGAACTAATTGAACATCTCATCGTTGAGTTGAAGATGGTTTTTCTTTTTCTACTCTAGAATCTGCCTGTCAATATCTGGTCACTGTATGGATTCCACGATATACAGCTTATCCATGTGGCTGATGTCAGTAGTAGCCCTATACCCGTTGTGTTTTAGAGCATTACTAGTTGGTGAGAAGTATTCAGCAACATTTTACGAACTTGTTTAGCCTTAAAATAAATCTTGTAACCTGAACTCACTGTCGTTCTCAAATTCAAGGTCTCTGGTGCCTTAAGAACTACGATACGATAATTGCTTCCCATATTCGATTGCTAAAGTTCATCAACATTATTTTATCAGCTCAAGGTGTTGATTTTCCATTTGGAGCAATAAAAGTTTTAAGATAACGATGTGGATGCCGCTGCGGAATGAGATCCTTTATCCCTCATCGGATGAAGAGTATCAGACCAAAAGAAAAGGCATGGTACGACTCGAGCTGTAAAGAGGCTGTCACGGTTAGAGAAGTGTTTTTTCGATCCTTCAAGACCAAGACAGAGGAAAACCGAAAAAAGTCTAAACGAGCCAGGAATGACTACAACGTCTTTCCCAAGCGTGTGAAATTTCAATACGACCAAAAGTTGAGGCAAAAAATACTACAATGTCCCAAAGGCAGTAAAAATTGTTGGTCGTTTGTCAAAAACATCAGAAATCCTTCCTCATCCTCCATCCCAACGCTCATTTACAGTGACATTCCAGCTGTCAGCTCTTTGGACAAGGCCAATCTGCTTGCTGCACACTTTACGGCCAGCTCAACACTCCCAGATTGTGCTTTGTCTCCGCCTACACTTGAGTGCGTCGAATCTACAATGGGACAAATCCACTTTCGCACTCGTGTAGTAGCAAGAATACTTAAAGATGTCAACATACATACATCCGCTGGTTCAGATGGTACTCGTATAACCACTGCGTAAGCTTTTTCATCAATCCTACTCTTTAGGACTCTTTCCGAGCAAATGGAAAACAGCATTTGTCCAGCCCGTCCCTAAAAAAGGTGAATCTTCTTCTCTTTCCTCCTACAGACCCATTGCACTTACGCCCCTTCTGGCCAAGGTCTTGGAAACGCTGATAAACCGCCAGCTCATGAAATATCTCGAAACACGAAAACTTCTCAAGGACCGGCAGGGCGGTTTTCGTAGCAACAGGTCCACTAGTGATTTGATGGCATGTCTCACCGAAAAGTGGTACCAAAGCGTACATCAATCTGGCGAAAGCAAGATAGTTGCACTTGACTTTTCTAAAGCATTTGACAGAGTTTGGCATCAGGCTCTTTTGTCGAAAATGCGTGCTTTTGGGATCTATGACTCTCTTATTCATGGGATTAGAAATTACCTTTCGGAATGTTCAAATCAAGTTGTCTTGGATGGTTTCAAGTCTAATATCCACAAAATAAAAGCTTGTGTGCCCCAGGGCTCCGTTCTGTCTCCGACACTCTTTTTAATTTTTATCAATGATCTCTTTTCTGCCACTTCTAATCCAATATATTCCTTTGCTGATGACAGTACTCTCTGCTTTTCATATTCGTTTCCGGATTCAAGCTCATTAAATTCTGATATCAACAGCATAATCAATTGGGGACCACTAACAGAGTAGAATTTAATGCTTCCAAAACACAATGATGTCTGCTGTCGTTAAAGCGAAATTTAATTACCCAGCCATTATCCATGAATGGCACTTATATCATCGAAACCGAAAAACTTTCCATTCTCGTTATGTGTGTCAATGACAACTTAACTGCGAAATGTCAAGATTTCCTCAAGCGATGTAAGAAATACTTTTCCCCTTCTGATCTGACCTCAATATATATGGCATTCATCCGCCCAAAATTGGAGTGCAATGCTCACATCTGGTTAGGTGCGCCTCAAACATCTCTGCATCTGCTAGACCGGATTCAAAACCGTGCAATAAAACTCATATCTGATACCAATATCACTCAGGCAATGGACACCCTCGAACACTGACGTAATCTCTCGTGTCTCACTTTGTTTTATCGCTTTTTCCACCACCAGTGCTCCATAGAAATCGCCAGTAGCATTCCGCCCCTTCAAACTTTTAACCGTAACACCAGTCTCGCTATGAATGCTCATCAGTATACCCTCAAGCTCACTTTCGGACGTACTCTGAAATATCGTGATTCGTTCCTAAGCCGAACAACTCGCTTGAGGAATGCCCTGCTGAGCTCTCTATTTCCTTGTCATCAAAACCAACGTACATCGGTACCTATCCTTCTTTCCTAGCTAAATTTCCTTCGCCCGCGATGTGTGCAAACATTTTAAGGGTACCTAAACCCCTTGAGACCGTGCTAGTTTATAAAAAAAAAAAAAAGGATACAACTCGCTAGGTGACAGCCAAACTGAAGCTTTCGTTGCGTTTTGGTGACGGATTCGTACCAAACGTGCCCTTCACCTAACAGTCTCCGAAGAAACTGTCTTATGAATCAACAGATAGGTGTGAGGTGGATATGGTTCCAAAGTGCTCGGCAGCAGAGCCTCTGTTTTGTTACTTAGGTAAGCCAGACTCTTCAGAAGACGCTACTTCTAGGAAGTGTGCAGCTAGAGAAAGCTCTGTAAACTTTCCTGGAATAAGGAGAAATAGGCTCTTTGTAAGTATAACAGTGACCGATAGAATAAGTTAGTTGTCACTCAAAGTCCAAATGAACCAGAGTTATTGAAGTCCTTCACTTAGAACTGCATCATCTCTAAACAAAATGAAATGGTCCACCTCAGACTTGATTTTTTGAATGATTCCCATGCATGTGAAGCAAGTCTTTGTGACTGCTGAACGTTTCTGATAGACGCACAGAGATTACTTACTTATTTAGGTGGCGCTACAGTCCGGGGTGGACCTGGGTCTCAATTAGCGCGGTATTTGCTAACTGCCAAGTTGGTTGAGGTCCTCTTCCTATTGCGCTCACCACCTAAGGCACCTAGAGTCGAAGATTCTGCGGGCTGGAGCATTGCGCAGTTGCGCAATTTTTTGGCCAGTCGATGTCGCTGCACAGCTCGTAGAAATCATCATTAAATCATCTTCTCTAGAACCCGCCAACGCATACGGGACCAAATACCTTCTTCGTAAGGTACCGACCAAGACGACCAAGGATATCTTCATCCACTTTAGAAGGGGTCCAGGCTTCGGGGGGATAGAGCAGGACTGGGATTACAAGCGTCTTATATAGAATTTCCTTGGTTTTTCGGAAGAGGGCCTTACTAGACAGTTGCCTTCGTAGTCCAAAAAACAGCGATTGGCAAGCGTTATTCTTAGTTTGATTTCTGAAGAGATGTCGTTTCCAGATATGATAGTCCCTTACTACCTCAAAGTTATAGCTATCGATTGTGGCATTCTGGCCGATTCGACAATGTTGGGTGTCCTTTCTTGTTGATAGCATATACTTTGTTTTGCCCTCGTTTAGCGCTAGACCCAATTTAGCCGCTTCTGTTCCTATACACAGAGCTTATCGTTGGTAAATCTAAGGGTCAAAACTTGTCTTAAGAAATGTGATCTTCCTCCAATGGCTGCAGGGGGATTAATGACTGTATGTCTGAGAGAATGGGTAGTGACTACTGAGCCGCATTTCCCGATTGTACAATACAGTCGTCCCAACCTAAAACATCTATAAATTCCTTTCTGTCCCTTCGATAGGCTTCCAAATCCCTCAAAACTCCCATAATCGATTTTTATTAATTTGTTTTTTTTTTTTTTACAGGTTAGTGAAGGACATTCCTCAGTTCCCCGCCGAGTTCCAAAACCGGTAAGTACAAGAAAAATCCAAGTGGCAAAACAATATTCCATATTGACTCCAACCATATCAGTCAAAACCCTCTCAACAGGAAGTACGATTTCATGCCCAAGAGACCAGGACACCACATTGCCATATATCTCTTCATCCTATCGCCATGTGGTACAAAAGTTGTGCAACATACTCGTACTTATCATCTAAGTAAATTATCTCGGCCCCCCGGAATTCAACTCCTTCCCTCATAGTCATGGCAATGTAAGCAACGTACTTTAATAAGCGCGTTCTAGTAGTTTTTGTTTATTTAACTTTGAAACTCTTTTGCACGACTACTGGTATACAGTAGCACTGAGAAGAGAAAACAAATTTTCCTTTCCGCGTTGATGACTATGATGACGATACACACAGCGATGCACACTCAGACAAAACAAACTTTTATTTATTTTTCCACGTTAGATATTTGGCGAAATAATTACACCACCCCTGGTCACCCTGTCTTCTATCTTCCACCCACTACAAATATTAATTTGAATTAACCTCAAGACATCAGCATGAGAGGAGATGCACGCTTCGCAGAAGAGTTCTAATGGCCAGAACATTTTAATTATGAATACCCGAAGCCAAAGTCGGAGCTAGCGGACTCCATTTCTAGAAATGTTCGCTAGTCTTTTGGGGGGGAGGGGGATGTGGTGTTGGTTTATGTCTCACTGGAGCTAGCGGTGCGGTGTAATTGAATATCTTACAGCACGGCAGTGGATAGCTATCAGACAAGTTTATCCGTAGTTTGTGGTACTGTGCCAATTTTAGACAACCGAAAGTTTGCATACTTGTGGAGCGTCTTTCAGCCCTCAGACTGTGTGTCTAGGGAGGAGGATAGTCCAAGTATATCCAGGGCGTAGGCCAATGCCTATGCTGATGCCTTTGTCGTTTTTGATTGTATTGTGGTCTCGGGTGGATGCCTGGTTTTGTTTTTCTCATTATGTTGGCCTATTTACTGCTATGAAGTACGATATCTCTGGGTAGATAGACGCCAGTGCGTTTTTAATTAACTTCTGCTTCCTTATTGTTGTTTTCTGCTTTGATGGGCCGTTTTGTTATTTTTCTCTTGCTAAAGCGTAAATCTTAGAGAGTAATCTTTAGCGCTGTATGGTTTCCAATAGAGCGCTGTGTTAGATCACTGAAACACGTGTCGAAGTTTTCTCTTTTTTCTTCGAATGAAAATAAATATTTCAATTTCTCGTCTTGTAAAATCCCTCTGGAATTTCGTCACAGATTTGGTAGAAACGTAAAATCGGTTACATCGGCCCCATGCAGCGCTAGTTAGGACACCAGGAGTTACGAGATTTATTTCTTAAAAATCGCATGATTCGAAAGTTTTTTTTTATATTTCTATCGTTCAACGGCTAGTCCGGTATTCGGGACGGATTCTTTCCCATTTACGGGGTGTAAGACATCGTAGAAGCATTTTCTTGATTTAATCAAGCAGAACATTGAGGTTTTTTTATATCTGCTCTTTAATTCACAAAGTTCTGGTTATTCGCATGGGGTGTTAGAAGACGACCAGCTGGGGCCTATATCATTTTTTCTTTCAATTTTTTTCTTCTTCATTGACCTGTCGTTAGGGTTTTTCAGTAGTATCATATATCCAATTGGTTGTCGTTCTGCCCTTAGACTTGGTCATCATTGAGCTACTGCTCTAATTTGATCTCTCTTCCTCGCAGTTTCAAAGTATCTACATACATAATCAGCAGACGACGGCGTCAGATTCATTCGAATTTCTGAAAGAATTTTGATTTATAAGCTTTGGAGTGTTAAGAACTTGTGTCATTTTTGTCCGGATTTTGTATATGAAGTTGGGATCCCACATGGCTGGTATCTAGAGCCCCCACTTTTACTTTTAAAGTGTTTTCTCTTTACTACTTCTACTATAGCATACTTATGCAATGGAACCACCACCCTTTTGAGTGTCAAAGTTTCTTTCCAAAAACCTTTAAAATTTTATGAATTTAAAGAACTTTTCTCAGGAAATGTGTAAGGAATTGCATCTAACGAAAATTTGTTGTTTCAGACCTATTGGTCTGAATTCTTTAATTTAAATGTCTCAGGGCAATGTGCCATTCATGTCTTGTTATTGTCGGTCCTTAAAATAAGAGGCTCCATCAGGCTCTTTCAGTACTTCGTTCATGTGTCCTGCAATGATTTTTCACCGTCTTGCTGGTCAAGATTGTCGAAAAAACTCTACTGAGCATAAAGACGAAGTCTTGAAAGGACCATCTCATTATGCAGCTTTCAGCTTAGTTTTCATATATCTGCTGGCTTGTGTTGGTGAATTGCAGGAGATTCTAATGAATTTACCTTTTTTACGGAGCCATTGCAGTATTATTCCTCCCGTGACTTGCTGTTCGTTCGTTAATTGACTCCTCCGAGTTATAATATTGAGTATATAACTTAATTCGGTTTTTTTTTTTTCAAAATTTGAACGTTTATTTAAAAAAAACATGTACAATAGTATTATTCAAAGTATTACCCATCTAAAGCTATGACTTTTTACCATCTTTCTGGCAATTTGTGGATCCCATCCCAAAAGAACTGCGCCGGCCTGGCAGACAAGAATGAATCAAGCCAATTTTTGATATTCTGCTCTGATGTGAACCGTATTTCAGTGAGGGCGTTCTGCTTCGACCGGAACAAATGGTAGTCAGAAGGGGCAAGGTCTGGGCTATAAGGCGGGTGGGGTAAGACTTCCCATCCACTGTTTTCCAAATAGTTCTTAACCGGAATAGCAACGTTGGGCCGAACGTTGTCATGATGGAAAATTATTGCCTCGTGTCTGGTCGCATATTCTGGGCGTTTTTCGGCCACTGCTCTCTTCAAACGGATTAATTGTGTTCGGTAGCGTTATCCATTGATGGTTTCGCCCGGTTTTAGCAGCTCATAATACAGCACATCCATCTGATCCCACCAAATACAGAGCATTACCTTCACGCCATGGATATTCGGCTTTGCCGTTGATTTGGCTGGTTGGCCGGGTTTCACATATGATTTTTTGCGCTTGGGGTTGTCATAATGGACCCATTTTTCATCAGCAGTAACAATCCGATGCAAAAATGACTTCCTTTTGTGGCATTCCAGCAGCATTTCGGACATGCAAAACCGCCTTTCGACGTCTCTCGGCTTGAGTTCATGTGGAACCCAATTTTCTTGCTTTTGAATATATCCAGCTGCTTTTAAACGTTTTGAAATGGCTGCTTGAGTGACACCCAAAGATTCTGCGAGCTCTTCTTGTGTTTGGCAACAATCTTCATAGAGTAATGCTTCCAGTTCTTCATCTTCAAACTTTTTTGGCTGCCCAGGACGTTTTTCGTCTTCCAAGCCAAACTCGCAGATCTCGTCAGACCTCACCAGTGATGAGGGTTCTGGTTGAACGGCCAACGTCCTTAAACCACTTAAACTCTCAAGATGGTTAAGTATTTTTGTATTTTTTCCGCTCAGCTTATATAGCGCTCTTAAAGGTCTCAGAATGATTAGTTCGCAGCTTTCATGTTCATAATTGCTCTAGAGAACTCTAGATACACTGACATTGAGATAGACCTTCCCTCGATAGAGAGAAGATTTTGAAACAAATTTGAACTTCCTAATCTAAAGATTTGATACGTCTGAATCGGAGTGCTGTATTATAGAGTTATAGGTGACAAGCATAACAGGAGTTAGAATTCCTCAGCTGACAGTCTTTTCTCCTGCTTTGTTCTAGAATCTCCATAGTTGCTACATACTCAAGCGATGTCACTTTCCCTGGCAAGATTCTCTAAGTCAATCGACAAGCAACTGCGGTGGGAATTTTCACTCGAACAATCCTCAGTTTTTCTTTCTTATTAGGAGGTACACAATTTCCTGCTTCCTACCCAAATTAAAATGTTCTACCCTAAGTCTCTAAGCCTCTGGGTGCCTGTACTTCAGCAAAGGGTGCTAAGCTCTTCATTGTACATCCGTAATGTATCAACTACACACCTTTAGGTGCGTAATATGTCCTAAGACCCTGAACAGAGTACTGCTCAGACATAATCCTTACTGATACTTGCAGCAGCACCTTACCACATCTGGACTTCACAACTGAGGCCGGGCCATGGAACCTAGAGGTCCTAACAGACATACTTTAATGAACCCCTACCAAATGAGGCGCTGGTCAAAGACTTACTCAGTCATGCTATTCTGATTATTTCGGAGTCTTCTTCTACGACGTACTAAATACGATTGAAGTGAAAAGATGGAGAGAGTGACGAAGACGCCGAGCCTACTTGAAATCCTTCAATACAGACAGGCGTTTGGTCAGAGTGCTGTAGCTGACGGCTTAGCTCTAGAATCTGAAAAATCATTAGAAGGGGCGCATTGTAAGAGTCGATAGAAAAGGAGATGATGTCAAGCAGGCGTTCGGCACAAGGAGACTGGACGAGAAGTCGATGTCGTAAGTCCTGAATAGAACCAGCTTCGTCAATGAAACACCGCTTAACTATGATTGATATACCCAAACCTGAACAACAGAAGATGGAATGAATTTGTAAAGCAATTTTTTTTCTGTCAGAACAGAGAACTGAAACAAAGAACTAATCCATTGTACTCCTTGGATGTTCCTTTTAATGCAACCTTCCAGTCTTTCCTACTGTACCAGCACCCACCACGTCAGCGCAGAGTACCTGCATCCCGATGAGACATTCACAGAGGTAGTACCCCGCGGTGTTGTCATCACTGTCGGGGTGTTGTATCACTTATGGCCAGCACATATAAGTGCTTAGCAAAAGTATAGTGCTCCCTCACGACGCCTGTAAGCAACCTGCAGTCTTTCCTGCTGACTTTTTAGTCAGATGTCGAAAGCATTCGTTTTTGGTCTGCCTGCGACCTGGGGAGTCATGCCATTTGCAGTGGTGCTCATATGAAACACAGCTCTCAATGAAAGCCTTAACCGAGGACGCAGTTAGGTTCGCGTCATAAAAAACTCTCCTCTGAGCCTTGACTAGCAGGTCATCAATGATTTCATTTCCTGTGACCCCATTGTGACAGTGCTCACTGAATTTAGCATTCTGACTGCGTTCAGTGATGTCTTGCATCCTCGATCTAACTTGGAAGTCGTAAGAGAATTCAGCAAGGCTGTAAGCAACTTGGCTATCGCTGCAGATGCAAATGCTTCGCTCTCTCCACCGGTTGTTCATAACATAGTTCATTGTCATCAGGATAGCGTATACTCGTATCTCCGCATGGAAGACAGACTCAAGTATTTCTAACGAGAAGTGAAATTTAACGATGTCGTCCTCCAGAAAAACACCAGCGCCGCATATTTTATCGGTTTTAGAGCCATCTCAAATTTTGGCTAAAACCAGTCTTAGGCACAGCAAGAGTTCTAATGTCATTGTATCAAATTTCATGTCCATAAGACCAGAGATAACAGACTGCCGGCGTGCAAGCTCATCAAAGCTCCAGGCCATGTTGTACCAAAAACCACTTCTTTTGAAATGGAAGATGGCTTTGAGAGTATCGCACATGGTATGAGTGTCAAGGGAAGGGAGATGCAATAATGCATCTAGAGCGGACCAGGCGTGTTGGGCCTTCCCCAATGCAGCCGATACAGACCGTTCTTTGGAGTCAAGTAAAAGCCAGCAGACAACCGACTCATAGAATATGATTGGTCTTACATAGCGGTGTAGATCCAGAGGACCCTTCTCGGTCCTCTGGATCTCCATGTCTTATCAGCAGCTCCTTTTCACTGGCAGAAGGCCGACAGCGCCTAAGAGGCTGTCGACGTAACATGTTTAGTCCATAGAAGTTTGTTATCCAGGATGACATCCGAATACTTAACTTCCTGGGAGAATTGGATGGTGACACCTTTAGGCACTAGATGAGCCAGGCTTCAGTTTCCTCCTTGTCGTAAAGGGAACAATCTCAGTTTTGAGAGGATTGACTGGAAATCAATTTTTAGTGCTCTAATCGTCGATCACGTCTAGGATTGCCTGCATTGTAGAGCAGACAGTCACTGGACACGATCCAACAGCAAGTACAGCTACTTCATCCGCGTAGCTTGTCCATAGACGTCAGAACTGTTGAGCTAAATCGACCAACATGCACCATATTAGTGGAGGTAGAACGCCGCCTTGTAGGCAACTCCTGTTTAAATCATAAAAGAGGAACCACCACCACAATGACGTCTGTATCAGCTGCAGAAACAATGAAAACTACGAGACATACCTGCACTTCCAACGCCATAATAGTTGCTCTAGTTTACTGTCTTTTCAATACAAAGACAAAGCTCTCAAAAACAGCAATCGGTTAATAGTGGCTTTTCCAAAAAAAAAACAGTGCCGAAACTGTTTTGGAAAATGCAGCTCCCAAATGCTGCTGCCACGTGTTCTGTTGAAATAAAATGTGTCACACAATTCACACACCAGATTTGAACTTTCTGTCATTTCTGTGGTGAAGTGCTGCCAACGCAAAAAACAGACAGCGTGACAGCTGACAGTTCAGGGTTATTTAAAATGTAGCGCTACATGAAAGAACAACAGGCTTCAGGCTTGTTGTTGAGCAATGAAGATTTGACAGCTACAGTTCGCAATTTTAGTCCAAATTGTAATTTAACTTCATCAACTGCGAAGAGAAAAATTCAGGGAGACCAATTTGTGAATTTAGACATACTGGCCGTCCTTCAACAAGTCGTTCCACACAAAACATCGAATCAGTTCGTGAGAGTACTGCTGAGACTCCAGGAACATCCATTCGGCACCGTGGTCAAGAATTACACATTTCGGGAAGTTTTCTACAGAGCATTCTCGATTTGGATCATCAGGCATACAAAGTGCAATTGACTTCGCACAGCGAAGAGAGTTCCTTGAATGGATTGGATTATGGAACAACATGAAGTGGATGCAGCATCTTCAGCGGTGAGGCTCGTTTTAATCTTGATGGCTTTGTTAATCGTCAAAATGGTCGAATTTGGGGTTCAGAAAATCCACGAATGATTGCTGAGAAACAAATGCATCCACCACATGTCACTGTTTGGTGCGGATTTTGAGATGGGGCATCATCGGACCACTCTTCTTTGAAAATACAGCTCGTCAGGCAATAACAGTTTATGGTGCTCATGCTAATCCAGTTTTTTGTGCCTAAGTTACAAGATATAGATGTGGACGACATGTGGTTTCACCAAGACGGTGCCACATGCCATACAGCCCAAGAAATAATTCAATTACTGCATCAGTCATTTGGTCGTAATTTAGCATTTTGATGATCAGAATTGATCATCATTTGATTGACATGTCTTTGGGGTAAATCTACGGTTTATGCCAACAAGGCGTCGGCCACCCACGCCTTAAAGGAGCAAATTGGATGCCGTATCAACGCCAATCTCAGCAAAAGAATGTGTACGGTATGTGCCAGCAAAGCTGTGGGCCCCACTTACCCAATATGCTATTCCATATGCCGTAGACTTTATGGATCAATAAAAATTCGCAATTTTTAATTAAAACCCTCTGTCAAAAACTACTTCTTGCGTGAATTTTGGGGACACCGTTTATATTGGCTTCATATCCATTAGCAACTCATCAAAGAAACCGGGTATGACTACAACCAGGCCATTTGTTTTGTCCAAAGCCATTTATAAAATTACAAATCTCCAAATCCAATCACCCAAATGTACATATGTCTTATTCCCCTGCTCAACAGAGTATTTAGGACCCCTCCAGCTCCTTTTTTCTTTTATGTTTCCCAATTTGAACATACACAAATATTTAACAGAGCCTGCATACGAATACTCGTATGGCGAATATAATTCCCATTTGCCTCTCATTCCGTATCGTGGAACAAACAAATTGCTTTCGGGAATAAAAATCTAAAATTCTCTCGATATATCAATGTGCCTGTAGTATCCTCACACTGTCATCCTTCTTTAGCTGCCATTAAGTAGGTCAGTCCCTACATCATGTACCAGAAAAAGTAGGTCAAACCCATGCTCCCAGATAAATATTGCAACTCGAATACGAAATACCAGATACATACGTACGAATACATGCTCTGACTTTGTCTTCAAAGTATGTACTCGTACTACGAGTATATATTCGTATTCAGGACCCGGAGAGTTTTCTGGAAAATCTATTATAACGACTGAAATATCGACATAACCGAAAAGCGAAATGGGCTAACATCTTTGAAATTCGGAAAGGTACGAGTGGCACGGATACGTTCTGCTGGCTATGGGGGTTGAATACGAAAAATGAAAAAGGAAAAAGGAAAAACTAAAAACGAAAAACCTCCCTTCCAGAACCCTTATCATTCTCAAAAACTGCAAATTGATGATGAATTATGAGAGGATGAAGAAGGTGTGGAGATGTTCATATTTGGGGATAGAAGAAGGAACAAATGACATGCGATTATTGTCAGCGTAAATTGGAGATTGTGTTTATTTAATCAAAAAAAAAAATATGAAAAATATGAAAAACCCTGTTCAGGCTTCAAGGATTTAGCAGGCAAAACAATCATATTTCCTATTTCTGTTTGAGTTCTTTATATTTTCTCTTGTGTTGTCCTTCGTGTCCTTATTGATATCTTTTTTTCCTTTCTTATGATTTTTATTCCACCACAAAAAAAAAAACGAATTTCAATCAAAGTTGAATGCGATGAGCGTTAGGAGTAAACAAGAAATGAAATATTCAAAGAAGACATACACAATACATACCATATACACAAAGGAGTTGAGTTTGTCAAGGATAAGGAAAAGAAACACAATTATTGTGACGACTTTGAGTCAAAGGAGGAAACAAAAGTTAAGCTTTCGTAGTATGGGGATTATTATTTTTATCCTTTTTCTCATATTTTTAGAAGCAATCCACAATAATAGAAATGAAAGGAACTCATGCAGAGGAGAGTAACCGAAAAAAAAAAACAAAATTGAGAAACAAAAAGTAATGGATCTAAATGGCAGCCATGTGGAACGTCTTATATTTTCTTATTGGTTGGAGTGTGTGCTTAAGTGAATCAAATTGAGTGCTCGAAGGAACTGCTTTACCCAGAAGAGGAACTGTGTG
The DNA here is from genome assembly GCA_963966105.1 of Volucella zonaria. Lineage (NCBI taxonomy): Eukaryota > Metazoa > Arthropoda > Insecta > Diptera > Syrphidae > Volucella > Volucella zonaria. The sequence continues at coordinate 28,544,081 of OZ014530.1, read as the reverse complement.
ATGCAGTAGGTTAAAGGTTTATGTGATTATGATGTGATATAGTCAATTTTGAGTGCAAAGCGTTGTCTCAATCAACATTCAAGGCAGCCACAACAACTGAATGAAAGTGTGTGTACACGTATGTGTGGTGAAGTTGGAGATCTTCATAAATAGTCTTCGATACGGTCTGGGTTTTCTCCAAGATCTACGATACGTAGATATGTAGTCTATGAGGGTCCTATCAGACCTAGAAATAAACTGATTTGGATCATGTTGTCGATGAGGGTCTAAGCCCTTACTCAATACGAGTATAGGAGACTTCCATAATCTGTGCTACCTTTGCAGGCATTCTATTGGCCTTTTTCATCAAACGAGGACTTGGTTGTGGTGGTCAGGGGAGTCATTCTCCAAATGTCATGCTGGCGAATCTACCGATAAGTTGTTACGCTTCATTTTGACATCATACATATGTACGTATAATAAAGAGGGTTGGCTGCTCGAAAATGAACCTGCTTTGGTATCTGTGCTTCCGGGGTAGCAACGTTGGCGCCTTAAAACGTTCAGGCATTCAGAAATCTCGAACTGCAATTACGATGTGATTACGATCTGTTGGTAGTGTCAACAAGGCTTTGTACTCCAACTTCTTTACAAGCTAGACTTCGTGGTTAGCACGATTCGGTAGCCAAGTATGAATTTATACTTCACATCTGCGCTTAGTAACGTCGGCGTTTGTGTTTTTTGTGTTTGTCTTTCTTTAAAATGACTCGGGAACTCAGAGTGCATATTGCCAATATACGCGGACTGCGTACGTCCACGTCTGCAAATACAGACCAGTTGTTTTGGCACTTAGTGAAACATAGATAGCTCCCCGCCCATTCTGATCTGAAGCTACCTGGCTACGAACTAGTGCCATTATCCTCCTCTCACCGCCGTCTCGCCATTTACGTGCGTAGTGGTGTTGCTTACCAAACTCCACCACAATGTAGTGCCTGTTCCAATTCGGAATTCAATTTTACGCGGTCAGACGTTGATAGTCATACCGCCAACACCCTGGACTTGTTTTTATCTTCTCATCCTGATAAGTACACCGTTGATGTTCTCTCCCCACTAGCCTTGTCGGACCATTGTATCATATCAGTTATTTTCTCGCACACCGACCACACAGTTAGAGAAAGGGTCCCTAAAAGAACCGTATGGCAATACGAGAAAGCCAACTGGAGCGGTCTTAACAGTTTCTTTAGGAATATTAACTGGTCGTTATGTTACCTCGATAACGACGTGGATGCCGCTGCTGATATGATCACTGACACTATTCTCCTTGGAATGAGATCCTTTATCCCTTATTGGATTAAGAGTATAAGACTAAAAGAAAAGGCATGGTACGATTCGAGCTGTAAAGAGGCTATCTGGGTTTTTTGGTCTTATGAGACCAACCGGACAGAGGAAAATCGACAAAATTCAAACGAGCCAGTAAGGACCGCAACTTCTTTCTTAAGCCTGTGAAATTCCAATACGACCAAAAACTGCTACAATGTCCCAAAGACAGTAACAATTTTTGGTTGTTCGTCAAAGACATTAGAAATTCTGCCTCATCCTCTATCCCAACGCTCATTCACAATGACATTCCAGCTCCGCCTGCACTCGAGTGCGTCGAATCTTCAATGGGACAAATCCACTTCCGCACTCGTGAGTTCTTAAAGATCTCAATTTACATAAATCCGCTGATCCAGATGGTATATCTCCCCTTCTTCTGAAGAGGTGTTCTTTCTCGCTGGCAAAACCACTGCGTAAGCTTTTTCATCAATCCTACTCTTTAGGAGTCTTTCCGAGCAGATAGAAAACAGCATTTGTCCCGCTCGTTCCTAAAGAAGGCGAATCTTCCTCTCTCTCCTCCTACAGACCCATTGCACTTACGTCCCTTCTTTCCAAAGCCATGGAAACGCCGAAAAACCGTCAGCTCGTGAAATATCTCGAAACAAGAAAACTTCTCAATGACCGGCAAGACGGTTTTCGTAGCAACAGGTATACTCGGGGATCTGATGGCATGTCTCACCGTAAAGTGGTACCAAAACATACATCAATCTGGCGAAAGCAAGATAGTTGCACTTGACACTTCTAAAGCATTTGACAGAGTTTGGCATCAGGCTCTTTTGTCGAAAATGCATGCTTTTGGGATCGACGACTCTCTTATTCATGGGATTAGAAATTACCTTTCGGAACGTTCAATTCAAGTTGCTTTGGATGATTCCAAGTCTGATATTGATAAAATAAATGATGGTGTGCCTCAGGGCTCCGTTTTGTCTCCAACACTTTTTTTTAATTTTCATCAACGATCTCTTGTCTACCACTTCTAATCCAATATATTCCTTTGCTGACGGCAGTACTCTCTGCTTTTCATATTCGTTTCCGAACTCACGTCCCTGCTCTTCGGCTGTAGAACGGGAACGGCAGCATATGTTAAGCTCATTAAATTCCGATATTAGCAGCGTAACCAATTGGGAAACTATCAACCGAGTGGAATTTAATGCTTCCAAAACACAATGCTGTCTGCTGTCGTTAAAGCGAAATTTGAACACCCAGCCATTATCCATGGATGGCACTTGCATCGTCGAAACCGAAAAACTTTCCATTTTCGGTATACGTGTCAATGACAACTTACGTTAGTGTCGTCAAAAATGCTGCAAAATGTCTAGGTTTCCTCAAGCGATCTAAGAAATATTTTACTCCCTCTGATCTGGCCACAATATATAAGGCATTCATCCGCCCAAAATTGGAGTACAATGCCCACGTCTGATCGGGTGCGCCCAAAACATCTCTGCACCTACTAGATAGGATTCAAAACCGTGCGATAAAACTCATAGCTGATACCAATATCACTCAGGCAATGGACACCCTCGAACACCGATGAAATATCTCATGTCTCACTTCGTTTTATCGCTATTTCCACCACCAGTGCTCCATAGAAATAGTAGCATTCCGCCCCTTCAAACTTTTAACCGCAACACCCGTGTCGCTATGAATGCTCATCAGTATGCCCTCAAGCCCACTTTCGGACGTACTCTAAAATATCGTAATTCTTTCCTAAGCCGTACAACTCGCTTATGGACTTCCCTGTCTATCTCTTTATTTCCTAGTCATTATAACTTTCAAACATTTAAAACCAACGTTCACCGGTACCTCTCTTTCCATCCTTTCTGAGTTTTCTTCGCCCGCGCTGTATGCAAACATCTTAAGGGTGCTTAAATCCCTTGAGAGCGCGCAAATTATATATAAAAAAAACCATAAAAGTCATTCTTTCTCTCTGTGGAGGCATCAGTTCCGCCACGGTGCGAAGCATAATTTGACGTTCGCTCAGATGTTTGAAGCGGACTTTTCGTATTGTTCTCCAGTAAGTGGATTGCAAAGGGTCTGAAATAGTCAGCTCTTCTTCCTGGAGTCATCAACTATACAATCCTTCATATTCTAGGCTATATGTTCGGCAGTAGATCCTATGGCACAAACCAACCTTCTCTTCTGCCTTCTAATCAATTTGAAGTTTAGTGGTATTGAGGCTGACAAGGACCCAATAGAAAGTCTATTGTATTCGGTTATTTTTTGGATATGTTATGGAACAGCTTAGAAAAACGTTTGTGCTCTCGAGGACATTGCGTATTTTCCCAATAATTGTCCTTCCAACTTTTGATTATTGCACTTAGTGATGAACTAGCGTACTAGCAGGGCCCTAAGTCAGCGAATAAACCCACCTTTCCAGTTCACCGGCTTTTTATTTCCCTCGATATCCATATGTCGTGGTATCCTGGTTTAAAAGCAATGTTGGATTGATTTCGACCTTTAAAGGTTTAAATCCTGCTTGAGTACATAGGCGGTGACACCTTTTGTTCCAGACTTAAAAACAAAGCTAGCGCATTTTTGAATGGCATGAAGTGCAGCCTTCAAGATTGGAAACTTTTTGCAACTTAGGTCTCGGTGGAAGGATACCGTGACGTGGGATTTAATAAGTAAGAACTTTTTCGTTGGTTCGAATTTTTGATGGAACTCATGAAAAAGATCCTCAGCTTACTGAAGCGATGTCACGCTTGACCTTGAAGATCGTTTAGCCGCTTCACAGCGCCTTCATTTTTGGCAATGCTTCTGTATTTTGTGCGTCGGAAGATGTTTTTTTGCGAAATTAATTTGCTTGCAAAACAATCAAGTCCATATAGCATTCCTGTTTGGCCTTTGAGAAATTGTGGTTATAGTAGCTTCATCGGACAAGACGCACAAGAGCAAGTCAATCTCTGTAGCTCGAACTGTAGAAAACGACGCCTTTATCACTTTCTTGTGGAGCTTAATCGGTAAATCTATATTTCGCTCCTGTAGCGAACTATTTGATACATACTAGGAAGCTTTAACTGAGTAGGAAGGTTATCTGGAAATATGGTCAGAGTGTCATCTCACAAAGTGCCTGAAACTGGGTCTTAGAGGGGACATATTCCTTTCTGCGTTTTTCATCAAAACGGTAGCAAGTTAGAGATCAATACGATTGATCTTAGTACCTGGAATGTTGATAAGAGGTTCGGATACATTCTCGGCAATTCCCTTGATACGATTTTTGGACGAAATGTGATACCCACGAATAGCAGTTAAAAAAAAAATAGCCATTCAGCGGAGAGAAGGGTTTTGATCATGGATGCTTCGGTGTCATTCCTTCCTCTATAAGAGGGATATGGAAGAGCTTTATTCCTCTTATTACCCAACAAGGAAATGGAAGTTTTGTACAAGTCAAACGAATAAAAAAGCCTTAAACTGTGATATAACTATTGTTAGCCAGTATTGTCTATATGGAAGCAGTGAGTCTTTTTGTGGCGATCCCACAGATGATTCTATTGAAACTTTGCCCTTTTAGTCCACACCGTCAACAGGCTTAAATAGTTGACCTGTTTGCACGACGAAATCGGAGAAAGAACAATTTCTTTTAAATAAGAAAAATCTGAGAATGGTTTCAGCGATGTCAGACACTTTATTCAATGCCACAGAATGTATTGATTCATACGACTATCTCTACAATTATCCTAGACAACAGAGTGAACATTTTTTGAGTGAAAGGAACTCGAATTCTGAATTGTTTAAAGCTTTAAGATAAAATATTGGCTATGACATCAATGTCTCTATAAATATAAGAGCTGTCAGTTCACCTAGAATGGGAAGGATTCATCGTTAATCCCCAAGGATACGAAAGATTTATGTTAGAAGGCACATCCAGTGCAATTTGTCTGTGATGAGGTTTAAGTCTGACATTAAGATAGTTTCTACATGTTTTAGGCAAGAGGTTCATCTTGCCCCGGTGGATCGTCGTTTTACACTGAGCAGTACATAACTATTTACTGGCCGAATATATGTATGCGTATGTATTTTCAAAGCTGCTAAACTTTGAAGGTAGTAAGAAACTCCTTGTTAGCAACTGTGTTGGCATTCTTCAAAAAGTAATTCGTTTAACTTCAATAACTACAACGGTATCCAGACCTTCTGGGGCTTTAACGCCTCAAACTCTTGCTAGTGTTTTTCCTGAAAACAACTCTACTATCTCATTACTTTCATTCCCTATCCACTTCGCATGATAAGACCACATTTCCAGAGAAAATGAAAACAAATTCCACTCAATCCCCCCAATTCCCTGACTACTGTTGACTACATCTGCCGCTAGCAATGGCTAATATTTCAAATCCCTAAAATCTACAACCAGCTTGGTCGACTATTTGATATTCCATAGCCATACGGCTTAGTTATGTTTTTTTTTTGTTTTTTCTTTCGTTAGCCGATATTTATGTATCCTTATAGGGTTCAAAGTCGATAAAGACTGCTTGTGGTAGTGCCGATAGAAAATCCCACCTCCACTTCCACTTCCATCTCCTCCCACCAAAAAAACAAAACAAATCCAACTGCAAATGGGGTGGAAAAAAAGTCGAAAATAAAATCCACAGCAAAACATCACTATCACGATAGCATGCTCATATCTGTTCCTATATATCCCCGTATACACAAATGTTCACACAGAATTACACTTTTTTGTTGTATCCAATTTATGTTTCCAGGGCATGGCCTAGTTTGGCTACCCTTCGACATAGTACTCGTACAAGTAGTCGTAACATATGCATGCATTCGGCGACGACGCCATTGGCAAGGGTCCTTGTGAAAACTTTAAGGCACCCCCGCACGAAACTCTTCATCATATTTTTTCGGCAGCCCTTTTGTTGTATATTATTGTTGTTTTCACTTTTTTTGTTTTTTTTACCCCCACCCACCACCTGAAATTATTATGCACACCCTTATGATGTCCTCACATTTACGAAAAATTAGGCTAACTATACGAGGATGTCCTGCGAAAAAATGAGGAACCTACTTTCCAACTCAGAATCTAGGTTAAATAATTTTATACCAGCCCAACGAACATTCATGTTGTAGGACAAACTCTGTTAAAAAGCAGCGCCTTTGCTAAGGGTACCAGTAGGTGGGTGGTCGGATTGTGAGGTAGTAGGGTAGTAAATTTGACCTACATTCCAGCACCTTGCCCTAAAAGGTGTGGAAATGCAGCACAGCGTAACGTGGCCGCACATACAAATAGGTAGATGCATTCTTAACTCTCGACAGCCGGCTTGAAGTTATCACATGTAGTAGAGTGAGCTAAGGACAAGGCATGCTGGTCGGATTGGTGGGTGGATGGCATAATGCATTTACTTTTTCGTGTGATTTATTTACAAATTCTTAGCAATTTATTTCCAAGCAAACGGAACAACAACTCAACACAAGTGTTTAGGACTTGGAATTGGATGAAAGTCTCCTTCTACGATGCTTATGGTGCTTGTTGCATCCATAATGATGATGCTGGTGCTGATGGATATGTTGGGAGCAAAAAAATAAACAAGGATTCCCATGAAAAACCAGGTCAGGGGCTTTAGCTGGTTTTGTTTCTCAGTAACGACTAGAGGGTGGCACTACTGATGATAATGATGATGGCGGTGGTGGCAGAGTCGCAAGTGATTTAACCTAGACCTTTAAAGGGAAAAACTTTTCTGAATTTAATTTTTGTGGAAGTTCAATCAAAAATAAGCAGGAGCTTTTGTTTTAAGGACTTTGGTTGTAGTAAGTATTCTTTTATTTTTGCACTTCAAATGTTTTAGCTCAAGTGTAGCATGGTAGACTAACTAAACATAAGTGATATGTATGATACATACTCGTATGTACGGAAGGTGGTCCCTGAATCTTACCTTACAAGGACAAACCTGAAAATACGCTGCCCGGGATTAGATGACGTGGGTTTTGTCTTTTCTAAAGCAGAATCCAATGCAGAACGTTAAGTTCGAGTCCTTTTGATGGGTCTCTAAGTTAGGCAAACCAATGCTCACAGGCAATTGATCTGAGTTTATTTCCGTTTTTGCTGTTCAAGTTTAAAATTGATGCCAACCAGTGTCTAAGTATAAGTTAATCGCGCCCTCAATACAAGTAGAATCTTGCTATAAAAGATTTTTGCACTATATTCTCAATAGAACATCTCAAATAGCCTTTGAAAGTAGCTTACTTCAAATTGACTTATATCCTAGGATTTGTGGCCAGATTGATGAAAATAGCTTCCATATTTTGTATATTCTAATTGTAAAAACGTTGCAATATCTCGGCTAGTATCCCCAGTTCTTCTCAACGATTAAGGCACCGATCCAAGATAAATTCAAAGGCTGGACGTCAATTGCGTCTAAACTTGCTCGCGACTTGTGGAATCTGTCTCATTTGAGTCACATCTAAGAAGTTACTTTTGATCACATCACTTGCATCTACATCATTTTCAACGTTCGATTGGCGGTGATTCCGCTTGTATAGTCCGATTAGAATCCGAATGCTTGATCGTTCCAAACTTGCAGTGAATTTATCAGTCCAAAGAATTTTCAGTCAATACCTTAGTTTATTTTATCGGTGTAGATATGAGAAACGGCCTAATGAATTGTGAAGACAAAATCAAATGATCAGTACCAAGATCAAAAAGCCTGGGCTATCCAAACATATCCAAGTCAACAGAAGGAGGCAAATGTTCCTCAAAAGGACTACAATATGCAAGTGAATATGAGCTTGGACTCCTCTCTCGTTGCAACTTCATCTTCTCCTAAGCCCAACTTTATGACAGTTAAAATAACACTTACTCGTAAATGCTTGTGTGTTATGTGTTGTTACATTTTTCCGGCGCAACCTATCGAATCCTACCAACTTACTATTGCAGCAGTTGACAATTTGATCGACTTATCAGACTCACTTGATGATATCATTATCTTCGGCTGAAGTGGACATCTGAAGACCTATCTTTTTTCATCGATTCTAATCCCATTTATACTAAGGAATGCCTCTTCTTAGATTGGTTAACAGACGCTAGTCTATGCCAAGTCAGTGGCGTTTCCAACTATATGGAACGGAAATTAGACCTTACCATCACAACTGATCCCATCAACTCCTCAGTATCGTGTTGTCCCCTATTTCTTTCAACTATTGATAACTTTCATCCTCCACTTCTTCTCTCATTTTTCCACAACACTCCCCTCCAGTCGCCTCCTCTCGCAGTTCTCTTTTCTTACAATTTTCACAAAGCCAATTTCCGTAAAATCAATACCTATCTATGCAGGGCTTCTTTCGAGTTTACCAATCTATATCTGGTCGCTGCCCTCTCCATTTTTTACTGAGAAATATTCAAATCCATCTCCCTTTATGCGCCATATTCCCGCCATAAAACTTCTTCTACATCCCCACCTCGGTATAATCGTAGACTTCGCTCTCTATGAAACAAAAGAAACAAATTATGGGCGGTATTGCACCCACTCTACTTCCGACTATTCAAATTATTTAGGTATATATTTTCATTTCATTGAATTCTATAATTCTCTCTATCAGCGCTACCTGAATAGTGCGCAAACCAATCGTCATTTATGAGTCCTTTCTTCAATTTGTCAACTGCAAAAGTAAGCCATTCATCCCTCGATTTCGAAACCAAATCTTCATGTGATCCTCCTACTATCGCCAACTTTTTTGCTACATTTTTCAAACAATCATTTACCAACAACTTCTTCGTACCAGATCCCTCTTACTTCAATGATCTACCAAATTTCTCCATTGGTCCCTTTCTAACTCAAAATTTCCATCCTGCAGTTATTGAAGAAAAGTTACTAAATTTTAAAGATGAATTTGTACCTGGCCCAGACGGATACCCCGTTTTGTTTCTTAAAAAATGCTTTTCCAACCTGTCTCTACCCCTTTCCAACCTTTTTCGTCTATCCCTTACGCAGGGAGAATTACTCCCAGATTTGGGAGACCTCTTTTATAATCCCGATACACAAAAAGGGATCTAAGCATGAAGTTACCAATTATCGTCACATATACCCAAACTTCAAATGCAAGCCTTTTATTTTACCCCGACAGCATGGTTTTCTAAAATCTACCACAAATCTAGTTGAATTCGTATCTTTTGCTCTCTCAGCCTTAGAAAATGGGAAAGAAATCGATGTTATCGCAACTGATTTCACTAAAGCGTTTGATAAGATATTTCATCAATTGATCCTCTTCCAATTGTCTGTTTCGTGTTCGGTTTAGATCCGCCCTTTCTGTTTCATTCCTGGCCTCATCTGGAGTTCCGCAAGACAGTCATCTTAGCCCTCTTCTCTTCATTTTTACTATTAACAATGTTGAGAGAGTCATTAAACACTCTTCCCTCTCCTTTTACGCCGACGACACAAAACTTTATAAAAATATTTCATCTACCCATGACTCTGCCCTTCAAGAAGACCTTGATCGGTTTTCAATCTGGTGCCTCAAAACTGCCGAGAACTTAATATAGCTAAATGTCAATCCGTCTCCTCTCCGACTTTTTCTATGGTCAACCAATTCCCCTGGTTCAGTCTTTTCAAGACCTTGGCATATTATTCGACTGTGAGCTTAATTTCCGTTCGCATATCGATAAAATGATCCTCAAAACCAACTCACCACTTGGCTTTATTAAACGGTGGTACAAATAATTTTCCAACACGTATGTAACCAGATCTCTCTATATTACCTTTGTGCGCCCCCTGCTCGAGTATGCCAGTCAAGCTTGGTCCCCCTTTCACTGGGTTCATGTTTCCCGAATCGAGGGTATTCAACGTCGATTCCTTTGATTTGCTCTCCGTGGTCTACCGTGGAATGATCCTTTAATCTTACCTCCCTATCAGGACCGCCTCAAACTTCTAAATTTGAATTCGTTAGAAGAACGTAGTAATTCTTTTCATTCATCGATTTCTCACAGGTTCCATCGACTGCGCATCCATTTTGAACTCCATTTCCTTCAATACCAACCCCCGCAATCTACGTTGTCCTCGTCTCTTCTATCTACCGGTCCATCGCACCTTTTATGGCTTCAACGAACTAATCTCCCGAATGCTCCGAAAGGTCAACTCAAACCTCTCCCTTTTTGATTTCCATCTGAGCACTCCTCATCTCAAACAAGATCTCCTCCATCACTTCCTTGGGCCCTGGCTCTTAAGTCTTTCTGTTAGTTTTTAGTCCTAGTTTAAGCTTGTATTAAGCCAATTATTTTTGATTTCAATAATTTAAGGACTGCAGGAATTCGCTAGATGGCGAAAAATATAGGAATTCTGAAAGAAATATTATATTTCGACCATCGTTTTTGGTCAGTATCATGACAAATATTTGACCTGCCTTTGAAAATTTACATCTGTTTCGTAATAGTTTAGAATGGTTAAATTTGTTCCTGATTTACGTAAGCGATGTCAATGAGTTAGTCGTTAACTTCAAGCTCAATACTCGTATATGCCTGACAAATCACATATAAACAAGAAAAAAATATTTTTAATTTCAGTTACCAAGGGTCTGATAGTATTCGCAAACTTTTCGCAGGATATTTCCGTCTGAAAATTGAAGCAAATTTAAAAATTATGAAAGGCATATTACCTTTAGATAGAAAGGTCGAACCTATCTGATAAAAGCAGCGCTGAAAAAAAGAGCCAGCAAAGAAATATGACCAACCAGCTCGGGTGTAGAACCCAGAAGAAGGAAACCATACTGACAGTCTAGTTGTTTGTGCCGCAAAAAGCAAGCTGCCGATGGCCTCCATATATGGCACCTTTAACATCTGCTGCTATTCGTCTGTTGAAGTTGGACACATCTTTGTTGAGATTTTCTGATTGAGGTCTAGCGGTGTAGAAACTGGGTTGCAGTCAGCCATTCCATATCAATCGAAGACTTCGAGCACATATTGGGATTGGTCGATTGCGATTGTACCAGCTGATTTGTTGCGAGTGATTTTGATTCCAAGTACAGATGATGCATCATCCAAATCTTTCATTCGAAAATTTCTTTTAAGTTCATCTACTCGTATTAACAATGTTTCTTGTGATTTGTCATTAGAAAAAAATTAGTACAATACATCGTCAACATACACAGCGACGAATGTAATAAACACGTTGTTAACGTTGTGCTAAATACATTGGTCAGCTTCCGATCTCTTGAGACCGTTCTTGAGGAGAACCCCGTTCAGATTCTCATTCTATACGTGACTGGACTCCTTTAAGCCATACAATGATTTGCGGAGCTTGCACACTTTCGCAGAACCGTCGCTGAACTTCTCCGACTGAACCATATAGATGTACTCTTTTATTTCTCCATTTAAAAACGCAGTTACAGCGTCCATTTGACGAATGTTTAAGTTAAATTTGGCAGCCAAAACCAACAAAAAACGAATCGAAGTTTACCTAGCCACAGGTGCTAAAGTTTCTTGTTAATCGATGCCTTCCTTTTGGGAACAACCCTTTATCACCAAACGCACCTTGTATCTCAAAACTTCGCCCGCAGCATCTCTCTTCGTTTTGAAGACCCACTTGCAGTTGATTGCAGACTTGCTTTTGGGTAGTTAAACCAAAGACCTCGCGTTGTTAACCTTGAGCGAGTCGATTTCTTCTTGCATGGCCTTTTGCCACATGTATGCTTTCGAGCGCGACATGGCCGATCAATGTTTGTAAGCTTAATACTATAACTTCCCTCATTTCATGCCATTCGTTTAGCGATTCCCTCAAACTTACGAACCATATCAGCATCACTAATTCCAGCTGAGTCCTCAGGCTCTGGAACTATCTGGACACATACAGAATCATCTGTCTCTTTCGTTGATGGTGGTTCACTAGCTTCGTGGATAGTTAGCGGATCCTCGAACTTCAATGGATCATCAGACTCATCTTCAGCAATGTCTCCGTCAGCTATCGCATCCTTAAAAGTTTCAAATTTAGAAACACCGCTGAGATTCTGGTTGACTTCTGATGAGTGGCTAATCGAATCATCTATGCTGTCAACGCTCAATTCTCTATCGCACTCGCCACCTGAATTGACACTGACTTCTCCTAAACTATCATCTTCACAGTTTTCATCTGTAGATAAAACGAAAGGATTAGAAAACAGTTCATCATCAATTACTTTCTAGATCTCCATAGCCTCGAAAAATATGATATTGCGGCTGATCAGGATCTTCTGCGTCTATAAGGCGATAGGCTTTCGAATCGCTACTGTATTCCACCAGTACACATTTGGTAGATTCTCGCATGGAATCTGCACCATCGACTTGCGATGGCTTCACTTTTGATCAGAGTTTCTCTGGAGTCTTCGATTTTTCACCTCTACACGGTATACGATTAAGTAAGTATGCTGCGGTTGATGTTGCCTCAGCCCAATAACGTTTGTTCAGACCTGCATCGTACACGTTCGATAATACTGCGATTTATTCGCTCGTTTACTCCATTCTGCTCTGGTATAAAAGGAGCTGACTTCTGATGGTGAATACCGCGCGATGTCGAAAAACGGGTACATCGGTCGTTGCTATATTCTGTTCCGTTGTCACTGTGTAGAATTTTTATTTTACGGGAGCACTAATTCTCAGCGAATGCTTTAAAAATCAAAAAAGTTTCGAAGACATCTGATTTTTGTTTAAGAGGATATAGAAGCAATTTTCGACTAAAGTCGTCAACGAATGTAACGAAGTAACGACATCCCGAGCACGATTTTACAGGCATGGGGCCGCAAACGTCCAAATGTATTAATTCTAAAACACGTTTAGCTCGGGTACCAATAGATTTGATCGGCTCGCGCGTTTGTTTGCTGAATTTTCTGAATTTTTAGCATCGCATTTCACCTGTTGCAACAACAAGGTTTTTACAGAATCACTCGCCAATTGAGCTGTCGAATTTTCTACCGCCATCACCAATGCCTTATAGTCGTCCGGCAGCCCAGCCAGCATCAACGACGCAACAATCTCATCGTCAATATTAAGTCCAGCTTTTCGAACCTTAAACGACGTCATTACCATTTTGTTAACGTAGTTCTCCATAGATTCACACTCATTCAACTTCAGTTGAACAAGTTGCTTCAGCAAATCTACTTTTCTGCACAAACCATTATCCTCGAACGCACTTGTCAAGCTGTCCCAAACACATTTTGCCGTGGTTGCATCAGCTATGAGCGAATAGTTTTGTGTTTCCAGCAACAAAATTGATTCAGATTTAGCCCCAAGATCCCTGCTCCTGGTTTAGACTCGAGATAGCTCCACAGGCCTTTAATTACCATATATGGCTTTGCCACAATTTTCCAGACGTCATATGATGACCAAACAGCTCAAGTGTTGAATCCAGAAGAAGGAAACAAAACTGACAAGTTTATTTATGACGTTTAAAAAGGCTGTGTTCACAATGAATTAAAGTGTAGGTATTCACAATTACAATAAGTGTGAATTAAAGTGTTTTTAATATTTCATTCTAAAATATCACTATCGACTGGTTGTGGAAATGTATTCGCCTTCTTGATTGCGCAGAAGACTTACAATTGTTGCTGCTTTCTGTTTAGAAACAGCTTGGTACTGCTAACGTGGCCTACGCAAGCTATTCGCATTCGGAAGCTATTAGCATGCTATTCGCAAGGATACCGTCAATGAGGATCAATAAAAATTCATGTATAGGGAAAGAAATAGTGTTTCTTGATAGTAAGAGTCTATCTTTCTAGTGCTGTTTTTGTTACACAAAAGAGGTTTTGAAATTCTGGTCAGATTTTCGATGTGGAGATCTAATTGGTGTTCCTTATTTATTGTAAACGGCGATCAGAAATCAGTCTTGTAGATGGATATGTACAGGGTGAACATAGAATTATACTCAATTAGCGAGAAACCATTCTCAAAGTTATTAGTGTGTTATTTGAAGTTGATTCAGAAAATTCCAATTTGATTGAGAACGATTAGTATTTCTTATGACACATTGTTGACTGTAGATTGATTGGATGAGGTGATCGCATGTCAATTATCACTGAGGCCACCCACGATGACACTTTGCAAGCCTTAAATTAGAGCTCAGCTAAATGTGGTGATAAGTACGGATATTAATTTGGCTAAGCTGGCCGCAACTGGTTTTTAAGTTTGGGCTACCTAGGTAGTGCCTTATCCGTGAGCCATTTGCAGTCGCAAAGTATTTTTATGTCGTCACATGCTACTCCCATTTTCAGTTAATTATTTTTGATCCTTTTGCATTAGTAGTTTCGTTGTGCTTGTGCTTGTCACTATGATTTTGGCTCATCTGTCCTGTTCCTCTCCACTTAGTACTTTTGCTTTTCCTCTGTGCCAATCTTAGATACTGCTTTTCACAATGCTGATTTGTAAATTTTTTTATTGTAAATGCTTTGCCCTTTATTTTGTTTGAGATGAATAATTAAATAGAATCAGCTAGATGCAACTCTGCCTAGTGCTGTTTTCTATTTTGTGCTCCTGCTCTTGCTCATATCGGAATATTTATTAGTATCCCGACTCCCTCGTCGGTTTTGGATTTATGGGTAGAGCAAGAATAGCAATATATCAAAAGCGAAGATAAAGGGAATCCTTAATTTTGCCTGGTAATGTTTTTATAGGCACCTGTCCGATATACTTATTTTGGGTAATTTCTTGAGGTTTATGAATATAAATTGACTTCTGGATATGTATGTATGTTAAGATTGGTCTTCCTATGGCAGCAGTAACCCAGAGTATGATTGCGTTTATATCAAAGTGGCTTTTATAGTTCTATGGTCTGTAGTTCACTTCTAGATTTCTCTATTGGTTTATCTTTTTTTGAATGAGAGTTCCTAATAAGTTTTTCTTCTTGGATAAGACCCATCAACGACGAAATTATAAATTGAAACTACTGTACTTTAGTATTCTTGCTCATAAAGAATACCTTTTTTAAGGGTTTTTAAGGAAAAACTAGATTTAAAGTAGATCATTCAATGCGCTGATTGCAAAGATTTAACCTATTTTCAAACATTTTGAAAGGAAAAATTTACAAAATAGACATAAACCCTACTACTGGTATGTACCAGTAGTTTAAGTTGGGTAATTTACCTCAGTTCGCGGAAGCAAGCGTCATACCCTATTTTGTACCCTGCTGATTCGAAACAATTAAACCATTTTTAAAGGTGAAAATCAACATTTCAGGTATAACTTGCTATTGGCATATGCCAATCAACAGTTACATGATATGCCCACAAAACCAAGGCAACACTAAATGCATGTTTTAAACATGATACACTGTAGATAAAATACTTTACAGAACTCATGTACACACATACATCTTAAATTCTGTGCTGGTTGAATAAAATGTTACTACTTTTAACAATATTTGAAAGAAAAACCATCAAAAACTTTTTGTAAGTTTCTACTGGTATATACCAGTTATACTTCTATTTCACTTAACTACTTCAAGTGCAGTCTTTGATGCGGTTACAGGGAAGTAAACGCAAGAAGCCCTATATGCATTTTCTGCACATTGAAAGTCTCTTACTACACAGATTTGGAGAGGAAATATAATTCTTACAACTTGATATTAAGTTTCGGGTTTTTAAGCTACAAAAAGCAGCCCTTCAGCTGTTAGGGTATCGACAGGAAGTCAGGCGTAGTATCAGTTATTTACATTAAACTGTCCTCAAGTATATGAAGACATGGAGCTGTAAACCAATTTAGTCTATAAATTCTCTCCTTCTAGGTGTCCAATCCAATTTTATGAAATCCCTCACCACAGAACTAGGCAAGAAATCGAACAATTTTATCTGATTTAATGCTTGGCCTACATCTCTTGAACCTGTCTACGACACATTAATTAAACTTATTGCCCCACTGATACTCAGCACTTCCTCCCAACCTTTCAGCTTTTGGTTAACGTATAATATTTTTTCCTAATTGAATTCCTATGTACATACTCGTACGTACGTATTCAAGGATTTCGAAAGACATGATCCCCTCTATGAATTGTTCACTCATACCTGTTTGTGTGTGTACTCTGCTTTGCTTATAAACAATTTTAACTTTGTTGTTACCCTTTAAATTAATCCGCTCATGCTGAAAATCATGTCCTTGTGACATCATCATCATCAGCATCATCATCACCATCATTATCAATGTTACTTACGGGTTCGACTCAAAGATATAGCGAATGGCATAACCCGAAATATGGTATCGTTCTTTGTTCCCTCAAACTGGCATCTATTCGTACTACCCTAACGAATCCCGAAATATAAAAGAACGGTGTAACATTGATACAAGGATGAATCTACCGAAGCACATCACACGTATCCTGAGGCTGCTTCCAGTTATAGATACAACTCCCACAATATAGCCTTGCATTACTCGTATGTAGCTTGCTCAGTTCCTCTTCTATCTATCATACACAAACAGGGCATCCCTTGTAGCCTTGTTTCCTTGTATGCTTGTATCTCTATATTTCTGTTATGTACTCGTACCTTTATCGTGTTCCCATCACCATACATTGAACCATCTCATGGAAACCCATATTCGATTGCATTTGGCACAGGATTTGCTGGTTCGGTAATACTCGTACCGTCGAGCTCTAACAATTAGGTCATGCCGGAAAAGCTCCTCAAAGGCACACAGAATCACTTTTACGGAGTCTCTCTGTCTGTATTTGTTTGTTGAATTTAGGAAGTTGAGTAATGAAGAAAACCGGCATTTTGCCATGAAACATAAACGCATCGATCCAAATAAATTTAATTACGGACCCAACACCAACTCCCTTGAGGGACATTGGGACATAAGAAGCAATTCCACTCCAAGTGTTTCAGCAAAAATAAATCCATTCATCGTACTCTGTTGGTGAGGCTTTGAGTGTCATAATTCCTCCTTTGGCATGGCATATCATCCCTTGTTCCTGCGGAACATGCGGAACCGAATATCATATCGGGAATCCCTGTACGTAACGCACACAAAGTAAATACTAGCGACACTGGAATCGAGTATTACCAGGATACGAACGGATATGCCAATGGAGAAGCGCTTCGAGGAAATGAATAAAAATGATACCCAAGCAGGACTACAAATGTCGTTTGTGTGCATGTACAGTGTATACACAATGTGACCTATTTTCGGTAAAATTGCTCCAAGGAGAGAAAGTCTCTGCAACAATGAGGTGAAACATTTTGGATTTGGTTTCGGTTTTGACGTTCGGATACATGACTGTAACGTTGGAGTTGAGAGAATAAAAAATGAGAAATGTGCATCTACTTGGAGCTTATGCATATGTAGTTGTATATAAGTCAAAGTACATGCTATGTGTAGTTAATAGCGTGTAAATTGCGTGTGGTAATTGTCTTTATCTGGGTCAAAACAAGGGGGTGAGTAGGTTTTCGCAAAACTGAGCAAACTAGGTTAGCTCTAATAAATGGCCATGAAGCAAATGGATTTCATTATTTCTTGGCACACATAATTCAACAAATGAGAACATTTCATCGGAATGGCAATAGAGAATGTAAGGCAACCTGGAAGCATTAAATCAGAATGCAGCGGAGGCTTTAAGTTGGCAATTTGAAGTCATTTCTCAGAACTGCTATGCGTTTCTTACAGAAAACACTTTGGGCTGTAAACATTCTATTAAAAATGTATTTACTGTCTTGTTGGACCGTTTAAGGAAATTTGTGGCCAATTCACACGTACGAAGCACTTAAATGATGATCTCAGGCCATGACCAATCCTATTCAAAACGATTTTATGAAAAAAAAAAATATTCATTGTTCCATGCTGGCAATAGTACGGGTCAGAGCTCACAATCCTGTGGTACCTTTGGGTGTAATGTGCCTTGGATTGTGTTTGGCAAATTTCTGTTTAGAGGTTGCTAAAAAGGACAAATTTTTGTTAGGAGGAAATAATTTGTAATGAATTGGAATACAAATGATGAGTGATAGCTAATACTACGGCAGCCTAGTTTTCGAGCACAGTCCACTTTCGGATTTTCGCCATTAGGCTAGGAGTTACGAATACATAAGAAAGTGATTTTGTTTTTTTGTTCTTTGTTTTTTTTCAGTAGTTCTACAAAAATAACAAATTAAAATGACTTGACCACCATATCAACTACTAAGCGTATAATAGACCAATCCATTCAAGTCTATACAGAAAGAATATTCGGCACCAGGACCGAAAAGGTTAAGTTCCTCCGGTGTGGATTAAGGTTCAGTTCCTCCGCTCATTGTGTTATTGTTTTTGTGCACAAAAAAAGGAACTATAAGACAGAAGCTTTTAGTTTGTCCTTGCTTGTCGAAAGCTAGAAAACCACTTTTTCTATTTTTCGATATAAGGCTTAAGAATCGAACCTAAATTTTTGGGGTAGTAGTCGATGAACTGAACCATTGCATCGCAGTTACTCCAATTCTCAACTGATTTGTTTTTTTTGTTAGAAAGCCTTTCTAATATTTACGTTTAAAATATAGGAGCATAGAGCGCAAATTTTGGAGGAGGAACTGTTTCTTATTTGGGTCGTTGAAGGCATTAGCGGAAAAAAGATGATTCGAAACAAAAAGTACGTTGGTGACCTGATTTCTGCAGCAGAAATTATCATAGAGCAACCAGTTTCAACTTAGGCAAATGAACATTGAACTCTTATGACTTACTTAAAGTTTGAAGTTTAAGCCAGCGTTAGAGCGTAAGAAATCTAATGGAATTCGCTAATTGACAAATATTCAGTTCACTGCCAATTTCTTATTGTCCATAGACTGAAAAAGGGACAGTTATATAGCAATTTCCAGGTTTGAGGTTCATGCCCTAGCAACTGGGTGAGAGCATTATTCTGGGCTTGAAGGGCCTTCTCTTCTGAGTTTAAGTAGAATTTTGCATCAGTTCAAACATTTCTTGAATATCGGTTAGTTTTCCTCTTATTTCTCATCTTTAGGAAACGTGAAACTCGGATTTCATTTGGAACGTTACGCATCTTGTTCTGATAAAGCGATTTCTAATTACACATTAACTTAGTCAAGCACCAGCTGTCATTTCGAAGTATCATATTTCAGTTATTATTGGCGAAGGAATGAGACGAAAGCTTGAAGCCCAGGATAGTGTTTTTCCTTATTTTGTGTTTGCAATACCTTAGGTGTTGACACTGCACTATACAACAAGTCTTTATTATTTCACCAAGCTCAGCAATCTGGAAGACATCTCTGGGGAAATTAGGTCACCGTTGCAGTGCACTGTGATTTCTAACTCTTGGACAGAGAACTTTCCGAGGTTCAAATGACGGCCATTTATAAAGAACCCACGCATTCTGAATGAAAGTTACAGTACATTCCGAGAAGATGGAAAACAGCATTTGTCCAGCCCGTCCCTAAAAAAGGCGAATCTTCCTCTCTCTCCTCCTATAGATCCATTGCACTTATGTCCCTTCTTTCTAAGATCATGGAAGGGCTGATAAACCGTTCAGGTCGTGAAATATCTCGAAACTAGAAAACTTCTTAATGACCGGCAGTACTTTTTTCGTAGCAACAGGTCCACTGGTGATTTGATGGCATGTCTCACGGAAAAGTGAAACCAAAGCGTACATCAATCTGGCGAAAGCAAGATAGTTGCACTTGATATTTCTAAGGCATTTGTCAGAGTTTGGCATCAGGCTCTCTTGTTGAAAATGCGTGCTTTTGGGATCGACGGCTCTCTTCTTCAATGGATTAGAAATTACTTTTCGGAACGTTCAATTCAAGCTGTCTTGGATGGTTTCAAGTCTGATATTCACAAAATAAATGCTGGTGTGCCCCAGGGCTACGTTCTGTCTCCGACACTCTTTTTAATTTTCATCAACGATCTCTTGTCTGCTACTTCTAATCCAATCCAATATATTCCTTTGCTGACGACAGTACTCTTTGCTATTCATATTCGTTCCTGGACTCACGTCCCTGTTCTTCGGCTGTAGATTTGGCCATAATTTACCACCTTGATCAAAAAGTTCTTGCACCACACCACCGTGTGGCGCTCCCATTATTCCGATTTGAGTTCTGTTTATTTTTGTTAAGTTGGTAAATCTGTTGTTGACATTCCCTCTAAATTTTAGCGTCATAGCTTGACATTTGCAAAAGTTACGTAGCCAAGAGCACATCTATCTCTGTATGTGTTGGCGATTTTTTACAATTTTAGAAATGGATTTAAATTTGCAACAACGAACTTCTACGAGTATTAAATTTTTGCGTAAAAAACGGATTTAATGGTGCGCGAATGTTGGAAATGTTGGAAAAGTGTTTCGGCGACGATTCTCTAAAGAAAACGGTCGTTTACCAGTGGCACGAGCGGTTCAAAAGTGGTCGTGAGTCAATCGAAGATGATGAACGCAGTGGCAGACCATCAACATCGAAAACCGACGAAAACATTTATGAAGTACAAGAAATGTTGGTCAATGACCGCAAATTAACCATAAGAGAGATAGCAGAGGACGTGAGCATTCCCTATGGATCCGTCCAAGACCTTTGTGTTAATGATTTGGGTTTAGGTCGTGTAGCTGCAAAGTTGGTGCCAAAAGACCTCAATTTCATGAAAAAAAGAGACCGTGTAGCTGCAAAGTTGGTGCCAAAAGACCTCAATTTCATGTAAAAAAGAGACCGTGTTGACGTCGCGAAAGAGATGATTTGCGAGGCTGAATCCGATCCCACATTCATCAAAATGATCATTACTGGAGACGAGATGTGGGTTTATGAGTACAACACGCAATCTAGACATCAGGCAAATGAATGGCGTTCACCAAATGAGCCGAGACCAAAAAAAACACGTCGTTTTCAGTCAAAAAAGAAGGCAATGCTCACGGTCTGAGACGTTTGCGTGAAGCAATTCGCCGAAAGAGACCAGAATTGTGGGCCGAAAACTCGTGTATTTTGCACCATGAAAACGCACCGTCGCACCGTGTCATCATTATTCGTAATTTTTTTGATGAAAATGCAACAAATACCACTCAATAGACACCGAATTCACCTGATTTGGCTCCCTGTGACTTCTTTCCGTTCAATCGAGTTAAAAAACCACTACGGGGAACGCGTTTCAGCAGCCGAGAAGAAGTAATGGAAAAATCGCAGGAAGCACTGATGGACATGCCGAAAAGCGAATTTAAAAAATGTTTCGATTATTGGATCAAGCGCTGGCATAAGTGTGTTGCAGTCGATGGGGATTACTTTGAAGGGGACAATATAGATTTAGAGGAATAAACTTGTATTTTAAATTTTCTGAATAAATTCCAAAAAATTTTTGATCA
Source organism: Volucella zonaria (assembly GCA_963966105.1). Lineage (NCBI taxonomy): Eukaryota > Metazoa > Arthropoda > Insecta > Diptera > Syrphidae > Volucella > Volucella zonaria. Next base: position 28,522,536 of record OZ014530.1, on the reverse strand, counting down.
AGGTAGTATAAGGCATTTATCCGCTCGAAATTGGAGTACAATTCCCACATTTGTCGGGTGCGCCCAAAACATCTCTGCACCTGCTAGATAGGATTCAAAACCGTGCGATGAAGCACATAGGTGATACTATTATCACTCAAACAATGGACACCCTCGAACACCGACGTAATGCCTCGTGTCTCACCCTATTTTATCAATATTTCCACCAACAGTGCTCCGTAGAAATCGCCAGTAGCATTCTGCCCCTTCAAATTTTTGCCCCTAACACCCACCTCGCTATGAATGCTCATCAGTATACCCTCAAGCCACTTTCGGACGTATTCTAAAATATCGTGATTTGTTCTCAAACCGTACAACTCGCTTATAGAATGCCCTGCCCAGCTCTTTATTTCCTAGTCTTTATGACCTTCAAACATTTAAAACCAACGTTCACCGGTACCTTTCTTTCTATCCTCCCTGATTTTCCTTGGCCCGCACTGTGTGCAAATATTTTAAGGGTACTTCAATCCCTTAAGAGCGCGCAATTTATAAAAAAAAAAAAGGTTTTTCTTCTAACTTCAGCTGTTCCATTTGGATTTTCGCCTCGGGGCGTACTTTTTCCAACCCATCTTTGAGTCTAGGCATTTGTTTCTAAGGCGAGTTCTATCAGTTCATGTTCAAACTCCATCAGATAAAATTTACAGTCTCCATTGCTCTCCTAATTTTCATAATTTCCCGATCCTAGCAAGGTTAACCAATTTGTCCGGTCTTTAGTAGGACATTAAGATCATAGCTTCCGAATTTTCTAAAAAAAAAAAAACAAATCCCTTTCTAAACCAAATAAAAAAAAACTATGGTTTCAGGAAAAAAGTCAATTGTTTGAAATCTACGAACTTAAACAGCTGGGTTGTTATTTTTTCATCAATGGTTATGGTTTCTTGGTCTTAATTTTTTCCTGGAAGCTCTTCCTTTGACCTTTTATTTGTACGGATGACTTCCTCTTTCTAATATCCTTGTACCTATTGTTATATTGTTTTTTGTTTTTTTTTTTTCAAAATCACAAAAGGCACTTAAAGTGGTTCTAGTTATACCATTAAGTGACAAATTAATTAGTTGAGTCAACAGGAAACCTATACTCATTCACTAAACCCCAAAAAAACATGAACTACAAGATGTCGGATATATCAGAGAAATATGGGCAACTGAAAATTTGACAAATCAAAGCATGTGGTACCCTATTTTTTATCTCCTAACATACTCGTATATTTGTCAAATTTTTCGTCAGTAGACAGACTCCAAATGAATAATTTCAAGTGCAAGCAATTCTAAAACAGCAATTGATCCATTCCAATCGTCATTTTGAATATGATTCTCTGGTTCTATATATAGGATCTTTCAGAATTGTTAATGAAACCTTCTCTTTTAACAGCCATCAAATCAAAAAGGATCAAAGAAATCGATCCAAAAACCCAGAGATACTAAAATTCATGCGACTAGTTTCGATACTCTTTCATTTTCTGAACACGCTCCTCAGCCGCTTGTGCAGATGTTGTCTGGTTGCCCTTAAATATGCCCTGAAACCTCTGTCCCATTTTCATTTCTGGCGCTCATCTCTAAAATAAAACAATTAAATTGCATCACTTATTATTTCACAAGAAATAATTCCTTCTTGTTGATTCTCACAGAATCTATTGATGCATAAATCTGTCTTAAATTCTGTTTTGAACCCTAAATGGTGTAAATTGTATTGGTCTCTTACTTTACAACGTACAGTTATCCTACTTAGACTACGTGTTCGGGTATATACATATACATATGTATATATGCATACATATGTAGTTAGACTTGGACCATTTTATGATATTCTCCTCCGGACACTTACCAATTTAAATATTTAACATTCAACTACCAACTTGTGCCATAGGCAGGCTATAATACTTGTCAAGTTTTCGTGTCCCTTTTGGTTAGTGTTGGCCTTAACCTCTGTACTAAAATTTTATCACCTATTCACAACAGTGGTCTTATCTTCATTAGAGGTCTTTTGCTATAAAATTTGATTCCCCAAATTGTACTCGCATTTACCCTACGGGATAGCAAAATTCTCTATAAAAACCTTTATCTCTATTGTCCCCTAAAAAAGGAGAAGAATAAATAAACAAAAAAAGCAAAAAAAAAAAAAAACACATCTGGAACAGGGAACAAAGATACAATTCCTATTTGTTACAGTAACCGTAATTTCTATGTACAAATTAGCCTCCGAAATTAATTTCTTACTTCAGCCTGCTTCAATTGCTTTGTGCAGCATAATAAAAGAAGTAAACCTCCCCCAATTGCTGGAGTGGACCTTTTTTTTTTTTTGTTTCCTTTTATTCCCTTCTCTATTTATAAAGAAAAATGAAAATAAAAACAGGAAGAAAGAAAGAACTAAATTAAATCAATCGTTCGTATGCAATGATGAAAGGAAAGATACAAAACGAAACATAATCAATCCCCTAAATCATTCTTATCCTACAGGAGATGTACGAGTACGAGTACTATGGCTATTCGTATTCCGTATTCGCAGTCAATACCAGTAGCTTCGGGCAGTCACAGCTCTACCCTAAGACCGCCATTAATTTCACTCTAACCATTTCCGTTTTGGGATGAGATAAAGAAGATTGAATGCTATATAGTACTCCTCCCACTTACTGCTGTTTTTGCTTGGCTTTGCAATTTTCATTCTGAAAATGGAAGTTTCCCTTGAGTGAGAGTATCCTGAGAGTGAGAGTATGCAATTAAAAGAAGCTTTTATTCTCTTCTTACTCCTCTGCCTCTCTTTCGGGCTGCCACTCTCTTAAGGAAGAGTGATTTTATTTCATCATATCCTTTGGCCTATATACAAACAAATTAATCCAGGACTTCCTATATACTGAAAAACCGCCATTCCCACGGAAAACACTAAATGAAATCATGTATAAATATAAACGTAACCGAATGTTGTGTGGAGGATCTGTGTGTGTGTGGGTTTTTTTCGGAAAACTTTGTCCTTTTTCACCTTTGGAATGGTGTTCTGTGTTTTGATACAAGCGCACGCGATAAATGGCTTGACCTAGTTTTCGAAAATTTCCATTATCCCTTTTTTTTTGTGTTTTGTGTTTTGTGTTTTGTTTTCGATGAGTAGATGGATGGTTGGTATTTTTACATTGAGGAGACCAAGCCTTTCAAGTGAAACCTAAGTTTTTCAAGCAAGAATGGACACTTCATATGTAATTATGCAGAAATAGTCCTGAAGTGAGGAGAGATTTATAAAAATTATAAAAAAAAAAAAATAATAATTCTTACTCCCACTCTCCCAAGACTTGGGTTTTAGTGATTTGTACTTTGAATTTGGTAGAATGTGGTGGTAAAAGGATTCACAATACACCATTTAGAAAATCACTGGTGCTTGTATTATAGTAACACGAAAGGCAGCATATGGAATCCATTTACCTGGGTGTCAGGTGTCCAGTACACAGTGATGATGGGATGGGAATGGAGACGAACCAATTAGGAAGATTAAGTTTGGCAAGTGATTGGCAATGAGCTATTGGTTTCCTGGGCTGATTTTTGCTCAGCATTTGGCAGAGTAGTTACACAAAGAGCTTGTTAGTGTTTCCTTTCGGATTAGAAAGAAGAATTAATTGTTTTTTTTTTTTTTTGGAATGGAAGGCATATTATAGTATTTTGTGTAGTAATCCATCCCTATGGAAATAGTCCTTTTTTTTAATGCGATGTCATGGAAATTTCTTGTGATCCTAACATTGACCTAGTTCTTTACATGAGAGGTAGTTAATTATTGTGAAAGTTGTAGAACCAAAAGGGATTACAAGTTGTAATTCTTCTAAACAAAGCGGAAAGGCGGAATTTCTCAAAAGAATTATACGATAGAATGAAACATAATGACAACAACTACTTATTAAAGTTCTTAACTCAAAAGTTGTTCGAATGGATCAGACTTAAGCTCTTGCAGTATTGGGGATGTGCTAACAGTTTATCAAATGTACGTGCGACTCAATATTCAACTTAACTAGTGAATATTGGTCTGCTTTCGTATTTGAAAGAGACGGCTTATACCTACAAACTAAAATACCAAGAACTTTTACCAATGTAAAGGAGCCGTAGCGAAAGGAAAGAAAGTTGAATTTGTAGGCCGCACCGGACTGCAGAACTTTAAACAACTTCAATCGACATTCGGTTTTCTGGCGTATTGTGAAGCTACTTGAGTGATATACGACTTAAGCAAGACATCCTGCCTCGCGTAGCTATTCTCATTTTTGTCAATTACCGAAAGTGTCTGACGTCAGAAATTAAAGGGTCTTTCATTAAGAGCTTCCTATCTTTAAATTTAAATAAAACAAAGTATGTGTGAGATATCATCGAAATTTTTTATTCGTTTGAAAGGCCTATCGCTGCCATTGTGTATGGAATATAACATCGTTCAAATGTCCGCCGCGGCTTCTCTAGGTGGCAGGCATCCGAAATGTCCAATTTTCCATGACTCTGGCGCATAAATCAGGCTGGATTTGGCCGATGGCGGCCCGTGGCTTGTGGCTTATTCGTATAGACCAGCGACTTCAGGAAACCCCACAAGAAAAAATCTAACGGGGTCAAATCGCACGATCTCAGTGGCCAGTTCACATCACCTCCACGTGAGATGGCCATGCCCTCGAAGCGCGCGTGCAGAATCTCCAATGTGGAGTGAGCTGTATTGCACGTAGCACCGTCCTGTTGAAACCACATGTCGTTGGTATCCATATTATCCAATTCAGGCCAAAAGAAGTTGGTAGTTATCGACCTATAGCGCTCGCCGCTGACGGTAATGGACTGGCCAACGTCGTTCTCAAAGAAATATGGACCGATGACGCCGCCAGCCCAAAATCCACACCAAACAGTGACTTTTTCGGGATGCATTAGACGCTCTTGGATCTCATGTGTATTAGTATCGCCCCAAATTCGACAATTTTATTGGTTGACGTACCCATTCATCCAGAAATGGACCTCATCGCTGAAGATGATTTTACGATGAAAATTAGGGTCAGTTTCCAACTGCACCAGAGCCCATTCAGCGAACAAACGTCGTTGTCTATGGTCGCTTACCTTCAGCTCATGGGTCAATTGAATTTTGTACGGATGCAGGTCCAAGTCACGACGCAAACTTCGTCAAGTTGTGGTCTGCGAAAAGCCGAGTTCTTGTGAGCCACGCGGCAGATCTTGCGTTTACTCAACCAATGGACTCAAATTTATCCACCACACGGCGAATACTCCTCTCGGTAGGACGATTACGCGACCGTAAAATTGTCGAAGCGCGCGGAACATTTCCCGAACAGAACACCCATTTTGATATCATTCGCAGGTGTTGTTGAACACTATGTGCGCCCATGGTAATTTGGCTAAACAGACTGAATAAATAACACTCAATTTGACAGATGTAGCTTCAAAAATGTGGCCGCTATCAACTGTCAAAATTCGGGAGTACTTATTGGAAGGCCCTGTATTTTATCTGTTATTTTGATGTATGGCCTCAAAACCAAACCAGCACTCTTTGGCATAGTACTCGACGATTTTAACCACTACGCCAGGCCTACTGAGATAATGAAGGTACATTCGTGTGGATCCCAGAAGCTGCAGAAGATTTACGTAAGCAGTCAAAGATTTAGCATGATCTTTACTATCATGCATGTACGAGTATAATCTCTTGTTCAAACCTTTGCTGAAGTAACTTTGAAGGAGCGTCATTGCAATCGGAACCAATTAACTGGCAACTTTAGCATTCAGCAACCACTACTCGTATATGTTAATTCATCCAAGTCACTGACAATCCTTGTTTTTAATACATGACTTGAAGTAAAAGAGATATTTACTGCCGTAGTATGTTTCTACCTATGTAGGTACTTAACCAAAGACTGTCCTGTAACTGTGAGCCCAAACTTTCAGCATACTTTTAAAAAAGCGAAACCCAAAACCAGAAAGGCAACACAGCATTACTTAGTAGTCTGTGCAGGGTCTGGCAAAATGATCTCCCACATTTTGCACCGCCACTGTGCCCGAACCACTGAAGAGAGGGGGAGCTTAACGTAGCCGGTTGTTAGCTCTTGCTCTTCAGTTGTCGTCATGAATTGGAAGGGCGAGCATCGTGCCTTCGTCATCGAAACAAATCTGTGATCTGTGACCTTCACAAACTTTGGGACTTTAATTAGAACAGTTGTCTGTAATACCTCAGTAGTTGGCCTTTTTCTGTCACTATTATTGCGAATACAACACTATTATTGTTGATACTGTGCGAAGTTAGATGTCACAGCTGATGTTTGAAAGGCCTATTATTTTACAGCTGATGCACGCAGGGTTGGCATATGGTGACAGATGTCACTTTGGGAAATTTATCATGGAACGCTAAACAATGAAAGAAAAAATCCAATTCATTGAATTTGATTACAAAAATTTACGTTCAATCGCGGTAACGATGTGAAAAAGTAGAGCCAATTTTGCACGTGTGTGTGAAAAAAATCAAAAAATTCCAAGAGACGCAAGATGTCAACACACCGAAACGTGTTCGCGCCGCAAAATTAACCCGAACACCTCTATTCGTCACTATTCTCAGGAGCTTGATCTCTCCACAACCACACTGCATCGAATTTTACTTAAAACATAAAAACATGGGCTCTCCATGCGCACAAGGCCCAACTAACGCAAGAACTGAAGCCGGCCAACCAATGGCAGCGGCGTACATTCTTGGATTGGGTACTGAAAAACATGCATGCTGACATCAATTTTTGCAAAAAAAAAAACTGTTTTCGGATGAGGCCCATTTCCACATTGGTGGCTACGTTAATATGCAAAATTTCCGCATCTAGGGCACCGAAAATCCACTAGTGATTCAGGAGAAGCCACTGGTGATTTGATGGCATGTCTAACCGAAAAATAGAACCAAAGCGTACGTCAATCTGGAGAAAGCAAGATAATTCCACTTGATATTTCTAAAGAATTTGACAGAGTTTGGCATCAGGCTCTTTTGTGGAAAATGCGTGCATATGGGATCGACGACTCTCTTTTTCAATCCATTAGAAATAACAGAAATTCATGTTGTCTTGGATAGTTTCAAGTCTGATATTGACAATGTAAATGCTGGTGTGCCCCAGGGCTCCGTTTTGCCTCCGACATTCTTTTTTATTTGTATCAATGATCTCTTGTCTCAAATCGAATATATTCCTAAGTATAACTAATTGGGGAACTATCAACGGAGTAGAATTTAATGCTTCCAAAACACAATTCTGTCTGCTGTCGTTAAAGCGAAATTTAAACACCTAGCAATTATCCATGAATGGCAATTGCATCGTCGAAACCCAAAAACTTTCCATTCTTGGTATTCGATGTCGCCAAAAATGCTACGAAATGTATAGGTTTCCTCAAACGATGTAAAAACTACTTTTACCCTTCTGAGCTAGCCTCAATATATAACGCATTCATCCGCCCAAAATTGGAGTACAATGCACACATTTGGTCAGGTGCGTCTAAAATATATCTGCGCCCGCTAAATAAGATTCAAAACCGTGTAATAAAACTCATAGGTGTTGCTAATATCACCCAGTCAATGGACACCCTCGAACACCGACGAAATGTCTCGTTTTTCACTTCTTTTTCGGTATTTCCACCATCAGTGCTCCATAGAAATCTCCAGTAGCACTCCGTTCCTTCAAGCCTTCACCCGTAACGCCCGTCTCGCTATGAATGCTTATCAGTATACCCTCAAGCCCACTTTCGGATGTACTCTGAAATATCGTGATTCGTTCCTAAGTCGAACAACTCGCATGTGGAATGTCCTGTCGAGCTCTCTATTTCCTAGTCATTATAATATTTAGACATTTAAAACCAAAGTACATCGGTACCTATCTTTCTTTCCTCCCTAATTTTCCTTCGCCCGCGCTGTTTGCAAACATTTTTAGGGCATCTTAACCCCTTGAACGCGCTACTTTAAACAAAAAAAAAAGAAGTTCCAGGGTATGGATACGGACGAGCTTTACTTTTAACAGGATGGTGCTACGAGCCATATATGGCCGCGAAACAATGCACACGAAGTTTCCTCGCCGTGTAATTTCAGAAACATCCATTGGCCGCTAAGATCGTGCTACTTAACATAGTTAGACTTCTTTCTTTGAGGCTATATTACAAGCAAGGTCTACGACAACCATCCGCAAACATTTCTAACCCTGAAAGCGAATATTGAAGCCGCCATCGCCGAGGTGATTGAAAATATAGAATTTTCTCAATCTTTGCTCTGCAGCCCGAGGCCTAATAGTCTAAATATGACAAATGTTCAAACACAGTTCTCACTAGAGTTGTCATTTCTGAAAGCAACATTCAGGAGGCCATTTAAAAATTCCTATTCATTGCTTAAATACTTTTTAACATCATCTTTCACCACTAGATAAGCAAGATACCATGGCATCTAAAAAGGGGTTCACAGGGAAATCAACACAGCGTTGGACCGAATTTATATTTCCTTGATCCTCCTTCCGAAATTTAATGCATTTTCTTTCAATAGCTGGCATTTCCCCGCGTTTATTTGGGCATGACGTACCAGTATATGTCAAATGACGTGTTTTGTTGTTGACACTTAACCTAAAAACAAAGAAAAAGAGCTGGCGCGATTCAGTCGAGTTTTGTGTTGGCAATTGTGTTTCGAACATGGAGAAACAGAGAAAAACGAAGAGAGAAACAGTAGCAAGGGAAAAGCTGCGAATAACGCCAGTGCCAGAACTGGTTCGACCAATACCGTGATGATGGTTTTTCAGTTAGAGGTGCCTATCGCTCCGGTAGGCCTTCGGAGATTGACGACGATAGAATCAAAGCATTGGGGCGAGCAAATAAGCATTGAATGTTTCGGGAGCTGGAAACTTGGAATAGCCCGCAATTTCGCTTCTTGCAAAACTTCTTGAATGGTAGAACATTTGCTTCTGAAGACCTCATCAAACAGCAATTTGGCAAGTTTCTTGCAGAGAAAGATAAGCAGTTTTATGAACGCTGTATTATGAAATTACCCGATAGATGGCAGAATATTTAAAATAAACGTATCCGAAAGTCAAATGAAAAAAGCGCGATGAATTTTTGAACAATGTTTTCTACTTCAAATGTGACAGATTCAGAATGCCAGTTGACTTCGAAAACCACCAACTAAATCGTAAGTAAATTTAATATCGTCCCACTTTAACTTGGGTCAGCTGAATCCACTTTTTTCTATAAAAAGCAAGCTCAACGTTTAATAAATCCGCCCTTAATTCGTCCCTTTAAAATTTAAAAGAACTCCCTGAAAGCAATTTGAGAATTTCAAAAAAGCCACACAACTGTACCAAGTGCAGTACATACATACAAGTAAGCTTATGTAACATAGTTCTGCCTCTGATAATCCAATAACCCATATTCACTTCATTTACTGGGTCATTCCAAGCGTTACTTTTCCATTTTTAGGTACCGATGGGCGAAAAATCAAATCCAGGTCACTTGGTAAGTATCTGTCATTATCGCCGCCGCCGCCGCCGCCGTCGCCGTTGTGATCTCCTTCACTGTTCTCGACAGTATTCAAGCCAATCCTTCCGGCTTTTTGTAACATCATGAATCAACAAGCCCTTCGGTGCCTTGTTCTCGCATGCAGAAGCTCACCTTCCACCATCTCTTAGAGGTTCCGAAAAAGGGATGCACATTTAGTCTACCCCCCTTGCATGTAACACACAGGGTGGTTGCATATTCTTTGTTGCATTTCGGTGGGTTTGGGGGTGGCTGTAAAATACAATCAAGAATTGGGTCACTAGGGCGAATACATTTTCTCTCTTCTCTTCTTGTTGCCTCGTATATAGTACACGAATATCAACCAGTGTGCCAACGATGCCAAATGTTGCATACGGTCTCTCTTATGCCGGAATGCGCTGGAGTATACCAAAAGGCGGCTTCTGCAGTCTCATTCTGGAGGGTAAAGTTAATAAAGCGCGCGCGGTAAAGCGATTCCAATTGGATGTGGTGAATTTAAGTATTCGAATAGGCCTGTGACCATATCACAGGTGTGTGTAATATCGTAGTTGTTGCGTCGGGTGTTGTGTCACTGGGGGCCGGAAATCAAGGGGTGGTTGGATATCGATGAGGATATGGTAATTGTTGTTTTGATTATTTAAACATATGAACTTAAAAACGTGACTTGAACTTGAATGATTAATGATTCTTTTTCTATTTCAAGGTGAAGAGACGCATATTCAAATGTGTTTGGAGGGGATGCGATTTTACAGAGACGACATCGTCAAACATTGAAAGACACGTTCGTGAAGCTCATCTTGGGTGAGTATCTACAATACATACTTGCATACACGAGTATCTTAAGAGTAAACAAAAATTATTGGAAAGTAGTTCAACGTTTACAACGTAGGTTCAAGAATGCTCTTTTCCTTCAAATCGCTGTTGAATTGACAGGGTCTTTTGTCATTATTTTTTGTACTTTTCGGCCTATTATGACAGAAAACAGAGAGATTTTGTAGACTCAATAAATCTTACTTTCGATAGGACTTCACAAATATGCTACAGTGTTTATAAAACTCCTAGAACTGCACCAGCGCTATAATTTTTCTTTAACTTTCGGTAGCCTTTAGGTCTTTCACAACGCAATTTATAATTATTCTTATCGGACAGCCCTTCGTAAAATATGAACTACTGACTTTGCGTTAACGATAAGTTCTAGTACACTATTAACACCACTTCCTCATGTGCCCACGTCCAATCTTGTGAGTAGTTCTGGCCTCAGCATGGAACCTTATGGTATGCCTCTGTTGACTTTTCGCTATACAAGTATAGTAGTTTTTAGTTTCTCCTGCAAACCACTCTATTGCTACTAAGTACGTACAAAGAAACACTATTGTCGCTTTCATACGCTATCTACGAAATGTTCACTACGTCAATCATGAGTATTATGAATGTTGCCTGTGTTCGCATTAAAAAGGTTATCAGTTCATTGGTCTTTCTTATTTTTTTTTAAATTTTACATAGTAGTGGCCTAACGATGGAACCTTGTGGTATATCTTGATCACTATTTTTCGATAAGAAGAAATATATTTTTCTTTTAAAAAATTCATGAAGCTGCCATTTCGGAATTTCCATTCGTTGGATTGTCCTAGCATAGATAAAGGAAACCAACAGGTCTTAGCTACTAGGAAAGACGGTAGAATGAATTCCAAAAGATACCAAACAATACCTGTAGTATGACGAATATAATTGCTTATCAAGTGTGTATTTAGACGCATTCCTTACTTAGCGGGCTTTCGATCTATATAGAGACTCTGCTTAAGACACGTTCTCTTCGATCCTGGGTTCCCTGTATTAGGTTAAGCCCCCTGATATCGTCAACCGCTTGACCATTACAGAGAAGGTTCCGACCTCCTTATGATCTCGAATCTGGGAGATGAATTTCGACGATCGTTTTGCCCTGTGGATTGTTTTTCATCCGCCCGATGTCGAGGAGCCAGTGTAGGCGACGTCTTTTACCTTTTTGGACTACATTTCCTCCTCCATGCGTTCTCCTCTATACCACCTTTTCCTTGAAAGTTTTCAATATGCTGGCTGTGGTAAAGCATCAGAGCTGATAGTCTAATTGTTCTTCAGCACTAACCTTTATTATATTTGGAAAGAGTGGCTATATCTAGGTTAACTGGAAGTGAACGCTTTTCTTATGAAACAATTCTTTCTTCATGTTGCTGAAAATGCTGTTGAAATAAGTCAACAATTGGTGAATAGGTTTCCTTCACTGTTTCGAAAAGAGTTCGTTTAAGTCTTCAAGTCTGTGAGTTAGCAGCTGTCTGGTTTCCTATAGACCAGCTGGATATTGTTTTCGTTGCATGATTCTTTCAGTTCCTTAAATTGGAAAACTGTTGATGATCTTTTCATTTTTTGCAATATTTCCTCCGTCTTTCATCTTGCACAGTACACTTTCTGAACTGGCCTTGTTTTACGAAGCAGTATCTTAAGTTGTGCATTTTCCGTCACCTCTTCCCGGTATTTGAACTCATTATCATACGGCAGACATCTTTTCATAGGTGGATCCGGTTACCTCTGGTTGATTGCACAGCGGAGAGTCTTTAACTCAAGTTCTGGCTAATCCAGGCGAGCTAATGCGTCCATCAAATAAACACTAAATATTGTGGGTCATTCGCAGCTTCTATTCATTGGATGGATGGATAGTCGGTTTGTGAATTTTTCTGCGAAGAGGTAATAGTCAGAGTTCATTTGCTGGTCCGAAAGTGTACACATTCAGGATGTTAGATGCATAGCTTTGTATCTATTAATTAGTTCTTCGACTGTCTGGAGATAATTTTGCGAATCTAATGCTAATACCTTCTGCTGTTATTTTATTGAGGCAGCTTTTTGCAACTAATCCGCCAAAGATGTTTCCTTTTCGATTTTGATGTTGAAGTTCCAGAGTACAATTTTGGTATCATATGCCGGACAGGTTCCGTAAACTCAAAGTCAGAGGACGCCTCGCCTTGATGATGTTTTCGTCTTCATGGTATGGCATGTAACTCAACATTACATATTGCCTGACGATTGCTTATCGGGTTGGAGTCTAATATCTTGGTCCTACCGATCCTATCATGTTACACTGAGGTAATACAAGGTTGAAGCTACATACAGTATTGGCAGAAACATATGCAATCCAACTGCAATCCTAAGTGAATAGCGTACCACAAATAAATTCCACCCATGATTATATAATTTTGTATGTGAAATGTTTGTATTGGATGTGTTATTCGAAAATATATAAAATTTGTATGCCTCATTTAAAATGAATAGCCAACAAACAGGTTTAAATGAAGACTTATTAGAAAACCCTTGGTTGAAACATATGCAACTTCACATTAAAAGAAACAACTTTTTCAAAACCCTTGGTTTTTTGTTATAGTTTTCAGTATTTTGTTGCAAAACCTTTATTTGCGATTACTGCTCTACAACGTCTTGGCATTGACGTAATTAAATTTTGTATTATAGTAGATGGAATGGCATTACAGGCTTATTGAACTTGCTCGAAGAAATCATTTTTGTTCCGGATACAATTCCGATCGATACGTTGCTTAACAATCTCCCACAAGCTCAATCCGGTTCAGGTTAGGAGATTCAGCCGGCCACTCCATTACCCTGACTTTGTTGTCTCTGAACCATTGCTTTGCTGCCTTCGAAGTGTGTTTTGGGTCATTGCCTTGTTGGGAAATCCAACTTAACGGCATTTCCCACTCAGCATACGGCAGCATGATGTTTGCTAAAATAGTTCTACGTACTGTACTATGCATAGTAACATCTATGCGGTGTATAGGTTCGACTCCGCTATGTGAGAAACACTTCCAGACTATAATATTGCCTCCTCCAAATTTTACAGATTTCTTGCAATAGGGGCTACTAAGTCTTTTGCCAGAGGATCTCCTCACTGTTCTCATTCCATCAAATCCGAAATAGAACTGTTTTCCACTTATCTACACTCCAGTTTAAATGGTCTTTAGCTAACTTAAGTCGTTTCAGGTGGTTTATTTTTGATATGAATGGTTTTTTAGCGGGACGTCGGGCCCTGAATCCAGCTTCTACTGCTCTCTGCCTCACTGTACGAGATGCTATTGGTAGCTCGAACTTTCCAACAGGCTGCTTCGAAGACAGAAAAGGTTCCTTTTTTATGGTTCTTAGAAGTAATGTATCCTGCCTTGCTGTCGTTTTACGTTTTCTTCCACTTTGAAATCGTCGACTTATGCACCATATACTTCGTGGAAATGGCTTTTTGCAACATTCCACCACAAAAGTCAGCAATAATTCGATCCCTTAACGCAGCACCAAACTTATCTTGAGCCATTATTGCAACTTATTCAGTTTTGTTAAATTTTAGAAAGAACTGCGAATTTTTTTTTTGCGAATACTCGAACTGTCAACACCATAACGGTTTCTTGATATTTCAAGCAATCAGCAACTATGAAGTGCGGACAATCGTGTGAAGTTGCATGTGTTTCAGCCAGGGGTCTTACGGTGGGTTTGCATTTAAGAGTGTCAGTTAGCCATTTATTTTTTAAATAAGTCATATAATTTTTACATATTTTAGAAGAACACATCCAATACAAACGTTTGACATACAGAATTATACAATAATCATGGGTTGAAATTATTTTTGGTAGTCTATTGATTTAGGATTGCAGTTTAGTTGCATATGTTTCTGCCAATATTGTATGTAAAATTGGGTGTCATTCATTCAGTCTGTTTTGCCAAATCACCATGGACGGACATAGCGTTCAACAACACGTGCAAATGATAAAATTATTTTATCAAAATTAGTGTTCTGTTCGGTCAACGTTTCCCGCGCTTCGCCCATTTTACGGTCGCAACAATCGTCCTACCGAGAGGACTATTCGCAGTGTGGTGGATAAATTTGAGTCCACTGATTCCGTAAACGATAAACTAATACCCGTACGTCGAAGAAATGCCAGAACATCCCCGTTGTCCGTGAGAGTGTAAAGAGGAGCATCCGAGGCAGGCCACAACTTGGCGAATTTTGCATCGTGGCTTGGGTCTGCACCCGTACAAAATTCAAATAACCCAGGAGCTGAAGGTAAACGACCATAGACAATGACGTGTGTTCGCTGAATGGGCTCTGGAGCAGTTGGAAACTGACCCTAATTTTCATCGAAAAATCATCTTCAGCGATGAGGCCCATTTCTGGATGAATGGGTATGTCAACAAACAAAATTGTCAAATTTGGGGCGATACCAATCCACGAGAGATCCAAGAGCGTCCAATACATGCCGAAAAAGTCACTGTTTGTTGTGGATTTTGGGCAGGCGGCGTCATCGGTTCATATCTCTTTGAGAACGACGTTGGCCAGGCTATCACCGTCTAAAATATCGGGATTCGTTCCTAAGCCGTACAACTCTCTTATGGAATGCCCTGTCTACTTCTTTATTTCCTAGTCATTATAACCTTCAAACCCTTCAAACATTTAAAACCAAGGTTCACCGGCACCTCTCTTTCCATCCTCCCTGATTTTCCTTCGCCTGCACTGTGTGCAAACATTTTAAGAGTACTTGAGCGCGCGCAAATTATAAAAAAAAAAGAAAAAATGGCAAGCGCTATAGGTCGATGATTACCAACTTCTTTTGGTCTGAATTGGATGATATGGACACCAACGACATGTGGTTTCAAAAGGACTACGCTACGTGCTACGCTACAACTCCACGCCACATTGGAAATTCTGCACGAGCGATTCGAGGGCATGGTTATTTCACGTGGAGGTGATGTGAACTGGCCACCGAGATCGTGCGATTTGACCCCGTTAGACTTTTTCTTGTGGGGTTTTCTGAAGTCGTAGATCTATGCGAATAAGCCACAAACCACAAGCCACAAACCACAGCGGCCCTTAAAGCCAACGTAACCCATGCCATTGGTCAAATTCAGTCTGAGTTATGCGCCAGAATCATGGAAAATTGGACATTTCGGATGCGTGCCACTCAGAGAAGCCGCGGCGGACATTTGAACGATGTTATATTCCATACATGATGGCATCGATAGGCCTTTCACACGAATAAATAATTTCGATGATATCTCACACACACTTTGTTTAATTTAAATTTAAAGATGGGAAGCGCTTAATGAAAGACGCTTTAAATACCAGTTACTGCTCAGGGACAGCTTCAGGCTTTGGAAGTTCCAGTGGTTGGAAGTGGTTGACATGGGTACGTTCCAAGTGCAAGTCCGTGAATGTTACGAGTCGTGATCCCATGAGAGGGAACCTATTTGTATCCAAATCTAGTATTTCTCTCTTATCTGTGTCTTAAGTAACCCTGTTGGAACAACCGCCCAACCTGAAGAACAGTGGGTGATATCAGTAATCCACTCGATATTGGTGAGGACTCATCCACCATCACATTTTGTCTAAGGCCCTAATTAAGTCTAAGCTATCAATATGTCGATTATAGTCTCGTAATGCATTGCATCTGTTTCGAAGTGTTGATATCAACGGTGCCCTCATCTATCTAGTTCCTCCCTAAGCCCCTACAAGTACAATGAGTCACTCTGGAAAGCTACCAATATTTGATGAGTAACAGTTGGAAAATAAAATAAGCACGATGGATGCGTAGTCATAGTCACAACACTGAGCATTGCCAGATGAAAATCCTTTTCCCACATCGTTTTCTCGACCTCGTTTATCTGCCAGGTCGGAAAAGTCCAATCAAATAATGGGTTTCTTATAAATGATTCACTGCCATTGTGCAACAGGTTTCTCTATATTCTCATCACACTATCTTCTAAGACCTATTTCTAAATTTCAGCCACATTGCCAAGTTATTCTTAAAGATCTCATCAAAATCATTTCTCATCAGATACCGCTTTGCATGAAGCGAATCGGGTGCCCAATTTCGATCACTAGATAATTATCATTTAGATAACTACCTCAAGCCTGAAATCGTTCTTAATATAATTCTAGATTTCAGTGTTAAAAACTTACATCGTCTTAGTAAGACAGGTCCCACACCGCACTCTTGTGGGATATCAAAATAATAGGCAGTAAGTTAGTACAGTGGAATTTCTCATAAAGGAACTATGAGAAGTTTGCCGAGCTTACAGAGAAAAGTGGATCAAAAGTATGTTAGACCTGCATCATATCTATGGACGGTTGCTCTGAGTGTTTTTTTTTTATTCGAATAGTCTAGAGGCAGGTAAATTGGTTCTATTTCGTCCTCTATTTTAAGCCCTTGCCTCAGCTACTCGAAATAGAAGTGCTATTTCCAATTATCTACCACAATACCTGCCTATCTTCTACTTCAATCCTCTGGCGGTTTTAATTACCTCAGTACACAACACGTGCAAAGCTACTGATAACGATAACAAAAGAGAGTCAATGGAAATCTACATAGGTGACGACATAGATGTTAAATGTTGGAGGCCATCAATTTACAATTTACAGAAGCACAGTGGCAGTAGCTACGTTGCAGTACAATTTAAAAAAAAAAAAAAAATGAAATTCACAAAACAATCGATTCGAACCTTGGCCCTAAAAAAATAGTAGTAGTTCCGACCCACTACAGGGAAAAGTCGAATCTAAATACAATTCCACAACCCGGCCTGTCCTAGTAACCCAGTTTTCCAAAACACTCCCTTGCAGTTTTTCTATGTACGGATGTCTCTTCTTTCGCTCTGCACCGCCATACCACCGACCAAATGTATGCACTTTACTTACTTTTGGCTTACAAGGTTGTTGTAATGCTCACGAGCAAGAATACATAGGGGCTGGCAGAGGCAGAAGAGTATTCCATTGAGAGGCGGTAGAACAATAATGCTGCTGTATACCATAGTAACTGAGAGCTGACATAGTTTTGGAAGACTTTTTTTTATTTTGTAAAAGGCCCGTGTAAAAGTAGGTTACATTCGTCTAGTAAGTCAAGGTGAAATGTAGTTGGTACTCGTGCAACATTGGTGGTAGCAAGTGAAGAGCATACATGCACACGCAGGGATAGGAAGGATGATGTTCTGTGTACTTAAGTGGAATAGCTAGTGATTGATAACGAATGCAGTTTACATGCTCGTGAAGGGCATATGTGGTTCCAAAATGTTGCATTCGACCTTGTACGGTTGATAGGGTTTTGAAGAGATCATTCCGCAGGATGTCCTTGGGGCTTTTGATGTGAATGAAACCAATAATCTATTTGAATTTTGAAAACCTCAATATTGAGCTTGACAGTCTCAAAAGCGATATGGTATCGTAGTTATAGATGTTTACTCATGTGATACCTTAGTTTGGATACAATTGAAAAGGCCCTCCATATGTCTGGTGGAGCTTCACTTTACACATGATGGTACATACGAAAGGGGTTTGCTACAACAAAGGAGCTTTTAGGACAGAATATCCAAGTACACAACGTAAGACACACGTATCTGGAAATTGGTATGGTAAAGGACAATGTGATAGCCCCCCCTGCGTTATACTTACAAGATTTAACTGAAATGTCACTCGAACCCGTGCAAATCTCTGCCTTCCGTCTCCATTTCTGATCATGTCAATTCGAATTTCTTAAAGATTTTGCTGATCTTGCCAGGAATCCTGATCCTTTATACCCATTCTAAAGAAATTAATCGAAGCAGATAGAACAAAACTATTGAAAATAAGCCTCGTAAGGGCTTGTACCAATTTATGCAGTCTTATAGATAGCTATAAATTACTTCACCGGCCTGCTCCCTATTCACTTATGTCAACTTGAGGGTACTACGACCTGTGTTATCCTACGCGCAATTGTATACGCTTTCTTGCAATGCGCTTCAACTCTCGCCAACTTTTTCCTAACTGCCGTGACTATTCATTGACTGTCCAGCGTGATATATGGTACTCCTCGGTTTGTCCGTTCGTATTCCGTACTCGGTAAGCGTGTTCCATTGCATTGCATAACAGTGCGCGAATGTAAGGCATGTGATACGATCACACTTCACCCCCGGTGAGTTAGCTTGAGTTAGAAAATTCCCAATATGTTTCGTAGTTAAAAGTTTAAAAGCTTTGAAGCTTTCTTATGATGCTGGAGAAAATTTGCTAAGTCCTGATCCTGTAAGTGTAAAGCAACACGAGTTTAACATGGATCGGAACAATCGTAACTAGAACAGCATCGCAAACGCAGACGTTTCCTTAAAGATTCCGCGATTCCATTGATTTGATTGATGATGGTCCTAAGCTAATGATTTTTGCTTTGCCAGGATTTTATGATTAGTCTGACGGCGTTTTCTTGCCCCTTCATGTCGTGACCTTAAGCAAATCTGTAATCCGAGTTTTGGTTTAGGCGGAATTCTCCACTTTCTATTGATAAAGTGCCGTGTGTGCAAAATGACAGGACGAACAATGTAGTGCAGAGTAGGCTATGAACCGCACCGGACAACCGCATCATAATTTTTCGTTTTATTCATTGCTTGCTGCTTCATTGATTTGCTGCTTTTTCCACTTCCGCGTCTGGAGCAGTGAAGTAGTTCCGCTTTATCACATCGCATACTAAACTCTATTTATCTCTTCTTGTTAGATGTGTCCTGCGCCTTAGTTGAACTTAAGCCCTACAAAACTTAAGACATATTATTCTTCTAAGTCTAGACCGTCCTTTGATGGCACATCCATATGCAAATGGATGCGGTTCTCCTCATTATAGCTAATTACCAATTTTTTTGCTCTTCGAACACGACACTCAGGCAAAAACTAGTCCGTTGCACACTACGCATGCTCTTTTTATTGAAATTGTTCAATCTTTTGTAAAAAGGATAGTAGACGCTTCAATGATAAATGGTTATCGTACCTGCCCATCGGCGCCAAGTAGCTGCAGCCTGATGCGAGCGTAGGTTGCAGTGTTGTCATCACTATCAAAGCCAGCGTTGCAGGTTGTTGTCAATTTGAGCTTTCCAAGGGCGTAGCGGCTCATTAGAACGGCAAGTAGCATACTACAATCTTTCCTAAAGAGTAGACAGAACCTCTTAGAGACTTCGGGAAGCATTCATTTGGTTTACCGGCATGATGGAGAGTCATACCATCTTCGATTATTTTCATAAGAAAGCTAACCGTCAATAAAGGCATTAGGTCCTGAGAAACTCTTATCTGAGTCTTGGAAAGCAAGTTCATTGGCCATCTCATTTCCCGTAATTTCCTGCTAAGTTCATAGAAATCTTGCATTCAGAAACTATTTTGAAAGTCATGAGGGCTTAGAAAGACCTTAAGCACAGCTTGGTTGTCGTTACAGGCGACACCGATTGAGCGTTGTGGGAGCAGCAGTAGCTTACTTTAACGCAAGCTTATTCCACCAGACAAGCCACACATATGATATAATAAGTGTAAATACAAACGACCCTCTGCGGAGACAAGTTCCATATCTTACAGAAATCTCCTACGCATATTCAGAAAGCCATCAGCACCTTAGAGATTTACGAGGTGACATGTCAAGTCCAAAGAAGTTTGCTCTCCAGGATGACACCTAAATATTTACTTTGGTTTGAGAAACGGACGGTGATGCCTCTAAGCCCTAGGTGAGTCAAACCCACCAGCTGCTTCCTTCTCGTAAAGGGAACAACCTCAGTTTTTAGAAGATTGACTGAAATGTCATTTATAGTGCACCAATCGTCGATCACATCTAGGGATACCTTCGCTTCGTCATTGTCAGCCTTTCCAAGTCGAAACCCGGCACTCTTAAAGTTAAACCGGTCTTGTGCCTTTGTCGCTTCGGGGTTTTAGTGGAGGTCGATCAAATCTGTCTGTTTGAACTGTAATCTTTGCTGGTTGCAGTATTTTTTCCAAACGGACCTTGATAAATTGGCTACAATACCAGCACCAGCCACGTCAATGCCGAGTACCTGGCGCCTGATGCGAGCATAACCCGGAGATTCACAGAAGTAGAGCTTCGCGGTGTCATCATCACTTCCACAGCACTCGTCCCAGGATGTTGTATCACTTATGTCTAGAATATTTAAGTGCTTTGCAAAGTGTAGTGCCTCGTCACGACGCCAGCAAGCAGCCTGCAGTCTTTCCTACTGAGGGACGTTGACTTCTTAGAGAAGTCGGGAAGAAGTCCTTTGGTTTGCCGGAAATGGCAGCCCTAACCCAGGGTCCTGAAAAACTCTTCTCTGAGCCTTGCTTAGAAAGTTCATCGGCGATTTCATTTCTTATGATACTATTGTGACTTAGAACCCAGACAAGACTCAGTGAAATCAGCCTTCCGTCTGCGTTCAGTGAAGTCTTGCATTCTCAAACTAGCTTAGAAGTCGTAAGAGGGTTCAACAAGGTAATAAGCGCAGTTTGGCTATTGGTACAGATGCGAATGCTTCGCCCCTCCACCGATTCTTCACGATGTACTCAGTTGTCATCAGGATTGCGTACATCTCCACTTGGAAGACAGACGCAAGTTTTCCTAACGAATAGTGTCGTCCTCCAGAAAGACACCAGCGCCGCATCCTAGATCGGTTTTGGAGCCAACCGTGAAGATCCAACTACATTCCTGGCTCAGATTCTGACTAAAACCAGTCTTGGGCACAGGGAAGTCGATTTCGTATTTTTCCGCAGCCAAAGTTCTGGTGTCATTGCATCAAACCAGACTCAAAAGACAGTCGGCACGCAAGGTCATCAAAGTTCCAGAATGTTGTACCAAAGATCACTTCTTTTTAAACGGAAGATGGCTTTGATTGTGCTGCCAATGATATGAATATCAAGGCCAGGAACCACCAGGGGGTTTCACAGGGTGAATTTGATCGTATCAATCGACTTCCGTCCAGCAGAACTGTGGACCTTGATGATAGGGAAAATGATATAAATTGGGTTGTACCAAATGAAATGTCCGATTTTCGCTTAGTCGGAAATAAGAAGTTCTCGATTGAACATCTATGCCAAAACGTTAAGTTTTCTTTTTTTTATGAAATAAAGTGGTACGTGTGCTTGAGGTGTGAGAATTTTAGAGTTCGTTACAAGTACCGTTATTTTTTTTCTAAGAATTATTTACCATGCTGTCGGCAGTTCATATTCGAACCCTCTTCCTTTACGAATTAAAAATGGGACATAATGCGTCATTGGCAATGAAAAACCTTAATGACACATTTGAGGATGTAGCGGTAAACGAACGCCCTATACGACACGTTGGTTTGGAAAGTTTCGTTCGAGAGATTTCAGCCTCGAAAATGAACCAGAAACGTTAGTTGACGACGATATCGGTACGGGAAATTGTACAAAGCATGGCAGTATCCCCAATGGCAATAAGTCGACACCTTTCTCTCATAGGAAAGTTAAAGAAATTCGATAAGTGGGTATCCCATGAACTGAACGAATCCTAAAAACTACTAAAAACTGTATGCAAATTATCCACTACTGCTTTATTTACAGAAGCCCCAAACTGGACAGCAACTCGACCTTTAACGAGTTTGATGCGCTGTCTGACTCCATACAAAGAATTATATTCCTGTACCCCCATACTGAAATCGTGATTATGGGCGATTTCAATATACACAATTCTGGGTGACTTCGACATTCTGGACAGACAACACCCGAAGGATGGTGTGTTGAGATCTTCGCTGCTGAGGCAAAAAATACTACAATGTCCGTAAAAGCTTTTGGTCGTTCATCAAAAACATTAGAAATTCTGCCTCATCCTCCATCACAACGCTCACTTACAATGACATTCCAGCTGTCAACCCTTTGGAAAGAGCCAATCTGCTTGCTGCTCACCTTGCGGCCAGTTCAACACTTCCAGATTGTGCTTTATCTCCGCCTACACATGAGTGCGTCGAATCTTCAATGAGACGAATCTACTTTCCCACTCGTATAGTATCAAGAGTTCTTAAAGATCTGAACATTCACAAATCCGCAGGTCCAGATGGCATATCTCCCCTTCTTCTGAAGAAGTGTTCTTCCTCGCTGGCAAAATCACTTCGTAAGCTTTGTCATCAATCCTACTCTTTAGGGCTTTTTCCGAGCAGATGGAAAACAGCATTTGTCCAGCCCGTCCTTAAAAAAGGCGAATCTTCCTCTCTCTTCCTCTCTAAGGTCATAGAAGCGCTGATAAGCCGTCAGCTCATGAAATATCCAGAAACACGAAAACTTCTTAATGACCGGCAATACGGTTTTCATTGCAACAGGTCCACTGGTGATTTGATGGCATGTCTCAACGAAAAGTGGAACCAAAGTCTATATCAATCTGGTGAAAGCAAGATAGTTGCACTTGATATTTCTAAAGAATTTGACAGAGTTTGGCGTCAGGCTCTTTTGTCGAAAATGCGTGCATTTGAGATCGACGACTCTATTCTTCAATGGATTAGAAAATACATTTCGGAACATTCAATTCAAGTTGTCTTGAATGGTTTCAAGTCTGATATTCACAAAATAAATGCTGGTGTGCCCCAGGGCTCCGTTCTGTCTCCGACACTCTTTTTAATTTTTATCAATGATATCTTGTCTGCTTTTCATATTCGTTTCCGAATTCACGTCCCTGCTCTTCAGCTGTAGAACGGGAACGGCAGCGTATGTTAAGCTCATTAAATTCTGATAATAACAGCATAGCTAATTGGGGAACCTCTAACAGAGTAGAATTTAATGCTTACAAAACACAATACTGTCTGCTGTCGTTAAAGCAAAATTTAAACACCCAGCCATTATCCATGAATGATACTTGCATCGTTGAAACCGAAAAGCTTTCCATTCTCGGTATCTGTGTCAACGACAACTTACGTTGGAATGACCATAATAATCGAAGTCGCTAAAACTCTGCGAAATGTCTAGGTTTCAGGTTTACTCAACTGATGTATAAAATATTTCACCCCTCTGACCTGGCCTCAATATATAAGGCGTTTATCCGCCCGAAATTGCAGTACAACGCCCACATCTGGTTGGGTACGAACAAAACTTCTCTGCATCTGCTAGATAGGATTCAAAACCGTGCGATAAAATACGGTGACAATATCACACAGTCATTCGATACCCTCGAACACAGACGTAATGTCTCCTTTTTCAACTTGTTGTATCTCTATTTTCACCACCATTGCTCCACAAAAACTGCCAGTTGCATTCCACCCCTTCTAACTTTTAACCGTAACACCCGTCTCGCTATGAATGCTCATCTGTGTACCTTCAAAACCGCTTTCGGATGTACTCTCAAATATCGTGGATCGTTCCTAAGCCGTACAACTCGCTTATGCAATGCCCTGCCGAGCTCTTTATTTCCTAGTCACTACGAGGGTTGTCTGAAAAGTTTCCGACCACAACGTAAAGATAGCGGCACTCGTCAATAAAAGCTAGTGAATGCTACTTGTGCATCTTTTGACAGTTACTTACCGAAGTTTCAGTCATTTTGGACGCGCAGTTTTTGAGTGAGTTGATGTGACTTTTGTGAAAATGGAAAAATTGAGTATCGAGCTGTTACTCAGTTCTTGTTTTTAAAAGGCAATACGCCTACACAAATCAAAAATGAGTTGGACTCTGTGTATGGGGACTCTGCACCATCATTTACCATAGTGAAATTTTGGGCAGCTGAATTGAAACGTGGCCGTAAGAGTTTGGGAGATGATGAACGTTCGGGACGTCCAAAAACTCCAACCACTCACGATAACATTGCTAAAGTTCACCAAATGATGTTAGACGACGGCCAATTAAAGTGAGAGAGATAGTAAAGATTATGAAAATGTCCAAATAAAGTGTTTGTTACATATCAAATCAAGATTTAGGCATGAGAAAGCTGTCCGCGCGTTGGGAGCAGCGTTTGCTTACTTTAGACCAAAAACGTGTTCGAATGAACATTTCCAACGATCTGTTGGCGCAGTTTAGGCGCAATAAATCCGAGTTTTGGCGATGAATGAATTACTGTAGATGAAACTTGGATACACCATTATACGCCCGAAACAAAGATTCAGTCAAAACAGTGGACTGCAAAGTGATGGCGACTGTTTTTTGGGAAAGTAAGAGAGTTATCATAATCGATTATCTTCAAAAAGGAAAAACCATTACAGGAGCATATTACGCATCATTACTTGCCAACCTGAAGGCGGAAATTGCGGAAAAACGGCCTCATTTTCAGAAAAAGAAAATTATGTTTCACCAAGACAACGCGCCGTCTCATACCTCAGCGGTTGCCATGGCGAAAATCCATGAATTACGGTTTGAACTGCTTGACCATCCGCCTTATTCATCAGATCTAGCCCCAAGCGACTTCTTTTTGTTCCCTCATCTAAAAACTGCGCTCGGAGGATAGAGATTTTCGTCAAATGAGGAGACAATCACCTTCGTCAACAATTATTTTGCAGAGAAAAACGCCAAGTACTATTTGGACGGGTTAGAGAGATGGGATCATCGCTGGGAGAAGTGTGTAGGGTTACAAGGAGACTATGTAGAAAAATAAAAAAAAAATTTGAGAAAAAATGTCTTGTATCCTCGTATAACTTGCAAACATTTAAAACCAACGCACTTTTCGATGCCTTATTTTCCCCTTGCCCGCGCTATGTGAAAACATCTTAAGGGTACACAAAATCCCTTGTGCGCGCGACAATTATAAAAAAAATAAGGTACAACGAAATATTTTTAGTTCGGAGAGCTTAATCGGTTTCAGTGGGTCCTATTTCCATCGCATCTGGAGGCTTTTAGTTGTTCCATTCGTCTCACGTCTTCTTCAACTACGCCTAGCTTTAGATCATGTCTTTTTTGGAACCCGTTCGACCTGTGATCAGCCACCTGTCTGTTTTGACGAAGTTTAGACGTAACAGACTCTGATACTCTGTCCAGCCCATTTCAGTACCCAACGTTGCGTAGAAAGACCAGGTATCCTCGAAACTCGAAAATCTATTATCTAGCATCAAAAAAAAAATGCTTGGTTGCGCAAGATTATCTTTCATTAGATCGGTTTATAACCGCTCTACTTTTTAACAAGCTCTCGAAGGAGCCATAAATAAGTGTAGACCCTCAAATAAATAAAACAAAAGTTGTAGCTTTTTTCTCTTGATATATCGCCCTTCTGTTTGTTTGTATTTTTTTTGTTTTCGGTTTTATTACAACTAGAATAAGTTTTGCGTTTACAGTATATTCCTTGTTGTTTCTCTCTTTATATTATTGTTATAGTTTTTGTTTTTTTTTTTAGTTTACTCTAGTTACAATAATTGTTTTCTTTGCCTTTTAATTTATACCTCGTACACTCTGTTTTTTTTTTGTTTTTTGTTTTTGTTTATAGCTAAATTAAGTTTCTTCTTCGTTTAATTTTGTTTATCGTTCTTTTATTTTTATATTTTTATATTAAATTAAATTTGTGTAATCTATTTAGAAAGAAAAATAAAAACAAACAAAATTCATAATAATTATAATAATTGTAATAATAAAATAAAATAATCTACGTGTTCTACATTTTGAAATGGAAGAAACGCAACTCTACTCCATAACTCTACATAAATCTAAAGCTTTCTGTTTTGTTGTTGTTATTGTGGTGGTGGTTGTTTTTAAATTATTTTTGTAATGTAAAAACTCCTTCGTTTTGTTGAATAATAGAAATAATAATAATAAATTATATATCCATGGGTAAAAACCACGCAGAGAGGGCAAAGAGCATCGGAGTTTATGTTAGAATTTCCGACAGTCTTACTAATGTTTCACTTGAAAAAGCGGACAGAATCGGGAGGTTTTCCCCGCCAGGATAGGCTTCATATCATAGATTATTATTTATGAACCAAATCCAGGTCTCTCCAAGCCCTCGAATCTTAAACAAAAAAAAGTATTTAAAGAGAATAACCTAAGACCTAATGAGAAATGCAAGTTTTTTCGTTATATTTTTCTGTTTTTTTTTTTTTTTTTTAATGTATACCTACAGCTTAATGGTAAATGTTTAAAAAAAAAAATAATAATAAAAAGAAAACAATGTATAATATCAATTTATATGTAAAAAAAAAAAGAAAAAAATAATAAAACAAAAAAACATTCAAAAATAATGGAGGGAAAGAATAAATTAAAGCAGAATGCAATAAACAAAATAAAACTAGAAAAAAATAAAACACACGTCATAATTTCAATTTCTTTGTAAAGAAATTTTCTACTCTACACTAGTTGATACAAAAGAACTGTTAACATTCGTCTGAAAGATATTAAAAGAAAGCCTTCTTCATGGTAAATCTCAGGAAAGAACGAGGAGCCGCCCACAGACTGGCGCTAGTATACGACTCCTATTCTCCTTCGTTACACAGTATTTTCTTCCTTTCATATCTCCCTTCCTTACTCTCTCTCTTTCTCAATTGAATTACAAACTATTTTGAACTTATATAAACATTTAAACGAAATGAAAAAAAAAAACTGAATATTCTTCTTCTTTTTTTTTTAGGATATATGTATATAGGTAGGTGTAAC
Organism: Volucella zonaria; assembly: GCA_963966105.1. Classification (NCBI taxonomy): domain Eukaryota; kingdom Metazoa; phylum Arthropoda; class Insecta; order Diptera; family Syrphidae; genus Volucella; species Volucella zonaria. The sequence goes on along the minus strand of OZ014530.1, from coordinate 28,495,673 downwards.
GTGGATGCTCTACGTTAATTGGTTTTGTATGTTGGTTTCTTGTTGCTGCTTCTATTCTGTTCTGTTTTAGGTGGTTTGATTCATGATGGCATGCGTAATGTCCATTGACGCTTCTCCCAATCCATTCACCGTGATCCCATTAACAAGATTAACCGCTACAAGATAAAATGAAATCATTGTCGATTAGTTAATTTCAAAATTCGATTGGAAAACATTTAGTTTTTACCACCATTTCTCACTCCTTGAGCGTCTAGATGCTGCCAATATTGTTCGGAGGGCGATTGTGCACTTGTGCCTGGTGGTGCTGAAACTGGTGCTCCGGTATATCTAAAGTAAGGATTCTTCAAATCGAGTGTATTGCTCGATGATATTAGTGTGCCTTCGACGTGGAGATCAATTGTAACATCATACGACTGTCGGCGATTTGCTTCGAGTAGTACACGTCCAGTTAGCATTTGTCCTTGTTTGATGAATATTGGCATTGGCAGTAGACAACGAACTTGATACCAATGTGTTAGAGGCGCTGTGGGTGATGTTGATAGCCATACTTCTTGGCTGGAACCACAGAATTCAACGTCAAACCAGAATGCTAAGCCATGGCAGATGCCTGTTTGTAGGATATGGAACTCAAGTGGAATATCTAATAATAGAAAAAAAGAGTGAGAAATTTTTAATTGTTGGCATATTAATGAGGAGATACTGCATTGCTAGATCATAAAGGGGAATCACCTTTCTATTAATTCAAGCTAATGAAACGGTTGCGCAAACTTGAACATGTTTCTTTTATTGCAGCAATTAACAGCCTCTGCATGTGTCATCATCAATTTCACTGAATTTAATCGTCTTAGACAGTAAAGAAAGATGACCATTTGCGGTGGAGTCACGTCAAATCACTCAACCAACCAGCTCTACATTTTTGCATATTTTAATCAAGTTTGACCTCTACAATCTATGACCGATAACAGTCTAAATATCAATCGGCGGCGTCTACTTATGCAAGAATAATGAGTTGGCGACCCTCGACTGTGCCCCAAACATGTCACGTGTGCACCATATTCAGTGAATAAAGATGACTTCGGAGGCTAAGATCTGACTATGCTCAAATTATGTAGTTTGACAGGAATTCGGACATGTATCGACTTTGGCAGCTCACTCAGTGATTCTAGTGCCAATGATGTCTGCCTCCTATAGACATGATCATAAGCTTCCCCCACCAATTTGAGCTAGATAAAATGTCCTTTATCGTTTCTGAATAAGAATGCCTGCTTCAGACTGCTAAACTTCTTTGCCCCTCTCGACTTGAACCTTTGTTCCCTAGCCTGGTTGATATCGATCTCGGCTTAGGCTAATCTTTGTCCTACGGTGGTTTTGTGCATAGTGTCTGCCTATTTGTTCTACATAGCAGTTCAGAAAGTGCCCATAAGAACTTGGCTCTATGTTTGAACACGTCTTATGGAGTATTGAAACGATGGCAACGAAGTAAAAGTCTGATTGTCAGGAGCGTCTGTGCATACATGAATTCGATGCGTTTTATGTATCAGGCACAAAGCTTGCCAAATTGGCCCTCCTACTGAATTGAAAAACATGAACAGAAAACCTCTTTGAAGAGTTGTTCTTTTTCAGGGCATTGTTTCAAATGAATGCATTGTAAGTGCAAGACTACGAACACAGTTGATAGTTCACCTTGTCTTTGGCAATGAGTTGTAAAACATAGAAACTCTTTCCACCTACGTCTTTTAAGGACAAAGAAGACTAGCAAAAGGCATGACGCAACGATTCCAATTAACCTTCTATTAAAAACAGCGGTTTGCTTTAGCAAGTAAGTGGCTTGAGAACAAGTAAGACTCCATTTGGAAGCAAGATATCCCTATACTGAGCTGAATACTTCGCAGTTTTAAGTTTGTCGTCTGCCAGAGGTTCAAAATTCAATTTAGCCAATTACTTTGCCATTCAAGGCTGTCAAAAGACTATGTCGCAACGTAATAATTAAGAGAACAACACCAATGGATGTGAAGATGAGAGAGTCAGCTGGTTTGCAAACCAGACACCCAAATTTAGATAGTTTCAATATAAGTTCAACGAGACGACCATGACTATGGCCACGTGCTGATGGATCACATCGCAAACATAAGAAAACATCTCTGCATGTTTCTGAAGTAAGACGACTAATCTGACTTCTTTGCCATTCAATGAATGAAGTTGCAAAGTGCTTTCACCTCACAAACAAAAACGACAAGTAGATCTAGAAACACACTCACTCGTAACTCAGTGATGGTACTTACCAATATTGTATAAATCCTTCTCGTTGTCTCGCAAAAAATCACATACATGCCGCACTGATTTTGCCATACAAATTCGTATGTCAAATGTATCGACAATTGGCTGCCTAAAGTACTCCTTCATGCCTTCCTTATGTAGAGTAGTCAAATCGACACCATGGAATGATGATTGATACCAAAAGCTCGCCTTGTTATATTGCTCCGAATATAGAGATTCATCACTAAACGGTGCTATATGCAAATCACCGTGTGTTGGGTACATTTTTCCATTTGGTTTAAGCCATTTACGCGCATGCAAATATGTCTCAAGCATACGTTCGTTGAATAACATATAACCCATTGGTTCGGATATGATAACATCTACCTTTTCGGGTAAATCGATTTCTTCAATTTTACCCGGCATAACGATTATTTTATCTTGAGCGCTATTCGATTCGACCAATTGTTGGGCATATTGTGCCATATTACTGGCTTCGATGGCATAGACTTTAGCTGCACCAGCTTGTACGGCAAAAAATGATAGGATACCTGATCCGGCTCCAACGTCCAATATTATTTTATTCTAAAATGAAAACAAAACAAAATGAAGACATAGTGAGAAGAAATGAATGGATGGGATGAGTAGTAGATGATGTATTGTAGAATACTAACATTAAAATCTGAAGAATTCCCTAAGATAGCCTTTTGATAGGTGCTCGTTCGTACGTAGTCCTGCATCATGTTTTGCTGTTGACTTAAATAACCATAAAATTGAAAATACTGTGAGGCGGAAGACTCTTCAGTTCGTTGTGAGAATACTGATTTAGGGCGGAGTCGTTTGACATTGTCTATGATTTTACGAAATTTGTGATGATCTAAAGGAAACAAATCGAAATTAGTGAGATGTACGCGAGTAAATGGAGTGAGAAGTAGTGTAGCAAACCTTTTTCTGTTCCAAATTTTAGTAGAACATTGTCATTGTCCAGAGTTAGTGCATAGGTTTGGCATCCTATCTGAGCTGTATCCACATCGGATGTTATTAGATATTCCTTTGAGTAAGTTGGATCATTTTCTGAAAGAACATAGAAAGAAAGAAATGAGTTTCTGTTTTTTTGCATTTAATGAACCAAAATAGTTGTACAATTGATTAGGCAAGAGCTTTCGTACGCGTCGCATATAGAATTCCCAAAGCAATTTACGAGATAACTCATTCAGGAAGATAAGAAAATTGAAATTGGAACCACTTGAACGAGGCAGTTCTTAATTCATTGTCGGGATGCTGTTGAAATGTTTTGTGGCAGTCTCGGATCTGTGCGCCTTAGATAGATGTGTGATCTGTGTGATTATCATCGTGTGTGGGGTCTTAACTTTTGGAGTGACGACTTATCGCTGCCGAGATTACAAAGTGTTAACCTTGACAGAGGGATCTATTGCACTTATGAGGCAGCAGAGGGAATGTGTAAATATGTTGCTTACGAGAGAGTTGTCATCTTTTTCAAACAAGACTGCTTTACTGCACGAGCACCGCGCTTAAGTGATTGCCACTGGTTCTGTTACAAGTTAAACATATGTTAGATGTCCCAAGGGCTACTTCATACTTAATTTTCATTCGCATATGTGCGTCTTTCCTCATGAATACATTGATCACGAAGTAATGATTGACTTAATACAAGTATGAGGCGGGAATAGTCTTCTTGTTGTGCAGATTTGCGATTGCTTGGGCATTGCTGACCGAAGATACTCAAATTCCCTCGATTGTTTACACTCGTATAATAGAGCTTTAAGAAAACTTGACAAGAGGCTAAAGCTCAGTGATAGAAGTACAAGAAAGTCTTGACAAGAAACCTTAAGCAAATTCAACGAATCAGAACGTTTGACAAGGAACAAGAACTAAGAAACCTCGACAGGAGTACAGCTCTTGAAGTAGTCTCAAAGTGAGTTGAGTGTCTTATTTCGGAGCTTTTCCATTGAATCCATGCTTACCCCTACTTCACTTCCACTCATGCCACTGCAGTTTGTTTTCTGATCGATCGGGGCAAGTGACTTACGCCATATAGAACCAATCTAACTCTGATCTGACGATATTTCATTCTAGAAGTGATGAACATTCGAAGACAAAAACGTTTTCCTTTGTAAAATTACCACCTTCCTTGTAGTCAATTTGTAAAACACACTTAATTGCCAACAAATCAAGAAAGAAACATCCTCCCAAGACCACGGATGTGAGGTAACAGAGCATCGACCAATATGAACTAGCAATGGCCGGTCAAGTGAATTTAATTTGTATACAAACCACTCCTCAACAATTACCATAAATAAAATCTCTTAATCATCGCAAACACTTTGTTTCTTAGCTGATTTTCATCGTTGACTTCTGATACGCCAGTCAAGGCAACATTCTGCATTCTGTGTATGATCTTGACAAACTGCAAACACCGTAATATACCAGCCCCTGTACCGTTGAATTTGCAATCGATAAGCCTTGAATTTAGAACGCCTTCTACACACTACAATCCGAGTTAATACAGGTCAAACTTCATTAAGCAAACCAGAATCGAGATGTTGAGAGTCGGTTTGGTAAACGAACCACCATAATCAGCGGATTCTAATCTAAAACAGGTTGACTGTAAAATAAAACCGACTGCCTGTCGGTTGGGTATTTAGAGTGATTAATTAAAATTAAATTCAAGAATTACTTGGGAGTGTTTAAAATTCGTTCTGGAAAAGATCAAATGAAACAAAAACAACAAAAAGAAAAAGTTGAATAACTTGAGATAGATTTGAATGGAGCGGGGAAACATTTGTTTGTTTTGGTTTCCGAAGGTTTCTGAAGGCAACTGCGCAGATACGCTAAGAGTATGCTGCGCAGGTTTGTCCGTAAATATTTGTGAAGGCTAATGGCTTGGAAGTGTAATGGAGATGATTAGGACACGGGTAGGGGTCATGATTTGCAACTTTCAAGTCGTCAACAGTGACTAAGTGTTGTTTGTAAGAAAGAAGGAAAACCCGAACCACTTTGTTTTGGTTGGTTGTAAACAGAAGTGTGAACTGAACCAAGGCCTAGACATGTCTAGTGGTTATCATGTGAAAAGGGGTCAAATGTGAACTACCACAAACATCATCTGGGAGCGATTTGAACTATCTCGAATTTGAGCATCGTACGTGTTACATTTCTACGAAACTACCATGAGCATTTAAACTGCTATGTGTTCACTTTGCCAGTTAAGAAATGGAAACTTGCATTTTCTGGATCAAGCATATAATGTAGCTCAAAGACGAGCTTTCGTAGTATTGAGGATCCAGCCATTTCCACTTCAAATTGACATCCTCAACATAAGTGGTATCCTCCTCATTCGCCTTCGTAGCTGAATTTATTTTGAAGATCACTGAAACTCAATGTAGAATACAGAGATCCTTAAATGACTCTGCAACTAAACTGCCACCTCCTTGCACTCTGTAAGCTATTTTTGCACGAGTGTTAAGTCATGTCAAGCAATATCCATTGCACCGACTATAACGACCAGTCAATACATCCAACTAAAAAACGATATAGCGCTGTGGCACTGTTCTGCTCTGAAAGTCGAATGTAGATCACGAAGTAATCTCCGACATCGTATAATTCTATACACACATGAGAGGGACTTTTGCCTTTGTTACCGGCTTTAAAAGGCTCGCAAGTGAATCCTAAAATTATTTGTGCCTTTCCTCTACTGTAGCAGCTCACGAAGGGACTACAGCGACGCGTTGTCTACCCGCGCTGCATTATAGAGAATTTATTAAGGGAGCAGATTCGGCTTACTTCAAAGGTGTACACCTCTTTTGAACGACACACCGATAATAATCAACATTAGCCCAAGCTGAAGCGCAAAGACTAAGCAATCCACTCAAACGATTTTTTAAACCTGACTGCACTCACAGAGATATGATAGTACGTCCAACGAGGCCTCTAACATATAGAGTCGCCTCTCCGGAATTTCTTTCTATCTTCAGATCGCCATTGGCCTGCTAATGGTCAAGGCACATGAGTTCCCTTTGTTTCTGGAATGAGGCCACGAGAGACCACCTCTATTCTCGTTGAAACATCCATCGGGTTACCGGAATAGTGAATTCAAGCACAATTAAGACCCACTGAAGGCCAAGATTGGGTTCTAATTAAGTTTCTGCATCTCCGGCAACATCACGGACTAAGTCCAAGAAAGGTTATAGTTCTAATAGAAGATGCTGGACAAGCTTTGGCTTGGCACATGATTAGCGATCTAACCGAAGAGAAAAGAGGGTCAAGTTTAGTTTCAGGTCAAAATCGGATAGATAATGCTTCCGAGGCTTCAAATCTAATACAGCCTACATAATAGTTCTGGCCATAGAGTAGAAGTTGTCCATGCAAGCAACTGAAACAAGCAAACTAGTGGTGCTCGTGAATCGGTAAGTTCTGCTGCGAGTTCCACAGACTTCGAGAACGGCAGCAAATAAGGCTGCAGAATAGTTGTTGGATAGACTCCAAACTCCTGGATAGAAAGTCTGAAGAAACCCTGAGATTTCGATCAGATCTGAGGCTTACCATAGGAAAGTTCGCTGTGAAATCCTAACTTGAATCTTGATTTGAGCTGTTTGTTTCCATTCGCCTTACAGATCGAGTAATGACCGGCATCAAACAGCGAAAGTCCTCATATTCATTTCATTACTTCCGTGAGGGACAATGTAGGAAATTTACCAGAAGCGACGTGTCTTCTGGAACGTGTTTAATGTTTTCTTGATGTTGCACCAGTGATATATGATACGAGTGTATGTATGGGTATGTAAGTGCACCAATCCTTCACTTCCTTCGCAGTCTGTAACAGACGCCAGAGGCGAATAATTCCTTTCACAGGGGAAGGCTACTGAAGACGTAATGTCTAACACGTTGGTCTTAGATATTACGCTCCTATCTATTGCTATTGCTCGTGTTAGCAGAAGAAAAAAGTTGTATGCCTTCTAGTAGACACATAAGCTGCAATTATACTTGAGACAGTGACTATTCTGTCAAAGTAAAATTGCCGCAAGATACTCAGAGGTTACTTTGCACAGAAAGAACCGTCTCGTCTCTATGGTTTCCGTGAGATCCGACATGTTGTTTCCTCGCTTTGGTTAGAATTGTTTAAAGGAATCGATCGCCTCCATCTGTCATGACCAACAGAGGTGATACGCAATTCCCAATACTGCGACAGAATGAACATTTGCTCTTCAGTCGCCTGCAAACGATTTGGACTCCTGGGAAGAATTTCTATTTGGTGCTCGTAGACAGTATACAGAATGTATCACACTTGACGTGGTTGATACAAAGCGAACATGAAGACGACTTATAAGACACTGGGCTTGCTCACGACAACTCTTTCGTTTGAAGTTAGTATTTCCCGCAATCTGTGACAGAGAAAATACACAAGCAATGTAGCCACTAGCTACCAGCATACACAACATCCGCATGACAATAAGTTGTCGTTCAGTGAGAAACAACCACAAAACCAGTAAGGGGCGTCCAAGTCCTTCACTTTCAAGTGATTTCGATAGAGAAAAGCTTCTGAGAATGTACATAGAGTCAGCAAGACTCAGCACGTTACATTTACCGTCCCGAACCTAGAAAGCCGCCTATAAAGTCCAACGTTTCTCGTCAAATTGTGATGGAGAGTAAGACATTCGATCCGAAGTTACTGAACTAAAAGTGGCCTATCTTAGCCCTACAAACTCATTAGACTTTTTGTGTCAACTTCCTTCCGTTGTCGTCACCTCAAATCAATCACCCTCCTCCGTCTGTGCAAAGGATTAGACACAAATAAAAAATTTATTAAGCAAATTCCACAGGTTCATTGTCCCACGTACCAATGACCGCAACAGTGACAGAAGAGAAAAAAAAAGAACCGAAAACCGACCACAGGTGCTTCTTCATCCTCTTGTTGTCGTTCTTTCTGCAGCGGTGTCACTCATTATCACCTCTCAGCTCACCCTACTACGACTCTACTGTCTAACCATCAAAGAAACACAAACCAGCGAGCAAACAATAAATCCTTACAAGTGCTTCTTTATTTTTATTTAAAGCAGAGCACGAACCAGTTACACACAGGGAAAACAAAATAAAAATAACAAAACAAAAAAAAAACAACACCATTCTCACGTGAACTAACAACACACCGTCGTTCTAAAGCGGCCGCCCGACAGCGCGCCACCATTGAGCTTAGCAAATCAAATGTGCAGCATTGCAAAGCAAAAATATCTCTCAAGGTCTCTGCGCTTCTTTCACAGCTCATGTTACTTACAGAAGGCCATCGCTTAAGTACTTAGTACAGCCACCCTCTCCCCACTGTTCAAGTATACGAGGGAAAACATTACAGCAGCAGGAAAAACGATAGCAGCACAGCACAGCACAGCACAGCAATGTGACAGGGCAAAATCGATTTTTCGGGTCAAAATAAAAATGTAAAATGTAAGAGATATCCTTGCTCGCATCACCAGGGCCTCCCCTTTCTAACCATATATCCATGTGATGGCGATGGCAATGATGATGATGATGTTGTTGATGCACACTACAGAACTAGGTATTCGTAGGCACACACAGAGGTCTACAACAGGCACTCATAGAAAATAGAAATCAATAGAAGCGAACTTCTTCTCCCCATGTCCTTGTTTTTTTTTTTTTTTTTCTTTTTTTCTTTCATTTTCTATTGTGTTGTCGTTGATGTGCTGTAGGTAGGGTAGGTAGGTATACGAATACATATCCCAAGAAAACCAGCAGCAGCTGTGCCTATTTTTGGACGCGGTATGCTGGCCCTGGGTTGCTTTCAAGGGGCAAAGACAGTAACAACCCAACCAAAACGAATTAAAGTGAAAAGAATAGAGGCTTCTGCCTTCATAATCGCAGTCGCACACTCGTATTCTGCCTAAAACCTACACACACACGCCGCCACCCTTGTTATTGACTTGCCTTGCGTGTTGTTTTGTCTGTCCTGTCTGTCTGTCTATCCAAACTGCAGAGAAATTAAAGAAAATAGAAAGGAAAAAAAAAAAAAAACTCACCTAGGACGACCCTTAGCGTGATGCCCTGCGGATCATAGTTGCAGATCAGTGTGCAGCTTCCACTGTATTTATTGCTGAATTCCAAGCTCGTCTCGTTCGAGCATTCGTAAATGTTTACTCCACGAAATGTTCTGTCCATTGATACCGCCATTGTGTGCTGCTTCAATTGCTTCTGGGATTCTCTCGGAATCTCGATGTCACTGTGCAGATTCTCTTTCTTTCTTTCGTTTTCCTTCCTTACCAAATCGATTTCCCGGGGATCCTTTTATAGATTTTTAAACTCTCCGCTGCTTCCTTTGGAAAAACTGAAAAAATGAATGCAAGACTCTGAGGGAAGGAAGTGTATCTCAATCACAAACTCAAGACTGTGTGCGCCCTGAGTTGTTAATTAAAGCAGCAGCACAAGAAAAATAGGAGGAATACACGCAACGGGGACTAGAAAACGAAGACGACTGGTTTTTTTTTTTTTTTTTTTTTGCTTTTTGTCGAGTGTGTATTGTCTCGCGTTGGATTTTTGCACAGCACGTTTTGGCTTCTTTTTTTTGGCTTTTGGTCTCTGTATTGGGCCTTCTCGTTGTCGAATTTTACGGAATTTGGATTGAATTTAGTTGCACTTGTTACGAATTGAGCTTAGATAATAATTGAGCACTAGTATTCTTTGTTTTGTTGGTTGATTTTGTGGTGGATTTTAGCGTGAAATGAAGTTTTCTTTTGTTCTAAACAGAGACAAGGGAAAGATATTTTTCTTCGGATTTTTGACAGCTTGAACACACGCACGAACGACAACGAATGTGTCGGAGTAGTCGAAAGTCGAAGTCGAAGTCGTTTTCGTGCTGCTGCTGTCGATAAATAATTGCTTTTTCGGGTAGAGAGGTTTTTTTTTTGTCTTTTTTTATTCAGGTGGAATGTGTTGTCTCTTTCGGTGGCGTTTGCCATTTGCCAATGTGGTTTGCTTGGGATTAGAGAAAGAGAGAGGGAGATAGTTGTAGGAATAGTAGTAGTATTTTCGCGTTTGAGCACGAAAAGAGCAGAGTTGGTTGTGAAATGTAGTGTGCTGTTGAGATGGTATAATTGAATGTAATAGAAGGTGATTTAGATGCAGGGATGGTTGCAGTATTTCTTTCGAAATTGATAACTTAATTATTTTCCAAGTAATGCAAGTTCGAAATGTGATTTTATTATAAAATAATTTTGTTTTGATTTGATTTTAAATTAAAAATGACAAGGAAACTAAAAAAAATTATTAAATTTTTATTAGGGAATTATTATTTTCATCGATTAGAGCTGAGTAACAATTGCGCAGGCATCTTTTCTAAGGAAACTGATTCAAATGCTGGTTAAATTTCAGAGCGAATGATTAGATTAATGTTTTATATTGTCGCCTGAAATATATTTCCAATTTAACTGATAACTAACATAAAATTGTCGGCTAAACAACAGTGCCTCGACGTACATATATCTAAGAGGAAAGTGTACATTGCTTATGAAAATAATAATGGTGACTATATCTTTTATCTGTAAAGGCATCACAATGGGCTAAGTGAGCTGGTCTTTCCAACAGCCATTCTTACCTAACTTTATCATATCTAATAAAAATGATTACATTAAATATAATAATTGCAAAAATTGCTGTTGAAAGAAAAGTTATGATATTTTGCCCACAGATTAGCCTTGGTACTGTCCGCTGTGGTTTTTTTTTTGTGTAAAACTTAGTTGCCTCCTTGTGAAAGTAATGACCCTCACCCATTCTATGCCCGGGATCCAATGGTCGTTGCCACAGCCCTTGCACTAAATTATAGTAATAGTTTGATGGAGAGTTGCATAATGAACTTATCAATTGATACAATTTTTGCTGCTTCATATAGCCTACATTCCTATGGTATTTGAGGACCGTTTGTTGACGGCAGAATCCGGTGCAGGAACGCTGAATCTTACTTTCGAATATCCGATTTTTTTGCATGATGTTTGGGAAATTTGTGTTACAAATCGGACAGGCATAATAACCGGTCTGATAAGTTCCTTGTAAATAAACGACGTTGTCCGCTGGGTAAGCCCACCTTTTCCTTCAGAAGTGGGTTCACAAGATGGAATGCGAAGGATGACTTTTACGTGGTCGTTGAACTTAATCTTATCGCTTGTGTTTATAGCAAGGTACTTCATTGTCTTCTTTGGTAGAATGGTCGCACCGTTCGGAAGGTGTATTTTTGTGTTACTGGTTCTTGATTTTGTTCTTCCTCTGATTGCTGTCATTGGCGTCATATGGGTTCCATCTTATTACTATTAATTTTCAGGTCCCTTTTCAGGTAGTACACTCGTTAACCTGCTATTTCCGGAGCTGGAGAACGTTTATATGTTATGGAGTCATCCGGTTTCAGAAGAGTCTTGCATACCACTGAGTTTGTTGGGTGGTCTGCTGTGAAGAAATTAACAGAACTGGTCCCAGTCTACAGCCCTGTGTTACCAAAGCGTACAGTTTTTTTTTGTCGAATACCTGTACAATGAAAGAGATACTTGTTAAAAGACTATTCTGACTTTTGATCTATAGATTGCCTAACACCTTCTTGACGTCCAAGAGAGATGCCAATGGTGTTTCTTCCTGAGTACCAATGCGGAACCGTTTTGGAGGCATAGTTCCACCCTTGGTATGAGTCAAGGCTGAACTAAAACCTCTTGCTGACCTTAAGTTCATAGTGCCTAGTACTTATTGCAACTCAACATTGGGTTAAGCCAACAGGAAGACCCTTCTCATGATTTTGGATTTAAACTACAGCCACCATGACGCTCCGACAAGGGGGCATACCTGTAACAAGTTAGGCCCGGACCGAGATCCGGGGGGCTCCTAACTCCCATGATATCGTGAGTTAAGTCCTGGTAGGGTAGGAAAAACAGAAAAACAACTTTCAGAACTGCACGTGGAACGTTCGGATCCTTAATAGACTACGTGCAGCCAAACCATTAGCGGAGGCAACTGACTGCTACCAAACAGATATCACCGCGATCCAGGAAGTGATATGGGCCGGACATGAGGCCGACGAAAACCTGTGATATCTACTATAGCAAACAGAACCAGCGCTTATTCGAGTGCCGATTTATCATGGGCAGCAATTTTAGACAAGAAGTCTTAAACTTCCGACACGTGAGCGAGCGTCTTATTCAATCCGCATCAAGGCTAAATTTGCTAATATGCGCTCATACCGCCACGGCAAATAGAGACGACGCCACCAAAAAATTTTCTACGAACTCCTCGACAAGACATATGACCAATGTCTGAAGTATAGTGATAAAATTACACTAGGCAGTTTTAACCCCAGAATAGGAAGGTAGGACATGTTTAATAGGACAGTTGGCAAGCATAGCCTACACGACACCGCGGTACTTGAATTGTGCGGAACTCACAAGCGAGCGCCGGCGTCACAGTCTTTCAAAACTCTGTGCAGCTACTAGTGTACACTGGTGATATTGACATAGTTGGTGGAATTCAGCGGGTTGTCACCGGTGCATTTGCTAACATTGAAATGGAAGCTGCCGCAATGGATTTATCGGTAAATGAGAGCAAAACCAAGTATATGTTGTCAGTAAGGAAGCACACATGATATCGACGAAGTGGACAGTAATCACAAGCGATTGCTATAACTTTGAGGTAGTTAGGGACTTTGTCTACTTCGTTCTGCTACCAATCCTGCCAACAACACCTCCGTGGAAATAAAACGAAGATTCGCTCTTGCAAATTTCTGTTTCTTTGGGCTAAGAAGGCAATTGAGTAGTAAGGTCCTATCTCAAATAACTAAGTAAACTCTATATAATGTGTTGATCATACCAGTTCTACTTTATGGTGCTGAAACATGGACTCTATCGAAAGCGGATGAAGATATTCTTCATAAGACATACCACATTAACCTAGTCAGAAAACTGCGCATTAATCGCCTTAGATGGCTAGGACATGTAGAGCAAAGTCTTTGAATCTAACCTGGAGGGACAACGCAGTAGAGAAAGACTCGCCTTAGTTGTCCCGCACAAGTAGAAGCAGACCTCAGCCGTCGTAGACTGCTTAACTGGAGGAAGCCGACTAAAGACTGCGCTAACTAGAGAGATTTATTTGGTGAAGCCCAGGTCCACCCCAGATCATAGCAACATTTATGTAAATAAGTAGATGATTGTGCTCAGCTCTTTCAACTTTATAGCAGTGGATGATTTTAAAGAGAATGAATCGGTTTTACTGAAAATTATTTGAGAGTATTTCTTTACATTTATAAAACCTTTCAAATGCATCTTTTCTTTTTGAAAATGTTCAGCTCATTCCATATTCGTTTTTATTCCCTCCGCTTTATGTTGATTGTAATAGATCGAACACTGCAATCCATGTTGTAGCTATCCAAGCGTATTGATGGATATTTGTTACAGTTTTTCGTGTCACCTTTGCCTTTATACAGTGGAACAGGGGAGAAAGCTTCTATTCTACTCGTTGAATGAATCTGCGAGATATTTACTCGTAAATGTGCAAAAAACTGTTACTGAACGAGAACTCTTCGTTAAGTAAGACGTTGAAACATTATTTGTGTTTATTCCAAATTTTGTGGTTTTCGGTTTGTGCTTCATCGCTACCTATTAATCGAATGCGAGGAAACATTTTTTAGGTCCCAGTAGAGAGGTTATACGGCTACTGTACGTGCTCTGTCTATGGTTTTCTTTGCTTGTGTCTTGTACCACCTGTTCTCCAAGTCAAGAGGCGCTGAATTTTGTCTACGCTTTAAAATATGACCTTTTGTCCTAATCTCGCTTTGGTTTTCGTCCTTCTACCACTATGATTCTTAAATAATTTATGCTCGAATAAGTTTTAGCACTGTTCCTGGGCTTTCCCGTGCTTATTCCTATTACTTGATTCAATTAACAATTGATGCAACACAGTATACCGAAGGCTGGAGGTTTTCTTGAAATTTCTTAGCCTTTTCTGTATGAACAGTGTAACAGTCTGTGGTCCACTTACGTACTTTTGCAACTTCATAGTGAATTTGAGAAACTCTTGCTCTATGTATGTTTAATTTTTCTGTACACATCGATTTTTCTGTTCTAAATCTAATGATTATCATTTTCTCTATATTTTTGCAGCCCTAAAAAAGCTCGCCGTTCGGTTGAAGATGATGACTCATTCTCTGAAAATGATCACGAAGAGGAATTTTATTATGAAGAAATCGATGACGATAAGGACGATGAAGGTAAAACACCTAGTCCACCATCACCGCCAACACTTAGCCATCGCGACATGGCACGTCCACCACATGAAGATCCCGAATACCAAAGACAAATTGTTGGGAACTTCAAGTAAGTAATATTTAGAAATCAACTCTTTTCAAGACATGTATTAATTCTCTTTTGTTTTCAATTGTATTTGTCTATAGGCAAGGATTAGCACAATCTCATTCGGTCAATTCAAAATACATACACATCAGCAATAATGGCGCTAACAACAATCAACAATATAATACTTCACATACAATAAGTATTCCATCGTCTCCATTAGCCCATCATAATTATACATGGCCATTGCCAGTGCCAGCACAACAATTTAATCATCATCATTTACAACAGTCGCAACAGCAACAGCAGCAACAGCAGCAGCATCAACAACAAAACCAACAACAACAACAACAACATCAACAGCAACAACATAGTCCGGTATCACCAATGAAACATGCTCGTTGGTCACCACGTCCGTCCACATCGGCTGCACCATATCCATCGCCAACTTATGTTCATCATCATCATCATAATTATAGCAGCAGTAGTAGCAGTAGCAGCAGTAGTAGTGCTGGCAGCCCAAATAGCAATAGCGGCCATATTATTCATCAATTGCCACATCAGACTCTAACAATAAATCATCACCAACAAATGCATCACTCACATCAACAGCAGGCATACCATCAGCATCAGCAATTGATGCAACACAGTATACCAAGCTCAACAACGGTGACTATAAGCCCAAATATCCATCACACTGGTCTTCATCAACATCAACAACAGCAACAGCAACAGCAACATCACCAACATCAACAACAGCAGCATCATCAACATCAACAACACCATCATCATCATCACAGGATGCAAACACCATCACCGGCCTCAATAACTGCCACTGTAACAACGAGCCATCGTCTACAATCGCCCAACATTCAAACTACCAAAACGAAAGGTACACCCAACTCACCGAATCGTCGTACCCGCGGTGAGAATAAAAAATGTCGCAAAGTCTATGGCATGGAACGTCGCGAACAATGGTGCACCCAATGCAAATGGAAGAAGGCTTGCAGCCGTTTTGGCGACTGAAGGCGGCCTAAATCGTCAGTGGCAAAGGTACCGGGACAAAGGAAAAACACACAGAGTGGTACCAAGAGGACAAATAATAAGAAAATCCAAAAAGCTGCAACATGTACAAGTGCTGCCACCACAGCAGTGGCCACCTCCGTCATTGTACATCCACCAACAGCAAACACATCCTCTTCAAACACCACTCCCTCACTGGCGATTGCGAATATCATAAATCAAACAAGGTCCCCTCAGCAAACAGCTAAATTCTACCATCATCAGCTGTTCAATTAAATTTTGTTTGTTTTTTCCCTTTTTTTTTTCAATTTTGAAAAATTAACAATTTTTCTGCAATGTTTTTGTTTTTAGTTGAATTTTTGAGTTTCTCTCTCCGTCGAGGAGTGACTATGACGCTCTATTGTTGTGTTTGCAGTTGCGAAAGTACAGAGATACAAAATAACTGCCCCCACAATCCCGACGGATATGTATTTATTTTGTTTTTAATTTTCTCGTATTTTTTTCTTTGTTTTTTTTTTTTAATAACTTTTTTTATTTTTAATTTTTAATTATCATTAGTTCGTAAGACTTTAGACAAATTTATTATTTTTTTTTGCACTATTTTTATTTTTAATTTTATTTTCTTTGTACTCTTTAATGTGCATTATTATATTGTAGTTAATTTTCAACTTAAGTTTAAAAACAAAAAACCAATCAACAATAACCGATATAAACATTTAAAAAACAAAAAAAAAACAAAAACAAATAAAAAAAATACTTTTCTTAGTTATAATTATACACGTGAGTACCTCTGCATAGATAAAAAAAAAAACAAACAAGAAACAAAACAATAAAAACAGAAAAAACAATTAAAATCATTTAAACATTAAATATAAAAACAACAATTTACTATACACATTACAGATTTAAAAAAAAAAAATACAAAACAAAAGCAAAAACTTTCTTCAATTACTATATACATGTAACAACAATATTTCTAATTTTTGTTCGTCTCTTATATTTTCAAAAAATTAAAATTATACAATGTTTATATTTAAAATACTTTTGGTAGAAAAAAAAAATATTTTGTGTTAAATTTAAGAGTGACTTTGATTTAAGTTTTTCTTCTTTTTTTTTTTTTGGTTAATAATTATTAGAGAGAAACAAATAATGTTGATTCGAGATTAGAAAAGGAAATTAAACAAACAAATCGTTTTTCAATTGATGTACAAGAAACAATTATTATATACACAACAAATACGACAAACAAAGGAAAAACACAAAACATTTTTTTAAAATTAAGCGAAAAGAAAATCTAATTGAAATCTAAACTAACCAAGGTGTATTTTTGAAAAAAACAAAAAACAATCTTATTTTCCAATTAACATTTTATTTTGGGTGAAGAAGTACCTTATAAATATTCGAAATTTTATTTTTTTATATATTTTTTTTTTTTTTTAAATATAAAATCAAAACAGAGCCATAAATGTGAAAGTACAATTTTATATCAGATCACAGACTATACATTGTCTGTTTTACATTCACAAAAAAATCTATACATGAAAGTCGTCTCTTTAAAAAAAAAAAAAAAAAAAAAAAAAACAAAGAATAAACGAACAATTTTTTTATAGAGAAGAAAAAAAAAAAGCAAAAACCCACCAATTAGTATTATTGCAAACAAACGTTTTACATACGAGTTTGATCTCATTTATAATTTTTTTTTCTCTTTATTTTTTATTATGTAATTGTTGTTGAAAATAATTTATTTTGTTTTGCTTTACCTAGTACAATTGTTAATGAGTAAAATTTTTACAAGTTTTTACTATTCGTCTCAGAAGATTGTTCTTTTTTTTTAAGCAAAAAAAAAAGGAACCAACAACTTGCAATGACTGAACATTTTTCTTTTCTTGTATAAAAAATGTTTTTCTTCAAAAAAAAAATTTATATAAAAACTTATAAGTGATGTAGAAAATATAGGCTTACATCCTGATTCATATATTGTGGTAAAAAAAAATAAAAAATAGGTCAAGGAAAGTTCTGTAGGAAGATAACTCATTTCCTAATCTGCTAACGAATTTCCTTCACTTGAGATCCTTGTTTAGGATCAGTTTGGTGTCTGTCCGTTTAAAAATCGAAAGTTGTATGACATTACTTCAATGTTCTACCTTAAAATTTGCTGAGATCTTAGCCAACCATCTACTACCAAAGTAACACTTCCAATTGTCCGGTTTGATTTTGGTAGGAAATGCACTCTGACCAAATTGTACTTTAAAAATTTACAAAAGAGGAAATCACCCGTGTTTCTGGAAGATTGGGTCAACGGGAGACTAAGACCTTATATTATCATTTCACCGGCATCAGTCGTTGTTCAAACTAAACTAAATATTGACAATTCCATAACAATTCCACAGAAAGTCTTTATACATTTTCAAAGAGCCATCATCCTTTACAATACGTTTTTAATGCGACAGTATAACCAATGCATCACTAGGAATCCACTTGCTCTCAGTCGCCGCTTTTGCGCAAGAACAAAACAAAGAAAAGCTAATTCCAGCATTGAAATTTGTTCTACATCAGTAACTGGCGCAACGTAGTCTTAAATTCAGGACTAGTAGTTTGATAAATAAAAATTGCTGACGCCTGTAGTCAATGCGTCTTAGCCTCTCTACTCAATATGTAGTCCATCTTACCATTTTGCTAGACTAGACTAGACGGGCCTACTGTTTTTTTTTTTCCAACACCAAGTGGCGTAACAGATAAACTTTACTTAGAAAAATTGCTGACGCCTGTAGTCGATGCGTCTTAGCCTCTCTACTCAATTTGTAGTTCATCTTACCATTTTGCTAGACTAGACTAGCGAGACCTACTGTTTTTTTTCCAACTCCAAATGGCGTAATAGTGAAACTTTACTAAGAAAAACTGCTGACGCCTGTAGTCAATGCGTCTTGCCCTTCTACTCAATATGTAGTTCATCTTACCATTTTTCACAGAGACTAGAGGGATCTACTGTTTTTTTTTCCAACTCTAAATAGCGTAACAGAGAAACTTTCCCAAGATTTTAAATTCAGGACTAGTCCTTTAAATAAGTAAATTGTTGATACAACAGTCTGCCGTGGGTCAAAACCTAGTCTCCACAGTCGTTGTTTCATTTGAATTGTCATTTTATGCAAAGAAAGAGGGCCATATGACTTTCTGCAGAGTGTTTTGCTTTCGGAGGTTCGCCAATCCCTGAGACTTGAAGCAGATGCTCTTCTGTGTTAGTCGATGAAGTTAACCACTCTGTGATCCCACCACCTTTGAATTGCAATGTGGAACCAATGTCCAGTCCTCCTGTTTCTTGCCATATCATGTTTTTGCCGACTTTAAATGGCAACATTGGGAGACTATCAGAAAATTAATTATTTTCAATTTCAATATACCGTTTAGATTTGATCTCAGACCTATTTTATTGTAGCCGACGAAGTACAATACATGTTTTCCATTCTTCTACCAACGCTTGTCGCAGAAAATTGCTTTTATCCAGAGCACTTCAAAGTTCTTAGGAAACACATAAAGGCTTCAATAGTCTGACACCGACAATAGATGAGATTGAAAAATATGTATTTGCCCTCAAGCTTTAGTCTGTGGCAGTTGTTTATGTCCTGAGGTTTTCCAATATTGGACAGAAGGCCAGCAACAGATTAAATTGATTTTTTAAAACAACAGTCCTTCCTCATTCTTTTTATAGAGCTCTTTTTTATGATCGCACACCAAGTTGGTTAAAGTGCATTTTCATTTAAACGCACCACCTAAGGCGAGGTCTTCCTTTACACACTTTCGGAATTTATTTGAAGACTATTCGGGTGAGAGCTTTGATGTTTATTCGCCCAACGTGTCCCAAGCATCTAAGACGGTCAAGTCAAAATCGCTGTATAGCCCATTGAAACCCTTTTTTGCAAATGGGAACGAATATCATTGAAGAACTTTTCTTTTGAAGAACCACTTTCATCCGTTTTTGATAAAATTAACTTTTTGAGCTGAACAGCAGAACTGAGATGATAACTTGTTAGTGCGTGGTGCCTTTCCTTGCCGAAAGGATGTACTTTTTCGTCAGTACCCGCAAAAGAATAGTTGACAACCTTCTGATTTCTTCCAATTTCTTGTGAATGACAATAGCATTCACGAGCAGTTGTACAGTCTTTTAAAATGTTGCGCCTTGGATGGCCTAGAAGTTTCATAATATCCTTCTAAGGGTGATAATTGAATGAAGTACAAGAAAGAGTTTTGTCTTGCCAATACCTTTATTGAGCAGCAGCATTCTGCATTGTGATTCTGCACAGGCAGATAAGATTTTCAGAAATGCCAGAGCTTGCCATGACTCGTAATTGACGAGTATGCTCTGTCATACGCAATTAATGCACTGCCAGCCAGTAGTAGATTCGAAAGGCATAAAGTATGCTAGATATTCTTTGAGCCTGCAGTGCTCTATGAGGGTGTCGTTTGGATTTTGAACTTATTTCTACCATGGTTGATGCAGATTGTCTCTGATTGTGATATTAGTAGACCTGTCGTCCATGTAATCAAGTGGAGTATAAAAGGCAATGTTTGGCATTTGGCGTAAGCCTAATTTGAAATCAGTTTGAGACGAAACCTACAAAGTTTGTAGATGAAGTAGGTAAAAGTAAAAGTAGTGTTTAGCTTTTTTTTCAACTGATGGAATAGGGCAGCTCACCTGCCGTGAAATATGTAAGTTCTTAAGTGAGGAACTGAACAGCGAAACAATATCAGAGCATAGTTCAAAGTTTTGCTTTTAAAGTTGAATACAAGGACTGCCTATCAACTCAAGAAAAGGTTGCGAGAGAGTGTATGTTTTAACGTAGAGCAAAAATTGTTTGTACTTCGAAAAATTCTTCAAAATGCTTTTCGTAACTGCGTTGCCTTTGATAGCTTCCTCTGTGCCTAAATGACTGTGAGTGATTGGCATCATATCTTTTCAAAAAGTTGTCCATAACTGGCTCGACTGCTTTAAATCATTTGAATTTGTTGGTTCTGTTTTATACACTTCCTATTTGCAATAAGTCCAGAAGAAAAAATCTGTCGCAGTCAAATCAGGTAACCTTGGAGCCGACAGAATGTGGGGTTTCTTGAAATCAGCTTGTTGTGAAAAGTTGTACCATCTTGTTGAAAGCAGACAGGGTTGTAAGGAATTCTGTTTCGGCGTAGCTTTTGAAAGAAAAACTCCTTCGGAATCTTTAAGTACCAGTTTTATTGAGCGATACAGTGCAACCGTTTTCTTCGAAGATTTTCTGGCAAAATTCCAAGCTAATCTACAAGTCTGCTGACCTTTGTTTGGTTGTTGTTTACGCTTTGTATGGAAATATGTTCTAATCTTTGTGCAAAATTGTCTGATTATACCCAATAAACTCCTTGTCGGAATGGAAGGATTGACTTATGCGGCAGCAATCATTTGTTGCATTTGATCTGTGGTCGACAAAAGAGGTTACCAGCCTCATTATATCCCATCACGAGTGCATACTCCTATGCGTTATAGTGGTGCATAGGTCAAATTTTGATTTAATCATCTCAATTATTCATTTTCGCTAAATTTAAAGACCAGTCTGTAAAATATTAGCGAATTGAACCGATTAGTTAGACGGGAAAAATGTGATTACCCTTTTTTCAGAACTCTGTAACTAAAATACTGTAGCTTATGCGAATGCTTGCGAATCGCTAATTCCAAGTCAACTTTTCCCGCTCTCCTCAGTTAGAGGCAATGTGAAAAAAGCTCGGATGTTGTGTAAAGTTGTTGTATAAATAATCCATACGAACTTCTGTTGCAACAATAGTTATCCCAAGGACTTGCCAATCTGCATCCAGGCATAGTCAAGAGCCTTTTTGATCCAACGACTATTAACCACTAAGCTGACAGCTCCAAAACCACATAGACCTTCGTTCTAAATTTTACCACAATATTTAATGTGCAATGAAAATAACTAAAAATAGAAATTTCGCTTTTGGTTTTTGTTAATAATTATATTGTCTTCCATCGCCACTTCTTTTTTGTTCAAATAAATAAAAAAAATGTTTATAAATCGAAATTCTTGTTATATTCGTAAAAATGTATCACATTTGACCACAGAGAGAAAGATTGAAAGACCAGAAAGATATGAAACGAAATTTTACCCAATTTTTTCTTTACACAAATTACTCTCAGCTTATGTGCTCTGTTTTGTTTTTATAAATAAATTACAATACTTGAGGCATATTTACAAAAACAAATACACAATTTTGTTATAATATTATTATACTCGTTAAAAAATATATTTTTTTCTAAATTTAAATATTTCTTTTTATATGTTTTCTATTGTAAATATATTTTTAATTTTTTTTTTGGATTGTAAATATATAAATGGTTTTATCATATTTTGTTTTGGATTCACATTTAATATTTTGTTAAATATTTTATTGAAACACTGTATAGAATAGATGTACTCGTATGAAGTTGAGAACCTTTAAACGAAAGAAATGATAAGTTTTTCTCATTTTCCTAATACTGCCTTAAAATTTTCTTTTAAATTAGAATCAACAATAACTGACAACGTTAAATATATAAAATGTTAAACATCAAAATATAGTTTTAATTAATAAAGAATCGAGTCCAGCTGAAAGGACATTTACAGGCCAATACCATTTGTTATTATTTAAAAAAAAAAAATAGAATTGGTCAGAATTTCAAAAAAAGAAAAAAACAATTATTTCTGCATGTTTTTAAAAATGTATCTCGTATTTTTTAAATTCAAACATGGACAAGGTTATTTTCAAAATAGTTTTCTTTATTTATTTTGAATTGACTTGGTCTTGAGTGGATTTAGAAATGAAAATTTGATCAAATGTGAGAAGCTTGGCGGGTTTTGTTGTTTGCTAAAAGTTTCGCATTTGAGAAAAAAAAAAATCCGACAAGGTACATAGATTTAAATTTATTGTTCTTATAAATTTGGCTTAAGTTTGTTTGATGATTATGAAGAAATTTACATTACCATAGACGAGGTCACATCAAAGTCATTCGTTCAAGATGTCTGAGAAGGAGTAGGGTGGTTTCAACTTCGACGTTTTTCACAGATGTTGTAGTGATCTTGAATTTGTGGCTTTTGTTTATCATTGATAATTCAGTTCCCAACTCCTTAATCATGATCTCATAGCTGCCTTCTTCTCTTCAAATCCTTGTTGCAATCAAATCCTCAGTTTTAAGAACGAGGATCGTTGCCAGTTTTCGAATTTTTATAACGACGATCAGGAACTGTGTTTTGGAGAAAATACTTTACACGGCTGCTCATGTGATTCGATTTCTGCATATAGCCGGAAATATCTGGGAAATCCATAGAACTTATACTCTGCGAGGTTTCATAATACGACTTCTTGCTTCCATAGACTGTTAGATCCCTGGCTCTAAGTAAAACTCATGCGAGATTTAAACGAAATCTATTTCTTCAAGAAAAAATACGACAAAATATGGAATATAACACTTTTCTTATGACTGCCCAACTGAACAGCGCTAGTGTTACAATACAGGACTTGGTTAGACCCCAACTAAGAGTCACAACTTTGGACTACTTGTTAACGATCGACTCATTGACGAGACCGGTGATCGTTATTACAAGAAAAGCTGATAGAAAATGTGAGTTTGTAACAAAAACTGGTTGAAAAGTTTCATCACGCACTAAGATCTTGGTAAAGTACAACACTAGCCAACTATCGATAAAGCGAATTGGCTGTACAAATCGGTGGCGTCGCAAGTAGGTGAGATATATGTGAGGTCGTTTCCGCTAGTAGGTAAGATATGTTTTGTTAGTAAAAGTACTTCCTCTAATCTTATTTGTGTTTGAATTTCGTTGGTAGCGGTTTTCATCGCACTGGCACTGGAACAGGCTCCGACTATGTGCCTTTTTTGATTCCTTTCGTCTTACAAGGCAATGTGTACCTTATGATAGTTTGAAGGAAGACAATTGACTAAAAGAAGTGAAATAGCGTAAGATTAGGTTCTTGTAGCATATTGTAGGTAAAAATCAAATTCATGATAATCACTGAGATCATCGCACAGATGTTTCTAAAATCCGGACTAAGCGTAATGCCAAGTTTGCTGTCCGTCTTTTGGCAGATAGTGTACTCTTCAAATGCATTTTTAGGCTTCTAACTCACCAAAGCAGTCCCAAAGAGCATTGAAATGTCCACTTTGGGACGATAGTAGACGAAGTTAATTTCTGACATTTTTCTAGCTTCAAGCTATTACCTTAAACAAAACAATAATCGGCGTAAAGAACTACTGAGTGATTAGCTAATTACAATTTTGAAACGTTTAGGATATGATCAAATGATTCGACAGTCCTTTTGTGGACTTTTATCAAGAATATAAGATCCAAGTACACGATCGCTTTTGAAAACTTAAAAATTTCTTAAGTTAACATGCACGAGAAAATCATTGCGTTGCATATTCTGAGTACGTGTTTCATTTAAGATAAATGAAATGTGCATGGATACAGGCCATGTAGTCTATTCGCTACATCTGATTCCTTAATCGTTAAAAAATTAAGTCCTCCTTTGCCTTGAACTTGCGAACTGGAACGATAGTGGGGCCACTGTCATACAATCCTATGTAGCCCTTCGGATTAGAAACAGATTTGAAATGGAACTCATAAACTTCTGGTTTTGTTTGATTTTCATCTTTTGAAATCTGACGAAAAACTCGAGGTTTTGGGGCAATAACATTTTATATAACAAAATCAACGTCTCCGAGCTATGAGTTTCGGACTCATTTGTCCTCGTCTCATGGGTTTAAAAACTACTTTGCTTCGTTTAAGTTGTAGCCATACTCTGGAGTTTGGTCATCGCAGCCTAAATATGCGAGGCTATGGTTCTTTACTTCTGTTTATGCTGTCCACTTATAAGAAAATCAAAGGCACTTGGCCCAGGTTTAATGCTTTGTCAAAGTATTCTACATATGCGAAAGACAGGATTGTCATTTAGTTCATCGAGTCGAGTTCTGAGTTTTATGATTGCGAGTGTCCTAAGATTAGAAACGCAAGTTGATTTAACTCCTTAACTTAGTCGAAAAGGATGACTTTATAGGAGGACGTTCTTATCTTAGGTGTTGAGGAACTATATTTTATTTAACTTCTCAAGTCCCTGCAATAGTTTCCATAAAGAAATCAAATTCGATTGAAGTCTTAAAACAAACATAACGCTCAGACACCGCCAAAAATATTCGTACGACGCAATTTCAATATCTTAAATGCAGAAAGGCAGATCATGGCAATGTGTTTTCAATTCAAGATCGAAGGCGTTGACGCTATAATGTGGATCGCTTTATTTAAAAATGAGCGTGTTTCTATAATTTTCTGCTGTCTAGAATTTCTTATAGCGAAAGACTGTATTAAAGGAAACTATTTAGATATTCCAATAATTGCCAATGACTGGGGGCTTTTGTAAGAACCTAGCAAGTTGTGCTGGCTGTATGGTCTACAGAGTGTTTCAGTTTCTTAACTTGAACGTGGAATAAAATAACAATACGAAATATTGCTAGAGTGAGCTGACTCAATGTTCTGAAGAACGGATATCGGTCTGGAGCACTTGGAGCCACTTTACTCTAATAAATAACGTGTTAGGTGTCGTTGTAGTAAGAGGGTTATCACATAAATCAAAGGATTTAAATATAAATAAATGTCAGCTAACAATTTTATTTATGATTTTCTATTTAAAAATCGCTATCCTAATAACTAAAAACCCATTAATAAAGTTTAAAGGCAGTGTACTTCTCAGTCTCCTTTTGGTGTTTCTTTCAAAAACGTATATTTTTCTAAAATCTAAATATGCCTCTTGATTTTAATTTGTATATTCTTTTTTTTTAACAAAAAAAAAAGTAAAGCAACGGTCCTAAATGCGAACAGTGATTCCTGAATGTTTTTTGATAGAAATGCATATTTACTCGTATATAAATAAATCATAAACAATCTCTAAAATACCTACAAAAATTTAAAATTTAAAAAAAAGAGAAAAACAGTGTAAGGAAACGGTTTTCGTCAGCAGAGAAATAGAACGTAGTTTACATACAAAACCAAACAAAAAAAAAAAACAGATACAGTAACTGAAGAAAAAAACGGAATAAAGCCAAAGATTTTCTTTCAACCCACTCTTTTAAAAAAAAAAAACCAACATTATTTTGTGAAAAATATATTTAAAAACAAAAACAAACTCATCAAGAAATATATTTTTCTAGTTGAATTACAAAAAATTAAAAAAAAAAAACAGAAAAATAAATCAAAGTTTCAAAAAGCACAAAATATACTGTAATGAAATAGTTAAAACAGAAATCAGATTACATATATATACATAGTATATACAAACCTAATATATTAAGTATAAGGAATAAAATATAAACAATATAAAAACCTATATAAAGACATAAAAAGATACGTATATAAAAAAGAAATAGATTTACTCATTGCTTTGGTTAAGAAATAGTTGAAAAAAAAAACATGAAACTCTTTCTGTACATACAATATATACAAAATTAAAAAAAAATACTAAACTCTTAACATTTAATTGTAAAGAAAGAAAAAAAAAAAACCAACAAATCAGCTTTTAATGGACAACAAGAAAATAGCAGTTACTCGTACATAGTGCATAGTTAAGGATACAGACAACAATATCTCTTTTCTTATATTTTTTTTTTGTTTTAACTTTTGCTTATAACACTTATTCTTACTTTTAGGTTCGTTATTCTAAATTTTTTTTAAATATTCTCTCTTCTAAGTTACATTTAAAAATTTCGGTTTTGGTTTTCAATTCAAAAAAAAAAAAATGGAGTTTATATAAAATAAAATATGCTTACATAAGAAAGAAAAAAGTGAACATCCCGGCAAGGACAAAATTATATAAAAACAAAAATTACAATACAAGAAAGAATGCATCTTCTGCTTTGGAAAAAAAGGAGCAAATTTAAAAAAAAAACAAAACAAAACAAAACAAAAGAACAAATATGAAACAAAAGAAAAAAAATTGTTTAAGTGTCCTTATGTTATGTTTTCGAAAACAAACAAAATAAAGGACTTTTACCAACTGTTTACGCGACTTAAAATTTATATTAACATAATGTTGTATTACATCAAGCTTTTGAATGTTGCTTCGAATGCATAAAAGACTGTTGAAGAATTGAGAAAAAAAAAATTTTTAACTAAAAAAATACAAATTCTTAGCAACTGATTGGCTTTTTATGCGCAAAATTTTGTCTAAAAAATAAAAAAAAGAAAATTGAAAATAAAAGTACTTACAACACTTACCATTTGACAGTGTTAACAAGGAAAGAACATTCGTATTTAACAAAAAACAAAAAAAAAAAAGAGTTAATCTAAAAATCTAAAGCCTTAACACGAGAAAAAAGTTGTATAACAAAAAAATACTTAACAAAAAAAAACGTTCTTCTTTCTATATAGACATTACAGTTTATAAGACGAATACCTTATCGAGTCTCTATGTCGTTATAATTATATCTAAACGTAAATAATTCATTATATACACGGAGAAGGCTGATTTTAGTTCTCATTAAAAAAAAAAAACAAATACCAAGCGTTAGTTAATAAAATGAATAAAAGAAAAAAACGAAATAAAATTATCATATCACATAAATGTTTTATGTCAACAAAATAAATAACAAACAAAAAAAAAATCACAACAAATCGTAAAATCAAATCAAAACACAAAAAATCGGTGTTTTTTTTTTTAAACAACAACAAAACTTTTTACAAAGTGCTAATATAAAAATGGAGAAACGCATTTAAACCATCTCTAGTTCAACACCATCAGAAACTAGACAAAAAAAAAAGACTATAAGAAAAATATTTCAAAATAAAAAAAAAACAATTATATACATATTTTTCATTAAACTTAAGCGCGTCTAAAATTTAAATCTAAAAATAAAAAAAAAACAAAACAAAAAATGCAAACAATTTTCAATTTTAAAACCAATCCCTACGAATACACGAAACTAGCAAACAAAGCAAAAAAAAAAATTGAAAAAATCTTCTAATCTTTAAGTTTTCAAATTTATTATCACTGCCAGAATTTTTTTCAAATTGTATATAAACAAAAACAAAAAATACATATTTAATTTTTAAAAAATTTTTTTTTTTGTGACAAGACAACGTTCATTAAGTATAAATAAAAAATTATATATATATATGTATGTGTTAAATTTAAAAATTAAAAATTAATGAAACAAGTATGTGTTGATTTGTAGTACTCGTTAAAGTTTAAAATAAAAACAAAATACACTTATATATTAATCGGTTATCGTATTGGCTATTAAACAAATTAAATTTAAGAACAATCAAAACAAAAACAAAAACATACACGTCTATGTATAAATATTGTATGTTTTCCAAAAACAAAAAAAAAAACAATTACTAAATTTAAAAATAAAAATAAATTTGTGAACGTAAATGAACGTCCAATGCAAGAAAAACAATTTCCATGTCAGAGTACATGAAATTGTCTTTTCAAAGAATTAAAGTTTAAAATAAAGTCTACAAACTGAATTGGTGCAAATATTATTATTATATTGTATATTATATATATCTCATTCTTGTTTTTTAAAAAAAAAATTTTTAAATACTAAAAAAAAATTAATTAATTACATAATTCGTTATTATTATTGTTTTGTTGGAAGAAAACAAAAAAAAATTATTTCTTTTCAAAAACAAAAATCCCTGTGTTCATGTAAGACTTACTTCTATAAGATTTGATGTCTTTTCATTTATTTTTTATTTTTTTTTTTAACAAATCAAAGATTAGCGATACTGACTAGTAGTACGAAAAGATTGAAATGAAGTGCATTTGCATTTGCATTTGCAGAAAATGATTTAAGAAACCTGTCTGTGCTGTAATTGACAAGGATTCTAGTAGGGATAGTTATGAATTATTGCTCTCGGTGTTTAACGTTTTTATTCGTAGGCCGCTATTTTCTACAATTTCAGAAAGTCTATTGTGCAAGGATTTATACAAATTTTTCAAATATGCAGTTAGCGGTGGATTTTTAAAAATGTATCTTCAATGGTCTTGCGCAGGTTTTGACAGGCATGAAATTGACCTTCCTTTTCCGGTGTTTTCTAAAATGTCAGACTAACAAAGAACTACTTTAGTTGCGTTCAGTAGTGCAGATTATCTAATCAAACTGCATTACCCTTGTGTTCATAAACGTCAGCATATCGTTATACTTGTGCAGATTAGTTGCCCATTTCATTTGTGGCTGCGGAAAAAATTTGAAGAGGAAAGATGTAAGAACTATTCAATAAAATAAATAACCCTTTTCTTTTGGAAAAGCAAATCAAAGATTTGCCTAAATATTGCTTTTTATGACGTTTTTGAAAGCAAAACAAATAACGATATGTCTGCGCAAAAACCCACAGGGAAAGATCTGCGATTGTATTAAGTTAGAAATACCGACGTTTATTGAGAGTCATTCCTATAAACTTTCGATTATGTATCTTAAGATCGGGTGAAAAAACTGGTCCTTCTAAAATGTTCTCATTATTTTTTCTAAACGAGATCTGATATGTGGATCAGTCCTGCTGAGGAATTTATCGTCTGCCTTCGAATATCTACAATCACTTTGTCTTTACAGTGATAGAAGCAACAGTGGTACATCGACGGTACAAAACCCAGATCGGATTTAGTCATTCTAAATTGGAAACCGTAAGGTCTATTCAAATTACTGTTTCCCACCGCTAAGGTGAAGCCGGCAATAATCTAACCTTTAGTTCTACGGGGCTGTAATAAATGAGGATTTCTCTTCAGCCTCGGTTATTCGAGATCCGGGCTCTGCTGGGTAATTCTTCAAACTGCCAAATAGGAACCGAAGTCCTAACTTCTGCCTTTATCTTAGTGGTTGGAACTATACAATTGGATGCAATAATAACGCAATACGAGTATAAATTTCTGAGCTTGATCTCTTGTTGCTCTAATTCTACGGCCTCACTGAATCTTACCATAGTTTTCTGGATCTTGATTTTGATCTGGATTTTGACCTTAAAATAACTTTACTGCTTAAACACAATAACTCCGCGAAACTTCTTCCAACGAAAAAGATAGTGACCAGTGCGAGGTCAGTCGTCTCCACTTCGAATGCTAAATATAGTCGTCTCCACTTCGAATGCTAAAAAGAAAAGTATCCTCGTCGACTATGGTGTAAATAAAATCGCTCCTTTAGCTGCAATCGTATCCAAGAATTCTCTGATTACCGCCGTGAGGCTGTAAACCGAGGTAACAGGAGGGTAACAGTGCTGAAAGTCGAAAGACATTCACTTACACGTTGGTTGAATCTGGTGCAATGGGAGCTGCTTATGGTGCAAATGCATTAGTAATACGAGTACATTTTGTCAGCTCAATGAGCGCTTCAGCTGATGCTTTAGCTTTGGCTAAATTTGAGGTAAAATTGGGTAACATCCCCGAGGGCAAATCTGTTACCTTCAAGTGGAGAGGTAAACTTCTTTTCATTCGTCATCGTATCGCTTGTGGAGTTTCTCCCGGTTAACTTCGTGATCCTCAATCCGATGATCAACGTGACCACTTAGGCTATATAATATTCAGTGACAGAAACAATCTCTTTGTTTGTCTGTAAGCGTTCTGCCAGGACCAATGTTGGTTAATGGGAAAAGCACTTAGACTTGTTTTGAAACACTGGACATTTTAAAATTCGAATTGGTGCTATTAAACAAGTGAACGATTCTAAACTGCTTTGGGACAGCAGGAACTAACAGATTCCACATATATAAAATGAGATTCCTATTTTGGGACTTAGGCTATTTCAAGGAATATTGAAATATTTTTGTTGTAACTTTTCTCAGCGGATTATCTTATTGTGTAGACGATTTTGACCTTCATAAGTAAACAAGAGGCCTGAAGCTTCCTTAATGCAGTACTTTCTTTTACATTGTTTCAAATTTTTTTTTGGTTGAAAAAGTCACGATGGGATAAGCTGCTATACTACAGATTATTACTAAAGTAAGTCCTTTCTGTAATTTTAAGAATAAATAACACACGCAGATCCTTATGAAATGCGTGGCTGTATCTCAAGTGGTAGTGAGCTGGTTTATAATTCGGAAGGTTCGGTGTTAGAATCCCAGCCTCGCGAGAAAGACATATCATCCATTTTTTCAGTTAACGAAAATCAAGTAAGATGAGTAGTTGACTAAAAATCAACATCAAGCCAACTTCCACTAAGAATTTAGTCTCCCTATTAAATGTTGGATGCCACCCATGGAGCGTAAAAACCACTGAGCCCAAACATCTTTCTTTCTCTATCCCATTTTCCCAAAAACTTAATACATGCTGAGGCATTATAAGTGCATTCATACCCACTTAAGCGTTAAGTTCTTTAAAAAAAAAAACACAAAAAGAAACTAAAAAAGGAAGAAGAAAATCGTACTTAAGTAAAGGCAACAATTAACAGTCAGTCAAAATAAGTTTCAACACCCCTTTTCATTCTAAATCCACAAGTCCAAGACGCCCTCGTAAGCTGACAAATCTGCTCACCTGAAGAGATTTAGTTAATAAATTCGCAAGCATGCCATTAGCAGAGCTACATCCTCATTTTATCACCTTCTTTTCGACGTAAACCCTTACAAAATGCTGCTTTATATCGATGTGTTCGGACCTGTTATTAAATTAGTAGCCTTCGACCATCTTAATGCAGCTTTGATAGGTTGATTGGCTTATTAAAATTTTTTGCAACTTCAGCAAGTGCAATGAACTCTGCTTCAGTTGAGGACAAAGCTCCACATTTCTGCTTTCTGCAACTCCA
The DNA here is from genome assembly GCA_963966105.1 of Volucella zonaria. Taxonomy (NCBI): domain Eukaryota; kingdom Metazoa; phylum Arthropoda; class Insecta; order Diptera; family Syrphidae; genus Volucella; species Volucella zonaria. The sequence continues at coordinate 28,464,245 of OZ014530.1, read as the reverse complement.
TGCAAGAGCCCCGAACAGCATAAAGAAGAATCCGCTGTTTGACTTAAGGTTGTTTCAATTTTCACTCCAGTTCGCGTTGGAGAATCCGGAAAGTACGAATATTGTATCAATCCCCCCATCTAAACGCAATTTTAACTGTGACGTACCTTTCAGCTACCCTACGACTTTCTTATGTAAGTTCTTGCCGCATCATATATTGTACATAGAAGACTGCCGATTAACTTTGGTAAGCCTTATTATTGGGTAACCCCTTATAACTTTCTGTAAGATGGCTCCAAAGGAATCGCTGAATGTTTTGTAGTTGAAAGACCGGTATTAGGGACAATTAGTTCGATGCATGTTGTCTAAGAAATTGAAGAAATGCCTTCAGCGTCTCGTTTTATATGTTCCTAAGTCCCGAATCTTAAATCTCACTTTTAAAATATTATTAATTCCAGACATTTCCTTTAAAGCAGCTTGTGACTATAAGGACATCATCCACATATATCAAAACATACGACGTTGTATTTTCCCTTTGTAGTGTATAAAAGCACTGTTCCGACTTACATTGGTTAAAGTGAGAATTCATCAAAACCTGTGTATGTTTTGACTCTATGAACGTGCTGACTGTTTCAAACCATATGCACGATTGTTTAGTAAACACATCTTAAGCTGTTTTCGAGAACGTCATTTGATCGTCAATTTGATCATCATTGCAGCACTTAAAGGTTACAAACGTCAAATTGCAAAGGTTATTTGATAACCTTCATCTTTTTCACCTGCATGATTTTCTTCTTGCAATCGCATTTATTGTTTTCAAACTAAGCAAAACGGAGCCCTTAACAAAAGTCATTAAGAAAGTTGTGCTGCAAAATGTTAATAAGTGTACAAGTAATAACAATTATAATTATTTACGCGATCCAAACAGACTAATAAAGAAAAATAAGTTGTTGCTAAAATAGTAACTGAATAAATAAATATAATCGATATTTATGTGATTACTATTCACGAGATAGAATCTGATAGAGTCTGAGTAATTCGATTCAGCCATCATCTTTTTGCAGCGCATATGACGTTTATGAACATCTGCCCTGCAAACACTGCATTATCGAACATGCTGCAAATGCAGTGTGATTTATAATGTCGTTTTCGAATAAATGACTTTCGCAGTTTGCGTTTACGAACATTTTGTAAAAGCAGTTTGATGCAGAAGACGTTTTCGAAAACGGCTTTGGCTTTCACTCCCCTCCTTTTCGAAGCCGTAGATGGTGTCTTAGAGTTCATATGATGAACCATTAATTGTCGCTTCCCTTCCCTGCAGGCAATGTTCTAAGAATTGTATGCGACGTGACAGGTACAAAGACCTCATCATACTCAACTCCTGATCGCTGTGTAAAACCTTGCGCCAATAACGTGCTTTAAAATGAACTCCAGCAAACTCCCGTCTAGGTTTGAAAACCCACCTACATGCTATGGGCGTACGATCTTTTGGAATGTCCACTAAGATGTTGTTTGTTCTCATGATGATCTCCACACAAAGTCTCTTCATAAGTGTCTGGATTTACCTCATCAACATTATTTAAACATTTTTCTGAAAGTACTCCTTTGGTTGTTCTTTTCGATCGTCTTCTTCAGTTGCTGAATTGAAGCAGAATCTTCATCGGTATCGAATCACATGGTGAGTCAGAATCATTATCATTAAAACTATGTCCGAATGGTCTGTTGGAAGAAACAATATCGTTGTTTCCAGAATATTCTTCACCACAGGCACTAGTATCGCCAATATCACATGCACTTTAGTTCATGTCATGCTCATGGACGGTAGGCTCAGATGTGTCTTGATGTCTATATACGATAGTTACTGTCAAGCATCCGATACGCTTTAGAATGTAAATCATAGCCAATTAACGTTACTGATTTGTCATCAAATGTCCTTTGGCATATGCACGAAACCTTTTTCACCAACGGCCTGAGGTGAATTAAATTTGAAACGTTATTGTACCAACGCTGTAAGGCGTTGTCCGAGTCACAAGTCGATTCTTCAGGTAATTTGCTGTTAAAATTGCCTCACTGAGCATGCATTTTGACGTTTCAACTAAATAGCGGTTTTTTCGATCTGCAACGCCATTATGCTCAGGAGTGTATGCTGCCATATACTGAATACCTTTGCTTTTGAGGTAATCAACTCTCCTGTGTACTCGCATCCTCTGTCTGACCTTATTACTTTTGAATTTATTTTTAACCATAGCGACATAATCTTTTAATTTATCACAAATTTCTTAATTTTGTTTCAATAAATGCATGCAACAAAACCTACTGAAGTCATCAATGAAAGTTAGCACATACTCGTACCAGTTGCCAGAAGGAGTTGCCTCTTCAATAGGACTACAAACATCTGTGTGTATAATGGCCAACACCGCCTTAGAGCTGAATTCTATTTTCTTTGGATATGGTGCCCGTGCAGACTTCTCAACTGCATAAGTATTACAGCCATGTGCAACCTTGCACTTCTTTATGTCCATGCCTACTGCAAGTCCTATAGATTTCATCTGGAATATATGTAGATTCTGACGAATGATGACCTAGAGCTCTGTGCTAGTAATGGATACACTTCTTTAACTATGTTTAAGTTTTCCTTAAGCGAGTACAGGTTTGAAAGAATTTGTGCATCACCAAATGATAGAACATTCTTGCTTACATGGCAGGTGTCACCTTTAAAAACCATATCGCGGCCTCTTGAAGTCATCTTCTTAACTGACATCCGATTCATTTTTACTGATGGAATACTTATACAGGACTTCTTCTTGACAGACATTTCCTTATTGAATTGGTTTAATAGTTTAGTTGACTTCTGTGTCAAAATGTGAAAATGGCTTTGTCGTTGGAAATGTGTGATACATTTTTCATATCTTTGTTCAGAAGTCGTTAAGCAACATTAAGCATTGGCACATTCCATCTTCTACTACACTAGCCTGCAGTTCCTGCTCAACGAAACTCCTTTCAATAGCGACTTTAAATTCCTTCTGGGGGTTTGAAACCTTCGTATGGACTTTTTTTTTATTTCACGGCGAAAATGATGAACCCCAACTCCACAAGCGGCTCAGTAGCAATGTATGATATGTAGATGCGTTAGAGAAATATGTAACATTAGATCTATCTATATGCGTTATAGATTTTAAGGAATAATGAAAGAGAAAGACGAAGTGATAAACCCTTGTTCCACCTCCAGCAAGATTCCGGTCGAAAACCCCGTCATAAAAAGTACCACAATAAAATTCCTATTCAACATTGTCTTTTCGAATCGCTCACATCAAGTATTCTTCCTGATGAATTGCAGAATTGTCTTTGGGATCATAATATCAGTTGTATCTGTTGTCGTCTAAAGGAGTCTTACGAAAACCTTTCCATTGTGAACATTGCAAGTAAACACCGAAAAATACTAAGAGAAGCAAATTCCGAAAACACCTTTTATGAGTATGAATGATCTCAGAAAAATCCTAGAGCGTCCTGTGTGACTCCAGCAGTTAATTTCATTCGAATACCGTTATTTGGCTGATTACAAGTTTGGCTTTAAAATTGTGGCACCCAATATGGTTGGATACGGATTTTCAGAGGCAGCTGCTAGAAGAATCTTTAACACTTACGAAATGGCCATTGTTATGCGCAATTTGATGCTTCGTTCTATCATTTAAAACAGAATTTAAAACACTTTTCCCCGCAAATGTCATTGGCTATCACTCGAATAGGCGCGTCCTCAGAAGTGCTGTAATTGCAAGTTTGTATCCATCGCATTTCGTCAAAATGAAGCAATGCCCTATCAGGGATAAAATCCTTTTATTGTTACTTCCATAATCAAGCAACCAAACCAGATGCGATTGGGGTCGCACTGGCCACAAATCCGGTTGCATTTATATTTTGGAAAAATTCTCAATTGGAACGAATATATGTAGAGTGGACTGGATCATCATCCTATTGATTTTAATGCCATGTGGGACAACATCGTGATTTACTATTTGACAAACACGATAACTTCTAGTCTTCGGTTTTATACTGAATCGATGTCAAAGTTTCAATTGGACATACCATTCGACAGGATACAGTCCTATGTTTCCATGGGATGTGTTCGTTTCAAGAACGATCTTCTACCTGTTTTTGATCGGCAGTTAAGGGACAGATTCCCGAATTTGATTCATAGTACGTACATCAATCATCCACCACGGGGGGACATTTTGTCGCAATGGAACTGCCAGACGAGTTGTTTTAATGATTTTGCTGATTTCGTCGAAAAATTGTATCCGAAAAGTGGTATTTAAAAATGTTGCTGAGAGTTTTACTCAATATTGTCATTCCTGTTTTGTTAGTTTTTGAAGATAATAAAAACAAGAACTCAAAAAATTTCCTAAATCAATCGCGTTTCCTTCTAAGGTTGGTTTTTGTGGTCTTTATGGTGGTTTTCCAGTAAGAATTGCAAGAAAACTTATGAATCACAATGAAATTTCGTAACCATCTAACAAAATAATTAAATAACATAGATCACTTGCTAATGGCCCCGATTCGAGATGGTCTAATAACATGCCTGGTACATGGGAACTCTTCTTGATGAAGAAAGCTCAGTTTATATCTGATATCCTCGACAACCCAGATAACCAATTTCGTTCAGTTGATTCGCAATTCCATGCCTTATGAAAATAGTAACCAAGGTAGAAATAGACGAATATTAGAAAATTTAAGACCGGTGTTTGTTAAAGTTGATTCAATTCGTTCTTCCAATAAAGTCGTTTTTGATCCTCTTAATCCAGGGCTTGCAACTTCTTTCTGACATTCACGATGCCTTGGTAAAGTTTAAAAACACTTTAGTTCCATATGGGCAAACGTACACTACTTAGCTTTTTGGACTATGCCCTTCGATGCGACGAAGTATATAAATATCAGCATTTCTAACTTAGTACAATCCCAGCTCTTTCCTCATGTGTTTTTGAACGCATTCACTGCGCAGGCATATCTTAGTACGATTGTCATTTGTTTTGCGTTCATAAACGTCATAAAAGTAATATTCAGCCAAATCTTAAATTAGCTTTTTTCAAAAGAAAAAGGTTATTAATTTTTACTGCAGATTCTTTCATAGTTCCTACATCTTTCCTATACAAAAAGCACAAAAGAATTCCGCAATGAAAACTTTTAAATTTTTCTGCAGCCAGAATTGAAATGTCTAACTAATCTGCAAAAGTATGACGATATACTATATTGACGTTTATGAACACAAGGGTAATACAGTTTGTCGAAATTATTGTAGTTCTGCAGAAAATCTGCATCATTGAACGCAACTAATGAAGTTCTTTATTAGTATGACGTTTTTGAAAACACCCTGTCTTTCTTCCGAAACCTCCAGTATCAGTGGTTATCGTTGCAAACTCAGCTCTGAAGAATAGAAATGGTAGAAACAGTGCTTTGTAAGATCTGCACACTTGTTTCGAAATAGGTGAACTGCGAGCTGTTAGCTATGGACAGTTATGTTTTGCCGCAAACTATTGTATGTGCAGCTAACTATTGCCAGTCGAAGGCAGCATATATTTTTTATTGACTTCATTAACTGTCAGACCTGTTCTTTTTCAGTGACAAATCAGAATGCGATCAATGATGGCAATGTCGTCAGCATAGCCAAATAACCGAACGGGCGTGTTGAGGATAGTGCCATGCGTCATCAGTTACGGCAAAAGATTGGAAAAGATTTAAATAAATAAAAACAGACAAATTAAAACCTCACAAGAATATTTTTTTCTGAATCTGTGCAATTATTTCTGTAAATCTAAATTAAGGAAAAATCCTTCTTATTCTAGTTTAGACTGGAATAAAACAGATCTAGTGATGTCTTATCTCACTGAAGAATGGAACCCAATTCTGTATTTGTAATACTACCGAAAGCAAGATAGGTGTCTTAGAAGTTCGAAGTAATTCTCAATACACCTCCCTCAGGGTTCCGTTCTCTCTTTCGTATTGTTTTCCCATTAAATTGATCTCTTGCTTACTTCATAAACTTTCTGGGTCATGATACAATGATACTAATCTCATCGAATTCTAAATACTTTCACTAGATCTGATCAGGGTTACAGGGTTATGATCGGCCTAAGCAGTTCACTATAGAGCATCTGGCACCATTTGCTTTCACTGGACATCTCTAATGAGAGCCCACGTTTTGTTTAACTTTTTAAAATCGAATACTTGAGAAGGCCGTCGAATAAAAGAAGGATAAATTCTAGACGAGGTAAATATAGCGCGAAGTTTAAAGATTTTTAGTCTTATCCAAGTTTCTACAAAAGTGTAATGTTAGTAGTTGTATAGATTTATGGACATGTGTGGGGGTTAAAACCATTTAACCCATAAAATACTTGACAAATTCGAAGTGAACTAAAATAGTAAATTCCAGATATTATAAGAATATGGAAAATATTATTAAAAAAAAATAAGTAGTAGTTGTCACAATTGTTAGGACTATTAGAAAACTCTTTCATATTTTCTTGGCTTCAAATTTTAGAAAGAAAATTTAAATTTAAAGAGAAATAAAAATTCTAATTTGATTCACTATAGCGCTATGAATAACGGTATAATAATTAGATACCAATCTTGCAATGTGTTAAATACGTTGCTTGATATGGTCTCATATTAAGACAGCTGGATTTGAGTTGAAGGAAAATAAGGAGATTGAAAATATCAATTTAAGTTACCTGAATTTTAGGACACGTCCACGCAGTTAATTGTTTAGTGCTTGATTTTTATAAATTTAAAACCAAGATTAAGTTAAACTTTCTTAAAATCATTTCGCTTTTTGTCAGTATTAGCTCCTTAGAATCAAATCATATTCGCTTCCATTAGAAAACAAAAAATTAAAAAAAAAAATAGAATAAAAAAACACTCTTAAAAAACAATCCTTCAAAAAAGCAATCAATTTTTTCTCCTAAAAAAAATTCAATTGAAATTAGTAACAATAACACGCGCAGTGATTCCAAAAAGTAATAATTTTCTTAAAAAAAAAAAGCAAATAATAACTTTGCAAAATAATTTATAAAGACACAAAAAACAAAAAAAAAAACAAAATGTCGAAAAAACACATTTTTTTAAATGAAAAAAAAAACAAAAAAAACATAAAAATATACAATTTGCGCAACATGACTGAACTTGAATTAATTGTAACATTAAATTATACACTCAATCGTAAAATCATAATTAAAAATTCGATTCAATTTGAAACTGACTAATTTTAAATTTTTTTCTACAAAAAAAAAATATACACAAAGCGAGAATAAATTTAAAAAAAAACAAAAACAAAACTAACCAATTGGCGAAAAAAAAACTAAAGTAAAATTACTAAATGTCTAGTTCATAAAAATTCGAAAGCGTAAATAATTTTTATTTAAATGTTTGTTCATTTTTTTTTGATACGCAAAAGTACGCGTAAATTTTATTTAAAAAAAAAAAGAAAAAACCACAAATGTTATACAAAAACACGACTTGAAAAAATTGGCTGATTAATTCTGTTAACAAAAAAAAAAGTAATAAGTGGAGAAAAACAACACATTAAAGACTTAATTATTGCCTAAACTTTTTTTCCGATCAAACAATGAAAATTTTTTGTTTTAAATTAAATTAAAAAACAAAAAAAAACTCAAAATAAAATACAAAACACCACATGAGAAAATTGCAAATCTATTCGTAAGGTGATTTAAAAGCGCAAAAACAAAACAAACAAAAAACTCTTTAGCGTTGTCTTAAACAAAAATAAAAAAAAACCAAAAAAAAGATGAAAAATAATTTATAAGTCTTAATTTGTTGTGCTAAAATTTTAGTTTTGGTTCTATGGCACCGTTAAAAATGAAGAAAAAGAAAAAAATAAATTAAAAAATATATTGTTACTGCTGTTCTTGTATATAAAAAAACGAATCAATGAATTATACTATATAGAATATTATTTTGCAACTGGTTGTCTATAATATAAAGTTTTTCGTTTCTTATCTTCTTTTAATTTTTTATCATTAAGCTAACAAATAAGAACAAACAATTAAAAATCGAAACAAGTATACAAAAAAGAATAGAACTTCTTTGTATTGACAAATGAAACTTGAAACAATCTTTCAAAAGCATTATTCTACAAAACTCAACAAAAAAAAAAAAATAAAAATATGAGTAACACAACTCGTACAACAACTTAAGGGTAATGTTCTCTTTTTTTTTTATTTACTAAACATATTCATAAGTTTAAAAAAAAATACCATATACACTACATTTGAATATATACAATAATACGTGAGCATATACTTTTTAGAATAAGATTAAAAAAAAAATATTGTAAAACAAAAAAAAAAAAAACAGAATGCTTCAACTTTTCGGTTTAAAAATTTGTCTCATTCGATTTTTAATTAACTCTATCGCAATACTAATAAGCAACAAACAATAAAACTAATGTTGTATCAAATTTTGTGTAAATCAAGCTACACACTTACACGAAAACCAAGAAGAAATTGTAAAGAAACACATTAACAGGAACAAAGATGAATATATTTAATTTGTAAAAAGGAAAAAAAAAAAATTATAAACAAAAAAATAGCAATGGATCTCCTTATACATAAATGAAAAAATAAAAAACAAAAAAAACATAGTAAAATTTAAAGTGTACAAATTACAAAAATGAACTCATTATACATAAAACAAAAACAAACTCTATATATATATTATAAAATAAAATAAATGGTTAATTAAATATTAAAAGAAAAAAACATGTGTTCCATTACAACACATCTATTAAAAAAAAAAAAAGGAAAAGAAAATATATATATATATGTATACATACAGATGAATATAAATAATATTTATTTTTCTGGAGAAAATAGAAAACAAAATATATACTATACATGCATATAACAATTGTTAAAAAATAAATGTGTACCTACATATACAAAACAAAACAAAAACAAAAAAAAAACCGAAAAGAATTCATCACAATCAATTCTTTTCGTCAGCAAAACAAAACAAAAAAAACCATCTTTTAACCTTAAGAAGATAAAAAACTTTAATTGATTTAATTTGCGCCTTTAACTGTTTCAAACGTAATTACAAATTTAAAAAAAAAAAAACAAAATATCACTATCAAACGGAGAAAAAGAAAAACCAACACCACAAATTATTTATTTTCTTCTTCTTCAGAAAACAAAATATAAATTAACGAAATTGTATTTAAAAGAAATGAAATTAAATACAAAAATTCATAAGTGTTAAGTTTGTCCTCTCAAACAAAATACGAGTACGGAAAAAATATGCAAAAATCAGAAAACAAAACAGAAAAGTATATACAGTATATACAAATATGCATACGAAAAAAACTGCAAATATAAAACAATTTTATTTAAGTTGTTAAGGAATAAAAAAAAAATAAAATTAAAACAAATACTGTCCTTAAATATAAATAAAAATAAATTGTGAGAAATAAAATACAAAAAAAAAAAACAAAACACTCAAAACAGAAAGTTATATAAATAAAATAAAATGAAAAAAAAAAATACGACAAATTATAGATTATACATTTCTGATGATGATGCGAAATAAATACAAAACAATAATAATAGCGACAAATTTCGAGTTTCATTTTTCATGGTCGTAATCCTGTTCTCGATACCAGATCCCTCTTACTTCAATGATCTACCAAATTTCTACATTGGTCCCTTTCTCACTCTAAAATTTCGATCCTGCAGTTATTGAAGAAAAGTTACTAAATCTTAAAGATGAATTTGTACCTGGCCCAGACGGACTCCCCGCCGTGTTTCTTAAAAAAATGCTCTTCCAACCTTCCCCATATTTGGAAGACCTCTTTTATAATCCCGATACACAAAAAGAGATCTAAGCATGAAGTTACCAATTATCGTCCCATTGCTAAACTCTCTCATATACCCATACTCTTTGAAAGAATTTTATACGAAGCCTTCAAATGCCAACCTTTTATTTCACCCCGACAACATGGTTTTCTAAAAGGTTGAATTCATGCCTTTTGCTCTCTCAGCCTTAGAAAATGGCAAAGAAATCGATGTTATCGCAACTGATTTCACTAAAGCGTTTGATAAGATATCTCATCAATTGATCCTCTTCAAATTGTGTCTGCTCTTTGAGCCTCTTTTATTAAAATGGATTTCTTCTTACCTGGTAAACCGATATTATAGTGTTCGGTTTAGATCCGACCTTTCTATTCCTTTCCTGGCTTCATCTGGAGTTCCACAAGGCTGTTATCTTGGCCCTTTCTGTTCATTCTTAATATCAATGATGTTGAGAGGGTCATTAAACACTCCTCCCTCTCCCTTTACGCTGACGACACAAAATTTTTTAAAACTACGAGGGTTTGCTGAAGAGTTTCCGACCGAACAATGATACAAGACATTTTTTCTCAAAATGGTTGGTCAAGTAGTTCAAACCGTTATTCATCGATTTTCGCCATGGCAACCGCTGAGGTGTGAGACGGCGCGTTGTCTTGGTGAAGCAGGATTTTCTTTTTCTGCAAATTGCCGTTTTTCCGCAATTTCTGTCTTTAGCTTGGCAAGTAATGATGCGTAGTATGCTCCTGTAATGCTTTTTCCTTTTTGAAGTTAATTGATTAAGATAACTCCTTCACTATCCCAAAAAACTGTCGCCATTACTTTCACAGCCGAAAAAACAGTTTTTGATATTTTTTGGAGCCGGCTCGCCCTTTGCAGTCCACTGTTTTGACTGAATTTTTGTTTCGGGCGTTTAATGGTGTATCCAAGTTTCATCTACAGTAATTAATCGGCGCCAAAACTCGGATTTATTGCGCCTAAACTGCGCCAACAAGCGTTGGAAATGTTCATTCGAACACGTTTTTGGTCTAACGTAAGCAAACGCGGCACCCAACGCGTGGACAGCTTTCTCATGCCTAAATCTTGATTTAATATGTAACAAACACGTTCTTTGGACATTTTTATAACCTCTACTATCTCTCTCACTTTAATTCGGCGGTCGTCTAACACCATTTGGTGAACTTTAGCAATGTTATCGTCAGTGTTTGCATTTTTTGGACTTCCCGAACGTTCATTATCTCCCAAGCTCTTACGGCCATTCAGCTGCGGTTTAAATTCAGCTGCCCAAAATGACTGAAACTGTCATGTCATGTAACTGTCAAACAGATGCACAACTAGCATTCACTAGCTTTTATTGACGTGTGACGCTTTCTTCACGTTTCCTCCCTCCTAGAGTACGCCAGTCAAGTATAGTCCCCATATCAACGCGTTCTCTCGAGAATCGAAAGCATCCAGCGCCATTTTCTTCGATTTGCTCTTCGAGGTTTGCCCTGGGATGATCCTTTTACTGTGCCCCCCTATCAAAGCCATATCAACCTTATTAACGTAAACACTCTTGTGGAACGCAGAGATGCAGCCGACTTTCTCTTCATTTATCGGCCCCTTTCAGGTCACGTTGAATGCGTGTCCCTTCACAACTCTATTTACCTCAACACTAACCCTCGTAATCTATGTACCCCTCGTCTCTTCTATCTCCCAACCCACCACACCTCCTATGGCGTGAACGAACCAATCTCCCGTATGCTACGAAAAAAATGACTTCCACCGCACCACTTCCTATCTCAAATCCGTTCTCCTTCACCACTCTAACCAACCTTAGTTTTAAGCTTTAGTTTAAGTTTAATTTTAAGTTATAGCTCGTATTAAGCCGAATAAATGGGGGCTTTCGCCCTCACCAAAATTAAAATTTTATTTTCAGACAACCCTCGTATTTCCTCTCCCCATGACTCTGCGCTTCTTCAACAAGACCTTGATCGGTTTTCAATCTGGTGCCTCAAAAACTGCCTAGAACTTAATATAGCCAAATGTCAATCTATAACCGTCTCCTCCCCGACTTTATTTTCTCCATGGTCAACCAATTCCCCTGGTTCAGTCTTTTCAAGACCTTGGCATATTATTTATTTTATTTTATTTATTCTTTTTTCCTTATAGAATATTAGTTCACAATTACGAAATAACATTATAGATCACAAGAATAAGTAGTGACATTCATATTGATTTTAAATTTAATAGTAGCAATGCCACTTCATAGCGAAAATTTAGAAAGTTACAAAATGTTATAAAATAGTTACAAAAGAGTGGGGTATAAAGTATTAATAATTTAGTTTTAAGTATTCAAATTTTAATTCGGCATTAACTTACATACGCCAGCAAATTTTTGATTTCTTCGTGATCGAAAGCTAGAAGCCAGCTTTTGATTTTTTTAAAAATTTGGTTGGACAAATTATGAAAACGAATATCTTTTGGAAGAGTCTGTTAAACAATTTGCAGGACACAACAGTGAAGAAGTTTTTGTATAAAGTTGTTCGAAATAACGGCACTTGAATAAAGTTGTTAGATCCGCTTCGTAAATTATGTGAATTTGAGATTGGACTTTGCAAATAACCACTTCTTTTAAAAAAAATTTTGGACACTGTTTAGAAATCATCAAATCATCATCATCATCGTCATCATCATAAAATATTCAACAACATCCTCTTCACTCAAGTCCATCTCTATTTCACTTAAACTCAATTCTCACACAATTATTCATTTGTCATTTACTTTATTGTTATCTTTTGCTCTAATCACTTATTGTAAAAAACATGATTCGCTGTTAACCTTCATCTCATCCTCAAAAAAAATTACGTTGTCTACTCTCGTGTGTAGATTTCTACACAAATGGGATTATAATGTATTTTCTAAATTCTTTTGTAAATTAAACCGAAAAATTGCTTTTATAATTTATTTCTAAAATAACAAGAGAAGGTAGGTAGGTAGGTTCAAATTAATTTTTCTTGAATGCATTTTACACATACGAGGGGCGTTCAACATATTCTCGGTATCGGGGTGAAGCTGTGGTTGTATATATAAATTGACTTATTTATCAAGTAACACTATTATTTTAGTGCATTCATGTAAAATTTCATATAAATGTGATTATTAATTCGCGTTTTACCTCTAGTTAAACAGAATCATAATGGCAACTGAGACGATGATGGTGAAAATTGAGCATCGCGCTGTAATTAAATTTCTCACTAAGCAAGGAAAAAGTCAAAAAACTATTCATGAAGAGATGGTGGCTGTTTACCAGGGTTCCGCACCTTCATTATCAACTGTGCAAAAGTGGTCAAGTGAGTTCAAGAGAGGCAGAGAGAGCATTGAAGACGACCGCCGCTCCGGCGCCCCGGCGCCCCGGCTACTGCTTGTACGGGAAAAAGCATCAAAGAAGTCGAAAAACTTGTTCTTGAGGATGCCCGAATAAAGGTGAAAATGATGGCAGAGATCACCAAGCTTTCAGTTGGTACCATTCACACCATTCTTCATGACCATCTTAACCTTTCAAAGGTCAGTGCAAGGTGGGTGCCACGAATGCTCACAGCGCCTCAGAAAAAAGTGAGATGTGTAGTGAGAACGCGGACGGTGTTATGGATCGAATTGTTACTGGGGACGAAACATGGGTCCACCACTATGACCCTGAAAGCAAACAAGAGTCCATGCAGTGGCATAAAAAAGGAACAGACCCCCCGAAGAAATTCAAAGTCACTCCGTCTGCCGGGAAGCTCATGGCCACAGTTTTTTGGGACTCAAAGGGAATCTTGCTCATTGAGTCCAAAAAAAAAGGTGAAACCATCAACGCCACATCCTACGCTTCCACTTTGCATAATTTGCGGGAGGAAATTAAAAAGAAAAGACGGGGTAAACTCGCAGCGGGTTTGTTGCTTCTTCATGACAACGTTCCTGTTCACACGGCGCGAGTTTCCAAGGCTGCTGCGCGAGATTGTGGTTTCGAAGAAATCCAACACCCACCCTATAGTCCAGACCTTGCCCCTAGTGATTATTTCCTGTTTCCGGATTTGAAAAAATGTCTTCGTGGAAAAAGATTTTCGGATGATGAAGAACTCAAGTCGGCAATAAATGGGTATTTAGGAAATTTATTTTTTTGAGGGTGCATTGATGTTAGGGGAGATTATATTGAAAAATAAAAACAGTTTAAATTGAATTCGTATTTTCCTTCATATAGATACCGAGAATATATTGAACGCCCCTCGTACATTTCGATTATGTTGATTTTTAAATGCAAAACAACAAATCGTCTCATAGACATTATTTTTTTTGGCGGATTTTTCTTCATAGCAAACGTGACATCTTGCTCTGCCTTTAATTTGTGGTGGAACGCTTCTTGACAGTTTTGGTGGATTTGTTGAAGTTGATGCAGAAACATCCTCTAAAGGTGACGATGGTGAACTTTCTTCCAAAACAGTTGCAAGCAATAAAGCAGACGATGCTGATCTTGGCTTCGCACTTCTAGCTTCCATAAGTGGTTTTGCAAGGGATATTCCAAGTTCACGTAGAAAATTCCTTCTTACTGTTGTTTTATGTGTTGCTTACCAATTCGGATTCACTTCTTTGAAAATAATTAATGCATTCAAAGCAGAAATATCAATCATGTTTGCAAATACCGCCATTGGCCATCTGTTAAATTTTCTTTTACAGCTGTAACAAGTGAGCATTTTGTCAACTGTATCCACACCGCCTATATTGAATGAAAAAAAAACATTAGAGGGTCTTGAAATTTCAAAAAGTAGTATATGAACAAACCTTTTGTTTTATTGTAATAGGCTATAATCGCTGGTAACTTTTTTTCAGTCGATTCGATTTCAATTGAGTTATGCAAAGTACTTTGCAACACGGTACACTTATTTATCCGTCCAATGTGGCCGTGGTGTAGTGGTACTAGCAATCGCTTCCCTGGAGAATCGAGTCCTTGTGCACAATTTCTACCTTCGAAATGGAATAGAGAATTGGCGATTCGAGAAATCGGGCTTCACCCAGTTTAGTGACGAGAATAGGTCAAATAACGTCATCGCCAACGATAGGGTAGTACCCCCTTTCATTTCGAAGGAGGAGCTCCAAACGATCTTCGAATCGCTTAGAAGTAAGAAATCAGTGGGAACCGATGAAATACCGAACATCGTGCTTCGACACCTCCCTCTAGAAGCGGTGAACATTTATACCACCCTGTTTAATAATGCAATGAATAATTCACATTATCCAGCACATTGGAAAACTGCGGTGGTACATCGCATACCTAAAAGGGATAAAGATACTTCCAATCCGGCGAATCTCCGCTCGATCAGTCTTCTTCCAAACATCAGTAAGGTTTTCGAGAAGGTAATCAATAGAGTCCTGACTAAGTGGGTTGAGGACAAAAATATAGTTCCGGATAATCAGTTCGGTTTCAAGGCGGGGCATGCTATCATTCATGCTGTGTCGAAACTGGTTTCTGATATCCAATGGAACAAAGGCAAGAACCAGTGCACTGGTGCCTGCCTGATTGACTTGGAGAAGGCCTTCGATACCGTATGGTTAGAAGGACTCTTTTTCAAGCTGGACAGGTTGGGCATTAGTAAACCACTGCTGTATATTCTTTTTGATATGCTCTCCAGTAGACAGTTCATCGTGAAGAATGGCGATGTGACTTCTGCTGGAACATTTAACATTAAAAACGGTCTGCAACAGGGTGCGGTAAATTCGCCGATCCTATTCAACATTTACACAAGTGATCTGATAGGTTCACTTCACCATGCCATAGCATACGCAGACGACTTAATCGCGTACAGATCGGGTCCAAAGATTGAGGTCATTAACATACTTTTGCAACGTGACTTCGATAAAATTAAACAATATTGCGGGTCCAAAGATTGAGGTCATTAACATACTTTTGCAACGTGACTTCGATAAAATTAAACAATATTGCGATGACTGGAAGTTGAAAATCAACTTCCAGAAATCGGAAACCATTCTGTTTAGGACGCCTTTGTCTGGGGCCTCTAGGGATACCAGAAAGAATTGGCGAAAGTTCTCTATCGTCGGACAACATGGACAGCCACTTGCTTGTCGAAATGTAGTCAGATACCTTGGGATCTGGCTAGATCAATATCTATATTTTAACAAACATATAGATGTTGCTCTGGCCAGAGCCAGAGGTGCTTTTGCCCTTACAAAGAGACTGTTTTATAACAGCCAACTCGATGCGAGGGTGAAGGTAATCTGTTACATGGCCCTTATCAGGCCCATGCTTGTATTTGGGTGTCCCGTGTGGTTCAACGTGAGAGCAAGTTTATTGGAAAAGATTCGGGTGTTTGAGAGGGCTTGTCTTAGGACTTGTCTTCGCTTATACAGAACTCCAGAGTCTGAGTACATAAAATTCTATCCTAATGAGGTCTTGTACAATACGGCGGACCTGATAAGAGTGGACAATTTCGTCATTAAGTTGACTCGAAGGCACATTGCGAGAGCAATGACCTCATCGAACAACCTGATCTCAGGGGCTTACTACCCCAACTATCTGTATCACGAGAGAGCTCGCCTTGACGGCTTTATTCCTCCAGAAGCGTTCCTCTATCTAGATAGTAAAGGTCTGATCCAGGACAGATTGGCGGTGCCGCTAATCTTCCACGTCGCTCGAACAGCTGCGGACAGG
Organism: Volucella zonaria; assembly: GCA_963966105.1. Classification (NCBI taxonomy): domain Eukaryota; kingdom Metazoa; phylum Arthropoda; class Insecta; order Diptera; family Syrphidae; genus Volucella; species Volucella zonaria. Next base: position 28,447,730 of record OZ014530.1, on the reverse strand, counting down.
CGACTCAACTACGAGAGAGACGTCGCACATGGCAGTGCGGAGCGTCTCCGGTTCAGTAGGGCGGTAGGGAGTCGTGACAGGAGGGATGTTGCTCAGCAGCACCAGCAATTTTGGTGGCTTGATGAAGGCGAGGATGCTTCGTCGTCGAATTCCTCCAGTGATAGGTAGCTTCATGTGAAGCAGAGTGGGCCAGCCTAATTTTTGTTTTTTTAGCCATGGCCGGCTTATATAGTTTTAGGTAGTATTAAGTTAGATTTTAAGAAAAAGAAAAAAAAATTAAACAGAAAAAAAAATGAATAAAAATAAAAAAATCCAAAAAAAAAATTATAAATATATACATATATGTACATGTATAGGCATATATGTATATATGAAGTATATATGCGTTGTGTATTGTATATATGTGTATGAATGTATTATATGTAAGTAGGTTAAGTAGATTAAGATTTATTCTTTAGGTAGTCTGTAAGTTTAATTAAAAAAAAGTCCATATACTAAGTTTTTGATTAAAATTTATTTTCTTAGTTTTAGTTTTAACGTAAATATAAAATTAAATATAGACTGTAAGATTCATCGAAAGACTTAGTTTAAGAGTTAGGTTTAACTTAGAGTGCCCGCATGGGGCCAGTATGTTAGAATAAGACTATTTGTAAGTTATTTAAGCTAATTTTTAAGCGTTTTTTGTCTAGCATGTAAGAGTAAATTAAGAGATCAAATAAAAATGCATTTAAACTGAAAAAAAGAAAAAAACTAGCAATCGCTTCTCACTCGGAAGGTCAAGGTTCGAATCCTAGCCACGGCAAGTTTTCATTTGTGCAATTGGAACTCAGTCAGAAAAATCTGCGTGTGAAGGCATAACACTGACATGTAGATTTGGCTGTTGTAGGGTTTTCAAGCACAAAACAACCGTTAAAATTCACAACCTCACCATTCCGAGTGAAGAAAATCTCTCCGTCCTATTCGGACTCCCACCCCTGGAGAGTCAATATCGAAACCAAACACACCTGAGTTTCAAACCACTACATCACAAACTTTCCTTTCTCCTCCTTCTACCTTTCCGCCCGCGCCCTGGCAACAGTGTAAGGGTATTCATAACCCCTTTGGCGCGCGTAAATTATAAAAAAAAAAAAAAAAAAAATGTACGAAAGAAGTGCTGTGTTTTCGGTAAATGCAAAAGTAGATTCATACAACGGTCTATTTTTGCATTCAAGAAGCTTTGGTGGGATGCTTCTTTTATTTTTTCTCATCGTGCCAACCATTGTAATGCCCTTTGACAACAATTTTTGCTCAAGCTCATATGAGGAAAAGAAGTTATCCATTGTTATGTTGTGACCTTTCAAGCCATCAACGAGATCCAAAACTACTCGTTCGCCTTGTCTTTTTTCACTCGAACTGGCTCCAATCGCCTTTCCCAAATATGGCTGGATTTTCCAAACATAGCAGGTATAAGAACAAACCAGCAACTAGAATTTTAGTCCGTATTCTACTGGTTTTGATGGCATATATTGACGAAATTTACATCTTCCACGAAAACCAAGTAATTGCTCGTCAACTGTTACACATTCATGTGGATTGTAGTAGTCACTGAATAAATTGGACCATTTATCAAATATATCCCGAATCGGTGCAAATTTAACTGTAGATCGTTACTGTCTTCTGCTAATGACATCATCAAAACGAATAGCTCGATTTAAATACTCGAATGTTTTCTTCGACATAATTACCCTAAACACCGGACGACCGTTAATATCACCAAACAATTCAATTGTAGTTTCGTTTTTCGATCTAAAAGTAAAAAAGTCAAGAATCAGTTGAAATAAGAAAGAAAGCAACTACGACTTACCTATAAACACCAGCTAAAATCAAAACACCAATATATGCTTGCAACATATTCGAATCGATTTGTGTGAAATCCTTACCATATGTTGCTTGTGCATACGCATTAGAATGCTTCAAAATGGTATTTTCAATTTGTGGTGGGAAGAAAACCAAAAAAAAAGCATCGTTGATGCCATCAACACGAGCTTTGGCATATCTTATTGTTTCAGGATGAAGAGAAATTATATTTTCATTCCGCAATCTACCACTTTGATGCTTAGTTGCCAAGCAATACCATCTTTCGAAACAAGCAGTGGATCCACATTTTCAACTTCAGCAATTGATTCGTTGGTTTCATTTGAGCCACTCGCTTGCTCTTCGTCAGAATCGCTATCGTGTGAATATAAGTTATCGTCATCATCAATATTCTTTTCTGGCACAAATTCATCATCACTGTCTCCAGAAACATCACTGATATCGTCATCGCCTTCATTCAAAAATGCTTCCGTTTCTTCCTCTGTCAGATACCTTGCTTTTGACATTGTTCCTCGTATCTTTTATTATTTTTATAAATTTCACTAAATATACCAACGATATTCACTTGCTAAAACACTTAGCGCAAATGACTTTTTATATGACATGCATTTACTGTCCATATGTGTAGAAATCTACACATGAGGGTAGACAACGTAATTAGTGCATTATTAACCGCCATAAACATTTTTATTATGGGGAGGTACGTTTTATTTTCGGTAATCAAGGATATAAACAAAGTCTGAAAATTCCGGAAGTTTGCAATTAGTGGTTTTTGAGAAATTAAGAAAACAAAAATTTTTTGTGTAGTTTTCTACACGAGGTTGAGATGAAGGTTAAACTGCCAACGAGATCGGTTGGCCAAACAAACCAAACTTCTAGCTTGATCCATGTGGTTTATTCACTAGTACTGTTATACATATTGGGTCTACAAGTAAGTTTCCAGCGTTTGTCAGAGATGGCGCCACCAGTGGATCCCGGGCAGAAATGTCAGACCCCATGTGTTTTATTTGTAGGTTTTGTATCTGTCAACAACTTTGCAGCGTTATATTTGAGCAGTTCTATCGGTGTCGTACATTTTATCGAGCAAAATCATGCCAAGTTTCCAGCCAAATAAACGTCATTTGCGGGAAGCGCTGCTTTTATTCTTTAATATGAAGAAAAGTGCGGCTGAGGCCTATCGTTTGCTTTCGGAAACTTATGGGGCGGAATGTATTGGTGAATCGACGTGCCGCGAGTGGTTCAAACGGTTCAAAAGTGGTGATTTTGGAGTTGAAGACAAAGATCGCCCCGGAAAGCCGACAAGTTTTGAAGACGAGGAATTGGACGCTTTACTGGATGAGGATCTGTGTCAGATTCAAGAAGAACTTGCTGCATCATTGGGCGTCACGCAACAAGCCGTTTCCCTGCACCTAAAAGCACTGGAATTCATTCAAAAGGTTGGAAACTGGGTGCCGTACGAATTGAAGCCAAGTGACGTCGAACGGCGATTTTGCATGTTCGAAATGTTACTGCAGCGGTATAAAAATAAATCATTTTTGCATCGTATTGTCACTGGTGATGAGAAATGGATTTATTATGATAATCCTAAACGCAGAAAATCGTATACAAAGCCCGGCGAGCCCGCCCAATCGACGCCGAAACGAAATATTCACGTGAATATACTACGAACTACGTATCGTATACTACGAACTGCTTCCGAGTAGTGAAACCATCAAAGGACCATTGTATCGAACCCAACTAATTCGTTTGAAGCGGGCATTAAAAGAAAAACGGCCAGAATATGAGACCAGGCATGAGTCCGTCATTTTTCATCACGACAACGCTCGGCCACATGTTGCGGTTTCGGTGAAAAACTATTTGGAGAATAGTGGATGGAAAATTCTACCTCACCCGCCTTACAGTCCAGACTTGGCACCATCTGACTACCACTTGTTTCGTTCGATGCAGAACGCTCTTACGGGAATACGCTTCAGCTCAGTAGAGGAAATCAAAAATTGGCTCGATACGTTCTTGGGCCCGAAAGACGAGAAATTTTTTTGGTCCGGAATTCATAAATTGCCAGAAAGATGGGGGAAAGTTGTAGCTTCCGATGGACGATACTTTGAATAAAGCATTGTAACTATGTTTTCATAATAAAACTTCAAATTTTGGGAAAAAAAACGCTGGAAACTTACTTGTAGATCCAATACATAGATTAAATAAAGTCATTTTGTAATGTAGATAAATTTGGAAATAGTTTTACATTTCATCGTATGACACTGAACATTATCACCAGCTACACAGACACTTACAACATCACATCACAGCACCTGAAGACTTTGGACATTTTTTTGAGTGGAACCAGATTTCCAATTTTAAAGAACCACGAGTATTAGTACTAAAGTTCATGACTTTTGTTTTATTGCTTGCGACTAACTTATGCACCCCAAACGAAGTCCTTAAGATGTGGACATCATGATTAATATCAGAAGTTAAATCGAGAGGACTTTTTGAACTATAAGCAATACCAAGATCATCCGCAAAAGCAGTGATCTTGCCCAAAAACCGTTGGCTAAAAAGAGAATTGATATAAGTGAGAAATAAAGTTGGGCCAAGGACTGAGACTTGGGGGACACCTCGACTGATAATTTTTGGATTAATTGCAAAGTTGTCTACTAAGGACTGAAACGAATAAAATTTGAAGTTTCAAAGTACAAAAAAAAATATTTTCATAATTCATGCAAATTTTTTTTATTTGCTTTAAAACTCTGTTTTTATTAAATTCATTCACAATTACAAAAAATAAAAAAAATTATGTGGGTTCCCATTCTTTCCTCAACTTCTTTCGAACGTCCTTCATAAGGTTGGTGACAATTACATCCGTGATCTTTTTGGACGCTTTTTTCTATTTAGCACTAAAATCTTTTACGTCGTTTGCACACTGCTCACTTTTCCTTAATTTAGCTTTGACCAAAGCCCAATACCTTTCAATGGGACAGCACTGTGGAACATTGGGTGGATTCATGTCTTTTGGGACAAAGTCGACATTTTTAGCAAGAAGAAAGCGCAACGTCGCATGAGCATAGTGAGCTGAAACTAAATCTGGCCAAGATAATGTTGAACCATCGTGTTTGTAGAAAGGAATCAACCGTTTTTTAGGCACTCGTTAATATACACTTCTCCGTTAATTGTTCCCGTTGTAATAAACGATGAACTTCTGTGTCCACATTGGCAAATGGCCTGCCAAACGAGGTATTTTGACCCCAATTTTTCCATCCCAATCGATGTTGTTGATTGCGGAAGAATCTCAGCTTCAAACGAGTTGTAAAACTGCGCACCTGGAAGAGTGGTAAAGTTCGCTTTGACATAAGTTTCGTCATCCAAAACCAAGCGCGCTTTCTTGTTGCCGATCAACTCGTATAGCTTTCGGGCTCGTGTTTTTATGACTTTTTTTTGCTTTTCAGTAACTTTTGGTATTTTTTGATTTTTACCTGTTTTTAGACCGTTACGTTTTTTTTGGTTGGTATTACATTTCCGAGCAACATCTCTGGATGACATAGTCCGGTTTTGTACGATGGTACCTACTATTTTCCTGTCCAAATTTTTATCATGTGCTCCACTTTTAGCTCCACTTTTCTGTTTTCGCTTAATTGTCAAAGTCTCCAAATATCGTTTAATAACAGAATCGAACATTTGTCGATGATCTTTTTACGGCGTTCCTCTTGACTCATATTTTATAAATATTTGAAACCGCACCGAACTAAAATCAGTAACAAACTGAAACTAGAGAATATACAGGCTAATTTGGGTACAAAATGGGATTGCAATTTTTACGCATTGGAAGTGTAGCCCGTATTAAAATTTACAAATTTTATTCGTTTCAGTCCTTATTAGTATCCCCTGCATGGTATGCCGAAAGAACGCAGTATAAGAACTGTTTTTAAAAAGCTTCAATTTGTAGCTGGTCGGCCAACCGAAGGACCACAGTTTCACGTTCCCGGTTAGTCAACGCGTTGCACAGTTTTAAAAAGTAACCGGTTCACGAATGTTTTCAAAGTACAGCTGGAATAAGGTTTACGGTCATGATCAAAGAGGACCCCATGATTTAATAAAAAAAATAAAAATGGTTAGGAGTGAAACTTCACGAAGGCCGTTAATTAGTTAAAATGAGGATGCTCACCTAAGTTTTTGGAAAGACTTTTCTTTGATAAAAGAAGCCATTTTTCATTATTGCGGTTTTTTTAGTAGTATTTCTCACTTCTTTACTCGTATAACCTCAATAACTACGTTACACTATATACACTCGATAAATAACAAATGTTGCACGACTGATGACACGTTTCAGGGATACTAGATACAACATAGCTAATTCCCATGGGAACTCGCCATACTCATACGAAGCCAGCCATGACTATACGTATGTGCCTACCATATACATAGTACAGTACGGATACGAGATGGAGCGTCGGTGTCCCGCGCGCGAGTTATGTGTTTGTGCAGCCCTTATGAAGAAAACAGAACTTATTTGAATAATGTCTTTTACGTCAAGGTCTTTCCCACTACTGACTTGTTATCTTGAACTAAGTTAGCATAATAACTAGAATAATACAAAGCATTATACAATGAAGAGTTGATAGCTAACAGTTAACAGTTAACAGTCATGTTGTTTTGCTTTCATTGCTACTACCGCTATCCCCAAACTAGGTCAACAGATGTTGCTGGAGCAATGCTGTTGCTGGGCTGTTCTAGGCTGCCTATCTTCTTGTCCTTGGCAAACAAAGCCAAGTGAAGCCAAATTTTGTTGTTAAGCTGAAGTTTTCCGTTATGTGTTGATGATGCTTTTGGTGTTGTTACATGTAATGTCTAAGTAGATACTTTGACGATGGTAACGATGATGATGATAATGCTGATGTTGTTGCTATGCACGTAATTCGTGGCTCATTCTGTCCGGGTTAGTGCCCCACCACGTGCGTTACCTCCTCTATTTTTGCTCCCTACTTCGAGTCTGTCGCCTTTTCGTTCCTCCCTCATATCTCATTCTGACCGAGCTGCCTCAACACCCATGCTACCCCCTTCCATTTTCTGTCCCATTTTCGTTTTATCGAATTTTTAGCATTTACAACGAGATGGGTGTTAAGGAGAGTTTGAAGTAGAATAACTTTATTGGCTATGTAGGAGCGCTACTGGTGGAAATAGTGATACAACATCGTGATACAACGAACATTCTATCCTTGTTGGATAATATTAGTGTCCTTTACAAGTATTGTCGCATGATTTTGAATGCCGTCTCGTGTGTGCAAGGGGGACTAAGGATTTCGGAACCACTTTATTTGGTTTTTTCGTTGCATCAGAGTTCGAGATCACTTCATGTCGCTTTTTCGTTTCATCGGAGTTCGGAATTACTGCCCAACGAGCGATAAAAACTTTTACAACAAAAAGGGGCAGTTATCTATATTTTGGGTTTTCCTGCCCATACGGGGACGCTCTCTAGCTGGGGGTTCTGGTGAAGGAGGATAAGCTGGATCCGCCACAATCGATTGTCTGGCCTGTTTTCATATCCGCCTGGATGTTATATTTTTTTCTTGTTGGTAGGTTGATATATTCCTCTTTAATTTTCGTATTAGCTTCTTTTGTTTTGTTGTTCGTCTTCTTGTTCTTGTTCTCGTCCTCGTTATTATTATTTTTTCGCTTCCTTTTTATCTGGTTTTCTCTTTCTCTTTGCCTCTGGTCCTTTTTTGCAGTTTTTTTTTCCTTTTTCACTGGACGATAAGCTATCAAATGAGCTTACCGAGCTCATACACTCATTCAGCATACACACACATGGTGTTCCATCAATTCAGCTGTTGGAGCAAAGGAAGTCACATCCAGAGCTCAAACAGCCACTCCTCGAATCCCCAGCCAATCACACAAGTTGACGTTCTGTGCTTGTGGGTCATGTTTGCTAGTTATATTTTAATGGCGCGGTCGAACAGAAGTGATTCATTTATGCACCGCCCGACTACGATTTTACTTCTATGTCATCATTGATGGAGCAGATAACAATGATAGTTATACCAATTGTTATGTTTCAGCAGCTGTCAAAGTTACCAGTGACATCCCGTTGTCAAAACATTCAGTAAAGTTTGCCATTTCATCATGCATCGTGTTACTAGATGGAGTGAAAAGTGACCGCCTTGGGAATTAGAGGAATTAAAAAAAAATTTTTTTAAATGTTTTTTTATATTATTCAATATAGTCACCTTTTAGTTTGATACACTTATTCCAGCGATTTTCCAACTTCTTGATCCCGTCCGAAAAGTAATTTTCCGGGAGGTCTGCAAAATACTCCTCCGTGGCGTCGATGATTTCCTCGCGTGAACTGAATTTTTTATTGATGAGCCATCTTTTGAGGTTTGAGAAGAGATAATAGTCCGAGGGATCCAAATTCAGTTACCAATCGACCTCAAAAGTCCGCCCGATTCCGCATCAGCAAGTCCAAACACTCTTTCGAAGTGCTCTCGCCTTCGTGTTTTTGGTCATTCGCGGCACCCAGCGGCAGGATAACTTTTTCATATGCAGAATATTGCCCAAAATATGGCGTGTGCACTCAGTACTAATCTTTGTGGTATCTGCTAGCTAACGCACCTTCACTTTTCGGTCAGCCAACACCATTTCATGCATTTTTTTGACATTGTCCTCTGTAACCGCATCGGAGGGCCTGCCGCTGCGGACTTGATCGGTAGTGGAGTTGCGGCCACCACGAAACTCTTGAAACCAATATTCGACGGTGTAATCTGACGGAGCATTAGCCCCATAATATTTATCCAACTTTTCTTTTGTTTCCTTCACCGTGTTGCCTCTCAAAAAATAATGTTTTATGAGAGAACGAAAATCGTTTTTGTCCATACTCAACATGATGCCAAACACGTCAAAAACAATCAGCTGTCAAAACAAAACTAAAGACAGTATCGCACTAAAATTTGGCATGTCTGCCTAAATATGAACGGACTTCAAAGCACATAACCTTTTTTGCAGGAGCAGCGCATTCTGGCGGTCAAGGAGGTTACTTTTCACTCCATCTAGTAAGCTTGCCGAACGTGCGGAAATTATTAAAAACAAATCGAAAGTCCGGCTGAGTTGTAAATACGCAACGGGAATTTCGTCGTGAGGTCGGTCGTCATCATGGCTAAAAGTTTGAGCGTAAGTACACTCTCTCGGATCTTAAGCTACCACCCAGAAGCGAAATGAAGAAAACGTAGCCACCGTAGCGGCCAGTATCGAAGAAGACCCAGAAATGTCGATTCGAATTGGGCATCGACCGAGAATCAACCGGGCTTATTTTGCTGTTGGATTTAGGCCTATAGGTACATCCATGTAAGATTGTGCTGACATAAGAATTGAAGTTGAAAGGCCATAGACAATGCCATGAGTTCGCTAATTGGGCGTTAGAAACCTTGGCCGGAGATAGGGACTTTGGCCAAAAAATTATCTTCTCAGATCGGACTAGACCCATTTTTGGCTCAGAGGCTATGTCAACAAGCAAAATTGCCATCCACAAGTGTTCGGCCAAGCATCAATGCATCCACAAAAATTGACTTTTTGATGCATTATCGGACCTTATTTCTTTCGGAATGAGGAAGGAGACACCGTTATCATCAATGGCCTCAGCTATAGAGCTATCTTAACTGACTTTCTGTGGTCAGAGCTCGACAACATCGATATATCTGAGCAACAAGACGACGCTACATGTCATACAAGCGAAGTAACGCTCGAAGTTGTGAAGGGGAAATTTGGCGACTGGTTCATCTCACGACGAGCGTTCATCATTTGGTCCGCGCGATCATGCAATTTGACACCACTCGATTATTTTCTCTGGGGCTACGTCAAATTCTTAGTCTACGCTAACAAACCAACCACTTTGGACGAGCTCGAAGCCAACATTCGACACTCTATTGCCGGAAAAACGCGGCACATATTGGGCCGAGTCATCAAAAATTGCACCGACCGCCCGAAGCACTGCCAGCAAAGCCGAGGTGGCCATTTGAATGATGTGCTGTTCCACACATAATGGCATGAACGTGGCTTCAAAATAAAGCCAGAATCAATTAAATCTCACAGCCATGTTGTTTTATTAGTTGAAAACCATGGATCCGTCCGGATAGGAAAAATGCTATGCACCGATCGTGCCATGCTCTAACTAGTTGACAAGAATGGCCAGAAGATAAACACAATTTATTCATCGTTCAGATGAGAAATAATGTTTGTTCCCGTGATTCTTACTTCTTACTTTAATGTCATAATAGCTAAAGATAGTCTTTTACTTTTGTCATTCAACTAACCCTGCAAAAAAAAGCAACAAGAAGATGCTTTGTCATAAATCTTCTAGTCAGCCGCTCCTTAAGTTCCTGCTACATCAATGATCTTCCGAAATTGTTAACATAATGCTATATCTCATAACAAATCCATCATTTCTATGGTGTCTACTTAGTATTCCCGTCGCTTCCACTCCATTAACTTCAAAATATTCTCATTCTGCCAGTGGCATTTGAATAACAAATCATAGTCAAACAAGTACATGAGGGAAACGAAATCATTTAACAAATCTATCCACGAAAAGAATTTCTAAACGAAATATTTCAGTCAAAACCAAATCCACGACTTTATATTGTGTAAACAATCCTCCAGGCCCAGTAACCACTCCACATCATCGAAAAAAAAGAAACAGCAAAAACTCCCAACCGTAAGTGTTGTATTTGCACTACAAACTACAAGCGGAACATTTGCAGAATGAAAAACGCAAACACTGGAAGCAATAGCCGAAGAAGCTCCACAAATCATCTCACTCACGTACTGAGCCACAGAATTGCTTCCCGATCGTAGCATAAGTCCAGAGTCATAACAATTGTTTGCATAAACCCTGCTCAACCGAAGCTTCGGACGAGCATCAATTAGCCAGTCCGCCAATGGATTACATCGATAGTCTAGAGTTCAAGCCGTTTTGACACGTTTTCTAACGTAAGCGCGGGATCACAGAAAAAGCTCATCACCATGACCAAAGAGAGTTTCTCAGGCCAAAAACGAACCCTCTGCCACATATTACTGACCACTTGTTACCATTCGTTCGACCCAACTGATCGTCAGTTGTTCGTCTGCCATTCAACCGATCGGATTGATCAATACAAAGAGTGTGTATCTACTCGTAAACTAAGAGCGGTTACTTGTGTATCTACGTCCGAATACGAATTTAGGTGAAATTTTGTCGGGGTAAACAATCTAAAATACTTCATTTTCCCATAGATACTATCAGTGCATTGGGTCAGTGACTGATATAATCGCGAAGTGATCTTCATTTGAAATGTGTGCCACATTAAGTTCACAGTTCTGCGGCCATAGTCGTTGCCTCAAATTATCGCGAATAATAGTTGCGGGAGTTTTTGCATCGCTTTACATTGTATCATCACAAGCGCATTTGCTGCTCAATGAACAGCAGCAATATCGGGCAAGGCCGCCGCCGATCATTGCAAATCGATTGGAGCAACGAAGTCCATCCGAGGTTATGGTGGATCTCAGTAATGATCTGGCTTACAAAATACTTCACTTGCACTCGATACTGAACCGAAACAATTTTGCCTTCTCACCAACGGCCTTGATGTGTGTACTGGTCGCTATGTATGAAGGATCAGCTGGACGCAGTTCATTGGAGATGCGAAACGCGCTGCTGATGCCAAATAACCGAGATGTCGTTCGTGTCGGTTATCGTGATATACACCGAAGGTTAAGGGTAAGATTTTAAGTTAGACTACTCAGAGTCTTACATACTAACGATCTAATCGAAAAATGTATCTGTAACTATATTTAGTTTTTAGTTTAAGAATCAGCTAACGTGCATGTGGATGATTATACTGAAAAGAGCATTTTGCCATAGTGATTAAGTGATTGAGTGAATCGCTATTGATAAGTGAATGAGTTTGTCGTTTTTCAAGAGTTTTTGTGTGGAGTTTAGGAGTTTAATAAAAGGAGATCAAGGCAGTTCTAGATTGATGGATTGTGCTTATTATATGTTTGTTTCGGGGCCGCTGTTTTTTTTTTTTGTGTATCTTTGAGTTGGCAAAGCTTTGTTGATCTTGTTTGGGTAACATACTCGTATGAATTGAAAGTGGAGCCTTCGGATACGGATACATGTTTTTGTGTTGGTGCTTCTTCTGAATGTGAGTTATACGGTACACACCCAGGGTCAGTTTTTTACAACACAAAATGGCATACATTTGTGAATAAACTCGTACTTGGTTTTTTTACGTAATGTTCTCATTGATCGCGTTTATAAAAACGCAACTTGGATTACATTGGACCTCTGAAGGAAAATTTATCATTTCCTTCCCATGCACCTCGGCTTATAGATTTGCAATAAGCAACTCTAGCAATGACCGATGGCACTGTATAGGTATTTCTCTGATTTAGTGAAGGATAGGTTGATCTTATTAACTGCCTTTGATCTCTTATTGATTGTCGCTACATTGACAAGTCTCTTCTTCCGTCATGAGCAGAGCTATAATGATAGGATTTTCGATCTTCTACTACAATCACTTTTTAAGCTAAGCCTTCCCAGGGCTTACTTTTGCTAGTTCGAAATCAAATAGAGCGCTTGGAAAGCAGAAGAAATAAGAAAGACAATGCATACCTTGAAGGAAACTTCTGAAGTAAAGTTCGAAGATAGTTAATATGTAAGTTGGGTTGCTGGCTTTTCTTATAGCAGTCGACATAAGTTTCTTAATCTCCTTCGGGACGGATTTCACCTTTGAAATACACTTTCAAGCCTTTGTTCATAAGATCAGCCAGTATCTGCCGAAAATTATTAATTTCTGTCAAAAATTTGACACTATTCACTCTAAGTGTTGTAAGGGCATAACACGTACAACAATTGGATTCGATAAGTCAGAATTTTAACTTCGCAGCTTTGCTTAGCATCATCGGTGTGTGTTTTTTTTTGTGTTTGTTTTTATTTTCTTGTAATGACTCGGGAATTTAGGGTGGACATTGCGAACATACGCGGGCTAAAAAATAATCACTTTTCTGCGTACGTCCACGTCTGTAAATTCAGGCCAGCTGTTTTGGCACTTAGTGAAACACAGGTAGACCCGCGCCCACACTTCTCAGATCACTCTGATCTGAAGCTACCTGGCTACGAACTAGTGCCATTATTCTTCTCTCACCGCGGTCTCATTATTTACGTGCGTAGTGATGTAGCTTACTAAACTCCACCACAATGTAGTGCCTGTTCCAACCCGGAATTCAATTTCATGTGGTCAAAATTCCATCTCCGTAAGCAAATTATTCACTGTTGCTTTATTTACAGAAGCCCCAAATTGGACAGCAACTCGACTTTTAACAAGCTGACTCTATTCACAGAAATGTATCCCTGTATCCTCATATTGAAATCGTTATTACGGGCGATGTCAATACACACAATTCTGATTGGCTTCGACATTCTGGACAGACAACACCCGAAGGACGGTGTATTAAGATCTTCTCCAGCTTGTAAATGAGCCAACGCGAATACCAGACGCTGATAGTCATATCGCCAACACCCTGGATTTGTTTTTAACTTCTCGATAAGTACTCCGTTGATGTGGTCTCCCCTCTAGACTCGTCAGACCATTGTGTCATATCAGCTAATTTCTCGTACACCCACCACACAATTAGAGAAAAGATAACTAAAAGAACCGTGTGGCAATACGAGATAGCCAATTGGAGCGGACTGAACACCTACTTTAGGAAATTTAACTGGTCGTTATGTTTCCTCGATAGCGACGTGGATGCCGCTGCTGATATGATCACTGACACTATTCTCTTCGGAATGAGATCCTTTATCCCTCATCGGACGAAGAGTATCAGACCGAAAGAAAAGGCATTGTACGGCTCGAGCTGTAAAGAGGCTTTTAGGGTTAGAGAAATGTTTTTTCGGTCCTTCAAGACCAATCCGACAAAGGAAAACCGAAAAAAGTTTAAACGAGGCAAGAATGACTACACCGTCTTTCTCAAGAGTGTGAAATTTCAATTCGACCAAAAGTTGAGGCAAAGAATAGTACAATATCCCAAAGGTAGTCAAAAACATGAGAAATTCTGCCTCATCCTCCATCCCAACGCTGATCTACAATGACATTCCAGCTGTCTGCTCTTTGGACAAGGCCAATCTGCTTGCTGCACACTTTGCGGCCAGCTCGACACTCCCAGTTTGTGCTCTGTCCCCGATTACATTTGAGTGCGTCGAATCTTCAATGGGACGAATCCACTTTCGCACTCGTGTAGTAGCAAGAGTATTCAAAGATCTTAACATCCACAAATCCGCAGGTCCAGATGGCATATTTCCCCTTCTTCTGAAGAGGTGTTCTTCCTCGCTGGCAACACCACTGCGTACGCTTTTTCATCAATCCTACTCTTTAGGACTCTTTCCGAGCAGATGGAAAACAGCATTTGTCCAGCCCGTCCCTAAAAAAAGGCGAATCTTCTTCTCTCTCCTCCTACAGACCCATTGCACTTACATCCCTTCTCACCAAGGTCATGGAAACGCTGATAAACCGTTAGCTCAGAAATATCGCGAAACACGAAAACTTCTCAATGACCGGCAATATGGTTTTCGTAGCAACAGGTCCGCTGGTGATTTGATGGCATGTCTCACCGAAAAGTGGAGCCAAAGCGTATATCAATCTGGCGAAAGGAAGAAAGTTGCACTTGATATTTCTAAGGCATTTAACAGAGTTTGGCATCAGGCTCTTTTGTCGAAAATGCGTGCTTTTAGGATCGATGACTCTCTTCTTCAATAGATTAGAAATTACATTTTGGAACGTTCAATTCAAGTTGTTGGTTGGACATTCACAAAATAAATGCTGGTGTGCCCCAGGGCTCCGTTCTGTGTACGACACTCTTTTTAATTTTTACCAATGATCTCTTGTCTGCCACTTCTAATCAAATATATTCCTTTGCAGACGAGTGTACTCTCTGCTTTTCATATTTGTTTTCGGACTCACGTCCCTGCTCTTCGGCTGTAGAACGGTAATGCCAGCGTATGCTAAGCTCATTAAATTCCGATATAAGCAGCATAAGCAATTGGGGAACTATCAACAGAGTGGAATTTAATGCTTCCAAAACACAATACTGTCTGCTGTGAAGCGAAATTTACATACCGAATGGCACTTACATCGTCGAAACCGAAAAACTTTCCATTCTCGGTGTGTGTCAATGACAACTTACGTTGGAATGACCACATACTCTATGTCGCCAAAAATGCTGCGAGATGTCTTGGTTTTCTCAAACGATGTAAGAAATACTTTTCCCCTTCTGATCTGGCCTCAATATATAAGGCATTCATCCGCCCAAAATTGGAGTACAATGCTCACATCTGGTCAAGTGCGCCTAAAACATCTCTGCATCTGCTAGACCGGATTCAAAACGATGCGAAAAAACTCATAGCTGATACCAATATCACTCAGGCAATGGACACCCTCGAACACCGACGAAATGTCTCGTGTCTCACTTTGTTTTATCGCTATTTCCACCACCAGTGCTCCATAGAAATCACCAGTAGCATTTCGCCCCTTCAAACCTTTAACCGTAACACCCGTCTCGCTATGAATGCTCATCAGTATACCCTCAAGCTCACTTTCGGACGTACTCTGAAATATCGTAATTCATTCCTAAACCGAGCAACTCGCTTGTGGAATGCCCTGCCGAGCAATCTATTTCCTAGTCATTATAACATTCAGACATATAAAACCAGCGTACATCGGTACCTATCCTTCTTTCCTCCCTAAATTTCCTTCGCCCGCGTTGTGTGCAAACATTTTGAGGGTACCTTAACCCCTTGAGCGCGCGCTAGTTTGTAAAACATAAAAAAAAAAAGAGTAAGTCATCCCTAAAGAGCAAAAGCAACGTTCAACTCAAAGTTTCAGTTTTGACAAGGCTTATAACTTACATTAGTAAACTAGGTTTCTGTGGACGAAGACTTACCACGGGAGCTTTAGTCGTGCAAAGTAAAGCAAGTTTTTTTTTTTTTTATAATCGGCGCGCGCTCAAGGGGTTTTTGTACCCTTAAAATGTTCGTACACAGCGCGGGCGAAGGAAATTTAGGGAGGAAGAAAAGACAGGTACCGATGTACATTGTTTTTAAATGTTTGCAAGTGTTTTGCGGTGTTCTCCATTTCTACAGCAGCATCACAGAAGGTGTTGTCACCAATGTGAACCACACTTAGGTGCTTAACAAAAGTTTCTTGAAGGCGCAAAAAAACAGTTTACAGTCTTTGGCTAGGGATCAGTTGATTGACATTGACTTTTTAGACAGGTCCAGCTGCACTCGTTTGATTTGCCTACAACCAGGAGAGTCATGCCACATCCGGTTCTATCCAGTAGAAACAAAACTTTCAATGAAAGCCTTTACAGAGAACGCAAGAGCTTACGTTCGATACGGAATCAAGTTCTGAGTCTTGCTTATCAAGTTCTTATTTTTTGCGATCCCATTGTGAGCTGAACTAAGGCGAGACTCAGTGAATTTAGCCTTCCGACCGCATTTAGAAAAGCTTTGCATCCTCGAACTAACTTTTATGTGATTAGAGTGTTCATACAAGTCTTTAAACTAAAGGGTGACCAGATCAGAACGATAGAAAAACAAATTTAAATAAAACAACAACGCAGCATAGGCGTAGCTGGCAGTGCTTCAAGCGGTCGGTCCGATTTTTGATGACTCGGCCCAATGTGTGCCGCGTTACTCCGGCAATAGCGTGTCGAATGTTAGCCTCGAGCTCGTCCAAAGAAGTTGGCTTGTTAGCGTAGACTAAGGACCTTCCGTAACTCTAGAGAAAATAATCGAGTGGTGTCAAATCGCACGATCGCGGCGGCCAATTGATGAAAGCTCGCCGTGAGACGATCCGGTCGCTAAATTTTTCCTTCACAACTTCGAGCGTTGCTCCGATGTAGCGCAGTCTTTTTGGAACCACAGCTCGGATATAGCGATGTTGTCGAGCTCTGACCACAGGAAGTCGGTTAACATCCCTCTATACCTGGATCTAGTTGGGGCTTAATACCCAAAAGAGTGTACTCACGCTCAAACTTTTCCACGATGGGACGAATTGCCTGCACACAGAAACTATGAGGACGACCGACCTCACGACGAAATTCACGTTAATAATTTCCGCATGTTCGGCAAGCGTAAAACGATGCACGATGAAATGGCAAGCCTTATTGAATATTTTGACAGCTGAATGTCATTGGTAACTTTGACAGCTCCTGAAACATAACAATTTGAAAAACTTTCATTGCTATCTGGTCACCCAGTACTGCTTGATTGTCGCTACAGAGGCCTTCCAACTATTTACGAGTGAATACTGTTTTGTGCCATCAAGATTGCGTAGTTTCTGCTTAGAAGATAGGTACAAGTTTACCTCATTTGGAATAAAGAGTAAAGTTTCTCGCTTTTCACGACAAGGGTAACGCTGTACCATAAGGTTAATCTGTCTTTAAGTTATCAATGAATTTCTGAATACATTCCTCTTATACCACAGGTTTTTCTCTGAAACCGCTCATGAGTACAGGAAAAGCCAATTTCGTATTTTCGGAGTAACTGGAATTACGAGTACCATGCCAGTCAGACAAAGTGTCCATACGATAGACAGGCCGTCTTTTGAATGAAGTCTGGTGAAAGCAGCAGTTTCCTATTTCTCGTGAGAAAAAAACAACCTCAGTTTTAAGGATAATTTAGGAAAAGCCTGTTCCTCGTGCACCGATCATCAATTATGTAGAGGCTTGCCTACGCATTAGAGCAGAAAATTGTCAGGCATGATCTAATAGACAATTCAGCTACATCATCTGCATGAGCCTGAACGTGAACATTTGAACTATTGAGAACATTAAGCAAATAGCCCTTCGAACAATCCTAGGTTTCTATACTGCAACTACAGTCAGCATCCGTAAAGAAGGTTATTTTCAGTAGAAAAATAAGTGATGCGTCTCCGCCGTCACATGTCGTCAAAACTTGGATTGTCAAGGAAATGCTTAATATCGATAAAAACCCCAGCGCGTACTGCTTTTCCCCGTGTGTGTGCCTTTAATTTTGATTACCAGTCTCGCAATATCATCTGTTTCCGTTGGCATGGTGCATCTTTGACAGAGGATGCATGCGTCAAGCTGGCTGCTCTGTAGCAGGAAGAAAATCAGATGGTTCTGAAGCGCCGTGACTAGTCACCGGTTTTCGGTATGAGAGCCAGTGTCAGGCTAGCTGTGAAAATTCTCTTCAAAGTTTTCCAACAGTACCCGATGACTAGTAGCACCTTTTGGACACATCAGTGCATTTATTGGGTTCATCCGCCAACTTAACCGATAAAAGATATCATCTACTCCGAAATGTGTTACTTAGTCCAATTGCAGTTAAAGTGATAGGGGTAAGTTGTAAGCTGGATGTAGTTAGCTGCTTGGGAAGTGAGTTTCGAGTTTCGACTCATTCTGGGTGTACGGTGCTGTGGTGAGGGCCGCATCGGACCCATTCTTACTATGCCTAATGACGATATTACCCATACAATTCCTGATTTGACAGGTTATAATACTGATTACAACAGACAAATTTATTCACCAGTCAATGTGTTGCCATATCTGTCACATTTGATGAAGTTTGACCAATGAAGGCATGACCAGGAAAGATCATTCTGATGTATCAAATCAGATGCATGCTTGTTACGCCATCGGTAAAGACGTGCAAATCATGAAGGCTGTCGTCGGTAAGAAAGCTCTCACACGTGAGATTTCCTGCACTTGGAGTTCTTGAGCAAATTCGAAAATAACTTTATCTCTCAGGGTAATTATGAAAACCGCACAGTATTTGAGTCGCTCGACATCGGCTGGCAGTTGCTGCGTATCTCCTCCGAGGAAATACTTAAGCGAATTGTGGCTTCCATCCTCGCGGAATTCTACACAAGAGATTCCCACCATTAAGCGCAGCACAATACCAATCCTTCACCAACCAACCAAAAACAATCCTTTAATTGTTAAAAATTGCTGTAAAATATAACATGATTCTTGTTCTAAAAAAAAACAAAAACCAAACGGTCGAAGAAGATCTAAAATAGAATGAACTATCGGATGCGCTCGAACAGGTTCATGATTTTTACTGCGATTACAAACCTGATCTCCTTGATGCAATTTTAAAGTTGCCTCCAGTCCTAGACAACACGTCCGATGCTACTACCAGTGACGATGACAATCGACAGGGATGCAGGGACAACAAGTTGCGATTGCGGTGATTCCATGACTTATTTGTATCTCTCATACTCGTACATACCAATAAGTCACTCGCAGATGTGCAAAAGTTTCATTATCTAAATTCCACCGTGAGGGGTGAAGCGGGGAGACTTCTTCAACATCGACAAGGAAAATTACGTGCGGGTATGGGACATCCTCAAGGAGCGCTACGATCATTAAGAGAGTTTTAGTCAACATTCAACTCAAATTATTATTTGGGCAAAGGGTACTTGGTTTGCCGGTTTGGGTATCTTGGTTTGCCAGTAAGTCAGTTCGATGTAATTGTCATTTTTGTTGTTCTCTAAAAATTAACTCCTCATACGCAAAAACTCTGGGAGGAAATGTTGGGCGTTTCCAAAGAATTACCTAAGTTTAGAGATTTTGTTGAATTCCTTTTGCAATGTCGTTTTCGTTCCTTTGAAGCTGTGGAGCAACAAGCTGGTGATAATAACGGGTGACCACATAATAAACGGGTAATTGATAATTTTTCCAATTGTTATGTTTCAGCAGCTGTCAAAGTTAGCGATGACATCCAGCTGTCAAAATATTTAGTAAGGTTTGTCATTTCATCACGCATCGTTTTACGCTTGCCGAACGTGCTGAAATTATTAAAAAATATCGAAATTCCGGCTCAGTTGTAAATACGCAACGTGAATTTCATCGTGAGGTCGGCCGTTAACATGACTTCAGTGTGTAGGCACACTAGAAATGCCGCACCGTGGAAAAGTTTGAGCGTGAGTACAGAGTACATTCCTTTGGATCTTAAGCCACCGACCAGACAGATATTGGTGCGAAATGAAGAAAACATAGCCACTGTAGCGGCCAGTACCGAAGAAGACCCATAAATGTCGATTCGGCGCTGATCAGCTGAATTTAGTATCGCCAGAGTGTCAACCCGGCTTATTTTGCTGTTGGATTTGCGCCTACATAAAATTATGCTGACGTAAGAATTGAAGCCGAACGACCATGGACAACGCCGTGAGTTCGCTAATTGAGTGCTGGAAATGTTGGCCGGAGATCCGGATTTTGAGCCAAAAAATCATCTTCTCGGACGAGGCTCATTTTTGGCTCAGCGGCTATGTCAACAAGTAAAATTGCCATTATTGGAGCGAACACAATCCACAAGTATTCCGCCAAGCATCAATGCATCCACAAAGATAGTCTGTTTGGTGTGGTTTATAGCGTGGCGGCATCATCGGACCTTATTCATTTCGAAATTTGGAAGGAGATACCATTACCGTCAATGGTATCAGGTATAGAGCGGTATTAACCGGCTTTCTATGGTCAGAGCTCAACAACATCGACATATCCGAGCTGTGGTTCCCACAATACGGCGCTATATACCATATAAGCGGCGCAACGCTCGAAGTTGTGAAGGGGAAATTTGGCGACAGGGTCATTATCTCACGGCAAACCGCCGTGATCATGCGATTTGACACCACTCGATTATTTTCTCTGGAGTTACGGCAAGTGCTTAGTCTACGCTAACAAGCCAACCACTTTGGACGAGCTCGATGCCAACATTCGACATGCTATCGCCGGGATAACGCCGCACATAATGGACCGAGTCATAAAAAATTGGACCGACCGCTTGAAGCACTACCAGGGATGCCGAGGCGGCCATTTGAATAATGCGCTATTCCATACATAATGTCATGAATGTATTGGGTTGTATCACATGAAATGTCCGATTTTATAGTAAAAATTTAAAAGCCAATATTATTTTTCCGTAAATTTTTATTCAATCAAAATAGGATCCGTTGGCATCTATGACATTCCTTCAGCGTAATACAAGGTCAAATATTCCTTTTCCGTAGAAGTGCTGACTTTTTGAGGCAATGAAATCTTCAAAAGCTTTTATGACTTCTGCTCGGTTTCGGAAGACCTTCTGCCGGTAAAATGAATCCAGATTGCGAAAAAGATGGTAATGCGTTGGGGAAATATCAGGAGAGTACGGTGGTTGCGTAAGAATTTCAAATCCCAACTGCAACAGTATTTGCAACGTTGCTTGTGAGGTATGGGGTCTAGCATTGTTATGCAAAAGGATCGGACCGCGCTTTTGACCAACGCATGTTGCTTTTCAGCCAATTTGACGTGCAATATGTCGATTTCCTCACAACATTTGATGACGTTTATCGTTTCTCCTGATTGAAGAAATGATAAGTGGATTGGTCCTTTCGATGTCCACCAAATTGTCACCATAACCTTTTTTGGGGGAAGATCGGGCTTGGGGTTGTGTTTTCGTTCGGTTCATGGGGTACCCACTTATCGAGTTTCTTCACCTTTCCTATGAGTGAAAGGTGCCGACTCATTGTCATTGGGGATACTCCCAAGCTTTGAGAAATCTCCTTCACCGATTTCGAAGGGCCCGCATCCACGGTTCCTCTTAAAACATCGTCGCCAACTAACGTTTCCGGCTTCCCACTGATGTTCACCTGAGAACTTGTTATTTCTGACCGAGCGAAAATCGGACATTTCATGTGGTACAACCCAATAGAACTTGCAAACGTAGTCCACATGGATTTAAATAAGAGCCATCATATTCTCATTATGTTGGTAAAACTTTCGATTGGCGCACGACAAACTCATAGAAAGTTTGGAATAAGATGCAAAATAGCGACATGGATAAAAAAAACAACTTGACAGAGAGAACACCAAAAATAAAGATATCCAATGTGAATAGCGGTGAGAAGCAGAGCAAATACGGTGTCCCACAAGGCTCTAAACTATGACTAGTTTTATTCATTCTCTTTACAAATAAACTACTGCGGATATGTACGAAATCAACGGCATTTGCATTTGCAGATGATATCGCCATTGTGGAGCCTTAATATTGTAATAACCTTAATGCAGAAGGAGTTTGACAAGTTTTCAATTTGAAGTCACGACAACAGTTTAGTGATAAACTCTGTCAAGACCATGTGGATCATACACACAAACTCCACAGCCATCAACAGCCGTATTAGAATTTTTTCAGAGAAACGAGAAACGAAATTGTCCAACAACAATTAGAAGCGAAGCCATTGAAGTAGTCAGAAATATTAAACACCTGGGAATTATCATAGATGATCACGTATTTGTTTATTTATTTATTCAGAATACCTATGTTATATGGAGCGCTAGAATATTAAGAATGAATCTTATAACTTTGTAATAGCTAATTAAAATATTTGTTGTTTTAATTTATTTTGGTTAGACTATCTGTCTAATTTAATTTATTGATTTGATTTCTAGGTCAAAAAGAGACTAGAAAATTATCTACTTCAAAAGGTAGGATACGACACGATAGCTATGAAAAATCAAAACAGAAAACAAATGGTATTAACTAGATTAACAGAAAAAAAATCAATTCTTTTGATTGGACAGGAAGTGCTGCAATTCTTTTTTAAACTCATATACCACCTTGATCAAAAATTTTCCGGAATTTATTCAGAAAACTAAAAATACAAGTTTATTCATCTAAATCTATATTGTCCCCTTTAAAGTAATCCCCATCGACTGCAACACACTTATGTCAGTGCTTGATCCAATCCTCGAAACATTTATTATATTCGGTTTTCGGTATGTCAAATAGTGCTTCCTGCGATTGAAAAGAAAGAAGGCACAGGGAGCCAAATCAGATGAATTCGGTGGCTATTGGATGGTACTGGTATTTGTTGCATTTTTCGTCAAAAAATTACGAATAATGATGGCACTGTGCGACGGTGCGTTATCATGATGCAAAATCCACGAGTTTTCTGCCCACAATTCTGGTCTCTTTCGGCGAATGGCTTCACGCAAACATCTCATAACGCCCAAATAATACTCTTTGTTTACTGTCTGACCTTTTGGCAAAAATTCATGATTTACTACACCGTTATAATCCATGAAAACCGTCGGCATTGCCTTCTTTTTTGACTGAAAACGACGTGGTTTTTTCGGTCTCGGCTCATTTGGTGATCCCCATTCACTTGCCTGATATCTGGATTGCGTGTCGTACTCATAAACCCACGTCTCGTCTCCAGTAATGCTCCTTTTGATGAATGTGGGGTCGGATTTAGCCTCGCAAATCATCTCATTTGCGACGTCAACACGGTCTCTTTTTTGCATGAAATTGAGGTCTTTTGGCACCAACTTTGCTGCTACACGACGGAAACCCAAATCATTAACCAAAATGTATTGGACGGATCCATAGGCAATGTTCTCCGCTATCCCTCTGATGGTTAATTGGCGGTTATTGACCAACATTCCTTTTACTCGACGGTTTTCAATGTCGATGGTCTGCCACTGCATTCTTCATCTTCGATTGACGCACGACCACTTTTGAACCGCTCGTGCCACTGGTAAACGACCGTTTTCTTTAGAGAATCGTTGCCGAAACACTTTTCCAACATTTCCAACGTTCGCGCACCATTAAATCCGTTTTTTACGCAAAATTTAATACTCGTACAAGTTCGTTGTTGCAAATTTGAATCCATTTCTAAAATTGGAAAAAATCGCCAACACACACATGGATAGATGTGCTGTTGGCTACGTAACTCTTGCAAATGTCAAGCTATGATGCTAAGATTTAGAGGAAATGTCAACAACAGATTTACCAACTTACCAAAAAAAAAACAGAACTCAAATGGGAACAATGAGAGCGCCACACGGTGGTTTCCCCCGGGAAGTTTTTGATCAAGGTGATATATCGCTTTGTCCTCACACAGAGTTTAGTAGTGAATTTCAAAGACAGATGGCAACACTGAAGAATTGCCTCTCAGATACATATATGATAATGAAATCCCGATATGATAAGAGGGGTAGATCTATTTGATGCTGGAAATTGTAAGTCGTTGTAGAGATAAGAAGACTGCCGTGTTTTGAGGATGTTGAAAAGAAAAACCAAAGTTCGAAATTTAAGATAGTTTTCGAATGGCATGCCTAAAAGGTTTATGGGAAAGTGTGAGACGTGATCATATCTTCTAAGCCCATGAATACTCGTATATCGAATAGTGCTATTAAAAGCGTGTACATACTGAATTTTCATGTAAATACAATACTTAATCACAATTTCCAAAGATAGGAACTACTAATGATTTTACCAGCATAATTCGTGCATTCAGTTGGGCCGCCTCTAGGGTTCGCAAAACGTCATAGGCCCTCCCTACAATGATTTTTATGTAGTCGTACCATGTTAAAAGTCTATTAAATATAACTCCCAAGCTCTTAAATGTATCCACAAAATCAATGGTGGAGTTAATTAAAATGATTTGCGGGAAATATGATAGGTCCAATTTTGTTCCAGAAATAACCAGCCATTTTGACTTATTAGGGTTCAATGGCAAACCGTTTTTCAAAGACCAATCAAATATACAATTAAGGTCGCGATGGATTTTAAGGGCACAATTTTCGATAAGACCTAATGGGCAGCTCTGATAAATTTGGACAACATCAGCATAAATCTCTGTTGACGAATATACAACTAAATCTGGTATATCGTTTATGTTCAATGAAAATAAGAGAGGGCATAGAATTGATCCTTGAGGTACCCCTCGAGTTAAGTTGAGGAAATCAACAGCTACGGCCTGTTTTCTATTGTTAAAATTGGACGAAACCAATTTAACAGTTGACGAAGAAAAACCGAAGAAGTGGCGCAGATTTTTGCAGAACAAGGTATGGTCAACAATATCCATTGCTTTAGAAAAGTCGAGAAGTATCAAAAAGTCAACTTCATCTTTGTCTAAACTTGATCTTATATCTTCAACAACTTTCATAAGAGCAGTTGTACAAGTATGTTTCGCACGGAAGTCCGACTGTACGTGTGCCAGCATTCTGTTGCGAGAAAGATACCCAACCAGTTGCTTTTGCATTATCCGCTCGCATACTTTGGAGAGAAATAGCAGAATTGAAATTGGTCGAAATTCATCTGCTGTTATGGGCAATTAATTCGTTCCTTGCCTACACCTAGATGTCGTAAGTTCCTCCCAAGTTTTCACTTCGCATGACCATATTAATCGACTTCGTCTGCAACTGAAGAATCCAGAATTGGCGATGACATAACGAGTGCGTCATTTTTTATGTTGGTATGTAAACATTGAATTACTTTGACATTTACAACTGATTGACTTGATTAGACACGTTTTTGAAACGTCAATTCAGTACAATTTTAACCATGAATCGCTTCACACCGAAACAAGGCGTGACGCTGTACATTGAAAATACTCCTTCAGCTGTTAATGTGCATATCGTCGAAAATATCGTGGCCAACAAGCACCGTCTGACAACACTATTCGTCGTTCGGTATCGAATTTTGTTGAGCGGGAGATCGTCGACATGCCGTTCATCAATGCTCAAGACGTTCCAATGAACTGGTTGAAGCGGTAAGAAAGAGTGCTGCCGAGAACACACGTGTGTATGTACTATCGTCACCCCGCTCAACATTTTGGCGTTAGTGGAACCAACTTGTGGCGCGTTTTGAAGGATGATTTGCATTTGTTTCCGTATAAAGTGCAATTGACTCAAAGAATATTGCCGACAGACCGTCCACGTCGCTTAGAATACGGCCAAACAGTCGTTCGAATGGTTGACACTGAACACTGATTTTTGGAAGCAAATTTTGAGGACCGACGAGGCCCACTTCACAATTTTTGGAACCGTTAACAAGCAAAATTGCCGCATTTGGGGAACGGTGAATCCACATGAGATTAATAAAACACCATTGCATGATCAAAAAGTGACTGTTTGGGCCGGCGTTTGCGCCAAAACCGTCATTGGGCCATTTTTCTCCAGAGAAGACGAAACAGTGTATGGGAATCGATATCGGTGGATGTTGACTCATTATGTCTGCTACAAATGTGTGGAAAAGGTCTAGGCGGTTACTGGTTTCAACAAGACGGTGCGCCATGTCACACTGCAAATCAAACAATGCAGTTTCTGTAACGAAAATTGCCTGGACGCGTGCTGTCAAAAAATGACGACATTGACTGGCCACCCAGATCTCCAGATTTGAACCCTCCGGACTTCTTTTTGTGGGGTTATTTGAAAAGCAAAGTGTACTCCAGCAAGCCGCAGACCATTGACGAGCGCAATGTATTAGGTTGTACCACATGAAATGCCCGATTTTCGCTCAGTTGGAAATAAGAAGTTCTCGAGTGAACATCTGTGCCAGAACGTTAAATTTTCTTTTTTTATAAAATAAAGTGGTACTTATCCTTGACGTATGAGAATTTTAAGGTTCGTTACAAGTACCGTTATTTTTTTTTTCTGGGAATTATTTACCATGCTGTCGTTGAAGATATAGCGGTAAACGAACGCACTATACGACGTTGGCTTGGTAAGATTCGTTCGGGAGATTTCAGGATCGGTAATGAACCACGTGGGAAGCCGGAAACGTTAGTTGACAACGATGTTTTAAGAGCAACCGTGGATGAGAACCCAACGAAATCGGTGCAGGAGATTACACAAAGCATGGAAGTATTCCCAATGACAATAAGTCGGCACCTTTGGCTCATAGGAAAAGTAAAGAAACTCGATAAGTGGGTACCCCATGAACTGAAAACTACCACGGCGCCTGGAAATCTGCCCATCGCTTACATTAAGAAACCAAACTGAACCGTTTTTGCACCGAATAGGCACTTGTAATGGAAAGTGGATACTGTACGATAATCGTAAAAGATTTGGGCAGCGGTTGGATGCAGATGAAAAACCAAAGCACACCCCCAAGTCCGATCTTCACCCAAAAAAGGTTATGGCGACAATTTCGTTGACATCGAACGGGCTAATCCACTTTTCATTTCTTCAACCAGGGGAAACGCTATCAAATATTGTGAAAAAATCGACAACATTGCATCCCAAATTGACTGAAACTGCGTTGGCCAATAGACGCGGTCCGATCCTTTTGCATGACAATGCTAGACCCCATACCTCACAAGCAACGTTGCAAATACTGTTGCAGTTGGGATTTGAAATTCTTACGCAACCACCGCACTCTCCTGATATTTCCCCAACGCATTACCATCTTTTCCGCAATCTGGATTCATATTGCCGGCAGAAGTCCTTCCGGAACCGAGGAGAGGCCATAAAAGCCTTTGAAGATTTTATTGCTTCAAAAAGTCAGCACTTCTACGAAAAGGAATATTTGAAAAAGGAATGTCATAGATGCCAACGGATCTTAGCTTGATGGAATAAAAATTTACGGAAAAATAATATTGGCTTTTAAATTTTTACTATAAAATCGGACATGTGGTACAACCCAATGCATCACTCTTGGGAGCAATTTATCGTTTCCAAAGTTGCTTAGTTTTGCGTCACACTTATCTCATAAGTGTCATCGAACTTGATCATGTTGAAATCAAGACGTGACGCTCCCCCAGTATTAAAAATATCCGAACATTCCGAGACTCACTATGGAATCGTATATATACGCCAGAAGCTTTCTCTATCAGATAGCCCTCATCCTCTCTTCAAACTCTGTACAACCATTAACATTCAAAGGGTTACCAGCCACAGGCATGGCACAACTGCTGTGATGGGTTTCATCACCCCCACGAAACCTCCTTTTTGAAATGCCTACGAAGCACCGCTCCGTAGAAGAATGGGAGCAGCTCCTGCGTTTTACGAACAAAAGATGAGCTCAAGAAGTGCTTGATCGAGGAGATGGAAAAGTGAAAATATCGTGTCAGGCCAAGAAGTCCTGAATAGAAACCGATAGAGATGAACAAGTAAATCGAGTAATGAAGGCTAAGGATATGTAAAAACAGACTGCTAAACGGCGATAATAGAAGGATTAATGTTATTGCTCTGGAATATTCGCGAGAAAGCTCCCTGTACTTTCAAGGCTTTTTTATATACATATGTAACCCAAGTGCTTTTCGTAGCGCAGTTTCTTCCAATCCGGAGGAGATGAGCCAATCTTTTATCAGAGCAATTGATTTATTTTACATGATTCATTTCATGAATCTGTTTGGTTACTGTGACGATGGCAATGTGGTCGACGAGTCCAATTATCGCTACTCTCTTGACCAAAGCTGGACCTGAATCGAAGAGCTTGATCTTCCCTATCATAGGTGTCATCACAGAACTATGTCTTTTAGAGAAACATGAAGGCTTGGTTTTTACTAGTGACTTCTGCATAAGCTGCAGGAGAAGGGGAGACAATATTCCACCTATTCTGTACAAGCTCATCTCTCTCCCAAAGAATGAAACTCTACTTAGGAGTCGTCTTCTACAATGACTTAGGGGATCTAAACAATATAGACGTTAACGATCTCCTACGCTTCGTCTGAGGCTCAAATTGGTTCCAAAAGTAGAAGGATCATGGATACATGTGGCGCTACAATGGGCCAATAGGCTTAAATAGATTGATTTTCCCAACCTAACACTACCCTCCAGCATTAGTCATAGGACTCCGTCATACATTATGTTCCATACTAGTGGCCCTAGAACCGATCCCCGTGGGACTCCTGCAGTGGCTTTGTATTTTACACCTTCATTGCATTGTCTCGGTTATTGAGATAGTTTGTCACTATCCACAGCAAATTGCACGGTGTGTCCATCCTAGCAAGTGCCCGTTTTATGGATAACCAAAACGCAGAGTTAAAGCATTTTTAACGTCCAGCGTAACTACTGTACACTACTCCTTTGTGTAGTAAAGTCAACTTTCTCCCACAATGGCACTCTTTGCGATATCGACTACTGTTCGTATGGTATCAACTTTTCTGAAGCCAAATTTGTTGTCTGAGAAGGCTCCTTTCTATTCTGCTGCTGCTAACAGTCTACCATCATCCTCTTGTAAATCTTTCCCATGATGTCCAAGACACATATTGGGCAATAGCAAGATGGCTTCTTTCCTTTTGGTAGCAGAACCAAATGCAATGTTTTCCATCTTTCGGGAGAGGTTCCTTCTTCGAGCCATTTTTGCATTATTGCTATGAAAAGGTTTGGTCTCTTTTGACAACTTCCCCTATTGGTTTATTCGGGATGCCGGCATGTCCTATCTTCACTTATCTCACCGCATACCCTTAGCAACACCACGAGGGTGATCAGTGGGATATCCTCTGAACTGACTTCTCTTATGAAGTTTTTTTTTTTTTTTATAATTTGCGCGAACTCA
Source organism: Volucella zonaria (assembly GCA_963966105.1). Taxonomy (NCBI): domain Eukaryota; kingdom Metazoa; phylum Arthropoda; class Insecta; order Diptera; family Syrphidae; genus Volucella; species Volucella zonaria. Next base: position 28,418,566 of record OZ014530.1, on the reverse strand, counting down.
AGGGACTTAAGCACCCTTAAAATGCTCGCACACAGCGCGAGCGAAGGAGAATCAGGGAAGACAGAAAGAGAGGTGCCGGTAAGCGTTGGTTATAATGACTAGGAAATAAAGAGCGAGGTTTTCCGTAAGCGAGTTGTATGGGTTAGGAAGGATTTACGATATTTCAGAGTACGTCCAAAAGGGTATACTGGGCTTGACTGCTTGAGGGTTTGAGGGTATACTGATGAGCATTTATAGTGAGACCGTTGTTACGGTTAAAAGTTTGAAGGGGTGGAATGCTCCTGGCGATTTCTATGGAGGAATGGTGGTGGAAATAGCGTTAAAACAGAGTGAGACATGAGACATTATGTCGGTGTTCGAGGGGTGTCCATTGTTTGAGTGATATTAGTATCACCTATAAGTTTTATCGCACGATTTTGAATCCTATCTAGCAGGTTCAGAGATGTTTTGGGCGCACCAGACTAGATGTGGTCATTGTACTCCAATTTCAGGCAGATAAATCCCTGAAGAAGGGGGTGAAGAATTTCTTGCATCGCTTGAGAAAACCTAGACATTTCGCAGCATTTTTGACGACATCGAATATGTGGTCATTCCAACGTAAGTTGCCATTGACACACATACCGAGAATGGAAAGTTTATCGGTTTCAACGATGCAAGTGCCATTCATGGATAATGGCTGGGTGCTTAAATTTCGCTTTAACGACACCAGACAACATTGTGTTTTGGAAGCATTAAATTCTACTCTGTTAGTGGTTCCCCAATTAGTTATGCTGTTAATATCAGAATTTAATGAGCTTAATATACGGGAACGTCACGTTCTACAGCCGAAGAGCAGGGATATAAGTCCGGGAACGAATATGAAAAGCAGAGAGTACTGTCCTCAGCAAAGGCACATATTGGATTAGAAGTAGCATATAAGAACTCGTTGATGAAAATTAAAAAAACGTGTCGGAGACAGAAGGGAGCCCTTTGGTACACCAGCGTTTATTTTGTGAATATCAGACTTGAAACCATCCAAGACAATTTGAATTGAACGTTCCGAAAGGTAATTTCTAATCCATTGAAGAAGAGTCATCGATCCCAAAAGTACGCATTTTCGACAAAAGAGCCTGATTCCAAACTCTGTCAAATGCCGTAGAAATGGCAAGTGCAACTACGAGGGCGGGTCAATAATTCCGTGCATTTTTGAATTTCTGACCTCTTTACTGAAACAGCAACACTGCTCCTGTCAACAGGCATCAGTCAGTTGACTCCTGTCAAAATTTAAACTTGCTGCGTCAGTTAGTTCGTGTTTGACAGCTATTTTTATCAGACTACTCACTAATTTGAGGAGAAAATGGAAAAAAGTGAATTTCGTGTGCTTATTAAGCATTATTCCTTGCGAAAAAAAACCATTACCGAGACCAAGACTAAGCTTGATAAATACTATGGGGACTCTGCACCATCGATTTCAATGGTAAAAAAGTGGTTTACTGAATTTCGTTGTGGCCGTACAAGCACTGAAGATGCCGAACGTCCTGAACGCCCAGTTGAGGTCTCTACACCCGAAACAATCGAAAAAATTCACGATATGGTGTTGGCCGACCGAAGATTGAAAGTGCGAGAGATTGTGGAAGCCGTAGGGATCTCGCATGGCTCAGTGGTTTCAATTTTGAATGATCACTTGGGCATGAGAAAGCTTTCCGCAAGATGGGTGCCGCGTTTGCTCACAGTCGACCACAAACGCAATCGTGTAACAACTTCACAGGAAGGTTTGGCGTTGTTTAATCGCAATATGGAGGAGTTTTTGCGCTGTTTTGTAACCGTGGACGAAACATGGATCCATCACAACACACCAGAGAACAAACAACAGTCAAAACAGTGGGTTTCTAAGGGTGAATCGGCGCCAAAGAAGGCCAAGGTGGGTTTGTCAGCCAATAAAGTTATGGCGACTGTTTTTTGGGATGCACGCGGGATAATCCACATTGACTACCTTCAAAAGGGAAGAACAATCAATGGGGAATATTATGCCAACTTATTGGACCGATTCAATGACGATTTGAAAAAAAAACGACCTCATTTGGCCAAGAAAAAAGTTCTTTTCCACCAAGAGAATGCAAGGGTGCACACATGTGCAGTTGCCATGGCAAAAATCCATGAATTGGGCTATGAATTGCTCCCTCATCCACCCTATTCTCCAGATTTGGCTCCGAGCGACTACTTCTTGTTCCCAAACCTGAAGAAATGGCTTGGTGGAAAAAGATTTGACTCCAATGATGAAGTCATCTCGCAAACAAAGGCCTATTTTGAGGACCTCGACAAATCATTTTTTTTGGAAGGGATAAAAAAATTGGAGAAGCGTTGGACAAAGTGTATAGAGCTCAAGGGAGATTACGTTGAGAAATAAAATTATTTTTTTATCAAAAAAATCTGTTTTAATCCAAAAGTCACGGACTTATTGACCCGCCCTCGTATCTTGCTTTTGCCAGATTGATGTACGATTTGGTTCCGCTTTTCGGTGAGACATGCCATCATGCTTATGATGTTGCACAAAGCGGCTGATGTTTGCGGGAAAGGGTCCTCTATTATGGATGCTCTTGACGGAGACTTTCGAAGCATGTTGTTTTTCTTTCTTTGATGGCTCTAGTTAAGTAGCGTCTTCCTAGTCTAAGAGTGTCCTACCGTTGTTGGAAATCTGGTCTCCTTCTTACACGCAGCAATTTTCGCCGAGTCTGTAAGCATTTTGCCTCTAGCGTCTTTGTTTTATCCACCGTGGGACCTTCCTGGCATTTGCTCCTTTAGACATTGACGCAACGCAAGCTGCTTTGGTGATAGCTGTGAGATCAGACGCACAAGTTTCCGCTGTTCCAATTAGGGTCGAATCATCATTTAGCATCCCTTCGAAAGATCTATCACTTCATTTTGGGCCCGTAAATTTTGGAAGATGATCTGGTTTCATCTCTTTGGTATCCATTAATGGTCCACTGATGGTCGCTACGAGAATGTATCTCAGTGACTCTCGACTTGATGGTACCTAATATACATAGAATAGAATTGCTCGCAAAGGTTATGTTGACGATGGAGCCTAATCCCGCTTTCCGTTAAGTGTTAGTCCCACTCACAATAACGAGACTTATTGTTAAGGTAAGATCTGTTTCCGGTAGGGTCTGTCCTTTGTTGTTAGTCAGTCTGCTGCCCCACTGTCTGACCCATGCATTAAAGTCGCCTCATATAACCACTGGGTATCTATGGAGCGCATTCGCGGTCAGATTTTCCAGCATCAGTCGGTATTCGCTGACCACCAAGCCGGGTCTTGCTACAAAAATGGATTCCATTTATGGTATATTTGCGCCCACGAAGCCTTTTATTGCTTCTTGGAAGATATATATAGCGTCCACATGCCAAATCGCTGTCTTTTTTGCTTCGTCACAGATCCAGTTATTATTTTGATCAGGACACTTACATATAGGGCTCACTGTTCATGATAACGACTGCCCGTTCATCCTTTGCCGGATATCCTGAGCTATTCTACAATGGTTCAGGTTTGTTTGTATATATTATCCTCATGATCTTTTGTAATAGCTCTCCGGAAGGCTGGACATCTGCTTCTACCAGCTACGTGCTTTGTATCGCCTGGTTGGACTTTATTGCAGAACATGCAGAACATGGTTATTGGTCGCAGTTCTTCCCTATGTTCCCTTCTATTCACACAGCATGGAGTGATTTTTTGTGATTTTGTATTGTGTAGACAGATGTCCAAATTCAAGGAAAGGTCTTTTCGCGAACTCGGCACAATACACTCTGGTTTTTAGACAATGTAAACATTTTCAATCGCGTTTCCTAATATTATTAAGACACCAGTAACGTATGACCTATTTATTCATATAACCCTCGACATGAAAATGTACTTCGTCGTTAAGCAGTATGTTTCCAAGAGTTTGACATTGCCCTTTCGCAGGTTTCGAGCAAAAGATTTTTAAACTGTTTAAGATGCTGCACGATTTGCAATGCCTATGGATGCAACATATTCGCGTTGACGGATCCATAGAATTTCTGTTGCCATCGTCCCTTCTCTTCTGAACCTTTGCATCCACTACCAGATCAGTTGTGTGCTCGAGCCATCACTTAATCGCCGAACATTGAAGTGAGTGCAAAAATCGCTGATTCACCGCTCTTCAAATTTTATGCACCAAGAACGCGCCTTACGCTCCCAACCAGTGACCAGAGTTTAACTTGAAAATTTTCACTGGACACCCTTTACATCTCGAATACGAAATTCGCTTCTTACTTTGGATTGCTTGCTTCCTGATCTGTGGAGTTTAGTAGCCTTGGACACATGATGTGTAGGTTAAAGCAAAAGTTGATAGCTACACAGACTTCTCATGCATGTGTCAAACAATTTCCGCTTCACTTGACATAAAAAATGTTACAACATTCGCATCAAGTGGTTGACAGTGCATTCTTCTAATGAACACACTTTATCCATATTTCCTTTGAGTGATCTTCCAAGGTGCCAAAGAGATGTCAAATCTGGACAACTGTTTTGACATTTTAAGATATTACATTCGCAAATATTTGGGTAACAAGAAAAAGAAACTATTTGTACGACTTAGGCTATTAACACAAATAGAGAACTGACAAACTTTCACCACTGAGTTATGGACAAATATTTGCTTTGCTCGTGTACTTAAAGAACAAATTCTTTCAGTTGATTGTCCCAATTCGCACCAGTGCGTGTACTTCTTATCAGATGGCGATAATTTAAATGACAAACATAGAACCAAAATTCGTATAACAAGCTTTCATTACTCTTCTAAGTGAGGGCATACAATACATGATCACCTAAAGGTGTTTAGCTTCCAACTATCGTGTATAAGGTGACAGAGGATAGAAAATATTCACAGAAAGCAACTATAGTAGATTTCCACCCCGTCCTCTTGTTTGATTAGAATTTATCACTTTAATCACTAGTAACTACCGTACTTCTTCTGAGAGCTGTGAATTTCTTCAAACCTCTTAGGAACGCCCACACTTTCTCCAGACATCTTGATATCAATAAATCAATTGAAAATTAGGCCACTTATAGCCCGTCATCAATCACTCTTTTTTGCACTGATTTTATTTTCTTCTTCTCGCTTCTGTTTGTTTGGCCATCAATTTAACGCTCAATTTGTGAAGGTCCACTACATGTAGTACCCCAGTAAAAACCGCTCGAAATGAGGTCAGCGAGGCATAAAAACTTATATCGCCCATGCAGTCGAAACCAGCCCACACTGTATTTTGCCTGAAAACCGCTAATAGCCCCTATTAATTGAGTTTTGTTGACAGAAAACTAGAAACACAGGAAAACTCAGTGAGCATAAAAAAAACCAGTTTCACTTTTTGTCACCGCATGCAAACGTAGAAGGGCACTGACATATCAAATCAAAAAAATTCAATTACGACATTGGAGTAAGTTAGACAAAAAAATCAGTTTCATTGTAGTGGTAGAATAATCGACAATTGTTTCTTTTCAAATTAGGCACGTGACTTAGAATCTGACATGGATGACACTGGAGATCATAAATCTGGTACTTGTCACTTCAAATTTGACACAACTTACACTGACAAAAGCGAATTGGTGTATCACTAACGACATTGACATAAGCAACGCCAATACCCAGAAATGTCTAAATTAAACAATAAAACTGTCAACTTGACAAGTCAAATGGCTAATCAAAAATGACAAATGAATTTGACTCATTGACAATGAATATTCTGACATGTTTTCTTTTTTATCTCTCCTTGCAGACCTATTTCTTCGATGATGACAATCCGCTGAAAGGCCTTAGCCTCAACAAAGAAAACGTAACCATCACCCCTGAGTACGAAACGATCTTGAAATTCTACGGCTATGACTTAGGCATGGATATGATCTCATCCACTGCCGCACCAACAACAAATATCCCCACTGAAGAGACAACAACCACGCCAATTCCAACTACGAGTACCACTACCGGTACTACTTACCCAACAACCATGACCACTCCGAAAGAGGAAGAAAAACTCAGCACACTTCCATATGGATTAAGTACAACTCTTCAGCCACCTCCCTTAGAAGAAGAAACCACCACGATCCGGACTGAAACAACCGGGTTTTCTGAACTTCCCCAGTACCAGCCTTCAACACTCGAGCCGGAGAACGATGAAACTACCACCACTTCAATGCCGGAAGAGTCCGGTGAAGTAGTAACAGTACCCGATTCCGAAAACATTCCCGAAGAAGAACGAGCTAATTTCAAGAAATCCAAAGCCAGTGATAAACTTATTTCTCCCATGCTGCCACGAAAATACCTTCCACCTAAATTCACCCAAATCCGAATGACACCGCCTGAGAGGATCCGTCGTCATCTTTTCGGCTTCAAGGATGTGATTCTCACTTTTGTTCAGCCGAAAGCACAATTTTTACATGCACCACCACCACCATCTATTGCCCTTGAAGCAGCACCACCACCAATTCATGTTGCCAGGATTTCTCCAATCGATGTGATCGAACCTCTAGGTCCAATTTCTCCCATTGACGACGCCATACCTCTGCTACCAATCAAAAGCGCCTTCCCACTCGATGTGGAACAAGGCTTCTTACCCTCCTCCAAGCAAGGTCTAAACAGTGAAGTAGTGGATCACATCTTCTATCTCAACAACCAGGACATCATCCATACCACCTTCAAAGTCTACAATTCAGTCTTGTACTACAGATATTTCGAGCACCTGAAAATGTCCATTCTCGAGTTGGAACTCGACTCCACCGATTACAACCTGATGATCGTTCTACCAGACTACGATCTAGATCTGTCAGCAGCAGCATCAACACTTCGACTTGGACCAACTTTGAGAGTTCTCCGGAAGCAGCTGAAGCCACGATGGGTGCAGGCCATCATTCCCGACTTCAAACTCCACGGAACGATGTTTCTCACAAATGATCTTCAAAACGTAAGTAGCTACACACAGATACTCAACTTGTGACAATATTTACAAAAATTCCATCTAGATGGGCATTTGTGATGTTTTCGAACCAAATCGAGCGGATTTCAGGCCGATGACCGATGAGAATGGCATCTACGTCAAACACATTGAGCAAACGATCAACGTCAACATTCGCACTCGACCGATTAATCACCTGAAACGTAAGTACAACTTCACAAGATCATTACATCACCTGTCGTGCAAATTAATTGCATCGGCGGTACTTAAGCCGTTTAATCAAGTGGAATTGGCTAACTAGTGCTAATGGGGGAGGGTAACATCTTAATTTTGGACGATTGCTTGTCTTTATAATTTTTTTTGCAGGCAGTTACGGACCACAAACTCGGCCTATTCAAGTGTCGGTGAACCATCCGTTTATGTTCTTCATCATCGATCGAGATATGGATGTCGCAACGATGGCCGGCCGTGTACTGAATCCGTTGAATGTTCGAATACAATGAGGTGATACGGATAAGTGCAGATACGGATACTTGGATGAGAATACCAGTTGATGCCAATAAATTTAAACGGACGCTATAATGCAATACGATGCAATTAGGAGGAGATAATCGTATGCGAAGCAATTGTACAGAATATGAATAAATCAAAGTGAATTTGAAGAAGCATTTTTTGAATTGTTAATTCTCGTAGATCTTGTGGAGCAGAAAATGGCTTGGAGTCTTTGTATCTTCTTATAATGAAGACTGCTATTGCTCATGTAAGTAGAAAATTGGTAATTTTTTATCTCTGCAGTTGTCGTTCTGAACCTGTGTCTGTAAGCCCATCTGATGGTTATTTTTGTAAATGCCCATATAAAACACTTTGGATGCTCTCCTTGACCATCACGAGAAGTCTACTTTACGAACTAGAAGACTGCTGTTTGTTAATAGGTGTGTTACCCGCTGACTGTCCTAACTTGGGTTGAACCAGCAGGGCAACAATCAAATTCGTAGCGTACAACTCCCAAATCTTACTCATGCAGGCTAAAATGACAAGTGCGTGCTCGAGCAAAAGCACAATACCGTCCTAGGCCGTCATAGGGCTCACAAGCCTATACGGAAGAGATTAAAAAGATGTGACGAACCAACTAATGGCCTTGGATAAAAACGGATTCCCTGCTGACGACCATTAGAGAACAAGTCATGGGGCTCAGGCATGTAAGCAAACGCCTGACCATGATTCGTAAATTTCCCAACAGAGCAGCGAAACGACTTTACCAACGACTACTTTTACGAACTCCTCGACAAATCCCATAAGCAATGCCGTAAATATGACGTGAAAATCGTCCTTAGCGATTTTAATGTCAGTTGGTTGCGGATATCTGTAACAGCGAATGGTGAGGTAGTTTAACGTTGAAGGAATACAATCGCAAGAGACCGCCAGGGCCTTTTCCAATTCAGTTCCCTTATCCTGTCGATGCCCCAGGGTTGAGCGTAAAAAACCTATCTCATCAATACTAAAGAGCAATCAGGGGCCGCCTCTGATGTGCTGAGTTTGAACCCGCCTCCAACAAAGCAACCACTACGAACAGAAAATAATCGAACAACATATGTAGGCTCCTCCGAATAACAGAAAAGAGATCGAGGCGAAAAATATCTCACCGTCAGGCAGAATGGACCATTCAATTGCGATGAAGTAGACAACATTTCCGCCTGATCAATATAAAGTCAGGACAGCAATTTCCTTAGATTCAACAAAGCTGCTGGACCTAATAGCTGTTTATGCAGCATACATTGGGCATACATCAACTCGTCTCCAAAATTTGGGTCGACGAAAGTGTGACCGACGTATGGAATTTCAGCATTGTTTATCCGATCCTAAAGAACGGATATCCCCTGAGCTGCGTAAGTTGTCATTGTCACACATACGAAGTGCCACTCATGGATAATGGCTGGGTGTTTCAATTGCAGCAGACAGCACTGGGTTTTGAAAGCATTAAATTCCATTGTGCTGATAGTTTCCCAATTGGTTATCCTGTTAATAACGGAATTTTATGAGCCTAGCATACCTTGCAATTCCCGTTCTACAGCCGAAAAGCAAGGACATGAATTCGGGAAGTAATATGAACAGCAGAGCGTACTATCGTCAGCAAAGAATTTTTTTGGATTAGAAGTAGTAGACAAGAGATCGTTGATGAAAATTAAAAAGAGTGTCGGAAACAGAACGGAGCCCTGAGGCACACCAGCATTTAATTTGTGGATATCAGACTTCAAACCGAAAGTCATCGATCCCAAAAGCACTCATTTGCAACAACAGAGCCTGATGCCAAACTCTGTCAAATGCCTCAGAAATAACAAGAGCAACTACCCTGCTTTCGCCAGATTGATGTACGAGTACGGTTTATTTTCACTTTTCGATGTGGCATGCCATCAAATAGCCAGTGGACCTCTTGCTACAAAAACCGTATTGCCGGTCAGTATTTCGAGATATTTCAAGAGCTGATGGTTTATCAGCGTTTCCATCATTAGAAAGAAGGGACGTAAGTTCAATAGGCCTGTAGGAGGAGAGTGAAGAAGATTAGCCTTTTTTAAGGACGGGCTGGACAAATGCTGTTTTCCATCTGCCCGGAAAGAGTTCTATAGAGTAGGATCGATGGAAAAGCTTACACAGTGGTTTTGCCAGCGTGGAAGAACACTTCTTCAGAAGAAGGTACGATTTGGACCAGCGGATTTATGTATGTTGATATCTTTAAATCTTGCTACTAGACGAGTGCGAAAGTGGATTCATCCCATTGAAGATTCGACGCACTCAAGTGTAGGCGAAGGCAATGCACAATCTGGAAGTGTTGAACTGGCCGCAAAGTGTGCAACAGCTGACAGCTGGAATGTCATTATAAATGAGCATTGGGATGAAGGGTTGGTCTTTTTTTTGGGTTGGACCAAAAAAAACATTTCTCTAATGCTTTTCCTTTTGGTTTGACACTCTTCCCTGGATCTCATTAGAAAGAGAATAGTGTCTGTGATTATATCAGCACCAGTATCCACGTCGTTATCGAGGAAACAGAATGACCAGATAACTTTCCTAAAAAAGCTGTTAAGTTCGCTACAATTGGCATTCTTGTATTGCCATACGGTTCTTTTAGAAATCTAGATCAAATTTCTACATTTCGATATTGAAACAGAAGCTGGAAAGGGATGTGTTTAGCGGTCAATGAAAAAAAAAACAAAGTGCTCATATATGCTGTCAACAAATAGGGACCTAGGACAAAACGTCACGATGTGCAGGAGGTGGTAAGTGAGTTTACCTCGTCTCCGCTATCAAGTCCTCTCTAAAACAACTGAAAAGACTTTAAACAGGACCCTGAAAAGTTCTTTGTGTAATTTTCGGTCATGTTTTCTGTAGGATTTGCAGTGATGTCGATCTCGTCATAAAAGCTAGAATAATCCGGCTTAGATGGCTAGGCCACTGTGAGCGCATGATCCAGATTCCCGCCCCGGAGAGTTTTCGACTCAGAGGGACCACGCAGTAAAGGACGACCTCATCTTAAGTTGCGCGCACAAGTGGAAGGAGACTTCAGCCAACTTTGTGTGCGCAACTGGACTCAACTGGCAAAAGACCGCGCCAGCTGGAGATTCATGTGAACTGAGCTTCTGGTCCACCTCTGACAATAGCGCCATCGTAAATAAGATATGTTGCCGGATTAGGTCCACTTACGCATCTCGCTCCCTTTAGCTCAATATTCTGATAGTGCTCGACCTAGTTTTGTGTGTGCTCTGTCAACTTCTTCCGGTGTAACTAGCACTCACAGTTGTCCTGGGTATTTATTGATGATATAGCTCCATTTATTTCAGATATTACCTACTTCTGTGGATAGAATAGTCCTTCTTTTCTCAAAAGCGGAAGAAAAGGCATTTGTTGCTTTGAGGGAATAGTTGTTCGATTGATTTGTGGTCGGTTTTGCATAAACGCAAATTGGAGAACAAAATACTAGGAAGAACTGTATGGGCTGTCCATCGCATTGACCTAGTCAAAATCCATCGGCTTAGACGGCTTGGTCCCGTTGGTCGAATGACCTCCATAAAGAGTCTTTGAATCGGTAATAAAGACCTGGCCTTAGGTGGCGCGCTCAAGTCAAAGGGGACCTTAATCAACTTTGTGAGCGGAGGAGATTGAAGCAGGGTCGCACAAAATAGGTCTGTTAGTCTGTGGTTGAAGGTAGTGTATTGATACAACGTTAGTACCGACGAGTATGGGAATTATGTCATGCGTCGATCGCCACATGATCAAACATTTATCTGGACATTTATTTAAATATTTCCAGCTTTCTCAGTATATAAAGGGTGACTTGATAAGAAAGATAGGAAAAAGAATTTCAATAAAACACAAACGGTGTGAGATATAAAATTGATGCTGGCTTTATTTTGAAGCCACGTTCATGGCATTATGCCCAGTGCTTCAAGCGGTCGGTCCAATTTTTGATGACTCGGTCGATTATGTGCGGCGTTATCCCGCCAATAGCGTGTCGAATGTTAGCCTCGAGCTCGTCCAAAGAAGTTGGCTTGTTAGCGTAAACTTAAGGCTTGACGTAGCCTCAGAGAGTGGTGTTTAATCGCATCATCGCGGCGGGTAATTTATGAACGCTCGCTGTGAGATAACCCAGTCGCCAAATTTCTCCTTCACAACTTCGAGCGTTGCGTCGCTTGAATGGCATGTAGCGCCGTCTTGTTGGAACCTCAGCTCGGTTGAACACAGAAAGTCGGTTAACATAGCTCTATGCCTGAGTCCATTTACCGTAACGGTGTCTCCTTCCTCATTTCGAAAGAAATAAGACCCAATGATGCCGCCATGCCATCAACCGCACCAAACAGTCTATTTTTGTGGATGCATTGAGACTTTGTCGAACACTTGTGGATTGTCGCTCCAATAATGGAAATTTTGCTTGTTGACATAGCCGCTGAGCTAAAAATGGGATTCGTACGAGAAGATGATTTTTCGGGCAACATATCCAGCGTCCAATTAGCGAACTGTCGGCGTTTTCTATGGCCGTCATGCTTCAATTTCTGCATCACACCACAGTCTTATATGGATGTAGGCCCAAATCCAACCGATTTTCTTCGATACTGGCCGCTACGGCGGCTATAGTTTCTTCATTTCGCACCAATCTCTGTCTGGTTGGTGGCTCAAGATCCAAAAAAGTGTACTCATGCCCAAACTTTTCCACGGTGCGACGAATTGCTTGCACACTGGAGCCATGATGACGACCCACCTCACGACGAAATTTACTTTGCGTATTTACAACTAAGCCGGAATTTCGACAAAATTTTTTAATAATTTCAGCACGTTCGGCAAGCGTAAAACGATGCAAAATGAAATGTCAAACCATTCCGAATATTTTGACAGCTGGATGTCATTGGTAACTTTGATAGCTGCTGAAACATAACAATTGGAAATTGTCATCCTTTATGATAGTTCGGATATGTCGCAAACGAAATTGTCAATATGAACTTACCTTGGACTAAGTCATTCCACACCAAGCTAAGACTTCCTCGTCGATCCCTTAGTTCAAATTTGGTTTAAATCGCATGAAAAGTTTAGTTTGTTTATTTCCTAGATTTAATGTAGGTATTGTACATTTGTTAATTACAAAGTTTGTTATCAAACGACATATCTTAACAGTGTTTCGCTTCCTTAATCGGATTCTGGAATCCCCTCCCGATTGATTCTTAACATAACAAACTATGATTCACCTGGCTGACTGTTTATATTCTCAAATCCGTAAACTAAATTATCCCAACCAACACGTCACTCTCGGAGTTAATCAAAACCAGTCTAGCAATTATCATTTTCCACACTTGGCTCAGATTCTCTGGGAAGTTCCAAATTGGGTCCCGCACATTCTTACACATTCGACCTTGATAAATGCTATCGCCAGACACGGAGCAGTGATTTCTGCGTAAAGAAAATTTTTTATTTCGATACGCTTGATGCATAAAAATGGCATGACTTGATGGTCTTCTCCTGTCCCCTTAATTAGCAGCCACTCGCATGGTTGGCCAGATGCGTTTCATTAAAATTTTATTAACCACAGCATGTCTATGGGGTCCGTTTTGTTTTTCTTTCACATCTGTGAAGTTCAAGATTAATTACCAAAAATCCAAATGTCACCTAGAAGTGACTTTAAATTATAGATATTGTAGATTATATGATAAATTACCGTCAGGTAACAAACACGGAAGTGCGCGTTCAGGGTGAGTGCAGAAACCAGTCAGCTTCGGGTGTCCTCATATTCAAATTGTTATTTCGAGTTTAAGAAAGAAGTCGTGGAATTGTGTGTGACACTGCTTCTACAATTCGCAAGTAGCGATTACATCGAAGCGAGGCGGTGCATATTAATTTAAAGTGCTGTAGCAGCGTATCAGCCGATGCAGTCACCGAAGAACTGGCGAAGAGTGGCGTCATACTCGTATAGCGAGAATGATATGGTAAAGAGGGCATGCGGAATCAAGAATAAACTAATTCCCACTCGCAATGCATTAGATGTTGACGGAACTATCGGTTTCTGATACTAAATAATCATCCGTGCTGATGGATGAATCTATGCTCGATAAGGACTAGCTCTATTCACGAAAAAGCGATCAATTATCTGGAAAGAACTATTGAAGCATATCCCTGCTAATATCGTGCCCCCTGTGTTAAGAACTAGAGTCATTCTGCGGCACACTAATCGGCAAGTAGCAGTTTACTTTCTAGTTCGAAAGATCTAGGTCGTTTTATTTAGGTGAATCCTTGGAACGAGCAACAAATGTTAGAGGCTTAAAATCTTGTCATCAGATCTTTAGCCGCAAGTCAGTAAACTTACATATTTTACGGGGTTATCTGTCGAATCCAGTCATGTTCATAAGATCATACACTAAAGAAGGGAACACATGCAAGCTCCTGAACGAGGCACAGGTGCATTGCCTCAAGCGCAATATTAAATTGGAGAGCATTTGACAGTAGATTTGTAAAGTTTACGCCACTCGACAGCACTTCCGCCAACGAATTCATGCTAATTGACTTCATTGCGCCGTATTATCTTCTAATAACGGGTGGACAGATAGCAATGATAGCAGCTGCCGAAGGTGACCAATGACATCCAGCTGTCAGTAAGGTTTGCTATTTCATCATTCCAGCTCAGTTGTAAGTAGTACGCAACGTGAATTTTGTCGTGAGGTTGGTCGTCATAATGGCTTCAGTTTGCAGGCAATTCGTCGCACCGTGGAAAAGTTTAAGCGTGAGCACACTCTTTTGGATCTTAAGCCCCCAACCAGATAGAGATTGGTGCGAAATGAAGAAAACATAGTGACCAGTGTTCGGCCAAGCATCAATGCATCCACAAAAATTGGCTGTTTGGTACGGTTTATGGGGCGGCGGCATCATCGGACCTTATTTCATTCGAAATGAGGAAGGAGATACCATTATCGTCAATGGTCTCAGGTATAGAGCGATGTTAACTGACTTTCTGTGGTCAGAGCTCGATAACATCGCTATATCCGAGCTGTGGTTCCAACAAGACGGCGCTATATGCCATACAAGCGAAGCAAGGCTCGAAGTTGTGAAGGAGAAATTTTGCTACAGGGTCATCATCTCACGGCGAACGTTCCTCAATTGGCCGCAGCGATCATGCGATTTGACACCACTCGATTATTTTCTCTAAGGCTACGTCAAGTCCTTAGTCTACGCTAACAAGCCAACCACTTTGGACGAGCTCTAGGACAACATTCGACACGCTATCCCCGGGATAACGCCGCACATATTGGACAGAGTAATCAAAATTGAACCGACCACTTGAAGCATTGCCAGCGAAGCCGAATCGGGCATTTGAATGATGTACGAGTACTATTCCACACATAATGTGAGGAAGTTCAACGTCGCCATGGGCTTTTCTGATCGAGGAGCCCAAAAGAGAACGCGCTCGTAGCGAGGCTATAGAGTGGTGCTACCAGAAGAAGGAAATTCGGAATTTTAACAAAAAAAATAAAAGGAACCTCCCATAACTATAAAGTCCGAACAGAAGTCTGCAAGGATGGAGAAGGAAACATCATGGCACAGTTGGTGCTGAGAATCTGGAAATAGTATTTCTGCAGACTGTTAAACAACATCCCATCGTCAGGCAGAAGGAACCCTTCAACCTCTGTGGTGAAGAACAATATTTCAATCCACCTGTCTAAAATGATAACAATTTGCAAGCTTGAGTCTAACAAACCTGCTGAAACCGATGACTTAACTGCTGAGCTCTTTAGAGCATCAGCTTAAAGCGGAGGAAAATGCTCTCGAGAGCCTCGAGATAAAAGTTCTTCAAGTAAATGTAGGTCCTATTTGCATCATTGGAGAATGGAGGAGACATTTCAACAGCGAACTGTAGACCAGTATTAAGGCCCAGAAAGTTTTCCACTCTGGCTCAAACGGACAGCTTCGGTGACACACACAATTAGAAGCAGACCTCTGGCAACTTCGTGTATGCAACTGGATGCACCTGGCGAACGGCCGCCCTAACTGGAGAGGCAAGTTAGCTGAGATCCTAGTCCTTCTGGAACTGTAGCACCATCTAAGTAATTAAGCACAGCTCATCATCAACAACCTGGATTCTTCTCTATTTCCACCTTCATAGCGCTGACTTTTGGCAAAATTGAACTGAGAATCAGAGTTAAAATGTTGAGCTTCTGCTCGCACTTTCTTTGCCTTGAGTTTGTGGTCAAATTGTGATGATGCGACAATCTTTGTAAGAAAGAGGGCCAATTTTATTAGCACAGTTAAAGAGTCCACTTCACCCCTTGGTTGCTTTCATTCAATTACTCGATGTTGCGTGAAGTGTAGGCATATCGCTGATGACATTTAGGAAAAATTAGCGCAATGAGTGATTGAAGTCGCATCGTAACGAAACAATGCTCTCGTCGAAGATATCTCGTAACAAAACCGTTGTGTAATTTGCAATATACACAGGCTCTATTGTGTTCCTACTTATCTGGTCAGCGACCCTCTGAGGGTCTGAGCCTGAGCTAATGCCGCTTCCATTCTTCAGGTCCCTGGAACGTTGCTTCCAGTTTACTAGACCAAGGCTTCTGGAGTCCACGATTGCTTGATCTTTAAACCGGAGGTTCAGTCTTCCATTTCTTCGTGAATCAGGTGGGCTGGGATTCGAAGATTCTCTTATCTGAAGCATTCTTGCTCATTCGCTCGATGTGGCCGTGCCGGTGCTGTCGATGGATTTTTGCCTTCCGGACTGTATCTACATCCTTATACTGCTCGTAGAGTTCGCGGTTATATCTTCTCCTCCTTTCGCTCTTCTTCATAAAGCAAGACTGGCGAGATCAGGGTTTTGTAGAGCATGATTTTGAAACTTCGAGGTAGGAGTTTGGATTCTAGTTGTTTGGATAAACCGAAGTAGCAGCGATTGCCTAAGATTATTCTTTGTCGAATCTCCACTAGGGTGTCATATGTGGAGTTTATATTTGCCCCGAGATAGATGAACATCTTCACTAACTCAAAGGTGTAGCTGTCGATTGTTAGCTTCTGTCCTAGACGGTGTTCGAGGGATCGGCTTTTGGTCGACAGTATGTACTTTGTTCTATCCTCATTCATTATGAGATCAACTCGTTTGGCTTGTTCTTCTATAGCAGTAAAAGCCTCATTAATGGTACGCTGGGAACGTACGATGATGCCGATATCCTCTGCATAGCCCAGAGGATGGATTTGTTAAATGTAGTGCCTTGTGTGTTTACGCCGGTCTTTTGCACTATCTGCTCCAGCACAAGATTAAAAAATCACGAGCAGCGCGCCTCCTTGCCGGAATTCGGTGCATATTTGAAATAATTCGGAGGTTTTGTTTCCAAGATGTACGATACATTGCTAGGCACAACACAACCAGATCAGTGTTTTCGGGATCCCGAATTCGGCATCGCGTTATACACACATATATTTCAGAGCGATGAATGTTGTATGCGGTTTTGAAGTCGATAAAGAGATGGTGAGTATCGACTTGGAACTCGTTGGTCTTTTCCAGGATTTGCCGCAATGTGACGATTTGGTCTATCGTCGATTTGTCGGTCCGGAAGCCACACTGGTAGGTGCGGATGAGTGTGGTGTAAAACGGCTTTAGTCGTTCACATAGTACGCTGGATAGGATCTTGTAGGCTACGTTAAGCAGGGATATGCCTCGGTAGTTCTTACAACACATACGATCGCCTTTCTTGAAGATGGGGCAGATAGAGCTGATAATCCAGTCGTCGGGCATGCTTTCGTCCTCCCATACTTTGCAGATGATCTGTTGCATGCTCCTTGCTAAAACATCGCCACCAGATTTGAAGCTCCGTTCGAGCTCGCGGCCTTATTGTTCTTCAGCTTTTTAATGGCTGTGCCGACTTCATCTAGACTGAATGGAAGAATTACTTCATCGACTGTAGTTGAGTTTTTTTCACAGGCTATCACTCTCTCTTGGTCATGCCCATCAAGTAGCTGTTGGAAATGCTGCTTAAATACATCCACAATTCCCTGCGGGTCGCTGACAAGATTACCCGCGGTGTTTCGAAGGGCCTGAGTGATATAAAAGTTTCGCATCTTGTCATTACTCCCGCACTAGGAGCTGGGAGACTGCGAAGGCTATTTTCTTTTTTCGCAGTAACTTTTTCTCCTCCTTCCTTCTGGCTCCGCACTCATCCCACGTTGCTGGGGATGTTCTTTGCAACGTCTTCTTATATGCTTCATCTGTTGCCTTCTTCTTCTGCATGCGCTTGCCATCATACAATGGATCTATTGTGTTCTAACCACAGCTAAAGTAGATGGGTTTATAGAGTTTTGGACAAGTAGCTTCAACAATTTTCCAATATCTTCCGATACTGAGCAGCGATGATGGTAACCGTGGTTCCGGCTTTATTATCAAGAAAATGTAGCCATATGATCCTTTCGATCCTTTCCTTTTTTTTGTCGCAGACTAAGTTGCTTAGCAAAAGTACGCAGTTGCTACGCCTATAAGTAGTCTGATTATTGAAGGGCATTGCCTGGTTTGCCGACATCCTGGAGTATCATGCCTTCTGAAGTTATGCTTACAAGGAACCCAGGTCCTGAGAACCTCTCCTCTAAGCCTAGTTCAGTAAGTTTGCGATTGATCTTATTTCTCGCGATCCCAATGTGACAATGAACTCAGTCTTCCGACCGAGAGGCCCTGTATTCTCAAGCTTGCTTAAAAGACGTGAGAGGGTTAAGAAAGATTTTAAACGCAGCCCACTCCTCCAATTCTTCATAAAACAATTTATTGCCACCCGGATTGCGTATATCTCGGCTTAGAAGACAGATGCAGGTGCAATCTAGCCTTGTTTTCCTCCTAAAAGACACCTGGTCGGCATCCCCATTCGGGATGGTGAAGGCCGCGCACGTCTTTTTAAACATGAAATGGCTTTCATAGTGTAGCTTATGAGTTGAATATCGAGGAAGGTAGATTCTTCAGTATGCAAGGCGTTCCCATGCAACCGAGATAAATCGTTCTTCGGAATCTGATAAAAATAGAATTTTCGTGAAAGCTTGTTCCAAAAGTTCGCCAACATCGATTTCGTCTATGGCTGCCGCGCTTTAGAGCTGACAGTCGTTGGATATCATCCACCACGCAGTACAGCTATATTATAAGCAAATACCTGACCATTGAGAGCGTTATTTTAGAGATAGGACTTCACCTGCGACAACTTGCAACTACAGGATGCATTCACAAAACATTTTTATACACCAGCTCAATCATTCTCTCTATGCTCTCCAACATGTGTAAAAGGAGTCAGACTGATTAGTGTGAAGCTCTTGGCGATCGCCAGGGGTTCGACATATGTGCCAATGTCAGACTATCAGTAAAAATTCAGTCGTCTGGGTTATCTTTTCCAGATCCTGAGAGTCCTTAACACTTGTATGCCTTTCCACCATAACAAGACAACCGAAAAAAAGGAATAAAGTACACTTAGTTGCATTAAATTGTCACTAATGATCCTGATATATTCCTAGCTCAAGTTGAACATTGTTCGTGTTCCAGCACTATCATGCGCGCTCTCCAGTACACGTTGAATCCTCGTATTTTCATCAGTATGTGACGCACTTATATACGTTGTTGTTCGGGTGCCCAGGGCAGTGGCAGTGTCGGTACGCTCCGACAGAAGGTACCACCGCAGGACCTAGGTGTGATAATAAAATTGTCCCAGGTAAATTCTAACGCAAAGCCAGGAAGGAATGCCACCTTTAATAGGACTTTTGATAAGTAAAACCTGTCTTCATCTCAATTTTCATAAGGCGCCTTGAAAATCTCATGCTCAATCAACCAACAACCAAATTGATCACATTGACATAAGACAGTCCTCCAGTATAGCTGTTGTCCGACGGATCCGAGAGGAAAACACTGATTTAGATCACCATCTAGCGGTTACCAGGGTACAATATTGCGAACATCTCAAAGACAAGAAAAAGCTATGAGGAAGTTTGACATCGGATGCCAACAATCATTAATACTAAGGATCAGTGAAAGTGCTGTCAAAAATCAATCAGAAAACAATGGGGAATGCACGCCGGTACATCAGAGTCAGTAAGAATCTCACTGAAACCTTCGGTATTACGATTAAGGTAAGGCTGGACTCTGTCATCTGATCTTGAAAAAATTCTACAGAGGGCACATGCCATCACCAGAGAAACAATATTTTAAAAGCCCGTTCAATTACTTGCTGTCGCAGACTATAGTAACAAAATCGGAAGAACGTGATATCGGTAGCGCGAAGTCAGTTACACGTTCTTCCTAAGCGGTGAAGATGATGAACAGGACAGGAAAACGAACTACTCATATAAGTGTATGCTGTCTGCAAAAAAAAGAATATCCAACACAGATGCCTCGGACAGAAGATCACTCTAGACACATATGACTTTTAGAAAGAAGAAAAATGGACGAATGGACAACAACAACGATCCAGCAAGAAACATCGTAGAAAGCCCCCAGGTTCATGACGTCGAGAAAGACCGAACCTTCGTTTTAAGGATCAAGCTATCACCGAGGCCAGAGCGCTTGGTCTGGACAATTGGAAAGAGCATGACTGGGATCGATGAGTATGGAGAACAGAGATCCGTCACGAGCCGGAAGTTCGTTAATGATTGGGATGGCATTAAATGTTAAAAATCATTGGAGACGTAGTTTTTTTTATTTTGCCAATGTAAGAGTCCTGCTCAGTAAACCTTAGCTCTGCAAAGAAACATCGTCGCGGTCTTCGCCCACCGGAACCGCCGCAAAACGTAAGTAGGGGAGGAGAGTAGCCTTTGGCTAGAAATCGTGGGCTTGTTAGTCGATTGTTAGACAAGTTCTTGTACTTCATCATGTTGTTGGTTTATTAGGCCGACGACGCTCTCCGGGATGTTTATTCTACGAGGGTGTTTTATGAATTGAGTGGATTTGTATGTCATTGTGAGTAAGTATGAATGTGAGGGGAAAACTCAGAATGAGGAGTGTCAGTGTATCTCTGTATCATCATTATCCTCGCGAATCTTCCTTACTTCGCGGGGCTGGTTAGCAGTCCCTTTGTTACCTCCCGTCTCAGGCAATATTATTTTCTTCGTCATTTTGCCTTCTTTGACGTTCAAGCCTTCTCAGTTCAGTTAGGATGGGCGGCCCTATCTGGCCAACATAACTCCATTTTTCCCATGACAGGGGCATTTCCCAATTAATAACCTTTGCATGAGAGAAGTTGCTACCTGGTCTTTCTGAATATACCATGGCCGGTTAGAAACTGTGTGATGTAGAACTTTACTTCTCCAGCTCTTCTTTTCTTTCAAGGTTCTATGTTAGGGATAAGTTGGTATGTCCATCTTCCTGTGGTGGTATTATCCCATCGGTTCTGCCACTTAGGTACTCCTTTCTTGCTTATGGATCCCGCCCACTAACCCGTTCGGTGGACAAGAGCAAGAACGTACGAGTATTCTCATGTGTATAGCATTTCATTTCTTCGGCCATTATACCATCATACCACCTAAAACGCCTTCCGCTTCCTCTGAGACGGTCCGGAAGGAGCATATTGTTCTCAATCCGATTAGTCTATAAATTCGCGATATCTTTCTCTTAGGTTGTTTTATTGTCAGCGCTCACGCCCATACTGGAGACGCGTAAAGTATAACTGAGCTAACTACTTTCGACAGTAATAACCTTCGACTGCATCTGGATCCACCGATGTCTTGAATTAATCTCGTCAGCGAGGACTGAGTGATCGATGTTTTTTTCCCAACGTAGTCTAGGTAAGCCTTAAAGCTAAGTTTCAATCATAACGCCTATGTACATTACTTGCACTTGCATGTATTCAACTGCCCTGCGGCTGATGATAGAGCTGCTTCTGTTTTATGTTCTGCTAAATTCAAACTTGCTGTCTCAAGCCAAGTTTTGACTCGGCAGATTCTATTTGTAGGATGTGCTTGACCACCGTCCGCAAAGCTATAATAGGCTTGAAGATAATACTTCATGTTTTGGGGCTTTGGAAGCCTGACGACACCTTCATACGTAATATTCCACAGCAAGGGGTTTGGGACAGTTTCTTGTGGCACACCTGTTGTAACGTCGGTGTCATAACTTACTTTTCTATTCCTGAAGTACGAGTAGCTAGATATAATCCAGAGGATATACGTTCATTCTAGCGAGCTTTCATGATAAATGTCCAGTTTGCCGTATTGGAAGGATTTCTGATATCTAATGTGACCCCTGCACAGCACTCCTTTGTTCCAAATCGATTTTCAGAACCCAGACTGGCATTCTGATAGTGCACTGCTCTCTTCTACTATTGTCATCAGCCTTTTTTATATGACATTTTCCACAACTTTCTCTAAGGTCATAGGGAACTTCTTGAGGTTTATTTCCTTTGGGGAGAAGCACTAAACGCTATATGTAGTTTGAGTGATCTAGAAATGTCCTTTCTTTAAGACAGCTGTAAACTGTTTCTGAAAAGATGTCCAGTCTCGATATAATTGCTTTTCTAAGGGCTCTGTTTGATGTTCTACCCGTGTCTGGCGTTTTCCTGTCGTCAAGCTTTTTGCATGCCAGCAGCAAGTCATCTGCTGCTGAGGTGAGATCTCAGCCTCTACAGTTTCTATGACTTCGCAAAAACGGTTCGGTAATTGTTCTGGAAACAGTGTCTTACTAATATTTTCCAGGATTGTCGGGCATGTTAGTTGAGCTGCTCTATATCCTTTGATCTTTGTCATGACGATTCTGTAGGCGGTTCCCCAAGGGGTTTATATCGGCTTTATCCAGCAGCTTTTTGAGACTCCTGTTTTTGCTGTCGTTGATGGCCCTTGTTAAGGATCTCCTCACTTGCTTAAAGATAACCAAATTCTGATGAAAATCCAGGCTTCCCGTAGTATGTTGTGCCTTTTGTCTCGCTCTCGGATAGATAGTTCCTAAGGATTTTATTTCGTCACTCCACCAGTAGCAGAGTGAGTCGAATGGGCTGGGTTTTTTTCTTGGCATAGAAACATCCCAGGCAGTAATTAATAGACTCATCAGCTGGAGTGGTAAATTTTCCGCGGCCCCTGGTCTCAGTTGGTAAATACTAATAACCTCCTCAAACGTTTCTCTGTCCAAAGCTGCGTCTCTCCACTTTCGATCAGCCATTTTGGGGCGGTTTCCGCGTTTCTATTTATGAGCTCGAAAATCTTGCATCCGTTGCCCTGATGCCCCAGGCAACTATGGCCCACGCGTTCAAATTCCTTCCTATTATTACTGAATTTTTTCCTCTTGCATCCATTACAAGATCTTCCAGCAACTTTTGACATTGTTCCGACGGTAAGTTTAGCGGAACGTGGCAGCTGTAGAAGTGTCTGCCATTGATCCTAGGGCTGAGGAAGCCTTCCGACGATTAGTTGGTTTTCTGAAAGGCTTTGTTTCTACATATCCATATTGCCGATTTTGTTATCTTATCGCCTACCCAGATACATTTTTTTCCCCTCTCTAATCTTCCTTCACTCCCGGTATGTGCAAACATTTGACGGGGACCTTGAGCGCGCGTTTAAAGATCTCCATATACGGTTCGCTGGCCAGGACCACATCAATTTGCTTTGGTCATTTGGGTTAACAAGTCTTGTGCCACTTCGCAGGATTGGTGTATGCCGCCATTTAAAAAAAAAAAAACATCACCGCGTCTGTTAAAATGGAAATGATTTTACGGAGAACGACGTTGCGTTGTCTCCAGTTCCTTCCTGTAATCAGATGATCGAAATTTATGTTGAACTCAATTTCAAGCAAGTTGAAGGTAAGTAAATTTCGTAAGGCCGTGATGCAGCGCGGGTAGACATCATCAAATTTAACTCTCTTATTAGAAGGGTCCCTCAGTCTGAGAGCAGAGTTAGTGGTCAGCTGCGCGCCGAAAATATATTTTCCAGAAAGAGACAACAACTATGCCATAAATGAAAATTGATTTTAAAATGGTAGTGGAAACCCAATGCATCACTTTCGGTTGTTAATCCCCATTTGGCCTTCAGGCACCTACATTTATTTATTTGTTTCGCTTTGTAACACCTTCTCCGCGCCTACGGATCTGGCAAGAACACTAGTTCTAGGTATACATTCCATTGTTGACAGGTATGTATGTGACGTCATAGTTTGATATTTTCACCCTAGTGAGAGATAAGATCTTTGGCGAAGTTGTCGCGTACAAGGCATAATTCCTGGATAAGAACGATGTGTTCCTCATTCTCGGTAAGATGGACGGCGAGATTTAGACTGTCTGGGTTAGACTTGTGGAGGGTAACCTTGACAGCCTTACTCCATGGCTAAATCCATGAAGTCCTTCATCGTAGTTGAAATTAGTGCTGAAATCTGGAGAGGCGTGTCCGTAGGCTACGATGTAACGGCTCATGGCAAGTATTTCTATGCATGAAGTTTCGGTACCGAAATCCGTATGATGATGTTAGGATCAGACGAATCGAGTATGGCGTATCTTATCCAGTCATAGACCATAAGTTTATCATCCGATCACATACCATTAAGACAGCCCATGGCAGGCCAGATGGAGACTGAATTCTGACCCGGATATACCCACTGACTTCGCGAACTCCTGGTGTCAACAATCATGAAGGTCAGCTGGGAAGACGCTGGGACTTTTCCCCTTTGGTCTTATAATTTTTGACTCCATCCGGATACCCTTTGTTACCTTTATGGTCTGATGTTGTGTTTTGAAATTTCCACTCTTGTCGTTTTGGGATCGCTCTGTTTAACCCTCTGCTGACACAGAGGCACATTGTTAATGTGCGGTCATATACCGCGCAGATCATGTTGAGTTCAGGAATCTCTCTCCTAGTGTACTGCGAGTTGCTACTTTTTGACCATAACAATATATGATGGCTTCAGTGGCAGCTGTGGCCCAGATTCGCATAGT
Source organism: Volucella zonaria (assembly GCA_963966105.1). Taxonomy (NCBI): domain Eukaryota; kingdom Metazoa; phylum Arthropoda; class Insecta; order Diptera; family Syrphidae; genus Volucella; species Volucella zonaria. The sequence continues at coordinate 28,394,234 of OZ014530.1, read as the reverse complement.
ATCCAAAATACCTAGCGAGTCTCTGAACAAGTTACAGCTTTTATATGGTGGTTTTTTCTTTTGTCTTACTCCATCAGGTTATTACCGATTAGCGGATGATCCGTCTGACCATCAGCGTTGATCCAATAGGTGACTTTTAGGGATATCTCGCAGGTCTTAGTAAACATGCGTCTGACAACCATTGAGCTTTGGTAGCTTTGGTAATTTTGTATTTAGTTTTTGCCTAGAACTGCTCCTAGATATTTGACTTCACTAGAAATCCCTCTAATGTTAGCGTTCAGAGAGATCTGGTTAATATTCAGCTTTCCCCTACGACGGAAGGGGAGCCTTTCCTAATTAAAAGGTTTTCTCCAAAGCTGCAGTCCGATACTACTTTCCTTTAGGATCGGCTTAGCCAATCACTTTGTAGCCTAAATTTTCTACTTTGATTAGTAGGTGGTCGATGACAACTAGTTACAGAAGGGGCGAGAGCACACATTGTTGTAGGCAGCCTTTGGCTAAGGTGACACTAATTGATGTCTCATCGGAAATAGTGGTTACTCACACATCTGTGATAAGGTAATCAATACTTCTGAGTTCCATGGTTTTTGAGATGAAATCGTACCCAGTGCCTTTGACAATGCACTTTCAAGATTTAGGAAAGCACAAATGCGTATTCACTTCATCGGCCGATGTCCTTTATCTGTGATATTAGATTTAAAAGGACGCCTTCCATTTGTTCGTTCCCTCCTGTACGCATATTGTTTTTGTATCTAAACATTGTATTCTCTGATATGAACACTATTAGTTTTCTTATTGTTTTAAGAAAAAAACGTTTCAGTCCTACAGGATGGTAGGATTTAGGTTTATTACCTGGTGTGGGATAACAACTTTGTTTAACCTTTTCCAGGTTTATGGGATACTTCCCATATTGGAGCTGAACCTAAATAAGGCAACCATAGTTGATATGATGGTAAACCAACCTGAATAATCGGTTTCGGTTTTGTCGATTCTAACATCTCAATTTTAGTAAAATTTGCACACAAATATCTAATATTGGCAGCTTAATAAAACAGCAGTTCCAAAACTTTCAAATTTAGTGTAAACCGCATTTCATAACAAATCTACATCCCTGTAAAATTCCACATTGTACCAAATAATCTATTACATTTGCCACACTTCAAATTTATACCAATAATTTTGTTTTGATTTTCCCGCCATTTATTGTCAAAAAGTTGATCGTGCAAAAATATTACCTCTTACGCAGTAAATCTCGATCACTTTTTAATAAATACAAGATAAATACTAATTGAAAAATGTCGGAAGAAGGTAAAAATATTGATGCTAAATCGATCCGACTTTTAAATTTTTTAATAAAAAATCAAAATTCTACCAACCAGGCCCAAGAGTGAAACGCCAACGTGTAGACAAAGCAGGTCGCTTTGCTGCGCTCGAGAAATTAAAGAAACTAAAAGGAAGCAAGAACAAATGTGAAGTAAAAGAAGAGGTGGACAATGTCTATGAAATTGTGGATGAGAAGGATTATGCCAAGCACGCCAGAGAAAAGTACGGTGGTCACGATTGGATCGAAGATGGTAAATCGATGGGAATCCATGTCGAACCAAAGATAATCGTTGTTTTGCTCTTTTTCAGATGGAACTGGGTACCTAGAGGATGGTAGAGACTTCTTCGAAGACGAAGATTACTCAGATGAAGAACCTGGCCGTGGTAAATCCGGCAAAGGTTCCAAAAAACGCCCAAGAGATGGTGAGAAACCCCCCAAAACCAAAGGTTCCATAAGAAATCTGTTTAGCAATGCTGTGCCAAAGAAAAAGAAAGAAGCGCCGATCAAAGTCGATGAGGATGATGTACTCGCTGATATCTTGGGTGAAATGGATGATAATAGCGACAAGAGAGGCCTTGCGAATGGGCAGTCAAAAAATTCTGCATCATCGCTGAGCTCATTAAAAACAAAGCAGTCCGATGCCGATTTGGCCAAGGAATACATGAACAGTTTCATCAGCAACATCAAAATGCGAGAGGAGCCCAAAAAACAGAATGGAAATACAAGTGACGATGAAATCCTTGACAAAATCCTCGAAACCAAGCCAGCTCCAAAGGCAAAAGCCGCAGCGAAGCCTGTAGTCAAAGAGAATAACGAAGTCACGCCAAGGAAACCGCTTGTGGAGAAGAAAACCCAGAAGGAGGACCCCATTCCGTCACCCGAGATGAGTAGCATTCCTGATGACGACATGGACTACAGCATCCTAAACGACGACGAGAATCAGTTCGATGAGAAAAGTCCAGCCAAACCAAAGGCAGTAGTTGAAAAGGTTGAGAAGAGGACCCCTCCTTCTAAGCCGAAAGTCAACGCTGAGGACGACATGAAGAACCTTCTGAACAACTGGGAGAGTATCTGCAATATGGACAACTTCGAGGAAGAGATGTCTGCCCCAACGAACACAGAAGAAGCCAAATTGGGAGGCGAAGAACTGAAGTTCTGGTACTGGGAAGCCTACGAAGATCCAATCAAGATCCCTGGTGAGGTCTTTCTCTTTGGCAGACTCCCAAGTGTAAATGGCGCTGATGGGAAGTCGATTTGTGTGCGTGTGGAGGATATAAAGAGAGTTCTCTACCTCCTGCCGCGGGAGTATGTAAGTATTCGAGATTTTTAAGGCGTTCTCCCCATTCTAACGTCATTGTCCTTCTTAGATGCTCGATCCAATCACCAAAGAGAAAACAAGAAAAAAAGTGGAACTGTCCGACGTCTACAAGGAGTTCGAGGAGACGATATCGACAGAGATGGGCGTCGATGAATTCCGTTCGAAGAGAGTCAGTAAGAATTTTGCCTACCATCCGATCAATGTAGATGTGCCTGACGTCTGCGAGTACATCGAGGTGAGTCGTCTCAAGATTTTCAGGCTTCCATTGCTCACATTTGTCTTTCGAAACAGGTCCACTACAGTGGCAAGAAAGGCCCACCCAACACGAATGCCAAGTACAACGCGATCGCCCACATCTTTGGAGCCAATACCAACGCCCTGGAGCGCTTCATTCTCGATAGGAAGATCAAAGGACCCTGCTGGTTGAAACTTAGCAAATACACCGTCAACAAGACACCACAGAGTTGGTGCAAGACGGAGGTTACCTGCTCCTCGCCAAACTTCGTTAGCTTGGCTGAGAATCAAAAGCCACCTCCGCCGCCGATTACAGTCCTAACTCTCAATGTCCGCACAGCGCTGAATCCCAAACTCATGAAGAACGAGGTGGTGATGATCTCGTGTTTGGTCAACAATCGATTTTGTGTGGACAAACCGCCGCCAAATCCTCCCTTCAATCGTCACTTTTGTGGCTTCACCCGGCCAGTGGCCCAGAGCTTCCCGTTGGACTTGAATGCCAAGCTGTCGCAGTACAAGTCCACCCAAGTCAAGAAGATGGACTCCGAAAGAGCTTTGCTGAGTTGGTTCCTCGCCACTTATCAGAGCATCGATCCTGACTTGATCGTCACTCAGGACGCGGCGGATTGTCAGTTGGACGTAATCTGTGACCGAGTTACTGCGTTGAAAATCCAATTGTGGTCGCGTTTAGGTCGTCTTCGATTATCCCAGAGCTTCGGAAAGCGAATGCTAGACTTCTTCGTTGGCCGAATGGTGTGTGATGTCAAGAGGTCCGCAGAGGAACTGATCAAGTCGAGGAGCTTCGATTTGAACACGCTGTGCGTCAACGTGTTGAAGATCAAAGAGGGCGATCGAATGGACGTGAACGACGACGACCTGCATAGGATGTTCGAGACAGGCGATGGTGTATTGAAACTCATCACGTTGACCATGCAGGATTGTTCCTTTGTCCTACGGCTGATGTGTGAATTGAATGTGATGCCTCTGGCGTTGCAGATCACCAACATTTGTGGCAATATCATGTCGCGAACTCTTCAGGGAGGCAGATCTGAGAGAAATGAATTTCTCCTCTTGCACGCCTTTACGGAGAAGAACTACATTGTGCCGGACAGAAAGAAACGGGAATACGCCAATTGGAACAGCACACAGATGGACATGCAGGGAGATGATGCCACTAAAACAACCGCTACCAGAAAGAAGGCTGCATATTCTGGTGGTTTAGTGCTGGATCCAGTGAAGGGGCTCTACGACAAGTATATCCTCCTCATGGACTTCAACTCTCTCTACCCCAGCATCATACAAGAGTACAACATCTGCTTCACTACAGTCCCTCAGCCGGATAAGGATGAGGAGCTTGCAACACTTCCCGATGCAGGCGTCGAACAGGGCATTCTTCCTCGTCAAATTCGACGGTTGGTCGAGAGTCGACGAGAGGTAAAAAAACTGATGGCCACACCGGATCTAGAGCCTGAGTTGAAGATGCAGTACCACATCCGTCAGATGGCCCTCAAACTGACTGCAAACTCCATGTACGGTTGTTTGGGCTTTGCGCACTCTCGATTCTTTGCACAGCACTTGGCCGCTCTGGTTACGCACAAGGGCCGTGAGATCCTCATGAATACAAAGAGTCTGGTTCAGAAGTTGAACTACGAAGTGGTGTACGGTGACACGGACAGTATCATGATCAACACCAATAGCCTGGACTACGATCAGGTGTTCAAGATCGGCCATAACATCAAACAGACTGTGAACAAGATCTACAAACAGGTGGAGCTCGACATAGACGGTGTATTCAAGTGTCTGTTGTTGTTGAAGAAGAAGAAATATGCCGCTGTGACAGTGAGCAAAAGTCCAAAAGGCGAGCTAAAGTACTCCCAGGAGCACAAAGGTTTAGACATTGTCCGTCGTGACTGGTCTCAGATCGCCGTAATGGTGGGCAAGGTTGTCCTTGACGAAATCTTGTCCGATAAACAGCACGATGATAAGATCGACAGCATTCACGCGCATTTGGAGAAAATCCGATTGAACATTGAAGAGGGTAGCGTCCCGCTTCCCATGTTCGTGATCACCAAGCAGTTGGCCAAGGGGCCAAAAGAGTTCACGACAAATAGTGCTACCACGCAGTCGCATGTTCAAGTGGCGCTTCGTATGAATGAGACAAAGAACAGGCGCTACAAGAAGGGCGACATGGTGGACTATATAATCTGCGACGATGGCACCAGCAATCCGGCAACACAGAGAGCCTATCACATAGATGAGATCAAAACGAGCGAATATTTGAAGGTCGACACGAACTACTACTTGGCTCATCAGATACATCCGGTCATCTGGAGAATGTGCGATCCACTAGAAGGGACTGATGCGAGTAGAATCGCCCAGTGTCTCGGGCTGGATCCGAGCAAATTCAAAATGGCTTCGCAGAGGTGAATATAGAGTTTTGTCTGTCCTAGCCAACAAAATGTAATTTCTCTTTTTGTATTTGCAGATCACATCAAGAGCGGATGGACGATGGTGTTGGTGAATCGATTGTCAAGTCCACCCTGCAACGATTCCTTCAATGTGAAAAATTTGAGTTCACTTGCGCGGCGTGCAAACAGAAGAACATCGTAGCATCTGCATTCAGACCAGCGGCAAACAGGACCTACGACCCTGTACTTGCAAAGTGTTCAAATGTCGAATGTAGTGCTTGTCCGTTCCAATACATCATCTCTATTCGGAATCAGCTAGTTCTCCGCATCCGCTATCATATCACACGATTCTATGAGAACTGGTTAGTCTGTGACGATCCTGCGTGCAACAGCAATACAAGAAGGCTTTCGCACGTCACACATGGCAGGCGACCAGTGTGTTTGTCGTGTAAGAATGGAACCCTCGTGAGACAATACTCCGAGCGGGATCTCTACAATCAGCTGTGCTATCTGCAATACATGTTCGATCTGAGTAAACATCACCAAAGGAGTAAGATGACCCCAGTGTAACTGATCATATCGAGTGCTAACCTTTGTTTATTCTTTCAGGTGCAAGCTTAACATCAGAGGTCGAGGTGGCCTACGGAATGCTGAGGGAAACGGTGGAACAGCAATTGGATAAGTCTGCCTTCTGCACAATAAGTCTGGCGAAACTGTTTAGTCAGTTCAAAGTGATTGAGAAATCAGAAGAAATTGTAAATTTAAAGTTTAGCGTGCCAGCTACAAGTATCTCAGCGTAAGAGGGGCTGTTATTTCTTTTATTTTGTTCTTTTTTTTTGTACTTTTTAAAATAAAAAGACTTAGAGTAGATGATTATACAAATCAGGTGCTTTGGTTCTCCAATAATCAAGTCTGGCAGTAAATTTAGAGGTACTCGTTCGTGTCGAGGTACGGCGTTCTTTGTCGATCCTGGCAAATGGTTTTCTGTCTGTTTGCATTAAACTACCTTGCAATGTTCCTCTGGTTTGCAGTGATGGAAGCCTGTGGAAAGAAGCTCAGATCCTAGTTCTTGGCTGCCCAAGATACTACCTCAGTGTAAAGCGGATGTGCAAGAACAATTCGTTTGATTAGCTCACTGTTCTTGTTCTTGACTGCCACATAAATCCGACGATCAACTGTGTTTAGGACATTTTTCGGCGAGTTTTTCCAATACATTTCGAAAGGAGTACTTGTACCTTCTTGGTCGAAGCGTTGTACATTCTCTCAAGAAGACTAAGACAGTAGAATTATATACGCGAAGCTATGAGTATATTATACCGACCATACAGTTCGCGTTTCCTTTATTATGTTATGCGTCGTTCATCCATGTTGGAGTCGTAGATATTTTCCTTTTGGAAACTGAACATCCAACCATCTTTGTTCGTCAATATCTACTATTCGGTGCCATAGAAAACGAAGAATTAGCGTTTTGTAGCGCGTCGCTTTTCTTCATCAGGAGAGCGCTACACTTTGCAGTTACTTACGGGATGGCACTTGTTGGCCAAATTTATTCTTCGGTGTATCTCAAGGTAGATCTGAATGGTGTAAATGATGCAGGCACGATCGGCCAAAGATTTTGTCTAAGTTTAGTTGTCTAGAACCCTTTGCTGACACAAAATGTTTCGTCTCGCCTTTATTCACCACTGCCGTGTCGAGAATGTTACAAAATTGGCGACCTCCGCAGTACTGTAGATGCCGATGCTTGGAGGAAGTCGAACAGTGGGAGATCACGTCGTCTAAAACATCATTTTGTTTCAAATTACTCGGAGAGATTCTTGCCAATTCTCACTACACTAGTGGTGTCTGTCAGTGTTATCTTGCAAAGTCCGATTAGTTTTGCATAAATACCAAATCCCTGTAGAATGCTATGTTCTTGCTTACTTAGGTAGCTCTACAATTCGCAGTGAACCTGGTCCTAACTAATAAGCATCTTCAGTTAGTTCGTTCTTTAGCTAAATGCCTCCAGTTGCTCACTCTAATTTGGTTGAGGTCCCCTTTTACATGTGCATGGCACTTAAATCTGGTGTTTCTCTATTGCGTTAGATTCGTAGACTGCGGAGCATTGGTGCCCATACGCTCTACATTGCCTAGGCATCTGAGGCGACTGATGCGCAGTTTTCTGACTAGGCCGATGTCGCTGTATAGCTCGTAAAGCCCATCAACACAAACGGGGCCGAATATTTATTGAAGAATTTTTCTCAAAGCGACTGAGGATATTTTCATCCGCTATCGATAGAGTTCTTGCCTCAGCTCCATAAAGTACGAGGGTGGTCCCAGAGGTACCTGACCTAACAAATAAATTACAATAAAAGTTGGGGAAAAATATGTTTATTTCTCTACGTAGTCTCCTTTTAGTTCAATACACTTTTCTCACCGGTGTTCAATAGCTTCGATAACCTGTTTATAGCGGGAATCGTCGAGCTGCTAAAAATAGCCATCAACCGCAGACTCCATCTTTTTACTGTTGGCAAATCTTTTACCATCGAGCCATATTTTCAAATTCGGAAATAGAAAATAATCCGAGGGGGCTAAATCTGGCGAATAGGGTGTATGAGGAAGCAATTCGAACTTTAACTCTTTGATTTTGGCCATCGCGATGACGGATGAGTGAACTGGTGCATTGTCTTGATGAAACAAAACTTTTTTCTTCGCCAAATGCGGCCGTTTTTTCGTGATTTCATCTTTCAAACGCTGCAATTAGTTCGCATAATATTGTTTTTTTGTTTCTGAAGATAATCATTGAACTGTCTTCGCCTTTGGAGCAGATTCTCCCCTTGAGTCCATTGTTTTGACTGTTCCTTCGTCTCGGGTGTGAAGTGATGGACCCATGTTTCATCCATGGTTATGAATCGGTGGAAAAACTCGGCTGTATTGCTATGAAACTTTGCCAAACACTCGATTAAAACGTCCTCATGACGCTGTTTTTGTTCCATTGTGGGTAATCACAGCACTGATCTTGCGCACAGCTTTCTCATGTCTCATTTTTTTATAGTCAACATGCGATGTACAGCGCTTTTTGAAATGGCTACCATATCTGCTAATTCACTTTCAATCGACGGTCATTCAATATCATTTTGTGGATGTTTTTCAACGTTCCTGGTAAATTCACCTCATTTGGTCGACCACTCCGATGTTCGTCTTGGCAACCAATATTTTATTGTTGTAAATGAAGGAGCAACCTCCCCCAGAGTAAAATCCAGTTCCCTTTTGATGTTGGTTGGATTGAGGCCTTTCAAATGAAAGTATTGTATCACATAACGATGACAAATTTTTTCCGTATTTAAAAATTCACTATTGATGGCTGCCGAACAAATACTAGACAACATAGCGTAGTCAAACTTTAAATATAAGCTTTATGAGATCGGTACTTTCTACAATTGTCATTCTTTTTAAACAACAACCACCATCTATACGTCAGATGGGGTACATCTGGGACTACCCTCGTAGAATTGGGGTGATCCTGATATACAGTCTCCTTAGTTTTTCGGAATAGGGCCTTACTACTTAATTGCCTTCATCGCCCAGAGAAACAGCGATTGGCAAGAGTAATTTTTCGTTTTATTTCTGCTGAGGTGTGGCAGAATTCATATCAGAGCCAAGATAGAGAAAGTCCTTTACTAACTCGAAATTATAGCTGTCGACTGTGACGTTCTGTCCAATTTGTCGATGTTGTGTGACCGTTCTTGTTGACGGCATATACTTGCTTTTGCCCACTTTGGCAGCTTCACAACCGCGGGTTGATAGAGACTAATTGATATGTTGACGAAGGTTTTCAGGTATGCGATGTTGGAGAGACTTATACCCCAGTTGGCGCAGTTGAGGGGTCTCCTTTTTTGTGGATTTTGCAAACGGTGTTGAGACTCCATTCATCAGGCATACACTCTTCTAATCAGATCTGAAAAATGAGTTGCTGCATGCTTTCCACAAAGTTATCTCCAGAAGCCTTGAATGCATCGGCCAGTAAGGCGTCAGGTGTATATTTCAGTTTAGATATTGCTTATCTTACTTCGTTCTGGTCAGGTGGATGGAAGTTTTGGCTCTCATCGTCTAAGCTGAATGGTCCATTCTGCCTGATAGCGGGATGTTGAGCTTCTTGGCCGTTCAGCACCGACTGTGACTCTACTACAATACAAGGTTTCCTCCTACAGGCTTCTTTTTTGCCTGTTGGTTAAACAGGAGTACAATCTCTCAATCTTCGAGAGCGCACTTTTCATGCTCTTTTTTCTTGTTCTGGAAAAGATAATGTTCTTCCCATCTCTTCTGCACGTAAAGCTTATGAGCGACTCTCGTCCTTCGTTCAAGCCCCGATTTGTACACTTCCTGTTTAGCTGCATGTTCTTGCCAACATTCTTCATCCAACCAGAGATTTTTTGGTGGTGGTCGGGTGAAATTCAGAACATCAGTTATAGCGTCTCTGATGGCACTTTATCAGCGTTGCCACAGGTCTTCGGTTCTTGGTGTTGGCGGCATAGGAGTTGTTGAGAGATTTCGATGAACGCGTTAGGCAAAGGTTATGGCGATCTCTTGCGATTGCAGCTTCTACTTTATGTCTTCTCACAGTAATTCTTCTTTGTTGTGGCGTTTGGGAGAGCCGTATTCGTACCAATGTGGTGATCCAAGTCAATGTTAGCTGCCCGGAGCGTTCGAACGTCCAGAATACTGGAATCATGTCTTATGTCGATCGCAAAATGATCGATTTGGTTTAACGTTCCTTGATCCGGCGACAGTCCCGGCCAAGTCCCTTTGTGTATATTGAGATGAGGAAACCGTGTGCTTATTATAGTAGTATTTCGTCCCGCCGCAAAGTCAATAAGCCTAAATCCGTTGTCAGACGTGGTGTCATGTAGGCTATGCTTACCTATTGCCTTCCCAAAGACTTCCTCTCTTGACGATAAAATCGCCTGGTCATACTTCGGACATTGCTCATATGTCTTATCCAGAAGCTCGTAGAAACTTTCTTTGGTTGCGTCGTCCTTGTGTTCCGTACGGGCATGGGCGCATATTAGGTTTACGTTAGCGAATTTAGTGTTGATGAGGATTGTCATAAGATGGTTGCTCACGTGTCGGAGACTCCAGATTTTTTGCGTTACGCTGCCGCATATGACAACTCCGCATCCGAATAAGTGCTGATTATTTTCCCTATAGCAATCACCATAGTATGTTATTTGGTATATCGCAGTTTTTCATCCCCCTCATGTCCGGCTAATCCCAACGCACTTCCTGGATGACGGTGATATCTCCGGCCCTCTGCGTGGTCTGTTACGGGTACAAACATTCCACGTGCATATCCGATGGTCTTAGTTGTTTCGTCACATCTTTTTAATCTCTTTCGTATAGAATTGTAAGCCCTATGAAGGCGTAGGGCAGTATCACACTTCTAGGCGAGCATGCCCTTGCCATTTTAGCCTTCACGAGTAAGGGTTTACTCATGTAGTTGCCAGGGACTACTACTGGGAAGCAAGGTAGGCTCTACGCTACGAACTTAATTGCTGCGCTGCTGGTCCAATCCAAATTATGGGACAGGCATCAATTTCTCGATCAATTGCCGTGCAAGTCCCCGACAACGTAGGTCATTTAAAATTAATTTGGAGTAGGACTGGGATCTTTACAGGTACAAGCAAAAATAATAGAAACTAAACCAGCACACTTGTCAAAGTCCTCAAACGGTGCAGATCGACCAGGCTTAGAGAATCTGAGCGCACTTACCCTCATGCTGGAAACTGGGAGTCTTGGCTTTCGGCTCACTTCCCAGGTAACCTAATCAGTACCAGCTCACAATCCCTATCACTGAAGTTGTAAGTGAGCAATCCCTCGTGACTAGTATCTGTCATCGGTTGTGCTTCCTTTGAAGACTTTCAGCCGCTTAGCATGGATGGCATATATCCAGTTTTTCTACGAAAGGGTATAGAGCAGCTCCCGACGACTCTTAAAAGAATCTTCACTGCAAGCCTGACACTGGCAAGCATACCAAACTCTTGGCAAATGATAAAAATAGCCTCAGTACCAAAAATCGGAAAAGATGGCTACACGCTCGTCAAGAGCCATTTTTGAAAAATACAAGAGAAGTGAACAGTTGGAATTTTTTTCAAATCAATTTTGGAAAAATGTCACTCATATCCGCACGTTCGTCCTCCTCCGTGACCCGTAACATGCCCAAGGCTACTTACTGCAAGGCCGCCGTAAACTGCATGTCTCATCACAGGTGCGCAGCGCTGCGATCTCTTCCATTTTAAAAGAAAGGATCTTGGATGTTGCCCCAAAGGCTGAATTGGAAGAAACTGGTCTTGTATTGAGCATTGGTGACGATATTGCTTGTGTCTATGGCTTGAACAGCATCCAAGCCGACGGAATGGTGGAATTCTCTTCGGGTTTGAAGGATATGGCTTTGAATTTGGAACCCGATAACGTTTTTGTTGTCGTCTTCAGTAACGAAAAACTGATCAAACAAGGTGATATTGTCAAGCCTACCGGTGCTATCCTCGACGTTCCAGTTGGTGATGAAATTCTGGGCCGTGTTGCTGATGATTTGGGTAACTAAATTGATGGTAAAGGACCAATCAACACCAAGGATCGCTTCAATGTGGGCATCAAGGCTCCCGGTATCATTCTACGTTTGTCTGTGCGCGTACCTACTCATATGCAGACTGGTATTAAAGCTGTCGATTCATCGGTACTCACTGGTCGTCGTCAGCGTGAATTGATCATACCGGTGACAAGCAGACGGGTAAAACTGCTTTGGCCATTGACACCATCATCAACCAGAAGCGTGTTAACGATGAGAGAAAGAAATTGTACTGCATCCACGTTGCTATTAGTCAGAAGCGTTCCACTTCTTGGGGCCATGAACTACTCTGTCATTGTGTCAGTTACTGCCTCTGATGCTGCTCTATTGCAATACTTGGCCCCATACTCTAGCTGTGCCATGCGCGAGTAATTCCGTGACAAGGGTAAGCACGCTTTAATCATCTATGACCATTTGTTCAAACAAGTTGCGGACTACCGTCAAATGTCTCCATTGTTGCGTCGTCCACCAGGTCGTGAAGCCTACCCCGGTAATGTATTCTACTTGCGTTTACTGTTTGTGGGTGGCGGCACATTGGCTGCTTGGTCTGTTACTGAAGCCCAAGCCGGTGATGTGTCTGCCTACATTCCAACCAATGTCATTTCTATCACGACGGTCAGATCTTCTTGGAAACCGAATTGTTCTACAAGGGTATCCTACCAGCCATTAAAGTCAATTTGTCTGCATCACATGTCGGTTCAGCTGCTCGGACCAAGGCCGTGAAACAGGTCGCCGGTTCCATAAAATTGGAATTGGCTCAATAAGGTGAAGTAGCTGCCTTCGCTCAATTCGGTTCCGATTTGGAAACTGCCACTGAACAATTGTTTAATCATGGTGTTCGCCTAACTGAATTGTTGAAACAAGGACAATACATGCCAATGTCCATTGAAGATCAAGTTGCTGTCATCTACTGCGGTGTTCGTGGTCATTTGGACAAGATGGATCACAATATTAAATCACCGAACAAGATCTTCTTAATCAAATCGCTTCGGAAGGCAAGATGTCCGACACTGTAGATGCCAAACTCAAGGACGTTGTCACGAAATTCTTGTCAACATTCAGCGGTGGGTGTTAATTGACTTTCTGCCTAACCTTCTTCAATTGTTGCAACGCGTACGCTCAGGCATACACGCATGATGTAGCTGCATTGTCTGTTGTATGATGTCTAGCTATAGTCTGGTTTAAGGTGGAAACAGTCCTAGAAGTAATGGAAGATTGAGGTACTTGCAATCAATCAATCCTCTCAAAACTGAGGTTGTTTTCTTTACAGGAAGGAGGACCGGTCTGATCCATCCAAGGCTTAAAGGCATCCCCATCTATTTCTCAAACTATGCGTCGGTTGTCTAATGGAACAAGCTTACGGGCAAACACATACGTTAATGTTGCTCTTACAAGACACTAAGAACAGTCTATCTCGGTTGCATGGTGGCTTTCCCCAGAATGCCTGCCTGGCTTTGCTCTAGATGCGTTCATGATAACCCTTATGAATACTCGTATGTCGTTTGACGCAATGGCACTAGAGCTCCTGTTGCTGAAGAAAGACGAAATGTCTCAGAAATGGTTTCAGTTGAAATCAAAGCCAGGAAATGAATACTTTCTCTGCGGTGGTGGAGTCGTTTTGGAGGACGAATACCTTAAACTTTACTCCTCGTTAGCTAATTTTGCGTCTGCCTCGAAAGTGAGAGTGATGACGATACCACAGACTTGTTCTTTTTCTGAGTGCTCTGCTCATCGCTCCTATAAACTCTTACAAAACAGTCCTTCATATATAAAAAATTGTCATGTACATTTATTGATCCTATCCTAACTAAACTTAAGCCTAAGCCCTGAGTATTCAACTTTCTGTGATGAACTTATCAATGGGGAAATGTCGGAATGACTCGTTAAATATATCCGTGAAAGCTGAGCTGACCAGATCATTAATTAATGGCTTTATGAAGGGGAAGCCCAGCTTCCATGAAGTATTGATCACTTGATCGGCAAACGAATTAAGTGCTGTACGACCTTTCCCAAGGATATTTCCAATATGCAGCTCCATACCGCCAATGTGATCCACCTCCACATGGACTTTAAGTAAACTTCCTGGTTTTCCAATCCGACGGACGCTTGTTGTTTGACTGTAAAGTAAACAAACTATTGTAGATTAAGACATCAAAGGACTTCAAAATAACTCACCTATAATCGTACAAGGTCATATTCCATGCTCCTCTAGTCTTAACGCTCTTGCTCATGAAATTTCCTGAAAACTCATAAATACCCTCAAGACTCTTTTCTGGGAAATGCTGCGAATAGATAATCCGATTGTGTTCCTTATCACTTCGGAAACCAGTCACTTCGGAATGAGACCACCCATATTCGGAGACATTCCTGAGGACCAATTTGAAGCCACCTAATCCGCTGCGATCACCACGTCGCTGTTCGATATAATCAGCATGATGTGGATCAAATGGAGCGATGTTATACTCGGGAACACCTAAAAAGGAACTCTCTCTATGAATAGGTTTGGTAACAGTCTAACCACTTACCGGTAGAAAAGTACGCCCTCAGGTCATTAAAGGCACCCTTCATGCAGGCATCAAAATCAGTCGTATTTGTATGGCATCTTCCAAGAATACGCGAAAATTCTTCATCGGCTTCCACTCCGGATGACAGCAATCGGCAAAGGATCACACTGACGAGCACCAGCAGTCTTTTCATTTTGAAGCAGCTGAACTTGACTAAATTTTCAACCTACAAAGAGAGCCAGAGAAAGGATACAACTTGTCACACAGAGGGCTTAAGACAATTTGATCATAATAATTTGTGGCAGTCAAATATTTACATTTTGTCGTCGCCACATAATTGCTTTAGCCTTTGAGGAGTTTACTGGCCATTGGCACCAGCTCATGAATGGACAGAGTAATAAAACTTAAAGTTAATGACTGAATTTTGACCATTAAGCCTAGATAATGGCTTTGTCCAAGTTTATAGAGATCAATCTTTTCTTAGAAATGCGTTAGTCAGCTGTGGTTTATTTCTTGTAATTTGGTGAGGTAATGTAATGAGTGATCTCATTTTCCAAGTAATGGACGATGGGGTCATGGTAAGACGTTTCATTTATTACAGCAGAGTATGTAGGTGATTGAAGAAAAGGCCTACAGGTTGTGCTACAGGTTGGTTTCCAAATCAATCTTACTGGCTTGCTGCAAGATAAGCTATATCCCACGTGAAATTGGCCCCTCGGACTTAAATTAATGGAATGTGTATTGAATATGTGAACAGATTCATCTTTCTTGTGGAATCTGCATTGCGATTGATCGGGAAACAATTAACCGCTCAAAACTTGGATTTGAGCCAGTAGCGCAACAATTAAGTTAGTGATATAGTGCTTGCTTTACCTCCTAGTACTGGTCTCCGGGCATCTATGTACATGTATACGAGTAAGTCCTTATAAAATTGCAAGTGCGAACGGTTTAGCGTTTCTAGTCTAGGTAACGTGTGTTAGCGCCCTGCGTTACCGCAAAATGCCCGCTTTGGAAACCTACATTAGGTACGCCTCATATTAGGAATGATCGATCGAGTGATGACGACTTTTGACTATTGTACCCGGACTAAGATTGATTTCTGGAATGTGAGGATGCTCCTCGACTCAGGGAGTAAATGACCTCAAAATACCAGACTCCCCCTATTGGAACGAGAGTTCCTTCGATGAAACTTGGACACATTGGGAGCGAGTGAAGTAAGATGGTCCGACGCGGGAGAGTACCAATTCCCAACGTATAACACTGTGCTACTCTACTCAGGCAAGCCCTCCGGCAGTCCCCATGAATCCGGAGTGGGTCTGCTGCTAACACCAACAGCACGCAGAGGCTTAATTTCCTGTCACCCACATGGTAATAGGATCTTATCGGCCATTTTCCGGACAAGAGTACGGCGCGTCACGATCATACAGTGTTACGCCCCAACGAATGTCTCGACTGTGGCTGAAAAGGAAAACTTCTACAATCAGTTAAGCGCCGTATTCAACGCAATACGCCGCACGGAGATATGGTCATCGCGATGGGGGACCTGAATCCAAAAGTAGGCAACGACAATGCAGGGTTCAAACATGGAATCGGGAAGCACAGCCTTGGAGTTCGAAATGATAACGGTGAAAGATTTGTTGATTTCTGAAACATCAATCGCATAGTCATAGGAAGCGCTATGTTTGAGCATAAGACCTGCCACAAAGTCAGCTGGGTACAACTGACAGGCAATCTTCATCCAACCAAATCGACCATTTGGCGATCAGTCGACGTTTTAGAAATGTACGAGATCATCACCTTATGGTACGTTCTGTATCTGTCCAAAGATTCCGCAATATCACCAGAATGCCCAGGTATAACATCGAGCAGCTGAAGATCACCGCCAACAATTAAGGGCTCACTTTTCATTTGGAGTGAAAATAATCAGCAACTCACTGCCGACAATCATCCAACACAAGAATGTTTTCACATCTGGAGTGGAAAGTATTGTTGGTAGATGGCAGGCAAGATATAGCACGTGGCTTACCCAGGATACCTAAGGGCAGATTGAAGAACGTAAGCTATTTAAGGCTCATACTGTAGATACCCCAGCAGTAGGGAGGAACGAGCATTGCGTACAATGGGACAATCTTAACTACATCAGCGCCCTGGCCACAGAAGTAGAGGAAGCGGCGAGCAGGTGTGGTAGCAGAACCGTTTACAGAATCACCAAGGAGCTGACAGGCGGTCATCACTCTAGCCAACAAACAGTGAAAGCCTTAGATGGTTCCGTACTCGCCTCGGATGAGAACTAGCTCAAGCGACGAAAGGAGCATCTTGCTACGGTCCTTAACCGTGTATTCGCCAGCGATGTACACCCAAATCAAACTGAGCAACAATTTCCTGGGAAAGATAGGATCGCTACTTCGATTAACGCGCTGAAGAATAACAAGGCGGTAGGACTAGATGGTATTCCCACTGAACTTCTGCGAGCCGCTCCAACAACATCAGCAGAGCTTTTACATCCTCTTGTTGAGATAGCGTGGGAGGCAGATTGATTGTCATGATGTCAAGCTCCCTTAAAAAAGGCAGTCTTATGAAGTGTGTAAACTGGAGGAGTATTTGCGTTGTTCCCGCAGTTGCTACGGTAATAGCCAAAGTAGTTCTCATGCGAATAAAGGAACATCTGGAACAAGCAGGTTTCCGCTCTGGATCCTCCTCTGTCGAGCACATCAACATCCTGCGGATCACCACTTCACCAGTCGTTCATTGATTTTGAGAATTCATTCGACAGTGTCAACAGGCAGTTTATCGGGCCTGCCTTGCGTAGGAGAGATATACCCGACAAACTAAGGGCTATTATCAAAGCAACTTATGATGAGTTTAAATGTCATGTTCTGCATAGGGAAAAGTTATCAGAGCAATTCGAGATCCAAAGTGGGATCCGACAAGGTTGCATTCTATCGCCGATACATTTAATTGGTGATTAGCGATGTGCTTCGCGCAGTCTTGTCTACTGGAAACAGAGGAATTCGTTGAACTCTTACATCTCTCACAGGATTAGGGGTCTGCGCTAAATGACAGCAAAAGTGAAGCGGGACGCAAATGGCGTGGGTTTGCAGATTAACACTGCAAAAACCAAAATCATCAACCTCGGCACTAACTCATCAACTCAAGTTAGTATTTCTGGACAGCCAGTTGAGAGAGTAGAGAAATCCCAATATCTTGGGAGTATTGTCTCTACCGAAGGTGGAACCGAACAAGATATTGTCAACTGAATCGGGAAAACAAATGAAATGATGTCCATGATATTCCGAAGCAATGCAAATGTTGGATCGGTGCTGTTATATGGGTGCAGCACTTGGAAGGTGACCTCTACTATCACAAAAAAAAAACTTCAAATGTTCGTAAAGCCTACGAAACATCTTAAAGGTTTCGTGGCCAAACGAACGGGTCAGGAACCAATAAGCACAACCATCCAACGGCAGAAGTGGCAGTGGATTGGTCATAAACTTTGAAACGGCAATAGCTCAACAGCAAACTGCGCAATGCAATAGAGTCCGCTATGACAAGACGGTGGAAGAACGGCTCGGCTGAGAAATACATGGCGCAGAACAGTTGAGGAGTCACGGCAATTGGTAAAAAGTCGTAGAGAGCTGAAGCTCATTGCCAGAAACGTTACACGATAGCGCGTTGGCGTAGTTGAGGTCCTAGGACTTACAAGGGCAAGTAGGACATAATGAACGATCCTTTCGGGAGCAACTCTATAGCTAGATTGTGTTGACATTCGGTATAATAAATCCCTATGCGATTCAAGAGAAAAGTGAAAAATGATCTAAGAATTAAAAGAGCCTAGTTGCGACAGCAAAATGCGGCATACTTAAGCATTCTGATTAGTCGTTATATCTCTAACCGTAGAGAACAATGGATTTCATGCCTTTTAGTTATTTCCTGGTTGTGATCTACATTCAACAGTAAGTTGTCAAACGTTTCCGATTGCCGGAATCTCACATAGGAAAAGCTCTGCGGTGTCGCTCACACCAGGCGTCGCAGCAGGTTATGCAATGAATTTCGTGCGCACTTAGATACTAATCAAATGCAGAGTGCCTGATTTAGACGTCAGTAAGAAATCCGCAGTGTTTTCTATTGATGGACAGGATGAATGCCACTGACGATTATGAAGAAGAAGCCACAAGGCCCAACTCTAACTTTGGTTCCGGTCCTGAGAAGTCCTCCCATAGGCCTTGTTTATCGTCGTTCAACAGCAATTTAATTTCTCGCGATCCCATTGTGACCAGAGACTCAGAGAAGACATGATCACATCAGTCATCCGACTGCGTTGGATTCTCGAACGAGCTTAGACGTTATCAGAGGACTAATCAAATTAATAAGCCCAGCTTGGCTGTCATAGCCTTTCATGAATATCCGACCATGAACATCTCTTTAATGCCGAGAAATACTACTTCGTATTCTCGCAGGAACCGAAGTTTCGATGTCTATAAGACCAGAGTTAAAAGACAGCCTACAATTTCAGTGCGATTTGTTCCAAAAATCCCTAATTTTTAAACGGGAAATAACTTGAGAGAGTGAGAGGGACATTTATCAGTGGGTCTAGAGCAGAGCAAGGCGTGCTTCCGAGAATCTCCGTGTAGCCAAGATAGAGCGTTCTTTGGAGTCTGATGAAAGCAGCAGTAACGCACGAGTAATTACGTGAAAGCCTATCCCACCAAACAACTGAGAATTGGTCTTATCACAATCCAGAGCAATGAAGAAAGGCGACAGGGCCTTGGAAGTCTTAAATGCAACATGTTTCGCTCAAAGAAGTTTACTATCCTGAATGACACCCAAATATTTAGTTTCATTGAAGAAATGCTGAACTTATGCAAATTTACGTTCATTTCGCAATTTATGACTGCATGACTCATAGATTGCTCACTATACGAGTATGTGATATAAGGGGATCCTTTCCGCAAAATATCGGTCTAGCTAAGTTGTATATACCCGTCTCTTTGGATGCACAGAACTCAAATATAAACTCTTAAACCAAATCGCATACGGAACCCCGCGCAAAGCCACAAATGATTATGGCTACACTTGTTGCAGAGGAACCTGCACCGCGCTAAAGCTGCCTCGAACATTTTTGACCAACGATGCCCAAGAGAGAACACTCGCCTTACTCGTGGGACAAAACATGAATAAAAATAAGAACAAAAATAACAAAACAATAACAATAACGAAGGCAGAAGAGGAATCTCTATTCCGTTTACGAATTTTTGAGATGGACACAGAAGACACGATTCTCGTCTCATCTCAAAGTAATGCTATGTTATATTCCCCCATCTGAAATCTCGGACCGGACAGATGCTCAGGAGCATCCCCGGCGGGGATACTAAGGCCCAATGCAAGAACACAAATCATTACGGGCCAGGAGATCAAGTTAGTGAGGAAGAAATAGACAAATCCAACAAAAACTGTTCCATCCTCCGTGACACAGAAACTAAAATCCGGCTCATGTGCATGTGACTCAGGGGAATGAGGTTCCCAAGTTATTCAAATGCGTTGTTTTCGTTCCAAAACCAAACAACCTTACCAAGGACGATTTATTAGCCCGGATCGATAAACAAAACTCCGGCGTATCCACAAAAAGTTTGCGAGTCCTCAGATTCACTAAGGCGAAGAGTGGACGTGAAAACATTCCATTACATTCGCAGTGGATGAGGTTTCCAAAAACTACTAATTCTAACCCAAGGAAGTAAATTTCTCCTCAACTTCTCTTGGATCCTGATTAGTGTAAAGACCAGTTCAGAATAAAGAACCGGAAACCAAAAATGGGGACAGAACGACAGTTCATCCAAAGTTCAACTCTCGAAAAAAGACTGCTCGACGGGAGAAAGTGTAGTACACTTGAAGCTGATAAGGCCCAAGATAATCATCAGGCAGCTAAGTCAATTACATCTGGAACTAGCAACTCTCTGAAAATTGATAAGGCAGAGCCTCAAAGATCGAAGGCTTTAGAAGACTTGTCCTCAAAATTTAATATCTCAGATGCCAGCCAGTTCACTGGAGAAGCTAAAAATGTTGGCAGTTCAATTTACTAAATGAACGTTCACAAGAAGCTGACGTCACAGGAGCAGTCGAAATGGCGCAAATAATTTTGTGCGCTAAGGGAATTACACTTTTCAACTCGAACACCACTTTGGTAATGCCTTCGAAATTTGTACACTTTGTACATGAATTAAGAAGAAAGCAAACATTCTGGATCTTCTTTAAAAAATAGGGGCCCCAATTTCACAATGGATTCCACTGATTCAATTATGGCATCGCCTCTGTCAATTGGAATACCAAAAATCTTTTGAAAACGTTTGAAAATTTGTACACGTGGTAAAAACTAGCAAAACCGTTCTAAATTCTTTTCTATAAAATGTTTGGACATCGAAATCGAAAGCGGTTTCTGGATTTTCATCGATTCTTCACCAAACACGGCGCGTTCTGTGATGTTTCAGAAAATCATTCTCTCTACTGGTTTTTAATTTTTCAGCGAAAGAAGATGAACTTTTTATTAATTCATCGATTTGGTCGTCATCGTCCTTCATTTGTTGAACTGATACTGATGTCCTTCGAATTAACAATAAAGCATCAATGACGTTCAACTCTTCCGCTTCTAAATTTTCTGTCAAATTTTTGACTTTAAACATGTCATTTTTACAAAAGTATAAAGAACTGATAAAATCAAAATTCAAGTTTTTTTTCGACAGACCAGAAGCGGAGGTACGTGTATTTATTATCAAAAGAACTTGCATTGATTTTTATCTATTTTCAAAAGAGATCCAACAGCCTTGTTTCAGCTCTAGCTGTCCATCGAGTTCTTGATAAATTCTTCAGTTGCAATGAATTTTCAATGCTTTTGAATTCCACACTCATCCAAAAAATTTAAAAACAGTTTTTGCTGCGTACGGTTATTCTTCCCGGACATGCTTTTGGCAAAATCATAAGATTCAAAGAGGATGTTCTTCACAGAAATTCCTAGCGACTGAAGGGTCACTACGATTTTTTAAGCCAACTCTTCTCCCGTTTTTCTTGTTAGGACGGCATCCATTTTCCGAAGACATTCAATAGGGACAGGTCCCTTGTTTGTTTGGACTAAGTATCGAATATTGATAGCAAGTCGATCTAGATATGATGAGCCTGCAGTTGTGTCAACCATGACAGAAAAAATACCAGCTTTATTCATATCATTTACAATTGCTTTTTGGGATTTAAAGGTCTGGCAACACTGTTTCTACAGGTTGTCAATTTGACAGTTGAAAGCTGATTTGTGGTTAGTACGTTTTGCCATTTTACGATGAATAGATTAACGCTAGAATAACGCGTGTAAATTGTGCAAACTTATTTTGAAAACCATGGTTCGGTTCGCCAAATATATTGAGCGCTACGTCCATTTTACGGTCGACATAATCGTCCACCTGAGCAAGTTATTTGGAACACGATGAATCATTTTGGCATCATGTATCTCCAAAGACGACAAACAGTGTGAACAAAAGAAGTTATTGCCGTTGTGGAGCGCAGTGTTGAGGAGAATCCGAATGAGTCGATTCGCCATCGTGCACAGCAATTGGAGTTATGCCCATCCACTTTTTACGGAAAGATGTTGGCTTAAAAGTTTATAAGATCCAGCTCGTGCAACAATTAAAACCGCGTGACCATTATACGCGTCATAGGCTCGGTGAATGGGTCAAAAACATGATTCAGCTTGATCCTCATTTTCTCCGATGAGGCCCATTTTTGGTTAAACGGATATGCAAACAACCAAAATTGCTGACTTCACAGTGGAGAAAACCCAGAAGCCTTTGTCAAGACGCCCTTACAACCATTAAAACTCACTGTTTGGTGTGCTTTATGGGCTGGTGGAATCATTGGCTCATATTTCTTTAAGGACGATGCCGGTCAGAATGTTACCGTCAATGGAGAGCGCTATAGAAACATGATTTCAGACTTCTTTGTTCCTCAGTTGAATGGGATTGACGTGACAGGGCTTTGGTTTCACCAAGATAGCGCAACATGCCACACGGCGCGCTACACCATCAATTTATTGCGGGAAACTTTTGCTGAGCGCATAATTTGATGTAATGGACCTGTGAACTGACCTCCACGGTCCTGTGATCTCACATCTTTAGATTACTTTCTTTGGGGGTGTATGCAGTCACTAGTCTATGTCGATGAACCGGAGACATTGGAGGATTTGGAAGTCAGCATTCGCCGTGTTATTGCTGATATATGTATGTATGTTACATACGTCCCCAGTTGCTCGATAAAGTCATCGAAAATTGGACTTCACGATTGCGCTTCATTCGAGCTACATTTGCGGTCATAAAAACCGCACCACCTAATGAGTTTTCAAAAAATGCCTAATTACATCAGATCGTAAGGGTTTTTCCCATACTAATGAAGGGTATTCCCCATAGCGGAGTTCGGCCTCGTATTCAGTGCAAAAAAAAATCAGTTTGAATTGAGTTGTGACGGTGACAAATAAAAAACAGTGAAATGTCTGGTAAATATCATCAACTGAATCGGGACGAAAAAGTTCAAATATTGACTTTAGTAGAAGAAGGGCTTGGCTATCGTGAGATTGCGGTTAAAAAAGGATGCTGTCATTCAACTATCGTACGACTGATGAAGAAAAAAGAATGGTGGATCCACTGGAAAGGAAAAAAGGCTCGGGACGAAAACGTAAAGCAACCCAGAAGACGGACAATGTATTACAACGAATTAGCATGAAAGATCGCTTTAAAAGTGCGTCCGTATAAGAGCAGAGCTGAGTGAATTTCATCAAGTTGATCTAAGTGCCGAAACTATACGCCGAGGGCTACGGAAAATAGGTTTATATGGAAGACGACCAGCGAAAAAACGTCTCCTAACCACAAAAATGAAAAAAGCTCGCTTGACGTGGGCAAAAGAGTACAAAGATTGGACGCAGGATGATTGGCGATGTGTGACATGGTCCGATGAAAGTAAATTTAATTTGTTGTGTGCCGACAATTTGCCATACGTACGACGGTCAGCAGGTGAAATGTTCAAGGACGAGTGCATAGTCAAAACAGTGAAGTTTCCTCAAAGCCAGATGGTTTGGGGATGTTTTTCTTTTTACGTTTTGGGCCCTTTGCACTTTGTTAATGGAACTATGAACGCTCAAAAGTATGGAGAAGTAGTAAGGGAGTTTTTGGTACCAGCAGCTGAATAGCATCATTCGGATACTGACAAGTGCATTTTTCAAGATGATTCTGCACCTTGCCACCGCGTTAAATCCGTAAGTAAAGTGTTATAAATCAACTTCTAGATGTCTACTTTATAAATAATAGACAGACAAGCAACCAGAGTCTTTCAATAATTTTCAGCTCAAGACAACGTTTGATGACCTCGGAATTACCAGACTAGACTAGCCAGCTAATTCGCCCGATTTAAACCCAATCGAACACTTGTGGCATGTAATGAAACGTAAGGTGGCTGAACATAAACCAGAGAATAAAAAAAAGCTAAATGAAGTTCTGGAACATGTATGGAATACTGAAATTTCAAGGGATAGTATTGAACTTCTAGTAAACTCGATGCCTTCTATACGGTCCGCCATCTAACGTTTTTTTTGTTCAACTAGTGCTTATTTCGTGAATGGTAATACTTAGCTCATGTCTGATTTGACAGATAATTAGTTTTATCCTTCCACCGAACGAATATGGTTGTGTATACGCTTCGCTAAGTGGGCCTGCGATCGACTTAGAGAAGATGCCGATTTTGCCAAAAAAAATCATCTTTTCATATGAAGCTCATTTTGATCTTGGCGGGTATGTAAACAAGCAAAATTGTCACATTTGGGGCACAGAAAACCCGCACGCATACATTGAAAAGCCGTTACACCCAAAACGAGTCACTGTTTGGTGCGGATTTTGGTCCAGAGGCATAATTGGGCCATTTTTCTTCGAAAATGAGCAAGGAATGGCCGTTACAGTCAATGGCGATCGTTATCGGGCCATGTTGAACGAATTTTTGTTCACAAAAATTGAAGAGGAGGATATTGGCAACATTTGATTTCAACAGGACGGCGCTACGTGCCACACAGCCGAAGCTACACTCGATGTTTTGCGCCCTGTTTTTGAAGATCGCATTATCAGCCGCAGAGCTGATGTCGTTTGGACACCCCGGAGCTGCGATTTGACACCGTTGGACTATTATTTGTGGGGTGCCGTAAAAGATAAGTGTTACGCCGACAAGCCAGAGACAATTGACAATTGAATTAAAGGACAATATTCGTGAAGCCATTGGTGAAATACAGCTGCACACAATCGATAATGTGCTTAAAAATTGGACCGATCGTGTAGGTATTGATAATTTTTTGGTAAAAGTGGCATATCTAAACATCTTATATACACATACATAAAAAATGTATCGTTTGATTTTGTTAACCAATGACTGTATTAAAATATTTAAAAAAAATAAGAAAATTAACTTGTTTTTCTTTCTTTGTTAATATCTTTTTTCAAACATTCAATAAACAGATGGAAATTAGATAGAAATACTTATAAACTACTGCGGAGTACTCAACAAAAATTTCATTTCATTATAAAAATTATTATCGTAGTTATTAACAATTTTTCAAACATTTTTATATGGTGCGGTTTTTATGACCGCAAGTGTAGTTATAGTATGCATATGCCCGATATCATATTCCGCCCGCGCCCTGGCAACAGTATAAAGGTATTCATAACCCCTTAGGCGCGCGTAAATTATAAAAAAAAAATGGCATAAAATTATCTATTAAATAAAGCTAACACTATAGACATTAACGTTAGGTTCAAGCGTTTTATTTCATTTTAAATTTGTATAACTCTAAAAAAAACACCCTTTTGTTCCCAAGAGATCAATAAATCCATTTTGGGTAGTCGGACTAAGGTACGTCACATGACGTGGTCTTTTTGACCACTTTTCCATTAAAGGACATGGTGAAGGTGAGGAAGGCAGGACAGAGGGGATTATCCTTATAGGTAAATTCTCCGAGTTTCGATTTTAAAAAAGACCATCGCCATCGGTCAATTTGTCGACTGAACTCCTTTAATTTTACCGAGTTAGCCATTTATTTTCTTTTTTCTTTAATCACGTAACATAACTATGAATTAATCGGCATTTCCAAAAGGTGAAACCTTTGAAAATGGGGGTGCTCTCTCCCCCTGTCGCTATGCCCCTAACTATAAGCCACCTTCACTTTCACAAGGAAGCTGAAATATTTGGTAAATTAATTTGGTAGGTACAAGTACATTCAATGGAAAAAATTCAAAGCCATAGATACGAGTATAAAGAGAAAACAAAACTATGCAGCGGGAAAATAAATTGAGATTAATTACCTATATCCACCTGAAAAAGAAGGCGACACTTCCGAAGCTCACAATGAACGAAACTCGTACCTATGCAATGTTGTGCAATGAAATGTAGTACAACAATGTACCCCGATCACTTGGAAAATTATGGTCTTGAGACAATGAACAGAGAAATCATCATAACTGAGGAAAAGTATCCAAAAAATGAAAATACCATATATGTACGTATCGTGGCTCATTCCATTCATATAGCGCTTCAATTGTGTGGGCTTGACTTGACCTTGAATTTGACGAGTCTCAGAAGTCATTGCTCTTATCTAGCAGTTACCTGACTTTCGTCTTTGGTCGATTATCTAAGACTGCTCGTATATTGTACGTGAATTTCCAGCCCATTGGACAAAGCAAGCGACATCTAACTGACATTTTGGGTTCAGTAAAAGTTTGCAGAACTACTCCTATCTAGATTTGGTAATTAAAATTCATAAGGCCCATCAGTTCTCGTGACGAACATATTTAGATATAACAAAATATTTCTCGTCTATTTGCCAATTCCATTTGGGTTGCTTAAATACGAGTATATCTAACGATCCTGATTCAAATCGCTAAAGAGATAAGGTAGCAGATTACATCAAAGTAAGCGAATATGTAAGTAGATCCAGAGACGGTGCAAAACCCGTTGCTATATCCGCAACTAATGAAGGAAGTTCGTAAGAGGATGTCGGATAGGAGTGCGAAAACCACTTGTTGTGGACCGTGTTTTGTAAAATTGCAAACAAGGCACAAGCTCCATAAACAGTTTAAATGAAAAAAAATTAGAAAAATAAAAGAAATCATAGAAAAACTCGATTAGGACGTGACGATCAAAAGATACAAGATACAAAAAATATTACGAGTATTTCAGATCGAGGCACTGGCAAAGAAACACAAATACTCGTATCATAGCTTGAATTGAACATTGAAGGTAATGAATACCATGACCTGGATTTATTTCTTACCTAATTACGCGCTATCTCTAGATAAGCAAATGATGTCTGTAACTTGAACTAACAGTTTTTTTTTCTGTTACGCACATAATGTAGATACTTTCAATTTTTTGAAATTTAAGTGGAAAAGACTTCTATGTCAGTGTCAAGCACTTTTCAAATAGGCACTCAAAGGGTCAGCCGTGACAATCGATTTTGATTAGAGTGAGCACACACGGTGCGAAATCAATTGTCACTAGCTTCGTGCATACTGGTCATGTTGCTATGGAAAACTAGTAAGAGAGGGACTCCTTTTTCATGGCAATGACTTCCCACAACTCATCACCACATTCTACACTAGGACTATGTTACATTTTGTTGCTCACCACATATGCAGATCTTAAAACTCCTTCCTTACACAACAAACTTCTCTTAAGTTTAACATAGCTCGGTTGAACCCTTAAAATGGGGAAATTAGCCAAACAGGGACCACTCAGCTATAATTTCGAGGTATTAAGTGACTTTGGCTCTGCTATAAATTTTGCCAACACCTCAGCAGAAATAAAACGGGGAATCACTCTTGTCAATTGCAGTTTCTGTGGGCTAAAAAGGCAATTGAGTAGTAAGACCATATCCCGAAAAACTAAGGAAATCCCTATATAAGACCTTGAACTTCTCAGTCCTACTTTATGATACTGGAACATGAACTCTGTCGAAAACAGATGAAGATATCCTCAATCGTTTCGAGAGAAAAAATCTTTCGAAAAATATTCGGTCCCGTTTGCGTTTACAGGGCAGTAGATTCGGACATGGCACGGTCCTGGCGAAGCTACTGCCAGTCAATTCAACTCTCACGGATGAAATTCCTTCCTTGATCGACTTCGACATATCACATGAAATTGCAATTTTCACAGATAGCTCAAAAACAGAGGAAGGAACAGGTGCTGGTATCTTCTCAGAAGACTCAAAACTAAGAGTGTCTATGTATAAGACGCCCGGACGTAATCCGTGTCTTCCATTCCGAAGTTCTGGCTGTCCTCAGGGCGGCTGATCTAATTCAGATGAGATCGGTTTCCGGAAGAGATATCGCTGTCCACATTGATAGCCAGGCAGCTCTCAAGGTGGTGAAACCGACCAACATTAATTCTGATACAGTCAGAGGCTGTCGCACAGTGCTCAAGGCATTGTGCGAGTGAGATTGTGCTGGGTGCCAGGACACTGCCGTATCAAAAGAAATAAACAAGCGGATGAGCTTGCAAGAAAAGGAGGTCTACTCGCTAACAGTGAGGTTGCTAACATTAAATCGCCCCTTTGTATAGTAAGGGGCACTATCGAGGAAAAAATCAGAAAGCTTGCCAACCTAAGGCGGTCAAGTCTTGAAGGACACAGAATATCCAAGACTCTTTGGCCACTTTGTGACGGCAAAAGATCTAGGGAGTTAATAAAATTGAACAGGGTTAAACTTAGGACAATAATAAGAACCCTGATAGAGCACTGTCTCCTGCGGAAACATGCAAAGAGACTCAAATTGTCAGATACGGATATTTGCAGATTCTTCTGTTGAGGACATAACACACGTACTGTGTGAATCCTCTACCGCGAGCATCGAACTTGCCGAGTTGTAGAGGCTGAATAGAGTCAATGAATCTCGAGAAATTTTGCAGAAGATTCCTGAAACCAAAGGATGCTCCCTCCCCCTTATGCATCCAACCACTCCTTTTTCACTGGGCTGGATCAAGGTGTCATACGACCCATGCCGAAGGTCAACCTGACTGAGGACCCAGCTTCTCCAAAAATAGCTCAGTCGCAAACGGAGTATCCGGATACCTGGTGACCTCCGGATTAGCTAGCCTTATCTGTATATGGCGGATCTCTGTACAGATGGACCAACCTTTCTCCACTGCTCATGGGACCACATTATGGAAAACCTAAGCAAAACAAAACCCGAGGCCGGTACTTCTTTAATATCGGGCGGTAGAACGGTGACTGCACCGACAACCGGCAAGGCTCCTGCATTGTCGAGAGGATGTAAAACTGTGGCAGGCTATGGTCCACCATCCTCTAAAGGCAAGCGCAACGAGCCTAAAAATAAATCTTCAGGGAGTGGTAGGACCGCTGCAAGCTATGGTCCTATAACTTCCTCCACCCCTAGCAGCAACAAATTTGTGGCAGGTCACGGACTTGTCGTTACTACCAAAACTCCTCTCTCCAAAGCGGAATCTGGAGCTCAGCTGCACCGGCAAGCTCCATCTAAGGCACTCTACGTAAGACGCCGAAATGCTTCACGCATCATCAAAACCTTCGGATCCATTCCGGAAGTTGAGAGAAGTACAGACATAAAGAGCAAGATTCAGTGGGCTAACAACATCCTAAAATACGGATTACCCACTGCTTTCACTGCTGCTAAAATACCTAAAGACTCCACCAAGCGCCAGAGATCGTTGGAGGAAACCGTGATGATTTCCAAGAGGCCCAAAACCCACAGCACCAATACCACTCGGCCATCCAACAGCACATCTCTGAGGTCTTTCAGTGAAGTCCTAATAATAATAATCGCGGTAATCGATAGGAACGATACCGAAGGTTCTATAACACCTAAACGGTGGCACCTGGCCAAGCTGAAGCTTTCGAGCAACTTCTTGGCTATCATGCGGGAAAACCCCGGACCATCTCCCATCACAAGCGACGCTGGCTGGCACCAAGGCCACGTCAAGCTCATCGCATGTGCCAATCAGAGACCATTCGATCTCTTCACTAAGGCAATAGGTGGTTTAGGAGAGATTTGGCCAGGTGCAAAACTCGAGGTCGTATCTAAGGAGAACATCCCTAGCAGACCTCGAACTCGTACCTGGATCCCAGTCAAGCCCTCCTCCCCAGAAAGCATTTTGGAAATCATCAGGCTCAGTAATCCGACCCTTCCGACTCATGACTGGAAAGTCGCGAAACTGGAGGAACTAAGGGGCTCTTATAGATGCGCATTGATCGTGATCAATAAGGAATCCCTTAACCATCTAGCGCAGACAAAAGGCATGATTCGGTTCGGATTCGAGTCAATTCACCTAAGGGTCAACAAAAAGGATGAGCTGGATGCTGATAAGCAACCTCCTCCTCCTTTAACGGAGACACCACCAAACACAACCTCAGATCCTGGAGCGTCGATATCCTTTCCAGAAATCAATAGCGACGACTCCAATCTATCCGAGGTGACAATCAAGCCGTCGGTCTCCTCTTCTGACACCCCGTTGGAAATGGAAACCTATGACGAAGCAAAACGAGG
Source organism: Volucella zonaria (assembly GCA_963966105.1). Lineage (NCBI taxonomy): Eukaryota > Metazoa > Arthropoda > Insecta > Diptera > Syrphidae > Volucella > Volucella zonaria. The sequence continues at coordinate 28,364,264 of OZ014530.1, read as the reverse complement.
TCCTATACGATCAGAGGAAGAAGATGACCTCTTGGGCACATCTTCAGAATCGGAGGATCTCAACAGCACCGTGGTGGAGGCTACTCTGGAAAACTGTAGCAATGATACGGTTTCTCCAGATTAATCTCCATCACTCAAAAAAGTCTTCGGCCGCACTCATTCTGCGCCTTTAAAAAAATGCAGAAGACATTATCCTAAAACAGGAATCATGGATTGTAGAAGGCGTGATTCGTGAACTTAGGACACCCGTATACATGTCGCTCTATACAAGAGACAAAGGTAAGAACAGAACTTGTATATTAGTGGAACGTAGCCTTAATGCATTTCTATTTCCTAATCTCAGCGACTCCGACTTAACCGTTGCCAGACTAGAGACTGCCAAAGGCTCCTACTGGCTAGCATCGGCATACCTTGGCCACGATCATATGGGCCCTCTCCCTGCTGATAAGCTAAAAAGGGTAGTACTGGAGGTTGGAAGGCGAAAAACTGGCCTCATAATCGGATGGGACACTAACACTCATCACACGGTATGGGGCAGTACCGACATCAGCCCACTTGAGCCCACTTTTATATTGTAACTAGAAACCAACAGGAAGTGCTAGATATAAGTCTTGTCTCAGAGAGCATCACTCAAATGCTAATGAACTGGATGGGTATCGTCTGAACACTCTTTTTCAGACCACAGATACATTCAATTCAGCTTGAATGGTGCTCCTCCCAGTCAACCATCATTCCGGCACTACCGGAAAACTGATTGGCCAAAATACAGAGGAATACTGTCACAAACGCTATCCTCTGAACTATTAAGTCTCCCGCGTGACACCAATGAACTTGACATGAAAGTCAGGGAATTCACCCTGGATCTCAAACAGGCTATGGCCGCTTCCTACCCTCTTGTGCAACCTAGAGGCAAGAAAAAGCCGCACTGGTGGACATCAGCACTGGGACTGCTTAGAAACACTTTCAGAAAACTTTTAAACTTAGCAAAAAGCACAAGAAGAGTGACTGACTGAGACTCATACAAAGAATCCCTCAAATTATACAAAAAAGAACTGAGGAAGGCAAAGCGACAATCCTGGAGGTCCTTCTGTGACAAAACCAAGGAAACCTCTGAGGCATCACGGCTAAGAAAAATCCTCTCTACAAATCCTATAATACCTTGTTGTTTGAAAAAAAAACCGATGGCTTTTGGACAACCTCAAGTGATGAATCACTCAACCTGCTACTGGACACCCACTTTCCCCGCGGCCACTAGCAACAAACAGGCCTACTGCAACCGGGACCAAAATTCATGGTCTGATTACAAGAGACAAACTGCTCTGGGCGCTGCATAGCTTCAAACCATACAAGTCTGCTAGTCCGGACGGTATAATACCTGCCGAGCTACAAAGTTCCTCAGATATTACTCTGCCTACGCTAGAAAATATTATGAGGAGCTGTGTAGCACTGATCCACATTCCATTATGAAGTTAATGTAGTTTTCATTTTGAAAGCCGGAAAATGTTCTCATGTTTTATCAATGGACCTCAGACCTCAGAAGTCTATCATCTTTCCGTCTGAAAACTCTAGAACCACTGATTGATATCCATCTATGAGCTAAAATTGAGCCAAGACTTCTGTCAACGGCTCAACATGACTACTGTAAAGGAAAGTCGGTGGAAACGGCTCAGCATTCACTGACTAGCCATATAGAACGATCCCTACAATATAGAGAGTACACAATGGTAGCTTTCCTGGACATAGAGGGCGCCTTTAATAACGTCAACACATCAGCAATCACGACTGCGCTGCCAACTCTGCAGGTAGGCGACTCACTTGGGGAGTTGATCAGTCTTACGCTAAATAGCCGGATAATCATCTCCAAACTGGGTGAGGCTTCTGCTAAAAGATGTGCCAGCAGAGGTACGCGGTAAGGCGGTGTCCTCTCTCCCCTTCTCTTGAACTTAGTAGTTAATGAACTGACGACGTTGCTATAGCAGTCTCAGGTAAGCACCTTAATACCATTAAATAACTCCTTCAGCTAAATCTACCTGTTGGCCAGATCGCTGTGGATTGGGAGTAAACCCCATTAAAACTTAACTTGTTCTCTTTTCCAGGAAATACAAAATTCCAATTATACGAGTAGACCCTCCCTTAATAAGCAGTACCAGTTTAGTCTTTTCCAATACAGCAAAATATTGGCAACAAATGAGGCCTTCAACCTTCGCCTTCGTCTGGTGGACGGCCTTAAACTAAGCAGAGTCCAAAGAACAGCATGTCTATGGATACGAGGAGTCCTACGTTCTACTCCCTCCGCGGCATTACGAGTACATATTCTGTTTCACTTGAAACCCCTCGATATCTTCAACAGACTGCAGCTATTCGCCTTAAAGCGACTACACAGTGGACAAGTAATTTATTTGGCCACGCTAATATTCTTAATACATTAGGAATCCTCACAGGGAACATCGATTACACCATACCTGAACTTTGGTTTGACAAAGACTTCCATGTAACATAAGCTTCCCCTCTAGATTCTTCTAAGAGGAAGATGCTTTCATGGAGGACAAGTCAATCCATCTCTACACAGATGGATCTAAAACCGATAGCGGGGTTGGTGGCAGTGTTTTCTCAGATAAGCTTAGCCTCTAATTCCGTCTTCCCAATCACTGTGGTGTGTTCCAGGCGGAAATTTCGGCGATTAAAGAAGCTCTGTCCTGGCTGAAGAAAAACGTGAGTAAGCTGGAACAATGACGTAAAGCTATTGGAAAAAAACCCCACATGTCTGGTTTCTTTTGGGGTTTTGTTTGGATTTCAGAAGTGGTAACTGCTTACTGTTTGCGATCTGATGTGTGCTAGAGGATCAAATGCAAAGGATATACACAACAGATTTCTCGTTCTCGTTATTACCCGATTCTGCAGGAATCATTGTCTGGAATACACAATCGTTGCGCGTGTTCTTCACTATCATAGTGGTCTGTGATTATATTTTGAAGCTTAGAGATATTGTAGATGATCGCTTGGGATCAAGAATGGGGCATATACAGGGTCTTCCAATAGGTGCTTCCGAACTTTGACAGTTGATAGCGGCCATGTTGTTGAAGCTACATCTCTCAAATTGGCTGGCATTTATTCAGTCTGTTTTGCCAAATCACCATGGACGGACATAGCGTTCAACAGCATGTGCAAATGAGAAAATTGTTTTATCAAAATGGGTGTTCTGTTCGGGAAACGTTTCGCGCGCTTCGTCCATTTTACGGTCTATGGCGACCTACCGAGAGGACTATTCGCAGTGTGGTCGATAAATTTGAGTCCACTGACTCAGTAAACGATAAACCAACACCGGTAGTCGCGAAACGTAAGCAAGATCTGCCGAAAACATCGCCGCTGTCCGTGAGAGTGTGCAGGAGAATCCGAGGCAGTAGATTTCGCGTCGCTCACAGGAATTCGGCCTTTCGCAGACCACAACTTGGCGAATTTTGCGTCGTGACTTGCACCTGCAACAAAATTCAACTGACCCAAGAGCTGAAAATAAACGACCATAGAAACCGACGTGTGTTCGCTGAATGGGCTCTAGAACAGTTGGAAACTGACCCTAATTTTCATCGAAAAATCATCTTCAGCGATGAGGCCCATTTCTCAATGAATGGGTAGGTCAACAAACAAAATTGTCGAATTTGGGACGATACCAATCCACATGAGATCCAAGAGCGTCTAATGCATCCCGAAAAAGTCACTGTGTGGTGTGGATTTTGTCGTCGGTCCATATTTTTTTGAGAACGACGTTGGCCAGGCCATCATCGTCAACGGCGAGCGCTATAGCTCGATGATTGTCAACTTCTTTTGGCCTGGATTCGATGATATGGACACCAACGTCATATGGTTTCAACCAAACGGCGCTACGTGTCACAATGGAAAGTCTGTACTAGCGATTCGAGAGCATGGTCATCTCACGTGGAGGTGATGTGAACTGGCCACCGTGATCATGCGATTTGACCCCGTTAAACTTTTTCTTGTGGGGTTTTCTGAAGTCGCAGGTCTATGCGAATAAGCCACAAACCACAGCGGCCCTCAAAGCCAACATAACCCATGCCATCGGTCAAATACAGCCAGATTTATGCGCCAGAATCATGGTAGATTGGACATTTCGGAAGCACTCCACCCAGAGAAGCTGCGGCGGATATTTGCACGATGTTACATATATTCCATACATAATGGCATCGATAGGCCTTTCAAACGAATATGCAATTTCGATGATATCTCGCGCACACTTTGTTTTACTTAAATTTAAAGATAGGAAGCACTTAATGAAGGACCTTTTATGAGTATCTTAGACTAAATATCTCACTGTTATACAGATGAGTCCAGGTATGGTTAGCTTCAGAGAGTGCTAAAGAGTGAGCCATCAGTCTGGTGGCTTGACGCAGTTACTTGAGACGCTCGAACCCTCTGCTCCCACTAACATACATATATCAGTGGGATATACGCGATAGTCTTTAACCCCAGCAATATGTTGTAATTAAATGTGAGCGATCTGAGTACTGCTTAGCTATTTACGTACAGTGTTGTGCAAAACTTACCGGATTTTTATCGAACATATTTCTTTGGTGAATTTTAGGGAACAGAAAGAACCTAAGTAAAATCTGTTGTCAATTAAGAAAACTTATTGTACAAGTGTACAAATAAAACAAAAAAAGGTTTTGCGGTAATATGTTTTATTATACAAAAAAAAATCTTAACTTAACTCGGTAACGCCCTGTGCAAAACATACCGGATTTTCTTTATACTTAATTTTTGTCCAGTAACTGTTGTTTTTTTAAGACCTCCTTGCATATTTTAAGTATGGACGTCACTAGATTCTCAAAAATTTCATTCTCAACGTTATAAGTGCATTTTTTGATGTGTGCATCTTTGGCCCTACCCATCTTTTTAAAATGGCCCACAAGGTCTCGATAGGGTTTAGATCCGGCGATTGAGAGGTCCATTCCAACACATCAACATTTTTCTGCGCAAACCACTCCTTAACCAACTTTAATGAATGTTTTGGGTCATTATCATGTTGATAAACCCAACGCAGTTGCGCATTACGGATTCCAGTATTATCCCTATACTGAAAATGATCCATAATACCTCTAATCTCATGTATTGGTCCACATTCCGCACCAGAAAAACATCCCTACACCATAATTGAGCCTCCTCGATGCTTCACGGATGGACGACAATGGCGTGGCTGAAGACGTGTCTCCTTCTTCCGTCTAACGTGAATCAAGTTGAACTTACTTTCGTCGCTAAAGAGTACAGTTTTCCACTTCATTGCTGACCAATTCAAGTGGTTTCTTGCGAATTCCAGTCTAGGAAACGATTGGCGTTAGCAAAGTAATCAAAGACCTACTATAGGAATAAAATGGTAACTTTTTTGTGGATGGCTTAGCAGTAGGTAGAGGCTTTTTCGCTGGTCGAAAAGAACAAAAACCAGTTTCTCTTAAATACCTGCGTACGCTGCTTGCTTCAATGGAAAGATTGAGCTCACTAACAATCGGAAGTATCGATAAGAATCATTTTCTTTATTTGCCAATAGGTTCGGAGTGTAGTTTTTCTGGGACGTCCTCCACAGTGAATGATTTCGACCGGTTTTCCATTCCGAAAGTTTTTTAAAATATCTCACACTGTCGATGATAGCATTTTATACTTTTTGGCTATGGATTTTTGTTTTAGCCCTGTCCTGAAATCCGTTACCACCTGATTTTTAATCACACCGCTGTATTTATTTTTAGCCATTTTATTATTGGACAAATTGGAGACATCTGACCTTTGTGAGACGATGCCCAGTTTTGTTGAAATGTCCACGGCCTCCGATCAAAATGATTATTTGCCCAAGGCTTCAATACTGCCTCTAAGACAGTTTCACGGTATACGATCGCATTAATTTTGACGCCACGGTCCTAAAATACGATTGGAAAGCGACCATCGGCGGTTATGGCGGCCCAAACCATCACCATCGGTGCTGCCTGCTTTCTGGTGGCCGTCCGAAGGTGTAAATTTTCGAAGGACCTCTCTGGCAAGTAAACTCGGTCATTTTGTTTGTTGACATATTGCTTGATACCAAATGACGACTCATCGGAAAAAACCAAATTCGGCAACTCTTTCGACTCTAACTTTTTTCTGTTGCGTTGTAAGATCGTGTGCTTTTTGGAACTTCAATGGCTTGAGCCCAAGCTCATTTTTCAGTATGTGTTGCATCCGTTCCAATAATATGTTGAGCTCACGAACCATTTTTCATCCTCTTCGACGCGGATTTCGCTCAATTCGAGCCTTCACTTTCCGAACCATTTCTGCGAATGTTGCTGTTTTTTTATGAACACCTCCATGGCGTTTTGCAACGCAAATCAACAAATGATTTATTCACGTTGCTGAAGGGCTCTAACGATAGCCACTATACTTGTGGTTTTCCAGACAAATATAAAGCAATCACACTATCACGTTTGAATTCCATCGCGGATAAAAATTTTTCAACACAACTGAGACACAAATCGTTTAAAAGGCTTGAACATAATAAAATTATCTGTCATGTGTCAAAATTTGAGCTCACTGTCATGAACGGTTTGGAAATTATAGCAGTCTGAAGTTGATTGCAGTTCGAGTCATTCAGGGTGTAAACATTAGTGATAAAAATAAAAAATATTCGAAAAGGAAGGGTTGTGGAGAGAAGGATAGTGAAAAGATTTAAAGAATAGTGCAGAAAATAGATAAAAGATAAATGATAAAAAATTTCAAGAGAGTACCAGTCTACCAGTCTACTTCAATGTCTACCAATACGGCATTTTTAAATTTAATAGCGTCAATTGTTTGCTTTGTTGTTGCCGAAAGTTGGTTCCAGAGCCTGGTGACACACACAAAGAAGAGACGCGACGAGCTCAAATAGTTAAAAGAGGGCGTTAAAATATTAGATGTTCTGGAGGACTGAGAAAATTGAAGTTTATCAAAAAGATACTTGGGGGATCTGCTGTTTATGACCTTGTGCATGAACACAAGACATCGAATTTTTTGGGAACTACTGAAACAAACAACCAAGAACCAGCTTGTGACAGTGTTCATATCGACGGAGACCATACACATACCTAACCATATCATTAAACGCCACAAGCAACTTGTGACAACTGAAGTTTACGTAGCCCAGCATAGATTCGTCCAATAACATAGTTTGTATGGTCAACGGCAGAGAGAGAACAATTTAATTTGAAGCCGAGATTTGTGACAGCATCCACCAAATTGAGTTGCTTATTGTTCAAGCTTACTGGCGGTAGCAGATCAGTATCGTAATTCTTCTTAGAAATAAGAATAAGCTGGGATTTGTTAGGATTCAGATTGAGACCATTGCATAGTGACCAGTTGTATACTGCTGACAGGTCTTCATTTATTCTGTCAAAAAGATCCTCAATGAGGTCGTGACAAGTATGTCTGAGCATCATCAGCGTAGATATGAGTGTTTACATTCAGGCATACTTTGGGTAGGTCATTAATAAAAATACAGAAAAGTATTGGTCCTAATATTGATCCCTGCGGTACTCCTGCCGTTAAGATTTTAAACTGTGATTTTTTCCCCTCAATAACAACCCTTTAAAAGCGATTTTTTAAATAGTTATTTATCAGGCCCACCGATCTTGCACTTTTTTTTTTTTTTTTGGAAAATGGGATAGAGAGAGAAAGAAAGATGTTTGGGCTCAGTGGTTATTTCGCTCCATGGGTGGCATTTTTAGTCAACTACTCGTCTTACTTGATTTTCATTAACTGAAAAAATGAATGATATGTCCTTCGGGCGAGGCTGGGATTCGAACACCGAACCTTCCGATTTGGAAGCCAGTCCACTACCACTTGAGCCACGGCCACCCACTAAAAACAAAATATAGCCTGAGCTTGTGACATAGTAATTTGTGATCCACGCTGTCAAAGCAAAGCAACCAAAGCACCGTTATTTCGCCTACATCATATTTGAACCTTATATCGTCGAAAATTTTAATCATACCTGTCGAACAGCTACGATGTGCTGGAAAACCAGACTGTACAGGGGATAGCAAGCAGTGTTGGTTTAGGTAGCTTGAAATTTGGCGAGCGAGAATTTTCTCTAAGACCTTTGACAAACAAGGCAAAATACTTATGGGGCGAAAGTCAGAAGCTGCAGATGGCTGAGGTTTTTTCGGAACCGGAAAAGGGAAGGTAGAGCATGTAATGCAAAAATTGATTATGTGTGTAAGAGAGATTATGGCATGCGGTAATATCATCTTCACAAAGCGAAAGGGTACGCCACCCTCACCTATAGCATTGGACTTAAGAGAACGAATGCTATTTACTAAATCAACTTCTGAGACGACTTCAAAGTCAAATTCAGAGCTAAAAAACCGTTGGCTATCTGGAGTAAAGCACGGACTATTTGGAACGTTATCGACAACAGCCTTTTTTACTACACCACTGGATCGTAGATTGTTCCACAGCATTCTTCAATAAAAACTTTTCAGGAAAAATCCGGTATGTTTTGCACAACACTGTTCATATGAGTATATTGGAATATCCGGTCATTGGATTCAGACTGAGCTTATCAGAGGTTTAGATTAGACGGCGGGGTGCTAGAGTGTTTAAGTAGGATGAAGGAGCTATACAGATAACTTCAGTGCTAATTCCCACACTAGCGCAATCAGCAGCTTTGGACGTATGTATATGCAGATGGAATTGGTCTTATTGAGAATGGCTTCGTGTTAGTTACTATTCAAAATTAGACGATTGGAGTTTTCGTTAAAGTTAATTTCAGCGAGTTAAAGGTGGCTATTTTACTTTTTACATTGCTGTGTGCCTCAGTCTAAGAACAGAGTTTCATATCATTTCATTTCATTTATTAAATATTTGGGATGTATAATAAGATTAATATCTTTTTTAGTACTTAGATACAAGTTGGGTAGAAAGTAGAACTGATCTAACATTTATAACTTAAAAGCTTAAACTACGATATAAGAATAGGTTGCTTAAATTACTTAAGAGGTAGAGATTATAGGGGACAAAGAAGGGGTTAAGGATGGGTAGTTAAGGAAGAGAAATGCGAGAGCACTGCACTTTTAAAGATTGCACGGTTAGAAATGAGTTTGATTTGCGGTGGTAGTGAATTCCATAGTTTCACAGCCTGAATGAAAAATAACCGGCTTGAGGTCAAATATTTGTGGCGGAAAGGAACGATGCTTAAATTTCTTACAGAACGATTAAAGACGAGTTTGTTAAATAAGTAGGACGGACATTTATTGTTAATGATTTTATGTAGGAATATACAATTCCTTGTATTGATGTATTGCTGCAGTGTGCAGCCTAATAGCTTTTTTGAGTGTTCAGAAATATGGTCATATCTACGGAGGCCGTATACGTAGCACACCACATCGTTGAATGCTACTTGTGACTTATGCTGGGACAGTGGGTCAAGGGCACTGTAGACAACATCAGCGTACATAGTGATTGGGACTATTAATGCTAGTACCAACTTGCGTCTAGTTTCCATCGGAGTAAAATAAGCCTATAGCCATAATTTTCGTAAATCCGATCAATTATTTGAGTATGACTGTAGCCTGATAGAGTACGATCAATACCAATGCCAAGCCTAGTAAAATGCTCAACAGCAGTAATTTTATTACTGCTTAAACATATATCTGGTAGGATATTCAAATTAAATTTTCTTTTAGGTGTTGGTATAACTTGAGATTTTAGTGGGTTCAGAAGCAGCCCATTAACGACGGACAAAACATATATTCGGGATAGATCTAGATAGATTAACAAGAAGAGCCAGCTCAGAGAGCTGGTTAAAGGGTTTCCCTAGATGAACTTGAACGTCGTCAGCATAAAGATGCACAGAAATTTGCGTCCAAACTGATGGGAGATCATTGATGAACATGCAGAAGAATAATGGCCCAAGAATTGACCCTTGAGGAACTCCTTGAACTAAAGCTTTTAGAGAAGACGATTTGGCGCCAGAGGACACTCTCTGAAATCTTCTTGATAAAGTTGAGTTAGTAATTATTTGCTTGTCGAAATGGGTTGTAAGTGAAGAAAACGTTGAAGGTCGGCATTGCGGAGATTTTCCCAACCCATTCCGATTTTTCTAGCAACAGATTTTTTTTTTTTTTTTTAAAAAAAAAAGAACTTAACACTCAAGAGGGTATTACTACTCTTAAAATGCCGGAGCACGTGTTCAGTTTTTCGGAAAATTGGATAGAGAGAGAGAAAGATTTTTGGGCTCAGTGGTTATTCGCTCCATGGGTGGCATCCAACATTTAATGGGGAGACTAAATTACTAGTGTAAATTGGACTTGATGTTATATTTAGGCAACCATTCACAAGATTTTAGTTGCCTGAAAAAAAGTCTTTCTGTCACGGCTGGTATTGAACCCCGAACCGTCCGATTGGGAAGCCAACACACTACCATTTAAGCCACGGCCACCCACGGTCACCTTTCCTGGTGCAGGCCACCAGGCGCCCAAGCTTTAACTGGGAATAAAGTACATGGCATCCTCAGTACTTCTTCTTGCACCAGTAGAGGGAAATTCGATCTTTTTTGTTTCTACGATAGTTGTCTGGAATATGACTTAAGGAGTTAGGCCACTCTAGGATTTTCAAAAAATCGATTTTTTTTTTCATTGCTTTCAATGGTCCCTTAGGACCTCAAAAATGATATCCCAAAAGATTATGGCCGGGAAATATTTCGAAGTATTTATGAAGGCCGTCAGGTAGGCTTTCTATAACTTAAAATTTTAATCGCTTTTATCTCAAAACTGCATTTTTTAAGTTGGCCACACCCATAACTTGAACAATTTTCAACCAATTTACTTAAAATTTTAACTAGGTCTTTAAAAATATATTGTCTAAATAAGTACGAAGGATTATTATTGTATATGGCGTAGTTCATTTGTTATAAACCATTTTCTGGCGATTTTTCTGCGAATTTTGCAAGTTTGATCGCCATTCGGCCAATGTTTTAAAAAAATCCTATGTACTGCTCTAGCTGTTGTTAGGCACAATAAACAAAAATTTAATTCAAAATTTACAGGAGCTGTTTGTACGGCCGTAGACCCTTCCAAAAAAGAGAGGTCATCTGAGAAACGCTGCACAGCCGCCATTTTTAAATAAATTATTCTATAAATATGTTGTTTTACAGTCAATCATATGTACAATAAACTTCTACCTTTGTAAACTAGATTTATTTTATATGTTTCCTGAAAAAAAAAATCACAAAAAAGCCTATTTTTACGGCCTCTAGAGTGGCCTAACCCCTTAAGTACTAAGTACGGGCAGTTTTTGCCAGGTGGCTGGGGTGACGCATGGTATTTTGATAGTTTACCTTCCGCAAGAGGGAAATTTTAAAAATCGGCGAGCAAGGCCGGGTCAAAATATCAGATTCTTCATAGAGGTGAGCTGAGGGAAGGCTGATTTTTAATGCTGGTTATAAGTAAAATGAATCTTGCCACTGTATCACTGGAACTGGAGCACTTCTATGAACTCTAACAAATATACTTAAGTATACAATTACATAATGCGCTGGTTCATCGTGCAGTTTAGGAAAATATTCTATTGTACCTTGTTACTTTAGGACCATTTTGGGTTTGAGATAACTTAGTCTTCCAACCTAGAAGAGGTGACTTAATCCTACAATAGTTAAACAGAAAAGATTCCGGTCTTGGGACATAAAACTCTTAATATTGTAGCTAAACTTTTTTTTAATAGTGTCCATTGCAACAACTACCGTTTAAATCTTTCCAACACAAAACTTTCATAAATGCTTAACAAACCACCATTCAGCGCAAAAACACTCATGCAGATCGCAACGTTCACCCATCAACCGTAAACAAAACATACCTTGACTTGACTAGACCAGCAAATTGGACTTCCAGAAACACACCTCCGAAAAAATCGACTCAAGCTTATTCCCAAACAAATTAGACCTTTTGCCAAAAAATATTGCCAATGATGTTCGAAAAAAAAAAATTGAAATCAATCACTATTTTTAAAAAAAATTTAACGAGCTTATTTCGAAATTTGTCAATTGAGCTCCACGATTTACTTCATCTCCTTTCTAAGCGTCTCTTTGATACACTACGCAAAGTTAATCATTATTTTCGCAACTTTTTCTTTTTTAAAAAAATAACATTGCCGCCACACGAAACTACGATATAATATCATACAAAAGTACGCGCGTACGAGATTGTTACAAAATTTCCAACCAAAGCCACCAGAGTACGTAATTCACTTGAGATCCATTCGCATACTGACTGCCAGGTAACCGGTAGTGTACCACAATAGAGTCCCAGCTCTGGTGTTGGAGCCCACATCAGCTGAGTAAGCGCTTAAGTTTGGTCACTGTGATGTTGGCCGTTTAAAATTGGTAAGATGGTGTTTTTGTCTGAATGAGTGAGTATACTAGCATAGGGTAACTTTGGGTGATACCCAAACCTAACCCATTATTGTTGGTCAAATCAGGCATACAAACGAGTTGAGTTTACTGCTTTGAGGTGAAGTAATATAGAAGAACTGCTACCTCTGGTGATGGGGTCGTTAACTTTTATTTGTCCTCGTACAATTGAATGGTTGTTGCTTTGTCATTTTGGCTTCGTGACGTCTTTTATGGGTCGCACGTACTCAATTTTTGGGAATTAGAAACACTTAATGCTTGGCAGAATAATGAATTGAAGTCACACATGTCATTATGACTATGGTGGAAACCTTACACACGATTCACCACTAAAGGTGGAGTGTCACAGGGCACCGTGTCAGAGCATATACTTTTTTTTGCAAATTTTTATCTGTTGCAGGTTCCTCACATCTTGAATACTTTGTAGTTGTACTTTTCATTAGGAGGATCCGTGCACCTGACAGTGAATCACAGACGAAATTCACAGAACCGCAAAGACATTAAATTTAACGGTGATGTGACATAGCGAGCTTTTGTCTAACTTATTTTGAAATTTCATTTATGTTTTAAGTCGCAAAATGTTTGGTATTCCTTGTACGTACTATACGGATCAATGCGCCGAGATATGAGTCAAAGTAGCAAGTGCTAGATGTCATTAAATCAGTAATGAGAAACTACTACTAAAAGTAATAACTATCGAATTTGTGAACATTTTTTGGGATACCGATTTAGGATATAGAGCTGGATAACCTAAATTGAAAATCTCTTTCCTTTAATTTTGTAAGGGCAACCATAGTTTGAAGCTAGCTTTGTCTAAAGCTAGGTATATAGTTTGATAAACATGAAGCTGTGATTTTTGTAAGCACAAGAATATTGAAGGTCCTTGTCTGCGGCATGTTCTGTAATTTGAAGATGATTACAACTTTTTTGAAGGCGATCCTGAAGAGTCTACCACTCTCAGGATCTTGTTAGTACAAATAGCTCGTAAATATCTGCTCTGCTGGAATGATTGCAAAACTGCCCTTGGATTGATCCAGCAGAGCAATAACCAATTTCGTTTTCTTAATGAGAAAACCCTTGCTCATGCAGTTTAAAATGGTAAGGCCTTGCCCGGCCAGAAGCATTATACTGGCCTACGCTGTTGTAGGGCTCCCAACCCTATATGGAAGAGATTAAAAAGATGTGACAAACCAGCTAAAAGCCTCTGATAAAAATGGACTCACTGTTGACGACCCATGCAAACGTTTAATGGACAACGACCTTCGGGCCAACGTGCAGCCGAGCAATTAGTAGAAGCCGCCATATTACGCAGATACTACCACGGTCCAGGAAGTGCGATGGGATGGGCCGGACATAAGGAGGATGAAAAAATGTGATATATACAATGTTATAGCGATTGCTATACGGAAAAAAAACAGCGCTTATTCGGATGCATATTTGACGTATGCGGCAGACTAAGGCAGAAGTCTTAAGCTTCCGACACGTAAACGAGCGTCTTATGACAATCCGCATTAAGGCTAAATTCGCTAACATAAGCCTAATATGCGTTCATGTCCCTACGGAGGACAAGAACAAGGAAGACACCACCAAAGAATGTTTCTACGAGCTGCTCGGCTAGATATAGACATATGAACCAAGCCCCGAATTAGTACGTCTTAGTATCGCCTAAAATGATTTTAACACCAGGATAGGAAAGGAAGACGTCTTTGGTAAGATAGTTGGTAAGCATAGTCTACGCGACACCACATCTGACAACAGACATAGGCTTATTGACTTTGCGGCGGAATGAAATATCACTATAGGCCAAGGCCAAGGTTGCCTCATTTCAATATACACAAGGGGACATGGCGGTCTCCGGATCGCTAAATCAAATTGACCACATTGTGACAGACGTAAGGTACGCGAATGTTCCGGGCAGCCAACATTGACTCGGATCAACACCTTATTGCAGCCAAGGTACGAATGCAGATTTCCCAAGCGCCACAACAAAGAAGAATTATTGTGAGAAGATATAACGTAGAAAAGCTGAAATCGCAAGACTCCCAGAATCTTCACCGAACGCGTATTCAGAAATCTTTCAACAACTCCTGTGCCGTCAGCATCAAGTACCGAAGATGAGTGGCAACGCTGCCAACGTGCCATCAGAGACGTTAGTCACCCGACCGCCACCATGAAATCTCTGATTTGATGAAGAATGGCGGAGAAAACACACAGCTAAACAAGGAGCGTACAAAGCGGCGCTGCAACGAAGAACGAGACCCGCTCGTGAACTGTACGAGTAGAAGATACGGGAAGAACATCGTATTCTCCGGAAGAAGAAAAATGAGCACGAGAAGCGCGCGATCGAAGACATTGAGAGGTTGTACTACAGGAATAACGTGCTGAAGTATTACCAACAGGTAGAAAGAATGTGTCTGTAGACTACATAAAGGCGAAGAAGCCCAGTATGTTGTCGCCAGGCAGAATAGACCATTCAACTTAGAGGATGATTATCAAAACTTCCGTCCACCTGACCAGAACGAAGTAAGGATAGCAATATCTAACCTGAAATCCATCACAGCAACAAAATCTGATGCCTTACCAGCCAAGGTATTCAAAGCTGCTGGAAATGACTTTATAGAGAGCATCCATCTACTCATTTATAAGGTCTGATCAGAAGAGTGTACGCCTGATGAATGTAATCTCAGTATCGTATGCCTGATCCACTAAAAAAAAAGATCGACTCAACTGCGCCAACGGTAGAGGCATAAGTCTCCTCAACATCAAATAAAAGATTTTATCTACCATATTATGTGAACGTCTGAAACCCTTCGGTAATAACCTGATTGGCACCTATCAGTGCGGCTTCAGACCTCGAAAGTCCATAATCGACCAAATCTTCACACACTCAACAAGTCTAAATCGATAGCCACCATCTTTTAATCAATTTTAAGCCCGCATATGACAACATTTATAGAGATGGGCTATATAGAGCCAGGTCTAGTTTTGACATCTCTGCCAAACTCGTACGTTTGTCCAGAATGACAATTGAGAACGCGCGCTGCTCCGTCAAGGTTGGTAATGACTTATCTGACATCTTTGATGTCAGAAATGGTTTTAGACAAGGTGATGCGTTGTTCTTTAACATCATACTTGAAAAAATTGTGCGGAACTCACAAGTAAACACTGGAGGCACAATCTTTCAAAAGCCTGTGCAACTACTAGAATATGCTAATGATATTGACATAATTGGCAGAACACAAAGGGCTGTCATCGGTGCGTTCACTAGTATTGAAACAGAATGAGGAATGGTAAATGAGACCAAAACCAAGTATATATATGCTATCAACAAGAAGGGACACCCAACATCGACGAATTGAACAGAACGTCACAGTCGACAGCTATAATTTCGAGGTAGTAAAGGACTTTGTCCACCTTGGCTCTGCTACAAATTCTTTCAACAATATCTCAACAGAAATAAAACGGAAAAACACTCTTGCCAATCGCTACTTCGTTTGCCTAAAAAGGCAGTAGTAAGGCCCTATCCCGAAAAACTAAGGACACTCTATATAAGACGCAGCATCTATCGAAAGCGGACGGAGATATCCTCAGTCGTTTTAAGAGAAATAGGATTAAAAAAAAATATTCAGTCCAGTTTGTGTTGAGTGGTTTTGAAGGCGAAGATTCAACGACGAACTATACGAGCTGTATAGAGACATCGACCTAGTGAAAAAACGGCGCATCAATCACTTGAGATGGCCATGACATACATATATGTTATGTAGAGCGATTGGACCCCAATGCTCAGGGTCGCAAAGTCAACGCAGAAGACCAAGATCTCACCGTAGGTGGTGCGTACAAGTAGAAGGGGACCTCAACCGACTTGGAGTGGCCAACTTGAGGCAGTTAGCTAAAGACCGGACTAGCTGGAGAGGCTTGTTATTTGAAACCAGGTTCATCCCGAACTGTTGCGAAAGGTATAAGGTGACGCATAATTTGTCACCCGAGGTTCTTTGGCTGGGATTTTTTTATGAATGAAAAGCTTTATGCTTACTTGATGTCTTAAATTATTTTCCATTAAGTCGAGAAAATGATACCGGCCGCCACCAGAATTGATGACCATTCGGGACCGAATGGTGGCATTTTCCATCGCTCTTGACAGAACTTCCGGCAAAAGGTCCTTGCGTTCTTGACGGATATTCGCTTTGAGGGCTTCAAGAGTCTGAGGCTTGTTGAGATAGACTCGTGGCTTTAAAAAAAAACCTCACAAACAGAAGTCTGGAAAGGTTAAATCAGGCGATCTTGTCCGCCAGTGCAAATCACCAAAAAGAGAGATTAGGCAATCCGGAAATGCAGCCCAAGAATTTCGTGCAGTATGCGCCGTTGCTACATCCTGTTGGAACAACACGCTCTCCAGTCCCAATTCATCCAATTGAGGACGGATAAAGTCGTCGAGCATGGCTCTATAGCATTCGCGTCCACAGTAGTCGTTTAGGCCGCGGCGTTTCCGAAAAAATTAGACCCGATGACACCTCTAGCGTAAACAGGACACCATGCAGTAACTGGTGTAATGGCTCTTCATGGGTTATACGCGGATTTTTGGTGCCCCAGACGCGATACTTTAGCTTATTTACTTATCCACAGAGATGGAAATGGACTTCGTCGCTCATGATGATTTTCGATGAAAAGTTGTCTCCCTCGTGGTCGAGATTCCGTATGGGTTGAGCGTAGTTTACACGCGCTTGGCGATCAACAGCTGATGCACTGTAAGGGAACATTTTCTTTCACCAAAATTCTCTGTAAATACCGCCAATCGATGCCCAATATCGTGGTACGTCGTCTGATTAATACTCCGGGGTCCTCTCTAACATCTTCAACCACAGGTGCAATATTCTCAGCAGAACCGCTGCCCCGGGGCCGGCCAGACTCGACAGCGTATCGTGTTGTCAATTAATCTTCTATGCGAGCGGATAAACGCCGTAGTGTTTGCCAAGCTGGTGTCGGGCGACTGGGAAATCTGCGCCAACACCACCGACGAATTATTCCGCAAAAAAAATCGTAACAATTATTCAGCGTTCTTTAGGAGTATAGCGATTGTTGACGTGTATTTTGTATCGATTTACTTCACAAATGTCAAAGTAGAATTGACATTTGCCGCCATTTATTCCGATAGGGTAATGACTTTTGTGCCACCTATTCTTCGTAGATTTCTAAATTTAGCCCTGTCAACTTTTTTTCCGTTGAAAAGTAAGGAGAACTCAACAATGGTTAGATAGGAACATCTTGTCCGACACTATTCAGCGTACTACCACAGCAAAGCTACAACGCGAGACACAATTAATGTGTTACATAGGAGTTGGTGGCCTCTACTTGAATAGGAGAAGATTGGATTCAACGGGCAGTATGAAATTACAAATATGGACTTTAGCATGTAATTCATTGCTGCACCACAAAGTATGATGAACTTTAACGCCGCATCTTGTAAGCTTGTCTTACGTTTACTCCACCTTTTCCCACAATGAAATACTGGTAATGTTTGTGAAAGATCGTAGCCGTTATCTTCCATAGTTCTTCTCATAATTAAAAGATTACCAATGCACGCAAGTTGTTATTGGAGGAGCTTCCATAGATGTCTCTGGAATTTGTTGACCTAAGAAATTGACTTAGATGGAGTAAAACTTACGAGGATTGTCTGAAAAGTTTCCGACCGCAACGTAAAGATAGCGGCACTCGTCCATAAAAGCTAGTGAATGTTGTGCATCTTTTGACAGTTACTTACCGAAGTTTCAGTCATTTTGGACGTTTTTAGTTGACAGTCGTTTGAGTGAGTCGATGTGAATGTTTTTTGTGAAAATGGAAAAAATTGAGTATCGAGCTGTTATTGAAAGGCAATACGCCTACGCAAATCAAAAATGAGTTGGATTCTGTGTATGGGGACTCTGCACCATCATTTACTACAGTGAAATTTTGGGCAGCTGAATTTAAACCCGGCTGTAAGAGCTTGAGAGATGATGAACGTTCGGGACGTCCAAAAACTGCAACCACTGACGATAACATTGCTAAAGTTCACCAAATGGTCTTAGACGACTGCCGAATTAAAGTGAGAGAGTAGAGGTTATGAAAATGTCCAAAGAACGTGTTTGTTACATATTAAATCAAGATTTAGGCATGAGAAAGCTGACGGGGCGTTGAGTGCCGCGTTTGCTTACGTTAGACCAAAAACGTGTTCCAATGAACATTTCCAACGCTCTGTTGGCGCAGTGTAGGCGCAATAAATCCGAGTTTTGGCGCCGATTAATTACCGTAGATGAAACTTGGATTCACCATTATACGCCCGAAACAAAAAATCAGTCAAAACAGTGGACTGCAAAGTCGAGCCGGCTCAAAAAAAGCAAAAACTGTTTTTTCGACTGGAAAAGTGATGGCGACTGTTTTATCGATTATTTTCAAAAAGGAAAAACCATTACAGGGGCATACTACGCATCATTACTTGCCAAGCTGAAGGCAGAAATTGCGGAAAAACGCCCACATTTGCAGAAAAAGAAAATCCTGTTTCCCCAAGACAACGCGCCGTCTCACACCTCAGCGGTTGCCATGGCGAAAATCCATGAATTATGGTTTGAACTGCTTGACCATCCGCCTTATTCACCAGATCTAATCCCAAGCGACTTCTTTTTGTTCCCTCATCTAAAAACTGCACTCGGAGGACAGAGATTTTGGTCAAATGAGGAGGCAATCACCTTCGTGAACAATTATTTTGTAGAGAAAAACGCCAAGTACTATTTGGACGGGTTAGAGAGATGGGAGCATCGCTGGGAGAAGTGTTAGAGTTACAAGGAGACCATGTAGAAAAATAAAAAAAAAATTTGAGAAAAAAGTCTTGTATCACTGTTCGGTCGGAAACTTTTCAGGCGAACCTCGTATTTCTTTTCTTGCATAAATGGTATTCCAACAGACTGGTTTATCATGAAAAAGTATCGAAGTGTCACAAACTCAAAAACGTTCATACTTTACCCTATTACCGTTGGGCTTGTATGCTTTTTTTATTCACAAGACTATGTAAGTTGTTTACACTCTTTTCAGCTATCTGTCTGCCGAGATGAGAGTGTTGTTCAACTCAGCTGACTTGAAGCTGAATACTCGTAGCTACTCAAAGACGAGAGTGTGCAATTTGTATCTGCAGACCGAACTGATCGTCAATTGATGGGGCAGCTGACCAAGGAAAATAAACAAAAAACAATTTCTGGTTTTGAGGCGAATCTTATCTTTTGGATGCAAACTTGGAATTGGCTAAAACGTCTTTCTACTTGCACAGTGAAATGATTACGAAAAGAAAATTTCATCGTCAATATTTTGTTAATTGCACTCAAGTATCTTCGTATCTTTGTATCGTTTTACGAGTATCTGTGTAGCTGCATTATGTAATAACTACTCTGGGTTACTGCCTTGCCGTCGTCTTTTACTTTTTTCTTTTTTATTCACACTTTTATCATACATACGAGTATAGGTACACAAGTAGGTACCTCTGTGATTGCATTGACCTTGCCTTTTGGTTTGAGAGATATTGTAACTTAGGTGAGTCAATAAATTGATTTTTATTTTTGGTAGATAATTAGTAATGATTATATCAAATCTGAAATGTCGGTTAAGTGGAAGATATTGAGTAATATGAGTAAAATGTAAATGTAAAATTAACTATTCAAAAATGCGTTAGTGAAGAACTGTTTGCTGATTTGAATAAGGGATTAATTAAGGTTTCATTGATGTGATGCAATTTGTAACTGCTCTCAAGCTATGTAGTAAAATTTTAACAACAATTGAACTGGTTAATATATTTTTAACCTTGAAATACATATGCCTCGACTGCGTTTGTAGCTACTAATCTGTCTGACAACTACGAGTAAAACAAATGACTGGTTCTAAAGGGTGTTTTTTTTAGAGGGATGCAAATTCAATATGAAATAAAACACTTGAAACTAATGTTAATGTATATGATATTAGCTTCATTTAATAGATAATTTTATGCCATTAATTAAATTAAATATGATATTGGGCATATGCGCGCAACGGCTAGCTGGAATGATGCGCAATCGCGAAGTCCAATTTTCGACAACTTTATCGATGAACTGGGGCGTATATCAGGAATAAGGCGAATGTTGACTTGCAAATCGACCAACGTCCAAAGAAAATAATCTAATGGTGTGAGGTCACAGGATCGTGAAGGTCAGTTCACCGGACCATTACGCCAAATTATGCACTCAGCAAATGTTTCTCGCAATAAATTGATGGTGTTACGGGCCGTGTGCCATGTTGCGCCATCTTGTTGAAACCAAAGCTCTGTCGCGTCAATGCCATTCAATTGAGGAATGAAGAAGTCAGAAATTATGTTTCTATAGCGCTCTCCATTGAGCTCCATTGACGGTAACATTCTGGCCGGTACCGTCCTTACAGAAATATGGGCCGATGATGCCAGCAGCCCATAAGGCACAGCAAACAGTGACTGTTAATGGTTGTAAGGGCGTCTCGACACAGGCTTCTCGGTTTTCTCCACTCCAAATTCGGCAATTTTGCTACTTTACATATCCATTTAACCAAAAATGGGCCTCATCGGAAAACAAAATTTTTCGTTGAAAATGAGGATCAAGCTGAATCATGTTTTTGGCCCATTCGCCGAACCTACGACACGTATAATGGTCACGCCGTTTCAACTCTTGCACAAGCTGGATCTTATTAGCTTTTAAGCCAAGATCTTTCCGTAAAATCTTCCACAAAGTGGATAGGCATAGCTCCAATTGCTGTGCACGATGGCGAATCGACTCATTTGGATTCTCCTCAATACTGCGCTCCACAACGGCAATAACTTTTTCTGTTCGCACTGTTTGTCGTCTTTGGGGATGCGTATTATCCACTAAAATGTACGTGGTGCGAAAACGATTCATCGTGTTCCGAATAACTTGCTCAGATGGATGATAATGTCATCCGTAAAACCGACGAACGACGTTGGCGAACCGAACCATGGTTTTCAAAATAAGTTTGCGCAATTTGCACGCATTGTTCTGGTGATAATACATTCATCGTAAAATGGCAAATCAGCTTTCAGCTGTCAAATTGACAATCTGTAGAAACAGTGTTACCAGTCTAAAAACCACATCTCTAAAAAAAAAACACCCTTTACATAATATATATAAATGATTTTTAAGTGTTTTATAACCTAAAGGATGTTTGTTTTAAGACGATCAAGTATGTATTAGCTTTTGATCTGAAAAGTATTTTATTTGAAAGGTAATTCTTTATCATTTCATTTCAATTATAAGACGTATGCTGTCAATCCGATTTCTGACTACTTTTTCGAGCTTTTGGGACCGTGTACCTATCTGCAATAACTCGCCGTATATTGTCTTCCGAAGCTTTAATTGTGGCTGATTTATCCACGTTAACAAGCAATTTAACATAATCTACCCGCATTAGATTGCAAGATGGCCTAGAACTAAGAGTGTCTATAAAACTACCGGACGCAAGTAGTGTCTTCCAATCAGGGGTTCTGGCTGACCTCATGGCGGCTGTGCTAATGCAGATGAGAATGGTATCCGAAAGAAATATCGCTATCTATATCGATAGCCAGGCCGCACTCAAGGCAATGGAATTGATTCCAATCAACACTGATAGTCAGGAGCTGACGCACAGTGCACAAGGCACTACGCAGTCAGAACCGGGTGAGAATGTGCTGGGTGCCAAGACATTGCGGTATTAAAGGAAATGAACAGGCGGATGAGTTTGTAAGAAAAGGAGGACTACTCGACAATAGTGAGGTTGCCAACACAGGGGCACTATCGAGGAAAAAATCATAAAGACTGCCAACTTAAGGTGGTCAAGAGGATGCAGGGTATCCAAGATTCTCTTGCCACTTTTTGACGGCACAAGATCTAGGAAGCTAATAAAACTAAACAGGGGTAAGTTTAGGACAGGACAGTAATAGGAATCTTGACAGGACACTGTCTCCTGCGGAAACACGCAAAGAGACTCAAATTGTTAGATTCTGCGGTAATCTGCGTGCTGTTGAGGACATAACACACATACTGTGTGAGTGCGAGGCAATATCGCGTAGTTGAAGAAAATTTTTAGGGAAATACTTTTCGGAAACTGAGAGGAAATTGACGGCACGAACTTGAAAGGCCTTCTTGGCATTTTCAAAGAAACTGGGTGTTTCACCAGGGAGATTTTTTAGGTTTTGCCCTTTAAATATAAATTCAACTGATTCCACAAGGATCGCAATGGTCCCGTTTTGGTGCCTAGTATCTATGTGGCATATCCATCATACCCCTGGTCGCTTGCCCCTTTCTTGCAGTGAAAAACGCTCTAAGAGTGAGCTTAATGGGTGGAAACCAAACCCGAAAGGCCACGCCTCAATCTTTACAAATGAACTTGGTTTATGCTCCTATACGGACTATATGAATAATACCCCATCCTGCTTAGAAACATCATTGAACTTAAGATATTCACGTCACCTGCGCAACTATAGCAGTGTCTTTCAGTATGATATATTGACTGCCAGTCTTGCGACAATTAAGACATATTTATTGATAGCCAGGCTTCCATTAAAGTCATCGCGGCAGTCGAGATTAAATCGAGGCTTATGAAGCGCTGTCATGAAGAGCTTAATTCACTTTTCGTTCATCATACGGTCACACTCTACTGGGTCCTTGGCCACAGACGAGTTAGGCCCAAAAGGATCCTCTCTAGAAAGGAAACAGCCAGATCAAATTATCGAACCTCCACTCTGGACTCTAAGAATATAAGTGGAACGAACGTTATAAATAAAAGCCAATGAACGGTGGAAAGGCCTTTCAACCAGTAAAACCTCACGACAATTAAAGCCGGAACTCAGCAAATCCAGAACAGTTAAGATTCTCTTGATAAGCATAGCTGGACTATCTACGCTTGTTTCTTTTATTGTTAATTACTCACAGGTCATATGCTTCTGAAAGCGCACGCAATAAAGCTGCGCCTTACCGACGTCGACCTCTGCAGAGGCTGTGGGACATATGTTCATAGGAGGGTACCCTTCACTTTCTGTGCCACTGTCGCAGCCTCGATTATTTGAGACAAAAAACTTTACGCATTACCACTTTCACGACCCCTCAGAGTTATCTGATGCTTCATTTAAGCTCTTTTCTGATTCCCGAATGCAATAAGGTCGTCGCTCAAAGGACCAAATGACAACGCGAGATGGAAAGCAAAAACGAAGGTCCCGCAATCAAAATTCCATACCCTCCGCCTACACAGACCTAAGTGCGATGACGTATAGAGTGGCTTTAGCTTCAGATAAGATATTAACCCGCTAACCTAACCTAAACTAAGCTAACAAATCGGTGGCATTGCTTGAATAATACGTAGCCCCATCCTTCTGGAATCACATATCATCCATATCAATATCAGATAAATATGGAAATAAATATTCGTTGACCATCTCTCTACATCGCTCACCATTTTTATGGCTCAGTACATTTTTATGGATGACAATTCAGCCTGTTGACCTCCGTTGAGTCAAAAGTGAGCCTCATCACTGAAAAATGCTTATGAGCCCATTCAGCCAAGGTCCAGAAAGCAGAGGCGACGTCTATTTAGGTGCGAATTTGTTGTAGGCGACAAAAAGTTTCGAAGAGCGAACACCTTTTAGCAATCCATATCAAGGTTAAATTCTCCAACATCCGCAGGATATCCGCTCACGACCGCACAGAACAAATCATCATTGCTACTAGAGAATGCTTTTACGGATTCTTCGAAAAAGCCTACGATAAATATCCTAAGTGTGACGCTTAAATCGTTGTTAGTAATTTTAAGACCATACACCATCTTTGGTAGAATTGTCGAAAAGCAATTTCACGACACTGCTTTTGAAAACGAACAGATTAATTGACTTTGCTCGGAGGCAAAATAGCACAATAGTCGTAGCTAGCATTCCGTTTCTTTACGTCGATCTATAAAGAAGGAACAGGAAGGTTACCTAATCATTACAAAGTCAACCAAATCAGTAATCCTGCAAACGAATATCCGTACCTAGTTGCAGAAAGGTACATCTGGAAATATCTAAGACGCCACAACAACGGAGAAATGTTGTGAGGAGATTTTTTGAACGGTTGCAGTAGCAACAAAACTCTGCTGATCGCACATGCCTTCATCAAATGATGAAATCTGTGGCGCTGTTATCAAGAAGCTATTAGTAGCCCGACCTTCCACACGAAACTTCTAATTGATAAAGAGTGCAAGCAAGCAGATGCAGCAAAGCAATTAGCACACGTGGCAGTGCTGCATAGATCTACCAGCTGAATATAAAGGAAGTACACTTACTGCTTCACAGGAAGGACAAGCGCCGAGGAAGAAATCGAGAATTAGTCCTCTAGGAATAATGTTCGAAAGTTTTATAGCGAAGAATTGAGAAGAGCAAAGAAGTATAGTAATAGAGGTGGATATGACAAAACAACTTCTGAGGACTGTTAAACGACAAGGATGATCTAGGTGAAAAAAAGCCAGGACTCAAGTCCAACCGAACAGAATAAAGTAAAGATAGCAATGCGAACCTGACAAGCTATTTAACGCAGCAGGAGTTGAGTTGTTAGAGAGAATATATCAACTCATTTCCATGAATTAATTAGACGAAAAAGTATTCCTGATGAATGGAATCCCAGAATTGTTCACTCGACTTACAAGATAGGAGACCCTCTAAATTGCGACATATAGAAGTCGGCCTTCTCAAGTTCGCGCCAAGGACTTTTTTGTAGCAGCTGAAACCATTTGTAAGTGATCGCCTCTGTCCGTGCAATGTAATATTAGTTGACAATTGACCAAATATACACGCTACGGCGAATCTTGGAGAAAACCCTAAAAGTCTAGAGAGATATCCACCGCCTCTGGCCACATATGAGCATCTGTAGAGACGAGCTAGTTTTGGTATCCCTACAAAACCTGTCAGATTGTTCGATATGACAACGAAAAAGGCTCAGAGCGGTCAGGTGCTTTTAAATTCCAATTTCGCCAGAATATGCCTTTTTGCTACCACGACTCGTGTAACCTGGTTGATGATGTACATTGTTAAGGATGTGAGGCAGTCAGTGCCAAGATCCATCCCCTGGAGTTAAGAGAATGGATTATATCTCATATGCCTTTCCCCGAGATGTCGTTAAATGGTTGGTTTAGTGCACGCAGTCTAGCTCTAGCTAGTGCCGGACATTTGCAGAGGAAATGGGAGCAGTGGGGGCTGTATGGGATACCTAGCCTAGCCGCATAGTCTCCAATTGGCCAATGGTCCGTGATTATCACAGTGATTCTGGCGACATCTGGGCGGGTTCTATTTGGTAAGTTTTTTTTCTGTTTTTACTTTTATCGTAGGTCGGCCATATCATCCTTGATATGGAGCAGTTGGTTAACGCCTCGCTAAAAATTTGGCCTTTTCCAGGAAGTGTGAGTGTGAGTGTGAGTCCTTTAACCGCTCCTCTTGCCGCGAGTGAGCCGTGCAGAGCTAAGCCCTGCCTGGCCAGTTCAACTGCACGCTCGTTTCCTTTCATGTCACTGTGCCTTGGCACCCAGAGCAGTGTGAGCCTGAAACATTCACCCAAGATGACAAGCTCGTTCCGGCACTCCCGCACTAGTTTGAAGGATATTTTAGCCGAGTCAATAACTTTGATAGCGGCTCGGCTATCTATCACATGATGATAGCAAAGACTTGTTTGTGCATTGTGCCGTGCCCGAGTTGCTTGCTAGCCTCTCGAAATGCCAGTAGTTCCGCTTGGAATACGCTAGTAAAATCCGGCAAGCGGTGTGATATTGATATTTTCAATGATACCGAGTAAACATCGGCCCCCACACCATAGTTCATCTTTGATCCGTCGGTGTCCCTGTCGGTGTCAGTGACAGCACTAATGCTGCCACAAGGTGATCTTTGGTTGAAGTCCCACTTCTTTCCAAAGGTTTTAGAGCAGGCATAGAAGGCGACACGTGCCTTCCTTGTTCTGTGTTCGATGTTTTGCTCCCAGTTAAGTTTTGCATCAAGCATGATACCCAGATACCTAGCACTTGAGGATAGTTTTAGCGGTTGACCGTTAAGACTTGGGAAGGGTAAAATCAGGTATTTCGACCTTGTAGTGAATAGTATCAGTTCAGTTTTGCTCGGGTTAACACCAAATCCACAGTTTGCGACCCAGGTGTTTACCTTGTCTTGAGCGGCCTCCATGATTTCACTTATCATGGAGTGAATCAGTCACAGTCACAGTCACACAGATAAGCGAATCTCTTATCCAGGCAGAAGTGCGATTCGTCCTGAGCAGATTTGGTGGAGAAGAGGTAATAGGATAATAAAAGAAAAGGTCTTAAGCGTTTTAGAGGAACTTTAACAAGGTGGTGTGCTCTATACTACATGAGGGTACACAGAAATTAAATATCGGCCCGTAACGCTGTGACTGGCTGTGCAGATTCGCAACACACCTAATATTAACACAAATGCAAATGCAGGTGGATACCACTAGATTGCTAGATCTGCTAGGTGCGCAACTGTCAATGGAGGGCTCTAAGAGTAAGTGCTGGTCGATTTTGACATATCCAAAACGTCATGAACCAAGCTTAGACATATGGTAAACAAACCATCTTGACACATTAGTGATTTTGTTTTGGCGTCATAAACTTTTGGTTGTGTGAAAATGTCTGATTTTGTGCCAAATAATCGTCACGTGATGTGTTGAATTTCGTCTTTCATTCGAAGAAAACAGCGGCTGAAGCGTATCGAGAGCTCCAAAAAGAGATGCTGCTCCAAATGAAACAACGTGCCGTGATTGGTTTCGTCACTTCAAAGACGGTGATTTCGTGGTTGACGGCCATCCGCGTGAAGGAAGGCGAAAATCCTTCGAAGACGCTGAGTTACAGACATTGCTCGATGAGAATCCATGCCATACGCAAGAAGAGCTTGTTTCAACATTAGTAGTTACCCGCCAAGCCATTCCCAAGTATTCCCAAAAACAAGGAACTTGAGTTCCTTATGATTTGAAGCCAAGGGACGTTGAGCGTCGTTTTTTCGCCTGTGAACCACTGCTACAGTGGCAAAAAAATGAAGAATTTTCTTCATCGCATCGTAGCGGACGATGAAAAATGGATTCATTACAGCAACTCAAAGAGAAGAAAATCATGGGGACTGCCCGGTTTTGCTTATACGTCGTCGGCTCGGCCGAATATTCACGTAGCGAAGGTTATGCTGTGTATTTGGTGGGATCAGGTCGGTGTTATTTATTATGAACTGTTGAAACCCAATGAAACCATTGCTGGGGAACGGTATCGACTTCAATTGATGAATAGAGGTACGAAAAGCATGACAAAGCTTGGCCTTACGTTGCCAAACCCGTTAACGCTCAAATGCGAAGTCCTACCCCACCCGACATATTCCCCAAATATTACGCCATCCGATTATTACTTATTCCGGTCGATGACAAACGGTCTGGCTGATCAGCAATTCCGCTCATATAAAGACATCTAAAAATGGCTTGATTCGGGGAAAGCCTCAAAAGATGAACACTTTTACCGAAACGGTATTCGCGCTCTACCGGAAAGTTGGGAAAAAGTTGTAGTTAGCGAACTAGTATTCGTCAGGAGCTGCTACTCCTAATACTAATTATTGCCACCATTCTTTCTTCAGGCTCTGCCATAGACTAACCTTAGACGACTTTATAGTTGCTGCTGTTTAGGGGCTCTCATTTATTTTGGGTCGGCTAAACAATGCTAAGTTTGGATTCAAAGGCATAAGCACCTATCACGCTGATATTGGCAAGTTTAGCGTTGATGTGGATTGTTGCAGTGCGTTCACTCAGTCGAAAACTCAAGACTTTTTAGACCATTCTGCAACTAACATCAAATCTAGACTTAAATATTCGTTGCTTTATTGGTTCTCTGTGGCAGTAACCGTTGTACATTTTATGATCTTTTCTCTCTTTGTGTTCGCTCTATTCTCTGTAAGGAAGTTATATCTACTTAATAGCAGTCCAAAGACTACGTTGCGGCCTGTTAGAGGTCCGAACATATGTATGTACAAATCGAAACGTCGTTGTCCTTTCCGTGAAACCTGCCTATTCCAATTGGTTGCTCAATAACAATGGGATTTTTACGTGGACGGGTAGTTAGCCGTTTTTGGCACCAAACTAACTGTTGACGCCACTTATTTGCTAGTTTCTCCTTCTCAACACCCGTACTCTCATATGTACTCGTATATATTTAGCAGGACGAATCCGGTTAGAGGAAACCAGCACTTAGTGGCTACCAGATAAGTGCATTTGATGTGCATTGTTGCGCATTGCTAGGTTGACAGCGCTCAGTTCCTACGCTTACGCATAACAGCAAATCAAAGTACCACTTTAATTCTTGACAAAATTTTGGAGGCGCGGATACTACGCTCTTGTACAGTGATTCTTATCAAAATTTGTATTGCACTATTCTACGTATTTTCCAATAAAAGTAAACCCCATTAGTATTCAAGCATCGTTTGGGCCTAATTTCTAATTTGGTGACCCATTTCAGTAACCCGTGCCTATTACCCTAAATTCATTTATAACGCCTACTATCAATTAACCTCATCTAGCGTCCAATTCATGAAACATGCCAATTTAAAACTTGGCCTATTCACGTACAAACAAGGCAGTAATAACCAGTCAAATAAGTTTTGCCAAAATTCTGTATGCAATCCTCGACAGAATATTCTTTTGGGAACACTTTCCAAATTCTTTAGTTCATCGCCTTTGCAAAAACATCAGTGTGGTACCGTTTGCCCATTGAAATTGCTCCTATTGTCTGGACAACAGTTGGACTTGCTTATTAATATTCAAGACCGATCACCTCCCAATTGCAAGCACGTGGTGAGCACTCGGTTGGATGATTGTTCTTTACGTTACTTGAGAGTTCATTGTTTCCATTGTTTACGTCAGCCAATGTTGTTTTTTCTTACGTTGTAAATTTGTTTATTTTTAATTTCATTAAGCGAGCTTGCAAACGTCCCATTATGCTCTAAAGGTTCTTTGTTGGGAATAGAATTGCCCTATTTGGTGACCGGTTCAGGTTTATTCTGACCAGATGGGTACCTTTACTTAGTGAATAAGAAATTTCAGTAGTTGACATTCCAACATTAGCGACAAATGTGTCATCCAAGCAAGAATATCTAGTCCAGTCCAAATAGTACTAAAATGAAACTAAACCAGTGAGCAAAGCTCTTATCCATAAAACCAATGTTTTATTTACAACGCGTTCTCTGACAGAGGTGCGTTGTATTATATTTAGAATGCCCAGAACATAGTCCCTTTTAAGCGAGTGCACACTCAATTCGACCAGCAAATAAAAAAAATTTAATTGGGCTGTGGTAGTATCTTCCGTGCCAGTATGCATGGTGCATGCCAGAGAGAGAAATTAGTTCTAAGGCAATAATTTGAGCATATGTACTAGTATATCGTCTACCTCAGATTGCTTTCCGTCACTAGTCCTTATCATATTTTCTATCTACCAAACGTTGATAGCCATACCGCCAAAACCCTGGATTTGTTTTTAACTTCTCAGCGGACTTAACACCTTCTTCAGGAAATTTAACTGGTCGTTATGTTTCCTCGATAACGATGTGGATGCCGCTGCTGATATGATCACTCACATTATTCTACTTTGAATGAGATCCTCTATCCCTTATCGGGTTAAAAGTATCAGACCAAAAGAAAAGGCATGGTACGACTCGAGCTGTAAAGAGGCTGTCAGGGTTAGAGAAGTGTCCTTCAAGACCAATCCGACAGAGGAAAACCGAAAAAAGTTTAAACGAGCTAGGAATGACTGCAACGTCTTTCTCAAGCGTGTGAAATTTAAATACGACCAAAAGTTGAGGCAAAAAATACTACAATGTCCCAGAGGTAGTAAAAGCTTTTGGTCTTTTGGCAAAAACATCAGAAATTCTGCCTCATCCTCCATCTCAACGCCCATTTACAATGACATTCCAACTGTCAGCTCTTTGGACAAGGCCAATCTGCTTGCTGCACTCTTTGCGGCTATCTCAACACTCCCAGTTTGTGCTCTGTCCCGCCTACACTTGAGTGCGTCGAATCTTCAATGGGACGAATCCACTTTCACACTCGTGTAGTAGCAAGAGTACTTAAAGATCTCAACATACATAAATCCGCTGATCCAGATGGTAGATCTCCCCTTCTTCTGAAGAGGTGTTCTTCCTCGCTGGCAAAACCGCTGCGTAAGCTTTTTAATCAATTCTAAAGAGTAGGACTCTTTCCGAGCAGATGGAAAGCAGCATTTGACCAGCCCGTCCCTAAAAAAGGCGAATCTTCTTCTTTCTCCTCCTACAGACCCATTGCACTTACTTCCCTTCTCACCAAGGTTAGGGAAACGCTGATAAACCGTCAGCTCATGAAATATCTCGAAACACAAAACCTTCTTAATGACCGGCAATATAGTTTTCGTAGCAACAGGTCCACTGGTGATTTGATGGCATGTCTCACCGAAAAGTGGAACCAAAGCGTACATCAATCTGGTGAAAGCAAGAAAGTTGCACTTGATATTTCTAAGGCATTTGACAGATTTTGGCGTTAGGCTCTTTTGTCGAAAATGCGTGCATATGGGAACGACGACTCTCTTGTTCAACAGATTTTCGGAACGTTCAATTCAAGTTGTCTTGGATGGTTTCAAGTCTGATATTTACAAAATAAATGCTGGTGTACCCCAGGGCTCCGTTCTGTCTCCGACACTATTTTTAATTTTTATCAGTAATCTCTTGTCTGCTACTTCTAATCCAATATATTCCTTTGCTGACGACAGTACTCTCTGCTTTTCATATTCGTTCCCGGACTCACGTCCCTGTAGAACGGTAATGCCAGCGTATGTTAAGCTCATTAAATTCGATATCAACAGCATAACCAATTGGAGAACTATCAACAGAGTTTAATCTAATGCTTCCAAAACACAATGCTGTCTGCTGTCATTAAAGTGAAATTTAAATACCCCGCCATTATCCATGAATGGCACTTGCATCGTTGAAACGGAAAAACTTTCCATTCTCGGTATGTGTGTCAATGACAACTTACGTTGGAATGACCACATATTTGAAGTGGCCAAAAACTCTGCGATATGTCTAGGTTTCCTCAAGCGATGTAAGAAATATTTCACCCCCTCTGATCAGCCCTCAATATATAAGGCGATTATCCACCCGAAATTGCAGTCCAATGCTCACATCTGGCCAGGTGCTCGTAAGACGCCTTTGCACTTGCTAGATAGGATGCAAAATCGTGCGATAAAACTCATAGATGATGACAACATTACACAGTCATTCGACACTCTCAAACACAGTCGTAATGTCTCCTGTCTCACCTTGTTGTATCGCTATTTTCACCACCAGTGCTCCATAGAAATCGCCAGTAGCATTCCGCCCCTTCAAACCTTTAACCGTAAGACACGGCTCGCTATGAATGCTTACCAGTTTACCCTCAAGCCTATTTTCGCACGTACTTTGAAATATCGACACTGCTGACCGTCCTTCTATTAGTCGTTCAACCCAAAATATCGAAGAGATTCGTGAGAGTGCTGCTGTGAGTCGGCAACATGGTTAAGAGCTAGTCATTGCGAGAAGCTCTGTACAGGGTGTTCTCAGGAAAGATTTGCATTTTTACGTATACAAAGTACAATTGACTTAAAAAGTGAAGCCTACTGATCATGTCCTGCGAATAGAATTTGTTGAATGGATTATGGAACAA
Source organism: Volucella zonaria (assembly GCA_963966105.1). NCBI lineage: Eukaryota > Metazoa > Arthropoda > Insecta > Diptera > Syrphidae > Volucella > Volucella zonaria. The sequence goes on along the minus strand of OZ014530.1, from coordinate 28,332,110 downwards.
CAATAATTGGATGCTGATTTTTCCGGCAAAATTATCTTCAGCGATGAGGCCCATCTTCATCTTGACGGCTTTGTTTATCGTCGAATTTGGTGTTCAGAAAATCCACGAGTGATTATTGGGAAACAAATGCATCCACAACGTGTCCACTGTTTGGTGCGGATTTTGGGCTGGAGACATCATCGGACCATTCTTCTATGAAAATGCGACTGGTCAGGCAATAACAGCTAATGATGCTCGCTATCGCGACATGATAATCCAGTTTTTTTTCTGCCAAAATTGCAAGATATGGATTGTGGTTTCAACAAGATGGTGCCAAGAAGCAATTCAATTACTGCATGAGTTATTTCCTGGTCGTGCAATTTCCCCTTTGGTGATCAGAATTTGCCGCCTAGATCATGCGATTTAACGCCCTTAGACTTTGCGAAGTTTATACCAATAAGCCCTTAACTACCCACTCCTTGAAGCAGCAAATTTCAGACACGTTTACGTATGTAGGAACAATGATTTGCGACGTTATTAAAATTTACAAAAAAAAAACAGTAGAGCAAGTAAACTAAAATTTCTAGACCGCCAACGAACCCAGATCCATGCAGAAAAACTGCCGTCCACGCTAGCTCATCACTGTCACTTCGCCTCACCCCAGCCACCAGACATTCAGGTCATTCAACAATCCGCCTTGGCAATCCACAATAATACTACACCAGCTTCACACGCCCCGGCAACCACCAGCATAACCTTATTCCAATTGGCCACTTCTGTGAATCATTGTCCATGCTGCATGTGTGTTTAATTTTTATTCATTCTTCCATTTGGGTCATCGGTATCTCATATCCAGCAGTGCAGTGACTTTCATTCCGCTGGTACACATGAACCCTCAATCACCCACTCCCTTGTTGTCAGAGGAGCTCCTTGAAATTTGGCGAAGCGGGGACAGCGACCAAATAATCCAATGCTTCGTGATGCGTCGGTAGTCTGGAAAGATATAATGAGACAATATAAATTAATTTGATATCTTAAACATAAAACTTATCTTATGGCAACCCCGGTGCTTACGGCTCTCATATTTATGCAAAACTGTTATGAAGAATTTCGACAAAAGAATGCGTATGTGCCAGTAAAGCCGTGGAGGCCATTTACCCGATATAGTTTATGCATTTTGGGACACCCTTTACTAGGTTACGTAAATTTTCAAAGTTGCAAAAAGCGGGGATTCTTCTTCTTCTTCTTCTTCTTCTTCTTCTTCTTCTTCTTCTTCTTCTTCTTCTTCTTCTTCTTCTTCTTCTTCTTCTTCTTCTTCTTCTTCTTCTTCTTCTTCTTCTTCTGCTTCTTCTTCTTCAATCCCCGCTTGCTATTAAGCGTCGAGATAGCTTCGGGATATCCATATTCTCCAATGAACTCGGTCCCGGATCTTTCTTCTCATCTCTGATAGGGTTTTGCCCCTCATATTTCTCACGTCCTGCGGTTTTCCCAAGCTGTCTTGGGTCTTCCTCTCCGTTCTCATCTCCATTACCTGTTCGACTTTTCTTGACTTGTCCATCCTTCGCATATGTCCGAACCATTTTAGCTGTCTCTTCTCGATTTCTTGTAGGGTCGACGTCTTCTGTTCTGCTCTTCTAGTTTTCTCCGAGACCCTACGTAAGTACGTCATTTGTGTTGCCTGGAATTTACTCAGATGTTTATCTAATCACGGTAAACACTCGGTACTGTGTAGTGCTATTGGTACTATAACTGCGTTGTAGAGCTTGAGTTTTGTCCTTGAGCTTATCTCTCGTTTTCCCACTATTGTGTTGGTTACCTGACAGTAAGCTGACATTGCTTTCTTGGTTCGGCTAATTACTAATTACTAGTAATTTTCGCATTACAACTAACAATGGTTCCAAGGTATTCATAAGATTCAACTCTTTCTAATTATCTGTCATCGCATATTATATGCAGACTCTCTGTAGACCTATCCTCTTTAGCGACTCACATTAGTTTGCTCTTAGTTATATTTACCACCATCCATTTTCATCCATGAATAGATGGACATTTTTAGTTTTTAGTGCCCCCCTTACATGCGGTTTTGCCGCATGCCGCTTTTAAATCTAAGAACGCCAGGAATAGGTCTTTCCCCTTAGCAGTGCATTTTTCTATGACGACTGTTAGTGTGAAGATGAGGTCTAGTGCTTGTTGACCCGGTCTGAATGGCGCCTGCTCCTCCTCCAGATCGCATTTCCAGTACTTTGGTATATAACTTATACACTGTGGACGATAATGTTATCGGCCTGTAGTTGTTTCAATCGTAGCTCCAACACTTCTTGTGGATTGGTATTATCAGCTTATTTTCTTTCCAATCTGTTGGTATTATATTTTCTTTCCATGCTTTTTGGAATAGTTCAGTTAAGGTTTTCTGTATATCTGGACCACCAAATATAATAAGTTCCGCGCCTATTTCATCTGATCCGGGGGTCTTTCCAATTTTCATTGTATGTATGGCATATATTCAACCTCTTCTTCTTTAACTTGTCCTTCTATTGATTCGTCTTCTATTTATATTTCTGGGAATGGCCCATATACGAGTCCGTCTTCATCAGGTATGGCGTCATCTTTTTTAAGTTTCTCTGCAGTGTATCTAGCACTTCCTTCTTTTCTGTTACCAGCTTGTCCCCATCCTTGACTGTTCTTGTTTGTTTTCCTTATTTTCCTCTCAGATTTTGCAAAAGTAAAATATTTTTCCGAAATTGCAACTTTGAAAAAAACAGAACACTTTTGATCTTCAATAATCTTTGGCACATTAATTTTAGGACAGCATTTACTTTGAAGCAGCTAAAGTGCTCATAGTTACGAGTTCAACGATACACCTACACGGATAAATTTGAAAGATGTTATTTTTAATAGGAGCCAAAACAGAGCAGCGTAAAGCTTTGTTCAAAACCTCTGTATCTCGGAAGGGATGCATTTTGCAACCCGTCCACCATCCATAATTTTTTTCTCAGAATATATCAAGCAATCTCCCCTAAAAGACTTCGACACATTATCCGGAACACTCTGTATTTATATTTCTTATTACCCATCGAGATGCTGATGTGCATCAATAAGGGAAGTACATTGCAACAACGCCGCTACATTAGATGGAAGACACCATTCAAAATCATTACCTCATACCCACAGTTATCCGTCATTGAAGTTCATCAAAGGAAAAATAAATTATAACGCTCAGCACCCCTTCAAAGACAAATGTGTCCTTAACCTGGTTTATGGTTGTACTACGAGTATTGCGCATAGGGACCTGAATTGAGAGTGACTTGGAAGCCACTGAATGCTCAAAACTTGTATATATGTAATAAACCAGTAAGTTGCTTTCATGTTCATGATCAAGTGTTTGCTTTGCCTTCCAGTGATGGTCTCAATGCAACTACGAGTACTTGTTCAAACCCTTGTGTAGGTAGGTAGGGTAAAATTGCTAACGCGAGCTTCATCAAACATTGCTTAACAGAGTGACATAATCCTGTCTGAGTGTAGCCGGATGGCTGAATTGCGATCTCCAGATGTATTTTTTCTTCGTTTTCCATGTAAAAGTACCAGTCTCGCGTGTGGTTGATGCAACTGTTACTGATCAAACGAAATTGGGACTCTGATTTTCTGATCTGCACGTGGGTCATTGATTTACCCAGACAAAAAACTGGTACTACTCGCATAAAGAAAGCAGTGCACTCCTAATGTGCGGATTTGTTATACAAAAGCAAGATATGCTGAGCTTCGGGCATGTAAGCGTTCGACTGATAACAATTCACATCAAGGTTAAATTCGACAACATCATAGCTCAACATCGCAATACCCTAAATAAGAAGTGAGGATCGTGTATCGTGATTTCAATCCAAAATAGGAAAGGAGACCACCTTTGTTAACAAAGTTGGAAATCATGTTCTTTACCACATCACGTCGGGCAATGCGTTTAGGCAGATCGATTTTGTTGAGGACGCAGATTTTTAAAAAAGCTAGAGCTCGTTCACAAAGGAACATTGCGATCTCCAGATTATCTAACTTCCAATCAGATGGACAAACATAGACCCAAACCACTAATCACAAGAAATCTCAAGAGATTGCAAGAACCTTTACAAATTGCCTACTAATATCTTGAAGAAACATACATATACCGCCAGAATCAAATGCATAATCCCAGTGGCACCACTTGATTGGATGTTGTACGATCAGGGTAGGCACTGAGCGTCTTCGACCTGTCAATGACCAGCGTTTAACCTCCACTACACATCCATTGTGCTTGTTCTACTTAATTTGCAAAAGTTTTATTCCTTACATGAGCTCTTTCAACGTGTGTTGAGCTGCGGTCAGTAAAGATTTGTCAGCACTGGTCACGTTGCTGCTAAAATAGAAATAGTGATAAGTGAGTAATGAAGTGGATTACTGGCTCCGAAACATCCGAATCAATAATTTTTGCTGTCGGAATTAAGCTGGTAAAGGTTATCCTCCCCCTCTCCCCCTCTATATCATCGACCGACCCACATACTATTGCCAACTATTTTGCAAATTTTTTTAAACAATCATTTGCAGACAACTTCTTCGTACCCGACCCCATATATTTCAAGTACCTTCCCAATTTCTCCATTGGCCCCTCTCTCTCTGAATTTTTACCCGGGCCACAGACGAGCTCCCACCAATATTTCTCAAAAGGTGTGTCTCCAATCTTCGCATCAACTTTCCTCCCCCAAGTTTGGAAGACCTCTTTCATAATCCCGGTTCACAAAAAGGGATCAAAGAATGAAGTTACAAACTACCGCCACATTGCTAAGCTTTCTCACATGCCTAAAATGTTCGAAAGTTTTTTATATGAAGTTCTAAGCTTTCGGTGCAAGTCACTTATATCACCCAACCAGCATGGAAAGGTAGATCAACTACTAAAAATTTAGTTGAATACGTATCCTTTGCGCTTTCAGCCCAATGGCAACGAAATCGATGTTACTGCTACAGATTTCGCTAAGGCCTTCGATAATTGATCCTTTTCAAATTATCTTCCCTCAGTTTTGACCCCATATTGTTAAAATGGATATCTTCTTATCTGGAGAACCATTATTATAGCATTCGCTTTAGTTCAGCATTCTCAACCCCATTTTTATCCATTTCTGGTGTCCCACAAGGCAGCCATCTGTGTCCCCCCTTTTTCATTTTAACCATAAACGATCTTTAGAGGATTATTAAACACTGCCTCCTATCCATTTACGCCGATGACACTAAGTTCTCCAAAACTATTTCTTCACCCCTAGGCTCCATGCTCCTTCAAGAAAACCTCGATGGGTATTCTACTTGGTGTCTAAAAAATTGCTTAGAGCCTAATGTCAATCTATAACTTTGTCATATAAGTCCAATAAATTTCCTCCTTGACTTTATTTTCTGCATGGCCAACCCGTAACCCAGATTTAATCTCTTCACGACCATGAAATATTTATACAATATAACTTCCGTTCGCATATTGATGAGATAATCCTTAAAGAAACTCATCGCTTGGTTTTATCAAACGATGGTCTAAAGAATTTTGCCCCCTTAAGTGACAAGGTCACTTTACATTACCCTTATCAGGCCCCTTCTTGAATATGCCAGCCAAGTGTGGTCCTCCTTTCAGCGAGTTCATATATCTCGAATCGAGAACATTCAACGTCGTTTTTTTCGATTTGCCTTTCGTGGACTACCTAGGGATGACCCCTTTAATCTTACCTCAATATCATGGCCGCCTCAAACTTCTTAACCGGAATACCCTCGAAAAAGCAGAGACGTATCTGACATTCTCTTCATTCATCGACTTCTCTCTGGTTCTATGGATTGCGCTGGCCTTTACAATTCTATTTCCTTCAATACTAACCCTCGTAATTTACGCTGTCCTCGTCTCTTCTATATTCCAACCCACCGCACCTTTTATGGTTCTAACGAACCAATCTCTCGCATGCTCCGTAAGGTCAACTCAAACCTGCACTTGATTTTAACCTGAGCACTTCTCGTCTTAAACTTGATCTCCTCCACCAGTCTCTTAATTCCTAACCCTTAATTGTTGTTAGTTTTTAAGTCAGTTTAAGCTTGTATTAAGCGAAATAAATGGGCGCGTCAGCCCCCACCAAATTTTGTACTCATTGCATTGTTTTTTTTCTTCTGAAATTGCTCAGTCTTCTGTACACGATTTAAGGAGGAGCTCGGCAAGCTCAACAGTGCTCTACCTAAGCTCAGAAAAAAACAAAAGCTAGAGAAAGCTGTTCAGAACCTAAACGATGCCCTCGCCAAGTGTTTTGAAATGGCATGTCCAGCTAGAAAGCAATCCTGCAAATTTCCCGTTCCTTAGTGGAACGCAGATCTGCAGCGTCTTCATAAAGAAACGAGAAAACTTCTAAACAGACTCATTTGGAGGAAAACTAGAGTCTTTACAGATCGAAGCAAAAAGAATATAAGAAGCTTTTGCGGATTTCGAAGGATGCCTCTTATAAAGACTTTTGTGAAAAGATCGGAACTGTCGGTGATATCAGGCCGGTCAAAATCCTCAAAAGGGGAGAATCATCCAGGCGGGAACCACTCAGAAAATCTGATAGTACCTACATTGAGTCAAAAGTAGAGACTCTCCGTCTGCTAGTGAGCTGAATAATACAACACGCCATAGCTGGTATATCTCATCGGTTGTGGGAATAAATGAGGTCATCAAACTCGATGTAGCTTCCTTTAATGCCTTCAAATCGCCTGGCACCGTTGACATGTACACAACAAAAAGGTATACACCAGCTCTGAAGACAATCTTCACTGTTAGCCTTTCACTGGCATACACTGAGTGTAGCCTTTATACAGAAAATCTGAAAAGAGGAGTACAGGCTTATCAGTCTGACTTCCTTCATATTGAAGAGCGTGGAGATAGTGGCCGAGATCCATGCGCACAAAACCGCTTTGCGAATGCATCCTCGGTCTGAGATCCAATATGCTTCCCAACGCGAATGACCTTGCGAGAGTGCGCTTCAAAATCTGGTAGACAGAATTATAGGCGCACTCTATAAGAAGTAATACGCGCTGAGCATTTTCATCGACATTGAGAGTCCTTTCGACAGCGCCACTTCTGACGACATTCACTGCTATTGCCTTAATCCTCAAAACTACCGTCTACCCCGCCGTGTTGAGTGGCAGTGAGCTGGCAATAGAGCGTTTGCGACTATTGAAGAAGAAGCGGCAATGATATTTTTAGGGGTCATCGAAGAAAAAACCAAAGCGTATACTGTCAACAAAGAGGGACGCACAACTAAAACACTCCCTATAAGACATCCTATCTACCATGGCTCCGCTATCAACTCCGACAAGGACTCCAGCGCAAAAATCATGCAAAGAATCAGTTTTGCTAAGCTCTGCTTCTTTGGGCTTAGAGGGCTATTGAGTGCTAAATCACTCCAGTCCTGCTTTACGATGCAGAAGCTTGGACACTGACGTAAGTGGATGAAAATCCTTTCGGGCGCTTCGAGAAAAAATCTTCGGGTAATTTTACATCCAGTCTGCATCAATGGAGAATGGAGAAGACGTTTCAACATCGAACTGTACGAGTTCCAAGTAACCTATATAGATTTGAACCACGACATAGTCGCAGTCACAGTATCTCATATTTCTCACAGCTAAATACTGTCAGGAGATTTAACATTGACTGCAATTCCAAAAAATCACCGGTCTTTCCTGAACGCATATCTCTTAACCTCTGCTCAAGCACTTTGGAACCTCCATCAAGTGATGAAGATCATTGGCATACATGTCAGGAGGGGCCCGAAACCCCTGATTTGATAAAAAGTGCCGGGAACCACATATAGCAAAAGAATTCGAGTTTAAAGCAGCGCTGCGTACGAAAGACGGGAAAGACTCGTAAACTCTAAGAGGTGAGGAACAGCGGCTTCTCCTCAAGGCAAACAAATTGGATGATAAGCGTGTAAGCAAGAAAAAAATGTAGTCATAGTCTTACAATCTTTGTTGTGAATGACAGTGACACTTTATTCTCCATCATTTGTAACTTCTTATTCGTACCCCGCTTGTTTATTTTGCATAACTTAGCCTTGGTTTAGGGAAGTATCAAGTGGAGTCCCCAATGACTAGCCCAGTGGATTACAAAATGTGTTTCTTCACTATCAGTGGCGAACGGTTGAGGTTTCTAATATCATTCAATCCATAAACTCGCTTACAAGCTTATGTCTAGCCTGCTGCTACCTTTCTGATGTTCCAAAAAGCTACGTATCACCCCATTAGAAGAATCACCATTGCCCTGGAATTTTCTACAAATATTTTATTCTCGTGAGAAGAGTCTAATGGGTTCCCCTTTCTCAAGATAGTTCCTATTTAGAATTTGAAATTGACAATCGATCCTTAATTTTTGAAGCATTTCAACACCACTAGCTGTTTAGTTCCACTGCCATATGATGCATTGTTTCAGTCGGAATCGTTCCCAAATTTGTGGGTATTTGAAGTTCAAGTCCATAGGTATATCCGAATCTTAAGAGACAACGCAGTGTACTCTACAAACCCATTTCTTCTTATAATCATTTTGAGATTGTGCGTCAAGCGTGGAAAATTCGGTCATTGTCTTTAAAAACACCTCCATGTCAAAAACTGGACAGGTTCTCATAAGCAATAATGCAGATGGTTGTGATGATTCAATTTTGTTCCTATATTTTATAAATAATTGTTAGTTTTGCTCAATCACTCGCAACCCATAATGCTCGGACAGTATACCCAATATTTAGTCGCTAAATTGTTCTATATCATCAAACCTCGTTAAGGCATATTCGGTGGAATACCTCTGGGGCGCTTTTCTTTAAGGAAATATGATTTCTGATTTTCTGCACATGAGACAATTCCGATTTTCATTATCTATTCCACTTACCAGTAACGCTTTGAAAATAACTGCCATGCGACGTCACATCCGTGTTCGAAATCGAATGCCATTGTACCAAACAATCTTCGAAAAGCGAACCATTCGTTCAAATTACCATCCCCACTCCATTGCAAGCCAACAAATGTCACTTTGACAGCTCTCTGTTCTTTCGTTCAAAAAATGTCAACAAATATAGTCGGTGCCTGGTGAAATTCTACAACGAATTAGTCATTTAGTGAATTATTCCCAAAATAAATTAAAAACAAAAGCACACCACTTACCATAACGCCAGTTTCCTCAAAATGGAAGTTGAATTCAGTCGCGACGACTTCTTCCTACCAGAAGTCAAATACGAATGTAAGTACACTCATGAACTTGTAACCACATCAACTCCTTCGCACATTCTTCTCAACTAACTGACAGCTCCTCGTTTTGTTTATTCCAGACCTCGACCACACAGCTGATGTACAGTAAGTAGCTCGTCACAAACCAAACACTCCACCTGACCTGACCGCGCGTACATTTTTTTTTATATATATTTTCGAATTCATTCATAAAATCTCATTTCGTAGGCTACACGCTTGGGGTGAATCACTCAAAGAAGCTTTCGAGCAATGCGGCATGGCAATGTTCGGATACATGACAGAGCTGGAATATGTCTCGGTGAAGACATGCTATCAAATTGAAGCTCAGGCTGATGACATAGAGGGATTACTGTTTCATTTTCTCGATGAGCTTCTGTTTTTGTTCTCCGCTGAACCTAATCTGATCTGCAGGAGGGTGGAAATCACAAAGTTTGATTTGCAAACATTCTCAATTGAATGCCGGTGCTATGGTGAGCCTTTTGAAATCGGCAAGCATCCACAGGGCACTGAGGTAAAGGCAATCACATACTCTGCGATGCAAGTGAATCAGGACGAGGCGAACAAGAAGTTTGAAGTGTTTGTGATTATCGATATCTGATGGGAGAAATGCTTTTTAGGACAAAGACTTCTGTATTTTATTTTGTTTAGATATATAAATAAAAAAATATATATGTTTGAATACTAACGGTTGGGTAACTTCAATTTTAAATTAGCTGTGCGGACCGCCGAAGCAAGTGGGTTTCCAGCTTACATTTGTTTGTTTTGATGTAAAATAAAGTCGGGTATTGGTTGGTGACAGCGTTGTATTATACTATTTCACCAATTGTAGTATGGTATGTATACAAGGACTTACTAATAATTAATAGATCCCAGTCAACCCCCGGCCCCTTTTTAAGTTTCATACAAACTGAACATAAACTAGAACCCAAATTAAATGACGAACAAGCTCAGGGTTGGGAAAGGTGGTTGTTGAGGACGTTTGTGAAGGTACTTCTGCTACAGTACAAATCGAACACGTTGTGCATTCTATTAACATCAAGTAGCATACGACACAGTGGCTCGAGGGACAGGCCTTAAATTGTGCGGGGTTTTTTTTCTGTCGAAACATCACTCAGCCAGAGAACTAGTTTATTGTACCTACTCCTTATACATACAGTACAGGCCAAAAGTCTGAGCCCGACTACATTGCTTGAAGGGAAAACAAAATCTAACATCGAAAATAACTCTTTAGTATAATAACAATCATGTAAAACGAACAGAGAACATATATGAAACCAAAATAAGAAGAAACATATTTTCATTTCGTTCTAAACATAAGAAAATTTATTAAAAAGAGAACGAAAATAATTAAAACGATTTTTCACCATCTTAACATTCGATTTCTCTTTTTTTTGCAATTCTTGAAATTCAAGCTAACAGTTTAAAAATGTTGCCTGCGGTATATTGCTCCAGCAATCTAATAGTATATTCCACAATGCAGATTCTAATGATGAGCATGGATCCTGGATCCTTCTATCCAGCTCCTCCCACAAAAGCTCTATAGGATTTAAGTCTGGTGATTGCGGCGGCCATTGCATGATGTGTAAAATTTCTTCAACTTCCCTCTGTTTCAGGTAGTCTTGACAAGTCTTGACATGTGTTTAGGGTCGTTGTCCTGCTGAAATACAAATCCTTCGCCATTTAATTTTAGTCCAGAGTTTCCTTCCAATATTTTTTTGTATGTTTTCTTATTTATTTTTCAGTCACTCGAACCAGACTGCTAACTCTACTTGAAGAGAAAATTCCCAGACCATAAAAGAACCGCGTCCATGCTTGACGGTAGCATCTTTTGTTTAGCACTGCGTTCAACGAAAACCATTGTTTTGTGCTAAATACCTTGAACTTGGATTCATCGCTATATAAAACTCTGTTGAAATGTTTTCCCGCCCAGTCTTTACGCGTTTTGCCCCATTCTAACCATTTCTGCTTGTTATGTGGTCGCAGCAGGGGTTTTCAAACAGCAACTCGCCCGCTCCTATGAAACCCAACTGTCAATGGAATCGAGATCACAAGTAGTCCTTCGTGGGTTGGTACGTGAGGCAGCAGTGTGTAATAGTCGATGTTGCCGACGAAGGATTGATTGATAAAGCAAAAATCGGTGGATTTGCAAAGTTTTCCAAGGATACTATGAGTAGCGTTTGGGCGCAGGATGTAGTGGTCAACCCACGGGAGTTCGCGCAGAGCGAATCGGAAGACTCTACGTTGAACAGTTTCAATATATAGAATATAGTTTCCATACATGGCTAGCTTACTCGAGAAACAAAGGTGATGTAAAGGGAATTTGCGACTCAAGGATTGGAGGATTCTTAAGACCATCATTCAACAAAGCTGAGTGCAGAGATAGCCTTGCTTATTATGGAATCAATATGGATGAGGAGGCTCGCTTAGGAAGTATTGAACGCTTCCGGGAGTATGAAACGGCTTGGCATTTCTTTATGTTGAGCTCAAGATCGCTTTTGTGGCACCATATTAAGATCATCTTACAAAAGTTGGGAGTCAGAAAATTGGAAACTTGTCTATAGATTTTCATATCATCGGCATAGACAGAGTTCATAGAAGAGTTCTTTATAATATTAACATCATGGATAGTTAAAATGGAAGTCAAAGGACCAAGGTGTCTGCCTTGTGGAACACCCGAAGTGGCTTTAAATGGTTCAGATAAACGAGAACGAAAATGGACTAGGTTGTAGCGTTCTTCCAAGTAGGATTTAACTCTAACTTGTGTGTGATTTTATCAAAGTCTTTGCGGAAGCCTGTAACAATCACATCCACTTCTTTTCCTTGCTCTAAGGCACACAGTGTACTGGAAGAATAAAGTTGGTAGTTTTGATATGCATTTCAGAAATCCATATTGGTTCGCCCCAAAGATGGATTTGCATTTAAAGAACTTTACATAGTAAATAATACTTTCAGAGATCTTGGGAATGTTCGATAGATTAGGAATGAGTCGGAGAGATCTTGGGAATGTACAATAGATTAGGAATGAGTCGGTAGTTAGTGTGAGGCTTGTGCAAGTTTCTAAGGTGATAAAGAATTATTCTTATCGAATCAAAAAATAACAAGGAAGAGAGGGTTTAGACGGTCTTATTTAGCAAGCAGAAGTTCACACTTAAGGACAATACAGTTTATGCATTAGTATTAGAATTAAAAATCAAGTTTAGTTAACCACACATGTTTTTAGGAGCTACATTTATTTAAAAAAGGCTTGAGTTGGAAATGCGGTCAGTCAAAAGGACTTCCTTATCCTAAGCAGCATTTGAAGCAACGAGATAATATTCACCATTAGAGTGAGTCCATAGGAGATAAGGGAGATTAAAACCGCCAAGAACAATATCGTCACATTACTCAATAATACAGGATGAATGACTCGAACTCCAACTTTTTAAAATGCTATGATTTTTTTATTTTTTGATAAATTTTATTGTGCCAAAGCATAAAATGTTGGAAAATACACCAATTTTCAAATTGTATCAGTAGTTTTCAACATGTCCACCTTTAGCGCGAATAATGGCCTTGAGACGGCCGAAGAAAGCATCGTACGCTGCACGCAAATGGCCCTGCGGTACTTTGGCCCATTCCCCGCGAAGTGCTTGTTTGAGGTGATCAAAACTTTGGTATTTTTTAGTGCTAATCTTTGCCTTCAAAATACCCCAGACAGAGAAATCCAACGGATTTGCAACTTGAGAATTTGCAATCCATTGTGTCGAAGAAATGAAGTGTGGAACTTTGTTTTTTAACCAATCTTGGTTGACGCGCGCTTTGTGAGACGGTGCCCAGTCTTGTTGAAATGTCTACGGTCTCCGACTGAAATGATTGTTTGCCCAAAGCTTCAGTACTACCTCTAAGACAGTTTCGCGGTATACGATCGCATTAATTTTGACACCACGGTCCAAAAATACGAGCGGAGAGCGACCATCGGCGGTTATGGCGGCCCAAACCATCACCATCGTTGCTGCCTGCTTTCGGGTGGCAGTGCGATGGTTTAAATTTTCGAAGGACCTCTCTGGCAAGTAAACTCGGTCATTTTGTTTGTTGACATATTGTTTAATACCAAATGGCGACTCATCGGAAAAATCCAAATTCGGCAACTCACCACTTGCGCTCTTTCGACTCTAACTTTTTTCTGTTGCGGTGTAAGATAGTGTGCTTTTTGGAACTTCAATGGCTTGAGCCCAAGCTCATTTTTCAGTTCGACGCGGATTTCGCTCCATTCCAGCCTTCACTTTCCGAACCATTTCTGCCGATGTTGCTGTTTTTTCCATGGCGTTTTGCAACGCTGCCAGTATCACAGTAACGAGCTATGGTTCGAGACACAAATGATTTATTCAAGTTGAGGTGCTGGAGGGCTCTAACGATAGCTACTTGTGGTTTTCCAGCCAAATATAAAGCAATCACACTATCACGTTTGAATTCCATCGCGAATAAAAATTTTTCAACACAACTGAGACGCAAATCATTTAAAAGGCTTGTAAATAATAAAATTATGTGTCATGTGTCAAAATTTGAGCTCACTGTCAAAACGGTTTGGAGATTATAGCAGTCTGAAGTCGGTTGCATTTCGAGTCATTCAGGGTGTACTTACTTTGGTGACGGTATATTTCGGGATGAACCCGGGCCTCAGCTAACAAGCCTTTCCAGTTAGTCCGATCTTAGCTTAGTGCTTCCAGATGCGCACTCCAAGTCGATTCAGGCCCCCTTCTACAATACCTTTGCACGCCACATAAGGTGACTGTGGCCTTTCCTGGTCTGAAACTACACTAATTGATGCAAATCAGGTTGTTGACGAAGGGTGTCAGATGTTTACACAGTAGGGCGGATAGGATCTTATACGCAATGTTGAGGAGACTCATATCTCTATAGTTAGAGCATTTGAGGACGTCTCCTTTTTCGTGGATCGGGCATACAGTGCTGAGATTCCATTCATCAGGCATACATCCTTCTTACCAGATCTGAGAAATGAGTTAATGTACGAGTATGTTCTCCACAAAGTCACGTTCCAGCAGTTTCGTTGGATTTAAGCTTAGATATTGCTATCCCTATTTCATTTTGGTCAGGTGCACGGACCACTACGCTTCACTACTGGCGATTTCTATGGAGCAATTTAGTTTAGCGTTTCATAATCCTTGTGACCTTGAGATAAGAAAACTATGTGCTTGCTATAGTGATATTCCATCTCGCCGATTACCAACTGTCGCCCAAAAAATGTCCTCTTTTCCTACCCGTGATACTTCGGACATTGCTCCTATGTCTTTTCGAAGAGCTCGTAGAAACATTTTTTTGTAGCGCCGTCTTTGTCTTTCGTAGGGGCATGGGCACATATTAGGCTTATGTTAGCGAATTTATCCTTATTGTGCTTATTCTTTCGACTGTAGCAATCACCATATCGTACTTTTTCATCCTCCTCATGTCCAGCCAATCCCATCGCACTTCCTGGATGACGGTGATATCTGCATGATAACAATGAAGGCCATCTGCTAATTGTTCTGCTACACGTGGCCTGTTACGGGTCCAAACATTCCACATGCAGATCCAATGCTCGTTGTCCTTTAAACGATTGCAAGGGTCGTCAACAGTGAATTCGTTTTTATCTGAGGCCACTAGTACAGGGTTGCGAGCCTCATGACAGTGGAGGCCCAATATTATGCTACTGGTCGAGCATGTACTTACCATTTTAGCATCCATGAGTAAAGATTCACTCATTCTGTTACTGAGAACTACTACTAGAAGGTAAGGCAAGTAATTCGCTACGTAGTTGATTGTTGCGCTGCTGGTCCAATCCAAGTTATAGAACAGTAAGCAGTTTCCCGATCAATCGCCAAGCAGGTCCCCGGAAACTACATGCTCAGGATCTAAAAGGTCATGTTTCGTTCTTGGTCTCCTCGTATCCTTGGTGTTAGTTGGAGGGTTTGAAGGCATATGGGAGTTAAATACTCGTATTTCTATTCTACTGATTCTTCAGTCTGGTTTACAAAATGCAAACGCCGCTTTTAGGGTTGCTGGGAGTCTCGAAAAAAGGAATCCCTCGTAGTGCTGCGTCTTTTCAAACCTTGTACTGTTGCTTTCGTAACATCTACTCCTTGCAGTCCAGATTCCCAATTCTCCGATTCTGCCTGGCTCTACCAATATAAGAGAGCGAAGAATTCTGCATTCTCTCGAATGCGGTCAAAAATTGCTTTCCCCAAGGCTACCTGGAGTTCTATGCATTCCGGGCTGCCTCGCAGTAGCGCAGACACACGTCGGCTTTCTCCTTTTCGAGAAAATCTTATTTCCACGGACCTACACCTCACTATAGCCTAAGATCTCCGCTGCTCCACATTTGGATCTGCCTTAGAAGCAACGATCTTTGTTATTGCTTTAAGCTTTGATTTAGGTGGCTTTTCACTACCAAACATCGTAATTTATTTGCATCTTCTAGCAACACTTTATCCCTTTCACTGTGGTCTAGCACCTTGTGGTTGGTATTGGAGGAGGAGAGTTCTGTGTAGGCCCAGGCTTCGTTAGTTCATCTTTGGGCACTGCCAACTCAACCGAGACAGGGAGTTATTTTTATTTTCTTTTGCGGAAAACGAAGGCCTTAGGTCTCCAACCTCCGCTTAATTTTTATTTGTTTCTTCTTCTTCTTCTTGCCTTTACGAAGACTCTTCAGCCGACCTGCAAGTAGCAAGTAGAGACTTCGTGCAACCTCTCCTGATATGGAAATCTTAACGGGTAGTGTGCCAGCTTATGTGTTGTGGTTTTCCAATTTTGTTCCCACGAATAAAGCCGGAAATGATTTCGGTTTAAATCAATTGATCCGCAGGAGCTCGTAGTTGGTTTATCCTTGAACCTTTCATGGCTGGCTTACATCAACACAACAAGAGTTGGTGTGACTACCTTTTTTCGAAATATCCGAACCGGGTTAAAAACAACACTCGCCGATCTTTTACCATAAGCTGTCGGCCCGACGTGGTGGGTAATCACGGTGGAAAATTGAATGTCGAAAACTAAATACTCGTACACACACACTTACACCCTGAATGACTCGAACTGCAACCGACTTCAGACTGCTATAATCTCCAAACTCTTCATGACAGTGAGCTCAGATTTTGACACATGACAAATAATGTTCAAGCCTTTTAAACCATTTGTGTCTCAGTTGTGTTGAAAAATTTTTATCCGCGATGGAATTCAAACGTGATAGTGTGATTGCTTTATATTTGGCTGGAAAACCACAAGTAGCTATCGTTAGAGCCCTCCAGCACCTCAACGTGAATAAATCATTTGTGTCTCGAACCATACCTCGTTACCGTGATACTGGCAGCGTGGCAAAAAGACGTGGTCATAAAAAAATAACAACATCGGCAGAAATGGTTCGGAAAGTGAAGGCTCGAATTGAGCGAAATCCGCGTCGAAGTGGAAGAAAAATGGCTCGTGAGCTCAACATATCGTTGGAACGGATGCAACACATACTGAAAAATGAGCTTGGGCTCAAGCCATTGAAGTTCCAAAAAACACACGATCTTACACCGCAACAGGAAAAAGTTAGAGTCGAAAGAGCGCAAGTGGTGAGTTGCCGAATTTGGTTTTTTTCGATGAGTAGCCATTTGTTGTCGAGCAATATGTCAACAAACAAAATGACCGAGTTTACTTGCCAGAGAGGTCCTTCGAAAATTTAAACCTTCGCACTGCCACCCGAAAGCAGGCAGCAACGATGGTGATGGTTTGGGCCGCCATAACCGCCGATGGTCGCTCTCCGCTCGTATTTTTGGACCGGGGCGTTAAAATTAATGCGATCGTATACCGTGAAACTGTCTTAGAGGCAGTATTGAAGCCTTGGGCAAATAATCATTTCGATCGGAGGCGGTGGACATTTCAACAAGACTCGGCACCGTCTCACAAAGCGTGCGTCAACCAAGATTGGTTAAAAAAACAAAGTTCCACACTTCATTTCTTCGACACAATGGAATGCAAATTCTCAAGTTGCAAATCCGTTGGATTTCTCTGTCTGGGGTATTTTGAAGGCAAAGATTAGCACTAAAAAATACCAAAGTTTGGATCACCTCAAACAAGCACTTCGCGGGGAATGGGCCAAAGTACCGCAGGGCCATTTGCGTGCAGCGTACGATGCTTTCTTCGGCCGTCTCAAGGCCATTATTCGCGCTAAAGGTGGACATGTTGAAAACTACTGACACAATTTAAAAATTGGTGTATTTTCCAACATTTTATGCTTTGGCACAATAAAATTTGTCAAAAAATAAAAAAATCATAGCATTTTAAAAAGTTGGAGTTCGAGTAAGTCACCCTGTATAAGAGAAGACTGACTAAATAGTCATTCTGAGTAGTAACGCGGCTAAAGTTATTCTCTAAATGGTTCTCAATGATCATCAGAATATGGATCCTTTTCGGTATGATTAGTCACATGATTAATGCGAAAGCATAACTCATAGTTCTTTTGTCAAGCATTTACAGATCATATAAGATACATGCGTATCAGCTTGTATCTGAAGTCCAGAAATAAATTAAAGGGTTCAATATCCCTCAATTTAATTGATTCATGAGTTCATTTAGCTGTTTTTCCTTTCTTTTTTCTTTGTTCAGTAGATTACTCGTTCGTGCGACCAAATGAAACCCAAACTAGCAAGGACAATGGAAAAACAATTTTCTGCATCTGCCCAAAATACACTCTCGTACACCATCAAACCGTAGCACCAACCTTTTCCCACCCCTGTCTAGGCATCAACGAGTAGACAGACCACTCCACGTATTCCATATACACACAAGTAAATACAAGTATGTACCAGCTCATACATCCATATGTATATGGAACATTAAGCTGGGATTAACAATTCTGGATTTTTCCAATTTATTCCTAAACACGAAAAGGGCTGAAATTAGTCGTATGGGGAGGGAAAAAATTATGTGTTTTCTCCCCACAGGTAAAAAGGATATTCAAGGGGACAAGACCGTGCTTAGGTCTCTCTCGGTCGAGACGAATATAATTTTTTTTTTTTTTTTGAAGCTTTCTGTAAAAAGGGGTGACCCTTAACATAAACAACAAATTAGAGCAATCCTTCTGGTTTGTGTGCTGGCAAACACCCTGGGAATGGGTTTTAGGGATACATTTAGTTTTGAAATTGATTTTTCGTAGATGCCCTTCCTGGTTTTAGCAAATACAGGAAGCAAATCCGTGTTTGTGAGGCTTACATTATGTATTGAACTTCTTAAACAAATAGTGCTTACTCTGCGACTGAAACCGAAAGACTTGTTTGGAAAAGTCCTTGAGGGCAGGACTTAGTTATGTAAATAACATATTTGTGGCAGTGGAGGACAGGTATTTTCTTTAAGCAGCTCTTCCTGTTGAAACGGATGTTGAACATATCCTTAGGTCGTATGAATATTAATAATGCGGTTTTGGAAAAGAGATTTAGCTTCGTGCTTCCTTCAAATTGTATTTGAAGAAAAGATCAATTCGTTTGCTCTTGTTTTGAGAGCAGCTGTACCCTTGTTTGAAGAACTTTTCATGATAACGCTTGTGTTTTCGAAAATGGATTTCCAGCTTCCGGAAGAACTTGATTTGTCAGAACGATTTTTACTAAGAAAGAATGAATTGTTTTGCTTTGCTTTCCGTTGACAGCCCTACTTACTTACTTAACACCCGTAGGGGGCGCTACCGTTCGGAGTGGACCAGGGCCTACGCCCTGGCTTCACATAGTAGAGGACGAAAATTCATCGGCTACATTGGCCACACCTGAGTTTATAAATTACAGATTTAATTTTTACAACCGTCCGCCTTGCTTCATAGTTTCATGATTTAACTCCGGGATTAACCCGGGCTTCAACCAGCAAACATTTCCAATTAGCACGCTTTTCGACGTACTTCAACGCTGCACATCAAGATGGTTGAGATCTCTTTCCCGTTGCGGACAACATCTAAGGTGAGACTTTCTTTTATTGGGTTACCTCTTCCGGAAGGATTCAATGAATCTTCCGGCCAGAGCCTTGGTATTCACTCGCTCATCTTATGCAACTTATGCACCAAAGTGTGTGTGAGATATCATCGAAATTAGGTATTCGTTTGTCAGGCCTATAGATGCCATTATGTATGGAATATAAAATCGTTCAAATGTTCGCCGCGGCTTCTCTGGGCGGCGCGAATCTGAAATGTCCAATTTTCCATGACTGTGGCGCATAACTCCGGCTGAATTTAACTGGCTGTGGTTTGTGGCTTATTCGCATAGACCTGTGACTTCAGAAACCCCATAAGAAAAAGTCTAAAAGGGTGAAATCGCACGATCTCGGTGGCCAGTTCACATCACCTCCTCGTGAGATGACCATTGACCATGCCCTCGAATCGCTCGTGCAGAATTTTCAATGTGGCACGTAGTGCCGTCCTGTTGAAACCACATGTCGTTGGTGTCCATATCATGCAATTCAGGCCAAAAGAAGTTGGTAATCATCGACCTATAGCGCTCACAGTTGACCAAAGTCGTTCTCAAAGATGTATGGACCGATGACGCCCCCAGCCCAAAATCCACACCAAACAGTGACTTTTTAGGGATACATTGGACGCTGTTGGATCTCATGTCGATTGGTATCGTCCCAAATCTGACAATATTGTTTGTTGGCGTACCCATTAATCCAGAAATGGGCCTCATCGTTGAAAATGATTTGTCGATGGAAATTAGGGTCAGCTTCCAACTTCTCCAGAGCCCATTCAGCGAACACACGTCGTTGTCTATGGTAGTTTACCTTCAGCTCTTGGGTCAGTTGAATTTTATACGGGTGCAGGCCCAAGTCACAATGCAAAATTCGCCAAGTTGTGGTCTGCGAAAGGCCGGGTTCTTGTGACTGCCTCGGATTCTCCTGCACACTTTTACGGACAGCGGCGTAGTTTTCGGCAGATCTTGTCTTTCGTCGACGTACGGGTGTTGGTTTATCGTTTACTGAACCAGTGGACACAAATTTATCCACCACACTGCGAATAATCCTCTCGGTAAGACGATTATGGCGACCGTAAAATGGGCGAAAAGCACGGAACGTTGCCCGAACAGAACACCCATTTTGGTAAAACAATTTCACCATTTGTACGTATTGTTGAACGTTACGTCCGTCCATGGTGATTTGGCAAAACAGACTGAATAAATGACACCCAATTTGACAGATTTAGCTTCAATGGCTGCTCTCAACTGTAAAAATTTCGGAAGTACCTATTGGAAGACCCTGTATATTTCCTCCTCCAAGGAAGTTCATTGGAAACGGAACCACAACTTAATCGAAGAATCATGCGTCCAAAACGACCACTTCGCTGGTGTCGATGTTTCCGCGTCATAAAACAGGGTTGCGATGATAAGATTCTACGTAGAGACTCCTTTTTTAACAAGGCTTTCTTAACCAATTGCTTTTTTAGACTAAAGAAACAGGGATTAGCAAATTAGCATCAGGATTATCAGAGTTAATAGCGTAGCTGAGGTGGACAAAATCCTTTATCTCTTTAAAGTTACTCGTAAAACGTATGACATTCTGTCCGATTTGTCGATGTTGCAAAAACCAGCGGTGATAGCTTGCTGCATTTTGTTAATCATGTCGATGTCATCAGCGAACGTAAGAAGCAGGACGGACTTTGGAATTTCAATTTACCCAAAATTTTCTCGAGTGCGATGTTGAAGAAGTCACAGAGCAGCATGTCTAAGCCATCAAGTGCTCTGATGAAATTCCTTCACACCGCAAGGGTTCTCCATTCTGCGCAATCAATCTACAAGAAGTGGCTTGATACAGTCTTTTCACCGTTTGGTGAAATTTTCAAATATTCTTCCAGGAGTAGTGACTCCTCATTTTCTCGATCGCGTGCTTTTTATGGTCCTTTTTTTTTTCTATAGAGAAGCCGATGTTCTTTCCTCCGGTTTTGCACACGCATTGTTTTACGTGTACTTGCATGCACTCTTTATCGAAACAGGGCTTTGTGGGATAGTCGGGTGGAATCCAAGTGGTCAGCTGAGGCGTTTCTGATGGTTTGTTGCGATCGATTTCCACTGGTCTTCAGATTTTGATGCAGGTTGCATAGAAATTTGCGACAGGCCTAAAGGGATGCGCGGTCGGAAACATTTCTGTTGGGTTCACGTAACTAGACCGCTTGGAATGTTCTGATATCCTTTACACGAGAGGAAGGTCTTCTATCGTTTTTGACAACTGAATCTGAACTTGGTTGATGCTTTGTAGCAAAGAAGATCTGAGATGCAATTGATCGGGAAACTGCTGACTGCTTTATAAATTGGATTGGGCCAGCAGCTCAACAATCAAGTTCATAACGAAGCATCTTTTCTCAAGCAGGGTAAAAGGGGAAATGTGTGGTCGACTAGTAGCATAATACTGGCCTATGCCAGTGTCATAGGGCCACAATCCTATACCGACGAGATAAAAAATAAGGCGGAAAAGCTAATAGCCTCGGATAATAACGGATTCACTGTTGACGACCCTGGTAAACAATTAAAGGGCAACGAACTTTGGATCTGCACTTGGAATGTTCGGACCCATAACAGACGAACAATTAGCAGAGGCCCTCGACTGCTATCCCGCAGATATCACCGCCATCCAGGAAGTGCGATTGGATGGGACGAGCTTAAGGACGATATGTATATGTATTGTATATACATACACGAGTACTATGGTGATTGTTATAGAGAACAAGAAGCAAGGAGTCGTGAGCTCCCGACACGTGAGCGAGCGTCTTATGACATTCCGCATCGAGGTTAATTTCGCTGGCATAAGCTTAATATGCGCTCACACGGCTATAGAAAGCAATGATGTCGGCATCGTAGAATGCTTTTTTGAGCTTCTCGACAAGACATATGCGTACCAAGCTGGTGAGCTCAACGGGCAACAGTGACTAGAACAACTCGGCTTCCCCAGATGAAGAAAAAAGAGCGCGAGAAGCCTCGATCGAAGATATTGAGAGGTTGTACTGCAGGAATAGCGTGCGGAAGTTTTACCAACAGGTAAAAAGAACGTGCCAAGACATCAAGACCCGTACAGAAACCTGGAAGTAAACCTTCTAGTAGACTCATAGTCGTTGCTGAGAATATTGAAAATCTTCTTCTGTACGACGAAGCCGAACATCCCGCCGTTAGACAAAATAGACCATTCAACTAAGACGTCCATATTATCCACCTGACCCAAACGAAGTAAGAATAGCAATGTCTAAATTTACATCCAACAAAACTGCTGGATGTGACTTTGTAGAGAGCATATATCCACTAGTTTCTAAGATCTGATCAGAAGAGTCTGTGCCTGAAGAATGGAATCCGAGCATCGTTTGACCGATCCGCAAAAACGGAGGCCTTGCACCAACTATAGAGCTACAAGGTGGCGCAAAAGTTGCCCCCCGATTTTGTTTGGCTGTCATTTTTTTTTGTGAATGAAAAACTTTGTATTTCTTTTCCGCTAAGTCGAGAAAATTATATCGGCTAAGTGCTGCTGCCAGAAGTGATGGCCATTCGGACCCGATTCATGGCATTTGCCATCACTTTTGCCAGAACTTCCAACGATAGGTCCTCTCATTCTTGACGGATATGGACTTCAGGAGTCTGAGGCTTGTTGACATAGACTCGTAGCTTAAAAAAACCGCCGTTGCTGCATCCTTTTGGAACCACACGTTCTCCAGTCCCAATTCATTCAATTAAGGAAGGGGAAAGTCGTTGAGCATGGCTCTGTAGCGCTCGAAGTCCACAGTAGTCGTTTGGCCGGCTGCGTTTTCGAAAAAATAAAGCCCGATGACGCTTCCAGCGTAAATAGCACAAAATGCAGTAACTTTGAGCAGGTTTAATGGCTCTTCTTGGGTTATACGCGGATTTTCGGTGCCCCACAAGCGATAATTTTGCTTATTCACGTACCCACAGAGATGGGTATGGGCCTCGTCGCTCATGATGATTTTTGATGAAAAGTTGTCTTCCTCGTCGTCGACCGCTTGTCGGTCAGGGAACATCTAATAGTCTTTCACCAAAATTCTCTGTAAAGACGGCCGATTGATGCCCATTTGCGTAGTACGACGTCTGGTCAATATTCCGGGGTCCTCTGCGACATCTTCAACTACAGCTACGATATTCTCAGCAGAACGGCTGCTCCGGGGCCGGCCAGAGCTGACAGTATCTCATGTTGTCCCATACTCTTCTTTTAGCAAGTGGCTAAACGTCGTAGTGTTTGACCAGTTGGTGTCGGACGACTGGGAAATCAATTATTCCGCGTTCTTTAGGAGAATAGCGATTCATGTCTTGTTGACGTGTATTTTGTATCTGTTTACTTCACAAATGTCAAAGTAGAATTGACATTTGCAAGAATTATAGCATTTTCCGATAGGGTGATGACTTCTGCGCCACCTAGTACAAGATCATATCTCTCATATTGAGTGAATATTTAAAATCATTGGCCGTGTGGTTCCAGTCCAGGAAAGTCCACACTTCCGCAGATCCTAAAAAAAACACAAGAAGGCCAAATCGATACCCACCATCTCTTCATCGATTTTAAGGCCGCATATGACAGCATTTATAGAGATGAGCTATGTAGAGCCGTGTCTAGTTTTGACATCCCTGCCAAACTTATTCGTCCATGCAGAATGACGATGGAGAACGCTCGTTGCTTCGTCGAGGTCGGCAACGACTTATCCGTCTCGGATAAGTTTTTAATGTTAAAAAAGGTTTTAGACAAGGTGACGCGATGTCATGCGGCTTCTTTAACATCATACGTGAAAGAATTTTGCGGAACCCACAACAACAACAGCCAATGCCGGAGGGACAATCTTTCAAAAATCTGTGCAACTACAATACTGGCCGATGATATGGACATAATTGGCAGAATTTAAGGCGCTGTCACCCATGCTTTCGCTACTATTTAAAAGAAAGCTGCCAAAATAACTTTAGGCAAGACCAAATATATGTTATCAACACAAATGGACACACAATATCGAAAAATTGGATAGAAAATCACAATCAATTCGTATAATTTGGAGGTACTAAGGGACTTAGTCTGCCAACAACACCTCAGCAGAAATAAAACGAAGAGTCATTTTTGCGAGTAGCTGTTTCTTTGGGCTAAAAAGGCGATTGAGTATTAAGGCTCTATCCCGAACAACTAAGGAGACTCTACGTATATAAAGCCTTAATCACCCCAGTCCTATTTTATGGCGCTGAGGCATGACTCCATCGAAAGTAGGTGAAGATATCCTCAGTCGTTTCGTGAGAAAAATTCTTCGCAAAATAGCCTGTCCCATTTGCGTTGACGGAATTTGGAGGAGAAGATTCAATCACGAACTATACGAACTGTAAAGCGAATGGACACCAATGCTAAAGCCCGCAGAGTCTTCGAATCTAACCCAGAGGGACAACAAGTAGAAGGGAACCCCAACTGTCGTGGAGTGCGCAACAGGATGCAGATAGCCAGTTGATGTCTAGCTTCACACCAAACTGTAGCGCCACCGAATTACAAGTAAAAACAAGTACTTTGTAGCAAGATCTGGACATTCTATGCCCAAAAGCAAACCTCTTTGTTGTTATTTAATTTTGCCGTGTTGTGAGCAGTTTTTGGTTGCTTTGAAACAGAAGGAAGGTAGATCCCTTGGGCTAAAGGTGTCAAATACACCGAAAGCAGCAATCTGCTACAGAATTCATTCACTACCACGTCTATTTCAGATGAACTAGTCCCGAAAAATCTTTATTGACCTCAACTCCAAATATTTGCCAAAATTAAGACATCAAAATAGAGCTTTTTCAAAACTTATAGAATAGGTTTTCAGATGCGCTTTACATTTTAGTGGGTGCTGCAAAAGGTTGGAAATATGCAAGAAGTGTCTTTTGTCGCATTCCCTTGATGAGGGACAAATTTCAAGAGTGGCAGAAAATCTTTGTGCAGGCCTTATTACTCATAGATTCAGACGGCTGCATAGTCCACATTGCAGGTCGATCAAAAGCTTTATTGCCTATCGGATCCATTTGGAAAAATAACATTACAAATGGTCTTTAAGAGTTTTGTTTGCAATGAACCAAGTTCGTTTAGGTCTCCTTGAGTGTGACACCTGGAAGTCAATGATGTTTTCATCCACTTTCTATCCAAAGTCTCAAAAGCTATTACAGAAAGCACTTTTGGAAATCTTAATTAACCTCTTAGGTTTTTTTTACAATAATCTGCAGATATTCTCCCACATAAATTTTGAGCGAACTGTTCACGAGTCTTTCGTTACAAAATTGCTGCAATCCTGCTTTTCATAAGTTGTTTAATAGGAGCTATGAAGGGGTTCTTTGTTAGGATATGTGAGTTCGAAAAATTTAGAACTCCGTTCAATTAGGCAATCCCCAATTAATTGCAGTCTTCCTCTGGTAACAAAGGTTCTCGAGAAATCAACATTGCTTATAACTAATGGTTCCGTTTTACATATCGTAACTCTCCGCTTTCATGCAAACATTCCATTCCTTAGCTAACTAGCCTTCCCAATTCAAAGCACTAGAGAGGAGGCGCTGACATGGCAATTTTAATGGAACTGGATTTTTCCATAAGGCAACCTCTATACTTGTTTCTACCCAGTCTAACGCCTTGCCTGGGCTTTTCATAGTCTTTGAATCCCTGACACTTAAGTCTTCCCGCTATGACAAGCCAAGAAAGGAAGATATTTAAGGTTTTAGTGAACAAAACATTAGATCACGAAGTAAAGGAGAGAACACAAAATAATGTAGCACACATCTCCTCAAAGAGTGGATAGGGAAAATTTTATATGAATAAAATCTTATTAATGAATAAGATAAGAGAGAGAAATTTGATATTGAATCAGTAGAGATTGAGTTTCACTCTATAAAGGCAAAATCGACACGAAAAATTGTAACAACAGTGATTTTTTCTGACTAATTTCTCTTGCGTCAGAGACAATCCATGCTTCACGGTATGATCGCAAACATTAATTATAATTCTAAATAAAGAAAGCATGCAGTTCAATCAAATAGATAACAACTTTCACGTAGCTATGCAAACCTAGTCATAGGTTCTACACCTTATATTTCAAGTAATCAGTGGATTCCCCATAACTAGAAATCTGTTTTCAATCTGAATAAAAATGTTTCTTGCTTCGCTTACAGTAGCCATAATTTCTAGAACATTTGTCCGAAACTGCCCCAGTCCATCAATCAAATCGAAATAAGTACGACATGGTCATTGATTTGCGGGTTTTCACATTGCAGTTTTTAGTTTAGGTAACAAAGCCCAAATTATTTATTCATCCCGTCATGGGGAAATTCGAACTGGCAACATTATCTTCTGCCATACCTACCATGTCACCTGTACCTACTACCGGCATTTGTAAATAATTCTGTTTACACTCAAACACAAGAGAAACTATCGAGATTTGGTGTAGTAAATGAATTACTACATCTGTGTACAATAATTTACATATTTTTATGAAAAAATTTCAATTTTCTATGCGGCGAATTCGGATTGCATTTGGTCGGTAGTAAATGTACTAGGTTTTATCGAAGAAATTATTTCTATTTCCTCTCATCTACTACAAAACGAGTGTTTATCTTCGAAGAATCACAACAACACAAATCATCGTTCAGTTAATATTGTGACCATGTTTGGAATTCGACGAGACTGCGAATTGTCGTTTTATTTTATTATAAAATAAAAAGCAATGATTTATTGAAAGTAAAGTTATTGCAAGCTTCGGAAACTCCAATTCAAATTGAAATGGGGGAAAAATAAAAATAGAGATACAATTTGTTCGAAACTTTCTTAGCGGTAAATCTTAAATTCAAAAAAAGCTAAAGAGCATCAATAGCTCATGAATCTATCAGAAGAGAGTATGTCCTTCCGGGACTCAGTGCAAGTCAATTGCCACATTTCCAATTAGAATGAGGTCATAGGAACATGGCAGCGAAAACGGATGGCCTGTGTTTGAGAAAGAACGAAATAAAATCAGTGTACCTAGATGATATCCTTCAAAAAATGCACAATAATTTAAGTGAGCAGGGTTTACTTATATAGCTTTTTCCTATCATTCAGCTGACTTAGGAATGTCGTAAGTAATTGTCAATCTTTGAAGCAAAACGGACAAAGGGATCGCTCTAACTACTGGAGCATATTTGGCAAAGTCAAAGTAGTTAAAGTGCGCTCCAAAACTGTGGTCCAGTCTTGAACGAATATTTATCGGTTACAGTCTCGACAGAATATTACTTGACCAGCTACTCTTTCTGAGAATAGTACTGGAGCTTGTCTGGAAGTTTGATATGATGATCCGTCTATAACTAGTTTACGATTTGGAGAAGTCATATGATCGGAAGGCAAACTCTGAAGAGTATTATTAGTGGATTCATCTTCAGGACCGGTTTTAATACTACTTAAAGCGGTTGGGGATTTTACGATTGGGGTAGGCACTGAGCAGAGTCATCTTAGCGATGGGCAGTACTTTAACTATGACTACACTTTAATTGACTTTGTATTATCTTCTCGTGGTAGCCACCTTGTACTACGCGTTAATCCGTCGACAGGAAGAAAATAGCAACCTTATAATACAATAATCTATCGGAAATGACTTTCGCTTAGAAGGAGGATGTGACGCGGCATCAACAGTCACCACAGCAGACACCTTATATGACCTTCTTCAATGTATTGAAGCTGAGCTTAACTAGCGGAGGCCCTAGACTCCTATAAAGCAGTGCGGTGGAATAGGGTGGACAAAAGGAAGATGAAATCTGTAACACATAATACGATGACTGCTACAGAAAAAAGAAGCAGCGACGAATTGTGGATTTGCTATCAGCGGCAGATTAGAGCAAGTTATCTTGAGCTTCTGTCACATGCGCGAACGCATTGTTCATGCCATTATGTGTGGAATAGCACAGAATTCAAGTGGCCGCCTCGGCTTCATTGGCAGTGCTTCAAGCGGTCGGTCCAATATGTCCGGCAATAGCTTGTCGAAAGTTTACCTCGAGCTCGTCTAAAGTGGTTGGCTTATTAGCGTAGACTGTGGACTTGACGTAGCCCCAGAGAAAATAATCGAATGGTGTCTAATAGCATGATCGCGGCGGCGACAATTGATGAACGCTCGCCGTGAGATCGCCCAGTCGCCAAATTTCTCCTTCATAACCTCGAGCGTTGCGTCGCTTGTATGGCATGTAGCGCCATCTTGTTGGAACCACAGCTCGGATATATCGATGTTGTCGAGCTCTGAAAGTCGGTTAACATCGCTCTATACCTCATTTCGACAGAAATAAGGTCCGATGATGCTGCCATGCTATAAACTCCACCAAACAGTCAATCTTTCTGTTGCATTAATGTTTGGCCAAACACTTGTGGATTGTGTTCGCTCCAATAATGGTAATTTTGCTTGTTGAGACAGCCGCTGAGCCAAAAATGGACCTCGTCCGAGAAGATGATTTTTTGGCTAAAGTCCGGATTTCCGACCAACATTTCCAGCGCCCAACTAGCGAACTCACATCGTTGTGTATATCGTCCGGCTTCAATTCTTGCGTCAGCACAATCTTATACAGATGTAGGCCCAAATGCAACTGCAAAATAAACTCTCTGGCGATGCCTAATTCAGCTGATCCGCGCCGAATCGACATTTCTGGGTCTACTTGGATACTGGCCGCCATAGCACCAATCTCATTCTGGTTGGTGGGCTAAGGTCCAAAAGAGTGTACTCACGTTCAAACTTTTTCACGGTGAGACGAATTGCTTGCACATTGAAGCCATGATGACGACCGACCTCAAGACGAAATTCACGTTGTGTATTTACAACTGCGCCAAAATTTCAATAAATTTTTTTAATAATTTCTGCACGTTCGGCAAGCGTAAAATGATGCATCGTGAAATGGCAAATCTTACTGAATATTTTGACAGCTGGATGTCCTTGGTAACTTTGACAGCTGCTGAAACATAACAATTGGAAAAACTATCATTGCTATTCTGGTCACCCTATAATTTTAGATGATCTTAATCCCAAAATGTAGTAAGAGAATATATTTGGCAGTACAGTCGGGTGACCACATCACGTTTGGAAACGAACCGAGGCTAATAAATTTCTCTGCGGAAGGGAATACAACTACAATACTCGTAGTCACACAACATTCTGGGAATATTCACAAAGAAACATGCAATCCGCTTGATCATTAAAGAATGAACCAAATCGTTCATGTTGCAAACGATGAAAGGCACGCTCCCGCATTTAAGATGTTGTTGTTGTAGTTGAAGCCATGTGTTGATAAAGGATTCAAGGAGTTCACATAGTATTTTAGATAGGATCTTATATGCCGCCGTAGGCGACAAATTCTTCTACAACAGGTGTTTAGAGGGCTTCACTTCTTGAAAATTGTAATCAGGCCAAATCTTACAGGTTGGCTATCGTACGCTTCTTACCAAGTTAATTAATTTCTTATCTCTTACTACCTTTCTTTAATCACAATCTTTCGTAACATTTAATAACTTCTCTTAACACTTAACCATTTAAATTTGCATCGTGCACGGTAATAACTCTGTCAGTACCTCGACTGGTCATGAGTGATTCCGGCGTCTTCGTGATGGTGATTTCACATGCTCTGAATTGCAATGGAATTGAACAATGGAGCAAAAGAGATGCGCCACCTTTAACCATTCCGAAAGCTGATCTTCTCCCTTAGAAGGTTATGCTCTAAATTTGGTGGGATTGGCAGGGAATTGTATATTATGAGCTTCTTCCGCATAACCATTGATAACGATAAGTACTGCTCTCAATTAGATAGACTGAAGGATGCGATCACCGAAAAACCACGGCAACTGATTAATTGGAGGGGCGCCGTGTTCCATCAATACAACCCCAGACTGCATGTCTCTTTGCAGATCCGGCAGAATTGCAGTTTGAATGGAATATTTTACTTCACCCGCCATATTCAGCTAATCTTGCACTTTCCGATTGCCATTTATTCCGGTTCCTGCAGAGCTCACTTAACGGAAAAAAATTGTCTCGCTTTGAGCTTGTAAAATCCACCCTTCCATCAAAAATCTTCCTTCAGCACTTTTTACTTCTACAAACGTTCTACAAAAGGTCATTATGAAATTGGCCGAAAGATGGGGCAATGTGGTAGCAAATAACGGTGCATATCGAACTGATTGAAGTTATTCATAACAACAAATGTTTAATTTTTAATTGCAATCCAATATATAAAAAATATAAACCAAATTATTGCTGAAGAGTATTTATTTGATATTTAAAAAATGATTGTTGCCTTGGAATATTTAGTTCACGCCATATAGACTGTACTGTATTTTGAACTTTACTTATAAGTCCATATACCTACTCGTATCTTATAATTATCTTAAATTTAAGTACCAAAAAGATGTAATCTTAATGTACTCGTATTTACGAAGATACAAATGAAATGAAATGAAATAAATTAAAATGAATAAACAATAAAACGATTAGAAACAACGGTATGAAAATAGTACTCATTTCTATAACATTCATTTTGAATTACGAAACTTCGTCAAAAAATTACGGAAGTCAGCAAACCTTGCTTTCGAAGATACTTTCGTTTCAATAAACCGAATAAAGCTCACTCTTATTGAACTATTTTTGTTTAAAATTCAAAATTTTCTTTCAAAACACATCCTTCCACATCCTTTTCACCACCAAAGCGGATATCAAAATTCAAAACCAAATTTCACACATCCTCCCATCGGTCGTTCGACATCGAAAAAATTATTCAAAATTCCGTTCTTCGAATCGAACATATGGGCTACTTCCCATCTGTACGCAAAGTGCCGCACAACTTAACGAAAGAGTGAACAAGACAACCGAAACCAACAAACACCATCAACAACAACAACAACAACAATACAACGATACCATCAAGTCGAATAGAAGACGACAGCGACAAAACCGACACAACGACGGCAGCGAAACCCACCAGCACAAAAAGGAAAAAGAAGAAACAGACAAAAAAAAAAAAGAAGATTTCCTAAAGAACACTTTTTTTCCTCCCCATTTTTGTGTGTGCGAGCGTAGCCATTTGCGCGCAACCGAAAGTCAGAAAACCAGAAAATTTTTCCATCAATTCCTCAACCAAATTGCAACCAATCAGTTTTGCAACAGAAAATAAAAGCTCAACGTTATTCTCTCCATTTCCACCTCCAAGTAAATCGAAATCCACAAAATAATTTTAATTCCAAATCAAAGTAGAAAAACGAAAAGAAAACGAATAGTTTCTCCACGTCGCCGAACGAAAATTAGAAAAAGGCAAAAAAAAAAAAAAACGCCATTCGAATGCGCAAAATTTTCCAAAGTGTCTTGTGTCCGAAGAAGTTTTTCTCGAAAAATTACAAAATTTAACCAAACCCAAAAGGTAACCAATTAAATCAATCAGAAAAGAAAGACATTTTTTTTTTTTTTTTTTAATATTCCCCACATAGATATCCGTATTTCCTTCCGCATTAAAAGGAAATTGAGAAAATGTGAAATCGAAGTAGAGATACCGTGCATATGCGAAAAACGTGCTGCAAGTTAAGAAAAAAAAAATTCCCAGAAACGTAGTAAAAATCCGAGAATTTCGTGTCCGAATTCGAGTAGTTTCCCACGTCTTGAGCTGCGCCAATAAAATTCGAAAACGAGTTGTCCACAAAGATTCGGAATTTTCAACAATTTCGAAAAAGAAAATTTTTTTTTTTTAAATCATTCATTGCATTTGGTAGAGTCGCAAAAAAATGAAAAGAAGTATGGACGGGAGCTGAAAACGCTCGTCTATCTTTGGGGTTCGCCTTTACGATAGAGTTGAATCGAGACGCTTTTGTGGAAGACAAATCCCAGGATGATGATCGGTAGTTTGTGTTCCAGGTCCTACAGAATTTGCTTTTTCATTTTTTTACGATTCCCACTCATGGTGTGGATAGGTTATTGGAGAATTTCTTTACAAAAAAAAAAAAAAAAAACGAATTTCAGCCAGATCAGCTGGTTTTCGGCTGCGGCGAGAAACTCGTCTTCTTTTTTTAGTGGTAGCAGCGAATTTCTAAATTCCGGCGAAGACGGCTTGATATTTAAAAAAAAAAAATAAAAAGAAAAAACTCAATTCCAATCCAACTACAACAAAAACAAATCCAAAAACAACAAAAATTTGAAAGAAATTGATAAAAAAAAAAATATAAAAATCTCCGGCGAAAAGTGTACTACGCCGACTGTGCTTCTGTTTCCTCCTCTGATTCAGCTTGTGCTACTGCCTCTGTCTCTGGCTCTAGCTCTTGCGTTTGTTGCTGTTGTCGCCGCGTTTGCTGTCAAAAAGTCGTCGAGCATTTTTTACTTCTACAAAAAAAACCATTTGTTGGCGGAGGGTTTTCCACAAAAACAAGGTAATTTTCATTTAAGCTTTTATCTAATAGTAATCGATTTGTTTGAAAATTGTTTCAATTTCCTCAATTGGTGAGTTTTATCGTCTGTGTGGAGGGGACTTGATGTTATGGGGTGCCAGGTCGAATGGGTTTAGACGTGGCGCGCCCTAGTTTTACAAGATTTTGCTCTTAAATTGTTTTTCCCATTCTTTTGGTTAGAAAGATGTGCTAAGGAGTCGTACATCTACGCATGGATTGTGAGTTTGTGGCCGACATTTTGCTTTATTTCCCATTTATTCATGGTCTACAGTGCGGTTTCCTGACTTTCTTGGTATTAATAGATACGAGTATGCACGAGCGATCGCGCTCCTTATCGTTGGTGATATAATTTCCATATTTCGCTAAAAAAGAAATCGGTGCATTTGATTACGAAGACGAAGCTCTACTGCCCTCCAAGTGGATTGGAAGCATGCATACACTACACTACACTACACTCCACTCCACTCCACTCATATGATAGCTGCGATGTGTCTAGAATGTCTTATGTGTCTTGTGTGTTATATGGCCGGCATTTGTTCAATGGCTACATCCGCGCGAAATGAATTCGATTTTTGAATCTGTTTTTACTTCCAACTTCTTTTACTATTGCTGGGATGTGTTCTTGTTGCTTTGGTTGACTTCGCTTTGACTATGACTATGGCTAGTCGACGTAATAGTTTGATGACCTTTTCGCAACGTAGCCCACAGATTACAGCTTTATTTTAATTTTTTTTTTTCTGCTTTATCGCTTCCTTTTCGCGAATTCGTTTGAATTTATCGTTGTTTCTACAGAGCTAGAGCGTGATGTGTACTTTTGGTTCTTTGAGTTCGTTCGGTACTTACGCACTCGAATGAAACTTCTTCACCTGATTATGCCATTCAAATTTTTGATCAGAGTGGATTGGAGTCAGTACACACATAGTTCCACTCTGTTTTGGTTTACAGTTTCTAGAATCTATCTAATCCATAGTGCATACGGGTACATCTCTTGCTGCAAGCTGGTGGCTAGAATTCACACTTCTCCTTGCAATGTGGGTTAGAAAATGATGATGTACTCGTTGTAGTTGTGGGTGTGGATTTTTATTTTATTGTTTTCTATAATGTAGATACTCCACCCGGTTTTATTACTCCACAAAAGTGTTACTACTTTTACGATGACTACTACTATTTCACGACACTACTTTAGAAACAATCTACAGTGATGTAGAGTGGAGTGGAGTGGGGTGGAGTACCAAATGGAGTTGTTTGTTATCTTGTTTAAATGCATTCAAGAGATTTTTTTTGTTGGGTAATTTGGGAGTGACGTCAACATTGTGCTTGGCTGCTTGATTGTGCCGGTATCTGTGCGCTTTTTCTTGGGTGTGTTCAGCCAATTAGAGAATAATTTTAATAATTAAGAGAACATGTATTAAATAAAAAAAGACGGCGCAGTAAATTGAATTGTTGCGTAATAAGCGACGACGTCTTGTGATGGCTCATACACTACACTACTCCGGCTACGAAAGAAGTTTTCAAGGCGAAAACCTTTTGGGAATAAGAGGGATATCCTTCAGATTTTGTTGTCTCAAAATTTGATTGTGCTTGTGTTGTTCACACTTGAGTTTGTGGACATGTAGCCACGGGGCTCAGGTGCATGATATTTCGTCTTGCAATGGGAAATACATTCAAGAAGATTAGAGTAGCAATTTCGAAAACTCGAAAACTCCTTTTATTCTGATCGTTTACTCAAAGTTGGTCCTGACTAATTTTAACCTTCCACACTTGGGACGATTCACAAGAAACTCCGAAGACGCCAGACCTACCTACTTACTTACTTACTTACTTACTTAGGTGGCGTCACAGTTCGAGGTTCTCACCTTCTCCAGTTACTCCTATTCTTAGCTAACACCCTCCAGTTGCGCACTCCAAGTCGGTTGCGATCCCCTTCTACTTGTGCGCACTACCTAAGGTAAGCTCTTCTGCTGTGTTGTCTATCATCTCAGGCGACTGTTGTGCAGTTTTCTGACTAGATCGATGTCGCCGTACAGCTTGTATACTTCGTCTTTCCATTTTCTCCCTAACAAACGGAACTGAATATCTTACAAAAATTTTTCCTCTTCAAGCTACCGAGGATATCGTCTTCCGCGTTCGATAGAGTCCATATCCCAGCGCCATAGAGTAGGACTGAGATGGCCAAGGTCTTTGGTCTCCAAAGCAGGTATTATTGCTGGAGCCAAAGCTGGTGAAACCCGTTTCACTGATACCCGCAAAGATGAACAGGAACGCTGCATTACCATTAAACAACTGCCATCTCTAGTAAGTACTTCGAAGTTGAGGAAAAGGATCTGGTATTCATCACCTAACCTGATTAATGTGAGAAGGAGGCGAGAGGTTTTTTAATCAATTTGATTGATTCACCTGGACACGTCGATTTTTCGTCGGAAGTAACAGCTGCTCTTCGAATTAGTGATGGTGCTTTGGTTGTGGTTGATTGCGTTTCTGGTAAACTAGAACTGTATTGCGTCAAGCCATTGCCGAAGGTATTAAGCCAATTTTGTTCGTGAACAAGATGGACCGTGTTCTTTTGGAATTACAATTGGGGGCAGAAGAATTGTACCAGACTTTCCAAAGGATAGTCGAAAACGTGAACGTTATTATTGCCACCTACAGTGGTCCAATGAGTGATATTCGTGTTCAGTAGGTTTTGGTTCCGGTCTTCGTGGATGGGCCTTTACCTTGAAACAATTTTCTGAAATGTACTCTGAAAAGTTCAAGATTGATGTTGCCAAACTAATGAACAGACTTTGGGGTGAGAACTTTTTCAATGCCAAAACTAAGGAGTGGGCAAAGCAAAGCGAATCTGACAACAAGCCGCTTCTGTATATATATCTTGGACCCAATCTACAAAGTTTTTGATGTCATCATGAACTACAAGAAGGAGGAAATTCTAACCCTTTTAGAGAAAATTGGTGTAGCCTTAAAGCACGAAGACTTCGGGCAACTTCTAAAAGTTTTTATGCGTAGTTGGTTGTCAGCCGGTGAAGCCTTACTTCAAATGATAGCAATCCATTTGCCATCACCAGTAGTAGCACAAAAGTACCAGTATGGAAATGTTGCAGTAAGGACCTGTGATCCCAATGGACCTCTCATCATGTACATATCAAAAATGGTACCTTCGGCCGTGTGTTTTCTGGTAAAATTGCAACCGGTATGAAAGCTCGTATCATGGGACCCAACTATGTACCTGGAAAGAAAGAAGATTTGTACGAAAAAGCCATCCAGCGTACAATCTTGATAATGGGCCGTTATGTTGAGGCTATCGAAGATGTTCTCTCTGGTAACATTTGCAGTTTAGTTGGCGTAGATCAGTTCTTGGTGAAAACTGGAACTATTACCACATTTACGGATTCCCACAACATGAAGGTTATGAAGTTCTCTGTGTCGCCTATTGTGAGTGTTGCCGTCGAACCTAAAAAACCAACCGATTTACCAAAACTTGTTGAAGGTCTTAAACGTTTAGCCAAATCCGATTGTATGGTGCAGTGTATTATTGACGAATCTGGCGAACACATCAGTGCTGGAGCTACTGAATTGCAGTTGGAAATCTGCTTAAAGGATTTGGAAGAGTTTCCTCTTAAGAAATCTGACCCTATTGTCATATCGTGACACCATCATTGAAGATTCAAATCAATTGTGTTTATCTAAGTCGCCCAACAAGCACAATCGTCTTGTAATGAAGGCTTGCCCAATGCCAGATGGACTACCATAAGACATTGACAAACGTGATGTTAGTCCAAAAGATGACTTTAAGGTCCGTGCTGATTATTTAGCAGAGAAACACGACTACGATGTGACTGAAGCCCGTAAGATTTAGTGTTTCGGTCCCGATGCTACTGGTCCAAACTTTATCATGAATTCTACAAAATCTGTGCAGTACTTGCATGAAATTAGGGATTCCGTTGTTGCTGGCTTCCAATTGGCAGCGAAAGAGGGTGTTTTAGTTGATGAAAAAATATGAGTGGTGTCCGGTTTAATATTTATGATGTTACCTTGCCTTGCCTTGCCTTGATGCCATCCATCGTGGCGGTGGCCAGATCATTCCAACTGCTCGTCGTGTATTATATGCTGCAGCTATCACCACATCACCACGGCTTTTGGAACCTGTTTACTAATGTGAAATTCAATGTCCAGAAGTAGCGGTAGGCCAAATCTATGGTGTATTGAACACACGCCGTAGTCGAGTTTTCGAAGAAAGTCAGGTCGTTGGTACACCAATGTTTGTTCTTAAGGCATACTTGCCAGTAAATGAATCATTCGGTTTTACCGCTGACTTGCGCTTAAATACTGATCGTCACGCTTTACCACAATGTGTGTTATATCTGTCGACTCTGACATTTTGTCCAATTCGTCGATGTTGTGTGTCCCATCTTGTTGCCAGAATATCCTTGGTTTTGGCCTCATTTACCCCTAAATCCATTTTGGTAGCTTCCGCCTCAATGCTAGCGAACGCAATTGTGTTAATACCATCGGCTAGTAGTTGCCTGGAGTTTTGAAAGATTGTGCCTCCGATGTTCGCTTGAGACTTCCGCACAATTCATTTAAGTATGCTGTTAAAGAAGTCTCGTGACAGCGTATCAAAGGTATCGGTAAAGTTTTTACCGACCTTGAGAGGATGGCGAGCGTTCTTCATTGTCATTCTGCATAGACGGACGAGTTTGGTAGGGATCGCAAAACTACACATGACTCTATGTAGATTCAGAAACTTTGCAATGATAAATATGTAGATTGAACCTTTTTGATGCAGAGGGCATTGGAAACTTCACTAGCAAGCTCGATCGGCAATTGACTGTCCCTATAGCTCGGCACTAAACAAAGTTCAATATTTAAATGCTCCGACATTTGCCTAACAGATGAACGGAAATCTGGGGCTGCCTTTGAGTTTATAGCGATTGGTTCCAAAGATTTAATTCCAGCTTAGCTGTTGGAAAATATTGCCTATAGGAAGGCGAAAAGAGCAACTACGATTCGGCATACCATACCATACTCCGTTATTGGTCTTTGATTCGTCGATGTAGCAGTGGGTCAATTTGTCCTCCAAGAATGCATCTTTTTCCCATCAAGATCGCACAATATTGGTGTATGTGACCCATTTTTCATCAACGGTTACCATCGGCTTCAAAAAAAGGCTCGATATCGTTCCGCTTCAACAGCGATTCGTATGTGGTCTCGTTCCAAATGGCTTAAACCTTTTTTGTGGTCTATCTGAAGTTAATTAGCGATGTCCTGACTGCTTACAATATATGCCGGTCTTGCTCAACTTTTTCTATATTTCTTTTTTCACATCAAAATTTCTAGAGCGCAAGCGAGCGAGACAATCTTTTGGCAGTAGTTTTCAATAGAGTGTCTTCACCATAAATACGAGGGTAGTCCCAGAAGTACCCGACTTAACATGGAATACACAAAAAAATTGGGGGAAAATATGTTTATTTCTCTACGTAGTCTCACTTCTCCCAGCGATGTTCAATAGCTTCCATACCCTGTTTATAGTGAAGACCGTCGAACTCTTTGAAATAGCCATCAACCGCATTCTCCACATCTTTACTGTTGGCAAACCTTTTACCACCGAGGCATTTTTTCAAATTCGGAAATAGAAAATAATCCGAGGGGCCTATATGAGGAAGCAATTCAATCTTTTGCATTGTCTTGGTGAAACAAAACTTTTTTCGGCCATTTTTTCTTGATTTCATCCTTCAAACGCCGCAATAAGTTCGCATAGTACACGCCGTTGATTGTTTTTCCTTTCTGAAGATAATCAATGAAAATTATCCCACGCGCATCCCAAACCATGACCTTGCCTGCAGATGGAAATGTCTTCGCCTTCGCATTCTTTGGAGCCGATTCCCCACTTGGGTCCATTTTTTTTGACTGTTCCTTCATTCTCGGGTGTGAAGTGATGGACCCATGTTATTGAATCGGCGCAAAAACTCGGCTTTATTGCTGTGAAACTTCACCAAACACTCGATTGAAACATCCTCACGACGGTGTCTTTGTTCCATTGTGAGTAATCGCGGCACTCTTGCGCACAGCTTTCTCATGTCCAGTTTTCCAGTCAACATGCGATGTACAGCGCTTTTGGAAATGTCTACCATTTTCTGGAACTCACCTCATTTGGTCGACCACTGCGATATTCGTCTTGACAACACGTACGGCCTCGCTTAAACTCTGCCACCCAATATTTTATTTTTGTAAATGAAGGAGCAGCCTCCCACAGAGTAGAATCGTCAGGTCGGGTACTTCTGTGATTATCCTCCTATCGTTTCTTTCTTACAGTTATTAAACATTTCTATCCGAAGCTCCAATTGGCGCATCGTGTATATTTACTGTAAAGATCCTGTAAGTATTCATGATAGCAGCGTGGCCAGTTGCTTTACGAGTACTTTCTGTCCGTGGTACTTGGAAATGCTAACCTAATGCACAAACTAGCTGATCGTAAAACTTTCCTTAGCTTATTACAGTTTAAAGAATTATTACTTTAACCAAAGCAGTTAAGACAAGCACCCTGTTCGTAAGAATTGTCCTTATTATCGGACGTATAGCCAGTGCATTATGTTGTGTTTTAAACCTCCTTAAAGCGTGCTACTGTGGCTTTTTTACCTCTTTCTTGTTAGATTTTTAAGTTAGCTTTTTAACTAAAATAAGAACCAAATATTTAGCTTTGTCGTACCATTTATAGAGCAAAGGTAAATACATGCGTCAACTCCTAGGTAAGGGTACAAGTTTGGTTTTGTTAGGGTTAACACATAATCCACATCGATCTGCCTATTTAGTTAGCTTGTTCAGAATGTATATAAGAAGCGCTTTAAGGTAAGATGCTTTTCTTAGACGGCAACAGCAACTTTCCTCTACGAGGAATGACAGAAGGTCATTAACAACCAAGTTTCAGAAAATGGGAGAGAGGAGGCTTCTTTGCGGTGAAAAATCTTTCCCATCTGTTCTTGAGTTGGTTATCTGACTAATAGACAGGAGAATAATCTACTCATCGAGTGAACTGTATAATCGTACCTTGAGAGTTGACAGTGCATTTGTGAGAGCCTTCTATGTCTAGAAAGCAAAGCATTGTATGGTTCTTATTGTATTCATTACCATTTGCACAGCTGTTTCAACGAATTAGCCTTTGCAGTAAGCATGTTGAGCCGCAGAAAGAATGTCGTTCTAGAGTTTTTAGAAGTAATGAAGATAGACTCAGGAATCGTTTACATTTGACTTTAGTTCTTTGTATAGCAGAGAAAGATTCAAAATTCAAGATTAACTATAGGGCGGAATGGATGATATATGAAGTCACTTTTAGTTTTACTGTTATTATGCCGTTTGGTTTGGTACTAAAGCTTGGACAATGACATAGAAAGTGGGGTGTACCTCGCGTGAGTATTCGTATTCTCAAATACCGTAGAGGTTGTCGCCAGACGCAGTTTCATTGTTTGAGCTGTTAGGAGATTACGGACTTTGTGCAATCCGACAAGCGGTGACAATATTACTATGCCCTTCAAGAGAATCTCGCATTCATGTAACCATTTCTGATTCGTCTGCACATTCGTTACCTCCTCGGACTCATCGGACCTCGGACTTTCAGAAGCACAGTATGGTTTTAGATCTGGGAGATCCACGGAGGATGCAATCTTAAATGTCTGCTGTGATTTATTCAGTGGAGTGAACAAAAGCCATTCTACTATGGCTCTTTTCATTGATATGACGAAAGCATTCGATATGGTGGACTTAAATATAATCTTAAAAAAATTATACAAGGCTGGTTTCAGAGGAATGACATACAATTGGTTTAAGTCTTATTTATTGGAAAGAGAGCAAAGAGTATTGGTCAATGGCTTTTACAGTACCTCACTTAAGATAAGAAATGGCGTTCCGCAAGGTTCTGTGTTAGACCCAGTACTGTTCCTTGTATACATAAACTCACTTTTCATCCAGAGCTTTTACTGAAGTCAAAGCGCATTTGCAGATGACATCGCCTTCACGTACACTGATGCCTCTCTCCACGAATGCGTTGCGAAAGTTAACAACGACCTTCATTTACTTAAAATTTAGTTCACCCTTCATAAGCTTATTATTAGTGAAAAAACAAAAATAATGAACTTTAAGCTATGCCAAAATAACCTAGAAAGCTTTGGGTTTGTTTTTCATTTCAAGCGATTAAAAAAAATTCTGTTTACCACTACACATCTGTGGGAAGCAAAATTTCAGCGCTTTTGGTAATTCTTCCACAGGCTGCTTTAATATTGAAGCGGTCGAGTCCTTCAAATAGCTCGGAGTTCTCATTGATAGCAAACTAAATTGGAAGGCACAAGCCCTATAGTTAAAATCAGGGCGGGTCAATAAGTCCGTGACTTTTGGATTAAAACAGATTTTTTGATAAAAAAATAATTTTATTTTTCAACGTAGTCTCCCTTGAGCTCTATACACTTTGTCCAACGCTTCTCCAATTTTTTTATCCCTTCCAAAAAAAATGATTTGTCGAGGTCTTCAAAATGACGAGATGACTTCATCATTGGAGTCAAATCTTTTTCCACCAAGCCATTTCTTCAGGTTTGGGAACAAGAAGTAGTCGCTCGGACCCAAATCTGGAGAATAGGGTGGATGAGGGAGCAATTCATAGCCCAATTCATGGATTTTTGCCATGGCAACTGCACATGTGTGCACCCTTGCATTGTCTTGGTGGAAAAGAACTTTTTTCTTGGCCAAATGAGGTCGTTTTTTTTTCAAATCGTCATTGAATCGGTCCAATAAGTTGGCATAATATTCCCCATTGATTGTTCTTCCCTTTTGAAGGTAGTCAATGTGGATTATCCCGCGTGCATCCCAAAAAACAGTCGCCATAACTTTATTGGCTGACAAACCCACCTTGGCCTTCTTTGGCGCCGATTCACCCTTAGAAACCCACTGTTTTGACTGTTGTTTGTTCTCTGGTGTGTTGTGATGGATCCATGTTTCGTCCACGGTTACAAAACGGCGCAAAAACTCCTCCATATTGCGATTAAACAACGCCAAACCTTCCTGTGAAGTTGTTACACGATTGCGTTTGTGGTCGACTGTGAGCAAACGCGGCACCCATCTTGCGGAAAGCTTTCTCATGCCCAAGTGATCATTCAAAATTGAAACCACTGAGCCATGCGAGATCCCTACGGCTTCCACAATCTCTCGCACTTTCAATCTTCGGTCGGCCAACACCATATCGTGAATTTTTTCGATTGTTTCGGGTGTAGAGACCTCAACTGGGCGTCCAGGACGTTCGGCATCTTCAGTGCTTGTACGGCCACAACGAAATTCAGTAAACCACTTTTTTATCATTGGAATCGATGGTGCAGAGTCCCCATAGTATTTATCAAGCTTAGCCTTGGTCTCGGTAATGGTTTTTTTTCGCAAGAAATAATGCTTAATAAGCACACGAAATTCACTTTTTTCCATTTTCTCCTCAAATTAGTGAGTAGTCTGATAAAAATAGCTGTCAAACACAAACTAACTGACGCAGCAAGTTTAAATTTTGACAGGAGTCAACTGACAGATGCCTGTTGACAGGAGCAGTGTTGCTGTTTCAGTAAAGAGGTCAGAAATTCAAAAAGTCACGGAATTATTGACCCGCCCTCGTATATGACTCTATTAACACGGAAAATGTATCTTCTGAAGCCATACTGCTCGCAAAGAATGCGAGCTTTCAATGCTTTATTATGGGTTAGTCCAGTCAAAGCTTCAATATGGGATTGTTAGTTGGGAAGGTACCTCAACTTAGTACCCTAAGTGCACTAGTCGTTGCCCAAAAGCATATAATTAGAATTATGTGTGGCAAAAATCGTTATACGGAAAGTTGGCCACTTTTTACAAGTCTTCAGATATTGCCACTCAGGAATCAAGGTACTCAAAGAGTTCTTTAAACGAAGCGGTAATGTTCCTTTTAGGAATTCCCCGGATTACAACTTCCGAGTAAATAACATGGTACTTTTTGACATCCCAAAAGTGCACAAAACACATTTTATGAATTTTTATATAGTTACTTCCCGTAGAATGTTTAACAAACTTCCTATGTCTATACGCTCCAAACAAAACCTCCACTATTTTTTAAAATCTCTTAAAGACTGGCTTTTTACTATGGACCCTTTAAGCTTGGAGCTACTGTTGAAAATTATGATATAGATTACAAAAAAAAATAAAACAAAAAAAATGCAAAAAGATTCTTTCCTCGTTCTTTTTTTCTCTCATTAAAACTTGTAAATAAAGAACACCAGATGGTACCCCACGTCAGTTTTTCTTGCGATTATCCCAATACTTCCATGGATCTATGAATACAAACTTAGGTTTTAGAATGATCTTTGATTTGTTCATCATTTTTAACTAGTAAAATATACTTTTGTATCCTAAATTAAAGAATTATCTATTGTTAGCTAGTTTTTAAGGTGATAATGAATAAAAATAAAATAAATAAATAAAAATAATAAAAAAAAATATCTGAGGCACGGACCCAGCAGAGCTTGACATTATGCTAAGTTCAAGAAATGTTAAATTCTTCACGACAGCGCTTCATAAATATGGTAATGTCTGTCTATTGGTAATTTGGTCGCTTCTGCAGCGGCTAATATCTCGGCTTGGAAGACATGTAATGGGTTGTTCGGAAAGTAAAAATGAAAGACGATTTTCTTATAAATATTTTATTAAATTATATATTGTCCATTCTGGTCCAATACCCTTTGCTATTTTTCTGGCGGTAGCATGATTCTACGCCCGTAAAATGTGTGCCAGAATATAGTGGGTATAGCAGTAGATCCCATCCCAGCTGTAAAAAGCTTTTGGCAAGTTACCAAAATTGTATGAGGTCTCGCATTGTCTTGGTGGAAAACTACACTTTTTCTATTGACCAATTCTCGTCTTTTCTATTTAAGTGAATCATTCTATTTGTCCAACTAATGACAGTACACTTCAGAATTAATCGATTCCTTTGAAATCCCACGAAACAGATAGCATCACCTTTTCTTGATGGATATCGGCTTTCGAAGTGCTTTGAACTGATTCATTTTTTTTACTCCATGATTTCTTGCATCTAACTTTGTTGTGGACAACCCATTTCTTGTCCCTGAGCGATAATGTGCTTCAAAAA
The DNA here is from genome assembly GCA_963966105.1 of Volucella zonaria. NCBI lineage: Eukaryota > Metazoa > Arthropoda > Insecta > Diptera > Syrphidae > Volucella > Volucella zonaria. Next base: position 28,288,360 of record OZ014530.1, on the reverse strand, counting down.
TGGATCACTTTCTTGATGTTTGAGAAGCAAAAGACATCAACGAAACAGCACAAATTTCTTTCCGTAAGAACATGAGGAACCCATATGTCGAGCTTTGAGATTAAACCTAGGCGCTTCAAATGATCACGAATGGTCGAATACGATAAATTGAATGTCTCAGCGATCTCACGAGTTGCTATTCGCCAGTTTGCACAGTTTGCATCAATTAATGCATTTATTGTGTCTTCATCAGCTTTAACTGGCCTTCCAGGACGTGGTGCATGTTCAACATCAAAAATGCCGGATCGAAGTTTTTCGAACCAGTTTTGGCACTTGCGTTCTATCAATACACATCGGATTATTTTGTTCTTGCTTGAACAGCAGTAAGAATGTAAAATGTGCCAAAAATGCTGATTTTCACTTTCCATATTTGAAAGGGCACCAACCAAAAACTACTGCGGAATCAATTAAACTTTTTCATAATCAAGCCTATATCAACCGTCAAAATATACAGGGTTGTCCAATAGGGACTTCCGAACTTTGACAGTTGACAGCGGCCATATTGTTAAAGATACATCTGTCATTTATTCAGTCTGTTTTGCCAAATCATCATAGACGGACATAGCGTTCAACAACACGTTCAAATAGTAAAATTGTTTTATCAAAATGGATGTTCTGTTCGGGCAACGTTCAGCGCGCTTCGCCCATTTTACGGCCGCCATAATCGTCCTACCGAGAGGACTATTCGCAGTGTGGTGGATAAATTTGATTCCACTGGTTCAGTAAACGATAAACCAACACCCGTACGTCGACGAAACGCAATATCTGCCGAAAACATCGCCGCTGTCCGTGAGAGTGAGCAGGAGAATCGGAGGCAGTCGATTTCGCGTCGCTCACAAGAACCCGGCCTTTCGCAGACCACAACTTGGCGATTTTGCGTTGTGACTTGGGCCTGCATCCGTACAAAATTCAACCCAAGAGCTGAAGGTAAACGACCATAGAAAACGACCGCGATGTGTGTTCGCTGAATGGGCTCTGGAGTAGTTGGAAACTGACCCTAATTTCCATCGAAAAACCATTGTCAGGGATGAGGCCCATTTCTGGATGAATGGGTACGTCAACAAACAAAATTGTCGAATTTGGGACGATACCAATCCACATGAGATCCAAGAGCGTCTAATGCATCCCGAAAAAGTTACTGTTTGGTGTGGATTTTAGGCTGGCCATATTTCTTTGAGAACGACGTTGGCCAGGCCATCACCGTCAACTGCGAGCGCTATAGGTCGATGATTACCAACTTCTTTTAGGCTGAATTGCATGATATGGACACCAACGACATGTGGTTTCAACAGGACGGCGCTACGTGCCACATTGGAAATTCTGCACGAGTGATTCGAGGGCATGGTCATCTCACGTGGAGGTGATGTGAATTGGCCGCCGTGATCGTGCAATTTGACCCCGTTAAACTTTTTCTCGTGGGGTTTTCTGAAGTCGCAAGTCTATGCGAATAAGCCACAAACCACAGTGGCCCTCAAAGCCAACATAACCCATGCCATCGGTCAAATTCAGCCTGATTTATGCGCCAGAGTCATGGAAAATTCGGATGCGCGCCACCCAGAGAAGCCGCGGCGGAGATATGAACGATGTTATATTCCATACATAATGGCATCGATAGGCCTTTCAAACGAATAAAAAATGTCGATGATATCTCACACACACTTTTTAATTTAAACATAGGAAACGCTTGATGAAAGGCCTTGTTGGCTGCTTAAGTTGGCTGTGAAGAATACAATTAAGTCCTCTGTTGGGAAAACCCGAAATTACTTTCCGAACAACCCAATAAATAAGATCTCGAAAACGAAGTGAACATCTTAGATTCAAATGATCGGAAAAGACAGCAGCGCCGGTAGCTATCTCAATCAGTGATTCATCCGTGAAGATGGATATGCCACATGCCTCCCTGTGTGGGTAGATGCAAAGGAACGGTATTTTAAAATCGTTGCGGGTTACTCCATGTTATATATACCCAGTTAATTCGATTAGATTGAAGCGTGGCTCTTGGGGTTTGGTTTCCATCGGTTGAGCTGGCTTAATCTTTGAACACTTTTAGCTGCAAATGTAGAGATATCCGGGAAGGAGACTAATGAAAGCATCCGGTCCGGTCAATACATGCAACCCTCTATACTTTATAGATGAATTTTAGGTTGCAAGATATTTTCGTTAATTGCCATCATACGTCAGCTACCATAAACCGAAAAAGTCTGACAATAGCCTAGCCGTATACATCCTCAGGTTGGCCCTGACGTTTTCAAGAATTCTGCAAATTTTGCGAGTGCTACATTTTTAAAGGCTCTTCGAATATCGAGGAAGGCAACCAATGTATTTTCGCAAAGACTTTCAGTTGTATTGGGCACTCCATACAGGGGCGTTTCCGTACCTTTTTGTGGGCTTTCTCAGGTCAGGCTCATGAATCTTAATGCTACAGAGTTGAACAGTCTTTTTAAGTTACAACAACGCAAACTCTTTCGTCTGTTGAAACCTGATTGACAAAAACCTTTAAAGTTTTGTAAGACGAGTATGTATCAATGCCTCAGCTAATCATGGACTCATTCAGTGGTTGGGGCATTTTTCCCGTCGAAGCTCTGGTTTTGTCTTCGAGGGTTGCAGTACTCTTGTGGTGGTGGTTTCCTCTAACCGTGGTCGCCACAAAATTTCTGGGAATATATTTATTTTTTGAAAGTGATATGATCAAACCGCAGTATCCGCCGAGTAAGTAAAAGAGCCTTTCGATGTCATTCCTTTGTTTCAGTGACTTGGGACCCACCAGAGTCTAGTTTTGTTGTGCTTGGCTATGTTTTGGCAAGCATTGAACCAGCTAACCGCAGATATTGAATTAATAAAACAGTGAGAACCCACTGTCTCGAGCGCTGGTTGACTACAATGAGCATTTTGACTTTGGCACCTTTAAGGCCGCTCTCGAAGTTGATGTTGACGTACCAACCTATGGCAAATAACTCGACTGGCGCACATCCCTAATGCCCTCAAGATTTTTTGAACTCACCGAATAATCCAGCACCAACAGCAGACTCCATTTTTGAAGTGTAGAATGTGAAGTATCCGGGTATTATATTTCAGAAAGATTCGAGAGAATATCCAAGTGACCTGAGTGTCTACTCTGTTTCCCCTTGCTCCTGTTTTACGAATTAGTCTTGCCGCATTGCGTAGTGCTACTTTCACAATTATGGACAATTAAACCGAAAGACATTCGAGATCTTTCTTCTTCAGAAAACATCCCAAGACAAATACACATTTAGTTTTTCTCGGCATCATTTTGGGACATCTATCACTGCGCCTTTCTGGTTTTCTACGTACGATCCTTCTTAGATCTTCGATATGCATCTTAATGCATGCTCTTGAGCCAGAGGTAAATGGATATTCTGTCTTCGGTTTACGTGCAGGCAGTCTAGGTTTAACCAGTCTTCTTCTCACTTAGCTTTACTGATATTTTGTTCTCGTTGCGCGTTAGAAACCGTTCTTGATGTCAGATGAAGTTTTAAATCGCTCCCGACTGCTTTGGAGTGCTAAAAAGCGATCTAAACCGTTTTTTCTTATTGATGCTTCCTCTCGATCTTTTCTCAAATTCCACGCCACAGTTTATTTAGGCACATTCAAACTTTCTACTCTTCTGCGGTTACTTAAATTTTCATACGCTAAGATCTGTTTTTCCAATTTTTTGTGTGCAATGAAATACTAATAAGCTTAGCTATTTGAAGAATTGCAACTCTAAAAAGTCTGAAAGCGGTTTGATCAGTTCTTTTGCACAGCGCTGTGTGTACAGACATAATTTGTAAAATGATATATCCTCATTCTTGAGGAAAGCTATAAAATTTTCTAAAATTTCGTCGATTAACGCAACATTTTAACGACCTCGTGGCTTTTATGGCGCACATAACTTTTCCTCTGGAAAGCCATCTGTCTAACAGGGAAATCTGTTATCTGCCACACACTCTCTAAATAACGCAATAAAACCAAGAAGTCAAAGGAATGTATTGCAGCTATAAACAACAATTTGAGAAAAAAAAAAAACATCAAAATTGATCGATTCATCGTCGATTTCGAGATGTTTAGAGATGAGGCTCATTTTTGTCGTAATGGGTTTGTTAATATTGCTTAGAAGTATTAAATATGAAATGAAAACAATGAGACTCCATTGCGGCGACAAAACGGCACGGTTTGGTGGTGTTGCCATGCCGGTGACATCATCGGAGCTGGTTTGATAAAAAATAAGGCTAAACCTCAGCGAAGATCGTTGAAGATGGGGATTGCATTGGTCCGAACGGTATGGGGTTTCAATAGAATGGTACTACGTACCAAAATACACAATTTAGCGATAAGTTGATTGTGAGAAATGAGTAACGTTCGATCCGACAGATCTTGGATAATGCTACGTGAAGTCACTGCTCAATTCTAATAAACCGACAACAATGGACGCCATGGAAGCCGACACTATAGCAATTATTCTCAAAGAAGTAATAAAAAATTTAACGCTCAGAACGATCTTTGTCAAGAACAACCAACAGTCGAGGTGGACATACGTTCATACTACATATTCACAGTTATTCTATGGCAGATGTTAGGCACGTCTAGGGGTAGGAGTATATGCTTGGTGATCCATCCATAAGTTGGCGGACTTCAATCGGTTTAATTTGTTGACCGAATTAAGCATATCTTATTAAGCAGATAATACTTTCGGCTAGAACCCCAGTCTAGGCAACTAAGGTGTAACTGAGCTCCTCAGCTGTTGATTAGTGCGGTTAGAGTTCTAGTAAAAAAAAAAATTGACCTTGTCCCCAATTGCGACTTCGTTTTGACTTCCGCCTGCCCCCGATTCGAAGATTGTTGTCCTTTCGCTCTACATGACGCAGCCACCTCAGTCGTTGGACTTTCACTCTTCTAGCTAAGTTAACGTCGCTGTACAGCCCATACAGTTTGTCGGTGTATCACATCCTCCACTCACCGTCTATGCAGCCAAGAGCACCCTCATCCAATTTTGATAAAGGTCCATGCCTCTGCGCAATAGGACAGAACTGATACATTTTTGACATCAGTTCTTTACTGAAATTAATGGGGCAGCGTGCATTCTCCATCGTCATCCTGCATAAATGGACGAGTTTGGCAGGAATGCCAAAACTAGACATCGCTCTGTATGGCTCGTCTCCATAGATGTTGTCATACGAGGCCTTAAAATCAATGAATAGGTGGTGTGTATCGATTTGGAACTCATGGCTTTTTTTTCCAAGATCTGCCGTAGGGTGAATATTTAGTCGATGTTAGACTTTCCTGGCCTAAAGCCACACTGATGTGGACCAATTAGGTTGCTGGCGAACGGCTTCAAACATTCACACCACAATATAGCAGAGACGATATTGTAGGCGATGTTAAGAAGACTGATCTGATGCCTCTGTAATTGGCGCTGTTGAATCGCCAGACAATGCGACAATGAGAATCAGTCAGACAATGCTGAGGTTCCATTCATCGTGCATACTGTCGTCCGACCATATTTTACAGATGAGTTGGTGTATGCTTCTTACTAAGTTATCGCCTGCCGCTTTGAAGAGCTTCGGTGGTTAGTCGGTCCCGTCCAGCAGCTTTGGACTTAAGCTTAAATATGACAATCTTCACTTCATCCAGTTCTGGTGGACGGAACTTTTGGTCCACATCGTTCAGGTTGAAAGGTTCATTCTTCCTGACGGCAATATTGGGTTTGTCATAGCCGTTATACAGTCTACAGAAATGCTCTTTCTAAGTCCTCAGCATCGACTGGAACTCTAGGGCTTCGTCTGTGCAGGTTTCAGTTCATTTCTCTTAAGAAATTGAGGGATCCTCGATCGGAAAAGGATTTGGCGATCTCTAGCGATTGTAGCCGTCCGACGTCGAACTTCCTCACAGAATTAGCTTGTCTTTGCGATATTCGGGATATCCCCAAAAGTACTTTGGCTACAACAAGGTAAGGGTCCGAGTCGATGTTGGCCGTTGGAACGTTCGAACATCCCTAAAACTGGAGGAGCGCTTTGCGTCGATCGCAATGTGGTCAATCTGGTTGACGGTTGATTGATCAGGAATTCTCCAAGTCCCCATGTGAATATCGAGATGTAGGAACCACGTGCTTGCTACGACAATGTGTTGCTCCGCGGTAAAGTTGATTAGCCTGAATCCGTTATCGGAGGTGGTGTCGTGCAGACTATATCTTTCGACAGTACTACCAAAGATGCCCTCTCTTTCCAAGTCATAGCTAGGGTACTGGTCGTAGATCTTGTCCCAGAGCTTATAGAAGCCATCTTTGGTGTCGTCGTCTTTCTTTACGAAGCGCTCGTTCAAATGCCAAAACCTCAAGACTTCTTGCCTAAGTCTGCCTCTAATAACGAATCCGCATCCAAATAAGCATTGTTTTTGTCTCCGTTTTTCATCATTTTTGTCCCGCAAATCCCATCCGAAGCTCGTTGTCCTTGTTTCGTTTGCAAGGATTGTAACAGTAGACCCGTCCGTATCAGAGACTTGTTCTTGCTTCGTAGCAAGCACAACCTCCAACCTGGAGGGCCAGTTCCTTTGTAGATACCCTTAGAACGAGGGGCCGGTTAGACTGAAGCCCGTAGCCCGTTCGGGGATGTGAGCGCTGCGATTGTCCATTAAGGGCTAACCGCCGCCATCTCTTGTCCAAGACCCCGACTTAGTCTCGGAAATCCTTATCGTCCTGAGCTCTAAATATGTCGGAGTAGTCCAGATAAGGTCTTGGTTGCTTTATTCTGGGATTTTACTTCACCGTTGATTCCATCTAGGAAATTCATCCGCTGTCCCATTTACTCCCGTATATTTAGTCAGCACTCGCACTTATAAGTTTGGATGGATAAGTCGAGTCCGGATGGATATCCACCAGGACTCGATAGTCACCACTTGAAGCACAATTGATGTGTAGAAACAGCTACAACACTGTGTATCGCCAGTTTGACAGGTCTCACTGAATACTCTATTTCTACAGCATCCAACCACCTGCTGTCATATTGTCGATTTTTTCCTGATTTTCGGTCTCACTTACTACTTGATGCGACATCTTCGCACAACAGACATAAGTTCTCCCCCAACGAATTGTCGTCGTTGCAATCGAGACGTCTAAGTGACCGATCCACTGCAACTTCTTTCGCCCTATAGAGATGTTTATGGTCTTGAGCTGTTCTCGTATAGATTGTTCGTCTGAGACGGCCAGAAAACTGCAATTTTGTGTGACCATGGCGGTGATTTTACCCCTACATTGCTCTCATTCAGCTACTTAACGATTATCTTTTGATTCCACTTCTCCGGGAAACGCTGATTTTTGCATCAACTAGCTATAGCAGGCCCCGAGAGCAAGAGCTCTACCGATGTATGTGACGGAGCATAAAAACATTTCGCAGATATGCTGTCAATCCCAGCAATTTGTTTTTCCGCTGCTCCAATCTTGCATTGCTAGGGGAGTTCGTACGTGTTCAGGCATATTTTGTCTCAAAATGGTGATTCATATGCGGGACCGACGTGAATTTATCTGCCGAACCGAATTTCAATAGAAATCAGAAAGTAACCGTTCAGGCTGTTCACGGGATGTCTTTTTAAGCTCCGTCCGCCGGTAAGGTAATGGTCCGTCCAGCTTTATCCTTCTATCTCACATAATACTCGTACTGAACGTCAGATTTAGATCTCTCTACTGCTGGGCTGCTACAATTTAAACTTTGAGGGAAGTAGGTTTCTTGATACGTCTCCAAGTGTCTGTTGATATCCCTCTCTCACCTTCAGTTACAAAAATATATTTTCCAGAGACTACTTCTTAACTTGAGATGGTTCTTAATTTTTGGAATACTGTGGGCTTTTGCAGAAATCCGGTGTCTGTCGGTATTTAACCTAGGAATAGCAAGGGCGAAAGCGTCCTTGAGCTATTATAAGACAGTGGGCGTGTTTAATACAATTTCGGCTTCCAGCCTGTTTTGGACTGTAATGTGGTCAATCTGGTTTGATGTTGTCATTGCCTAAATTAAAAAACATCTCGCCATTCTCATAAAGTGCACACAAATAACTTGTTTGAGCTGTGTATTGTCGCATCCTACTGCGATGTTGAGCTCACCACCACGGTGGGAAACGTTATATTGTAGCCCACATCTAGTTGAATGATAGTAGTCGAGGCTTCGGTCAGTACATAAAATTGCTTAATGCTGAAGCAGAGCAGCTTCTAATTCATAATATCTGAGTCTTCGTTAATCCATTATGTTACAGTCCAGAGGGGGTTAACCACATTATAATATGTAGGCCCATTTGCCCTTCTCCCTCCTCACGGTCAATGGTCATCCAACTTTGTCCAGCCATCCTGAAGCCATCAGATTCAACAATAAAATACCAAAATTCTAAAAATACGTCCCAAAATGAACGGGACTTTTTAAAAATAAAAACAACAAAAAGTTTTTGTGACGAAACTAATTTACTTTATTCAAAATAGTCCCCTTCCGACTCAATACGAGGTGTGTTCAGAAAATAACGGGAATTTTAGTTTTTTGAAAAAAAATATTTATTTATTCTTCTACAGAAATGTTGTCGCCTTCAAAATTGTCTCCATTAGATATTATGTACTTGTGTCAGCGCTTCTTTCAATCCTCGAAACACTTCTCAAACTCGATCTTTGGGATAGCCTTTTGCTCTTTCAGCGATGCGCTTTTACTTTTGGAAATAGGAAAAAGTCACACGGAGCCATGTCTGGCATCGTTGTTGACTTCATTTAGTGGCACCTGAGAAATTTGAATTTGCCGCTGTTTCTGTTCAAAGCTCAACAATTTTGGAACAAATTGGAAATACACGTTTCATACCCAAAACATTCGAAAAAAAATTCATGGCGTGAGCCAACCGATATGCCAACATCATCAGCGACTTCTCTGATAGTGATTCGGCGATCATTCATAACCTTTTCTATCGCTTTTTCCATCGGATGTTTATGTGCTAGGGCGTTCGGGGCGTTCGTCATCGTCAACGTCTTTACGACCATCTTGGAAGCGCTTATACCATTCGCAAACTTTTGTTTTACTCATAGCAGACTCACCATATTTTTATTTATGTTTTTATTTTATTATTATTTCAATAAACCTCTTACACCTCTTATATTGAAGGTTTTGTTTTCGTTTTTCCTTCAAATTTTTTTTTGACTGTTTTTTCTCCACGCATCCTTAATAGAACTAAAATAATGTTTCATGTCAAATCATCAAATTTCTGTAAAATGTGCAATAACAGTATTTCTGTAATATATTGGGTCTACAAGTAAGTTTCCAGCGTTTGTCAGTGGATCCCGGGCAGAAATGTCAGACCCCATGTGTTTAATTTGTAGGTTTTGTATCTGTCAACAACTTTGCAGCGTTATATTTGAGCAGTTCTATCGGTGTCGTACATTTTATCGAGCAAAATCATGGCAAGTTTCCAGCCAAATAAACGTCATTTGCGGGAAGCGCTGCTTTTATTCTATAATATGAAGAAAAGTGCGGCTGAGGCCTATCGTTTGCTTTCGGAAACTTATGGGGCGGAATGTATTGGTGAATCGACGTGCCGCGAGTGGATCAAACGGTTCAAAAGTGGTGATTTTGGAGTTGAATACAAAGATCGCCCCGGAAAGCCGAAAAGTTTTGAAGACGAGGAATTGGACGTTTTACTGGATGAGGATCCGTGTCAGATTCAAGAAGAACTTGCTGCATCATTGGGCGTCACGCAACAAGCCGTTTCCCTGCGCCTAAAAGCACTGGGATTCATTCAAAAGGTTGGAAACTGGGTGCCGTACGAATTGAAGCCAAGAGACGTCGAACGGCGATTTTGCATGTCCGAAATGTTACTGCAGCGGTATAAAAATAAATCATTTTTGAATCGTATTGTCACTGGTGATGGGAAATGGATTTATTATGATAATCCTAAACGCAGAAAATCGTATACAAAGCCCGGCGAGCCCGCCCAATCGACGCCGAAACGAATAAGGTCATGTCATCAAAGGACCATTATATCGAACCCAACTAATTCTTTTGAAGCGGGCATTAAAAGAAAAACGGCCAGAATATGAGACCAGGCATGAGTCCGTCATTTTTCATCACGACAACGCTCGGCCACATGTTGCGGTTTCGGTGAAAAACTATTTGGAATATAGTGGATGGGAAATTCTGATTCACCCGCCTTACAGTCCAGACTTGGCACCATCTGACTACCACTTGTTTCGTTCGATGCAGAACGCTCTTACGGGAATACGCTTCAGCTCAGTAGAAGAAATCAAAAATTGGCTCGATACGTTCTTGGGCTCGAAAGACGAGAAATTTGTTTGGTCCGGAATTCATAAATTGCCCGAAAGATGGGGGAAAGTTGTAGCTTCCGATGGACGATACTTTGAATAAAGCATTGTAACTATGTATTCATAATAAAACTTCAAATTTTGGAAAAAAAACGCTGGAAATTTACTTGTAGACCCAATATTTGAGTTACGAAATAAAAAAAATCTATCTATCTCTTACACAGTAAGCTCAGCGCTTATAAGGTTGTGGAAGATTTACAATTACATAGATAGTTCACAATATCAAAGTTAAAAAGCAAAAATGGAAGTACTATGAGAGTTAGTAAAAATGATGATATAGAATTCAAAGTGATATTGTTACAATAAATAAAACTATAAATATAAATTTAACTTAAATAATATTGAACAAATAAATTTAAGGAAAAGAAGAGGAAGAAAAGGAGAAGATAAAGAAGAAGAAACTTGCTTTTAAAGAGAGAATTCAACTGCTAAGATTTGATAAATACTCGTAGATAGTTAACTGTTTTTTGAAATGTTGTGCGTCGTCTATTCCCTGGAATTGAAGAGGCAGCGAGTTCCAAAGACGAGTAGCGGCAATGAAAAATTGTCTCTCAGATGTTAGGCAAGAGAACCGCGGCAGAATTAAACAAGAAGATCTGTTTGATACTGGAAATCGGAGCTTATTAAACAACTACGATGGCTGACGTGTTTTCAAAATATTGAAAAAAAGAACCAGCGTCCGAAATTTGATGTAGTTTTCGAAAGTCATGCTCAGTAGATTTTTAGATAAATGGGTAACGTGATCATACTTCCTCAGACCATATATATAACAAATGATGCTATTAAATGCTACCTGTAACTTTCTTTTGCTGGCAGCATCACAATTATAAAAGATTTCACAACCATAAATGAGAACTGGAATTGCCAAAGACTTTGCAAGTAATAGGCGTGTGTTTAAGGGAGTAAATTGATGTGCTGTCCATAAAGTAGGGCGAACGCCGTATGTCCTACCAACTATGACATTAATATGATCGTTCCATGTAAGCGTCCTGTTGAACACCACGCCTAAATTTTTTGAGGAATTGACAAAATCTATTGACAAGCCATTTACCTTAATGGGTGGGAAATATGTTAAATCTAAAGTTTTCGTAGATATTGCATTCCAGTTGCATTTAACTGGATCCAGGGTCAAACCGTTTCTTACTGACCAATCTGAAATCAGTTTGAGGTCTTCATTTATTTTACAGACACAGTCTTCGATAAGGCTACGGGCACAACTTTTATAAACTTGTACGTCATCAGCGTAGATATGCATTGACGAATGCTTAATGATACCAGAGATTTCATTGATATACAGCATGAACAGAAGAGAGCCCAGAATTGACCCCTGAGGGACACCTCTCGTCAGGGGAAGAAATTCCGATAAATTATTATCAACGGCCACCTCCTGTGATCTCCCGGAGAGGTAGGAAGATATCAATCTTATTGCAACCTATGAGACGTTAAAGTAGTGTTGTAGTTTATGACACAGGACTGTGTGGACGACCGTATCGAAAGCCTTCGAAAAATCTAAGAGGACTAAGAACGTAATATGACCATCATCTAAATTTGACGTTATGTCATCTATGACCTGAAGCAAAGCAGTAGTGCAGCTATATTTAACACGAAAACCAGATTGGACAGGAGTCAACAAGTTGTTACGGCTTAAATGTTCACTCAGTTGCTTTTGTATTATACGTTCGCAGATTTTTGCGATACATGGCAATATAGAAATAGGTCTATGCTCATCACCTATGGAGTTTTTTGGGATTGGGATTATTTTTGCCATTTTCCACCCTTGGGGAAAAACTCCAGCTGTCAATATCGTGCTTATCATATGCGTTATGTATGGCAAGAGCAATGGGAGTATAGCTTTTAGAAACACTGGATGTACTCCTTCAATTCCCACTGCATTAGATTTTACAGAAAGAAAGCTTTCAAGAACATTTCGACTGTCAACATTTACAAAACCAAGACCCGTATCTCTTGAGGGTGCAGCACAATAGAAAGAGTAATTCACTCTCGTAAATTCAGGCCGAGGATGCGATAAAAATTTGCGGTTTAGATCGTTAACGTCTATGTTACAAGAAAAACCTGGATTTTGCTTTTCTTTGCTCAAATCCCGTAGGTTTTTCCACAATACACGACCTCACGCATTTGTTTGGAAACGGTTGGCATAAAACTGGACCTTAACAGCTCTAATCTCTCGTACGACATTATTGCGCAAAGTTTTATAGGTTTGGTAAAGTTCTTCAAGGCCTTTGTTAACATTGCACACACTTTGTTACACTTTATTTCATTTTTTACGCAAAATTTGATACAAATTCTTTGATCCATTTCTTTTAATAAACGAAAACCGCCGAGGTCATAAAAACGCGTCTAACCTTATTGGCTGCCACATACAAAGTAAACAATGAATACAGCTGAAAATTTTATCAGACTTCAGGGGCATGTATACCAATATAATAAAAAAAAATTGGACAGTTGGACTCTCCAAACCTGCGAAATTTAAAAAATTCCAGTTATTTTCTGAACACACCTCGTATGGCGATTTGCACGAGTGTTTTAGATCGTCGGCCGGGATGTCGGTACAAGCCTTTTGGATGGCTTCTACGTCCACGAAATGTTTTCCTTTCATCGGCAAATGTATTTTTCCGAAAAGGTAAAAGTCGCACGGTTCCAAATCAGGCGAATACGGGGAGTGGTTTAACTGTCAACCGCCAACTTCCTTATGCGCGATATTCTGGCCGAATAATATTGTGCATTAACTGTTTGGCCCGGTGGAACAAACTCTTTGAGGACAATGCCCTTGGAATCGTAAAAGCAAATCAACATTATCCTCACTTTTGACTTCTCCAAGCGAGATTTTTTGGATTTTGGTTCGTCTGGCGCCTTCCACTTGGCACTTTGGCGCTTAATTTCTGGATCATACTCGTATTGAAAACACTGCGTTTCATCACTAGTCCCAATGTTGTAAAAGAAGTTTTTGTTCTTTTTAGCCTAGTTGATGATGTCCTTCGAATGTTGAATTCTGAGCAATTTTTGCTCGATGCTTATTTCTCTAATGATGGCACAAACATACTGTCACATCAGACGCAATAACTCCGCTTCTATTTGTCCAAATGTCAGAAAATGTTGACAGTACTCGTACATGGATGAAGGATCTACCTTTCTGATGCATGCCAATAGAAGGCCTCACTAGGAATACCTTTTTTGAAAAAGTCCTGTTTACTTTGGAACGAACTTTGTATTTTGAAAGTAGTAGCTTTTAAGTGCTGATTTGCGGGTAGTGATAAAGAAGTGAGGTGTATATTCATCACTGCAAACTCTACATCTATCGTCATCCTTGAGATTTATTGTAGCTGCATTGCGTGGTTCCTTAGGAAGTTGAGATGTTCCATCATGCTGTAAAAGTTTAATGGTTTGAATCTTGTCAAAGGTTCTGTGATATATTTACGAGTATTACAGGTAGTCAATGATTTCCATCTGTTATTGGCTTGTCTACTCATTCACTGAGATTACAAAGTCAAGGTTTGTCCGATCATGATCCATTGCAATGCCTTTTCTTGGCACTTCGTTAGCCAGCCCATTGACGGCTAGGTCCTGCAATCCGGCATAGATCCCAATTTTGTTGGCATACCACTGATATTGCCAGTGAGTAAGAACCACGGAATACCAACTACATACGAATACTTCACTTTTTATATCTTGGGTAAGTATATGTTAAATAAAGGCTTACAATCCAATAAGAAATGAAAATATTCAACAAAAGGGTAAGGGTAATGCATAACATATGATTACCTATCTGTAATTGATAGGCCGCTTAGCGATAACAGTTTTACTTTGAGCTTAAATAAGCAACAGCTCTTTCAGTAGGATTGGTCGTTCTTTTTTGTCAGCAGTGTATATGCCTTTCCTACATTAAATCTAACATTTTCAAAGTAGTGGCCATTCTGGGAATTTTCTTTAAGAGATAAGGCAACCAAAGTCAGCAGTGCACTTACATACATACGAGTATATGTACATATATTCGTATAGGAATGTGATAATGACCATAAACTAGATCCGGTATTTACTCGCTTTGCGTTCATCTCTCCGAATGTTCTGTTGCAAAGTATTGTGCTTAGCGAATAAAATTTCTATGTCGACTCAATCGGAAGATTTTTACAATATTCAATAAGAGGTCATCGAGCTCTACATCAGAGGTATGGGTTCAAGTCCGGCCGGTACACCGAAAAGTAGAAAAAATCATTTGTGAAGAGTGGTGACACACTAAAAACTTTGCCCATGTCGGGAGAAAAAGATAACCGTGGACAAAACGACCGGGAAAGACTGAAACTACATAAGTTTTTGACTACGTTGGTTAGTAATTTTTTTTAAATAAATTTATCCTCGACGCAGCCTTTTTTCAACTTAACACCTATCAGCTGTCAAAAGTTTTTTTCTCAATCTGAGTCAACCAACTGATTAAAGTTGTCGTCACGTCCGTACTGATAAAATCTCTTAACAGCGATAAGAGTTAATTGTGGTACAATTTCAACAACTAAAACTAAAAGTATTTGTTCATGAGTATGTATCATATGGTATATACGTGGGCTTGCTGAATTAAAAACAAACGAAATCGTATATAAAGTGTTATGATATGCAATGCAGATAGATTCTCTATCCAATATGTGACGCGATAACAAAGTTAGAACTTGACTCGCCGACTTGACCTGTAATGTGGGGGTTTTTGCCCTTACCAGTCTTGCGTAAGATGCTAGAGGTGATCAAGGTTCCCTAATGCGTATGCAAGTGAGTAATTAATTTAACTTGGAATGTTTTTATATCAATTTCAATTATCTTTTTTTCAAGACAGCGAACTGGATTGTGGCAATCTTTCCCTTAAACGCAGGAGTTGTGGTAAGGACTACAGAAATACACGCAACTAAATCAAGAAATTCAGAGTTGTATATTCCATGTGACGAATCTACTTTTACCCTACAGTCAACCAGAAGACTACTCCTTTCATATAATCTGGAAGTTTTACAGGGTGAGTTGCAGAGAACTTAAACAGATGTGTGCTGGCTGTGTTGTAGATGCGTGTCATTTGACGGCTGACAAGCTCAAATCTATTGGATTTCATTCTGATATTATAAAGAATGTTAATATGATATAAGTGAACATTATGAGCACTCTGGGCTTGGGGGAAGTGTCGCCTGCTCCAGTAAAGGCCAAAGGTGTGACATTTGAAACACCACTGACAACGTGGGGTTTTTTTTTAATGTTCTCAGTATCCTGATACAGGCAGAAACGTTTAAGTGCTCTGAGAACTTTTGTAATTTGTTCATTTTTCATGAAGGCGTGTGTTTTATAGTAAGAATTTCAAGGTCTGCCTCTTATCTTAAGGGCTCTACAAAAGCACTTAAAATATAATTGTCGGCTTTTTTACTTTTAGTTTTCGAAGATGAATCCCAAACCTAAACAGGCACCGCTTGCTACAGGTCGTTGTTTAGGTTTTACAGGAATAAAGGCAAATCTGCTTTTTCAGAAATACCTGCCTACTATGCCAACTTTTAGCTTTCTCTGTCTCGCATAGAAATACTGTGTGCAGATTGATATATTTTTTTTTTTGCCACGTGGATGTTTGAAGGGATTCAGCTGATTTAATACGTTCCCCCATCTGTGTCTTTATTAATGGTGCTGTCTGGTTTTAAATGGCATTAAGCAACCTAATTCGTTTAAGTTGGTGATAGAGATAGTATTGTACAGTCTTTATACTTGTTTAATGGAACCTGCGAAAGAGGTGGAATATTTATAGTAAGACATGAAGTCTGTGATGGATGGATATACACAGACTTTTCTAACAATCTTTGCCTTGAATATTGAATTAATTATTGGCAGCGATTTTCAAACGTCATCTGAGCTTATCTCACAGCCATGGGTTTTCTTCTATTATCGCAATTCTGTCTCAGATTTTAGCTAACCAAAGCAAATTAGAATCAAAATCACGATACTCATATTGTTTCAATTTGATTTGATATCCATGGCCGTAATACTGCTTATTGGAAAAAGTTCTTTAAACGCTATATGTGGTTCTCCATTACCTTTGCGACTTGCTATAGAGAGACTTGGTTGTGTAGCCTATACTGATAAATTTTACTGATTTTAATATTCGATTTAGACATGAATCTCAACCAAAGAGCCTCTGCATACAGATCGATCGCAAGCTAGCTGCCTCCGGTTATACACGTAGATTCATTTGCAAAGAAAATTTTAACATTATTTGTGTGTATAGAATTCAGTTTATGTCTTTACAATTGTTTTTAGAAGAGGTTAAAGCTTTCTTGCGCAATGAAGAGGCGACTTTAATGTGGACATTTTAAGTTGTAACGCTGCAGTTGACACATATGCATTCTTAATGGCAGAGCATGGTTTAACATCGTTTATTAATGAACCTACAAGACCGATTTCTAATACTTGCCTTGTTCATGTATTTGGTCCCTTTAAGAAATTAGAAACCAATCTTTGTGCGGGTGTTAATTTTGATCTGAAAATTACTGATCATTGTTTGGCCGGTTTAGTCCTAAGTATATTTAACAACAAAAAGTTTGTTGTTACCGCTCCTCTTAAGGTAACTAAAATAAACTACAGACAGCTGCTGCGTGAAAGTTGGGAAGAAGTCTACACCATTAGAAATGCTTCACTGGCGTATGAACTATAACAAAAAATCAGAAACAAAACTTAAGCCCTGGATGAACATATCTCTTCTCAAAAAAATTAAACTTAAGCACAATCTACGTAATAAATGTTGCAAACACCCATATAACCGTGGGTGTTACTATCAAAGTAAAATAAGAAATTCACAAGTAAATCTTAAAAAAGAATGGGAGGTTGTAAATAGCATTATTAATGGCAAAGATAAAAGCCATAGTAAATCAATTGTTCTAAAAACTGAGAATGTTGAAATCGCCGATCCTACAGCAGTTGCTAACGAGTTTAATGACTACTTTGCTTCAGTGGGACAAATATCTTTCCCACCAAACCTTGCAAGCGTCTGCATTTGTTGCTCTGCATCTGGCCTTGGGGACCACCTACCTGTAAGGAACAGCTTCTTCTTTGAACCCATTACAGGGTTCGAGCTGTTAAAAACAATAAACAGTCTCAAAAATTCAAATTCTTGTGGTAACGCTGGTATTTCTAACATTGTAATGAAACAAATTGCCCTTAATGTCGTTGATATTTTGGCTCTTATTTTAATTTGAGTATCTTTTCTGGAAATTTTCCAGATTTGTTACAATGTGCCAATATAATCCCTATTTATAAAAATTGCAACAGACAAGAGAAAAGCAACTACAGACCCATTTCTTTACTCCCTACAATATCGAAGATATTCGAGAAAACCGTTAAAAGGAGAGTTCTGAAATATCTTAATGATATAAAATTCTTCAGCTAAAGGCAGTTTGGGCTTAGAGAAAGCCTCTCTACGGATTATGCTCTCCTAGACTTTTGTGCAGTTGTTTACAAAGGAGTTGATGTTAAAAAATGTTGCAGCCGGACTCTTTGTAGATATTACAAAAGCCTTCGACATGGTTGACCACACCATTCTCTTAGAAAAATTGCATTCTGCGGGGTTTCGCGGTTTTATCTTACATTGGTCTTATTTAAAAAAAACAACACAAAGGGTAAAAATCGGGAATAATTTAAGTATTGGGTATATAAATATATTCGTGCGGTTTTTTTTTTTTCAAAATTTGAACGTTTATTTAAGAAAAACATGTACAATAGTATTATTCAAAGTAATGCCCATCTGAAACTATGACTTTTTCCCATCTTTCTGGCAATTTGTGGATCCCATCCCAAAAGAACTGCGCCGGCTTGGCAGCCAAGAATGAATGATATTCTGCTCTGATGTGAACCGTATTTCAGTGAGGGCGTTCTGCATCGACCGGAACAAATGGTAGTCAGAAGGTGCAAGGTCTGGGCTATAAGGCGAGTGGGGTAAGACTTCCCATCCACTGTTTTCCAAATAGTTCTTAACCGGAATAGCAACGTGGGGCCGAGCGTTGTCATGATGGAAAATTATTGCCTCGTGTCTGGTCGCATATTCCGGGCGTTTTTCGGCCACTGCTCTCTTCAAACGGATTAATTGTGTTCGGTAGCGTTGTCCATTGATGGTTTCACCCGGTTTTAGCAGCTCATAATACAGCACACCCATCTGATCCCACCAAATACAGAGCATTACCTTCGCGCCATGGATATTCGGCTTTGCCGTTGATTTGGCTGGTTGGCCGGGTTTCACATATGATTTTTTGCGCTTGAGGTTGTCGTAATGGACCCATTTTTCATCACCAGTAACAATCCGATGCAAAAATGACTTCCTTTTGTGGCGTTCCAGCAGCATTTCGGACATGCGAAACAGCCTTTCGACGTCTCTCGGCTTGAGTTCATGTGGAACCCAATTTCCTTGCTTTTGAATTTTGAATGTATCCAGCTGCTTTTAAACGTTTTGAAATGGCTGCTTGAGTGATACCCAAAGATTCTGCGAGCTCTTCTTGTGTTTGTCAACAATCTTCATAGAGTAATGCTTCCAGTTCTTCATCTTCAAACTTTTTTGGCTGCCCAGGACGTTCATCGTCCTCCAAGCCAAAATTACCACTTTTAAATCGTGCAAACGACTTTTGGCACGTACGCTCAGCTAGCGCATGTTCACCATAAACTTCCACCAAAATACGATGACTTTCGGCAGCAGTTTTCTTCATGAAGAAGAACTCCCCACAAAAACACTTTTTCAGGCACAAAGTTCGACATATTTGTTGTTTACGCTTCAAATGAATGATATATACTGAAATGACGTACAATGACAGTAGCTTTCCAACGCATGTTCCAATGGAATAATACAAGTTACGCCATCTCTTAGCAAACCGCACGAATAGAATAGAAGTTATAGACCCAATAGTTTAAAGATAATCAATATAGGTGTGCCCCAAGGATCCGTTCTTGGCCCTATTTTGTTCCTAATATATGTCAACTCTATTTTTGCAATCCCATTTATTGGTAATGTAAAGGCTTTTGCCGACGATTTTGCATTTGCATATGGATCAACCAACCTTTTAAATCTAGTTGCTGACATAAACCACGACGTTCAGTTGCTAAGACTCTGGTTCACCAAACACAAGTTAGTAGTAAGCAATAAGACTAATTTTCACTAAATAAAAATGTCGCTAACTATTTTCCAAATTAGGATGCATATGCATAGTAAGATTGTTAAGCAACTTAAAATAGATTACCGAATTGAGAATAAAGAATTAAAAAAAAAAAAAAACACTTGTGTGCGTCACCGGAATTGAAGTTTTCCTCAACTGTGCCGGTCCTCTGGGGTGGATTCGAAGATTCTCCGTCGGAGCGCCAAAATATTCTCCACTCAGCATGGGCCACCCATACTACTTATTGTATTCGGACACTTTATTCTAAGTTGATGTCGCTGTAAGACTGTAAAGCAACACGGGGTTACCGCGTCCATCAATTTTAGATAAAGTTCATGCTTCTGCACCTTAGTTTAGAGCTGGGATTATTAGCACTAAAGGCACTTTAGCTGTTTAGAAAAGTGTTGTTACTCAATGGTCTTGTGAGCTCAAAGAAACTGCAATTTGTGAGGACTACATATCCTTCATTTGATATAAGCGCTAGTGTACTTGTCAGAATTAATAATTGAGCCCAGGCAGACATAGTCCCTAATCTGAAAGTTATATCTATCTGACACGTCTGAGTTGAACGTCCTTTTTTGTAGAAAGATGTTCTTCGGTTTGACTTCGTTGACCTCATGTAATGTTGAATCGCGTGACAGCGTGTCTCTTTGTCTCGGTAAGTTCTTTGCATACCTTGAGAGAGTAGTTTGCATTCCTCTTTGTCATCTAAAAACGAGTTTGACATAACATATATACATAATATGCCGAAGCTCTACATGACTCCGTAAACCTTCTCTCTATTAACGCGGCCTTAAGATCGATTAAGAAATTGTCGGTATTGACTTGAACTTCGTGGGTTTGTTTCAAGATCTATTCTAGTGTGAATATTTGTCCAATCGTGGCGCCAATGAGATCGGTGAAAATTGAATTCTGGCATTCACACAATACAGCGATGCTAGGAAATTGCTTTAAGGGCAATAGTTAGACAAATAATCCGTTTGGTCCAGCTACTTTGTTTAAGAGCTGATATATTTGCTTCATTCATGTGGATGGAGGTCTTGAAATCAAAGACCCAGGATGAATTGTTACTTCTGCCTGATAGCGGCATTTGGATCATCTCCTCGTTAAATAGTCTGCTGGAGTGGTTCTTCCATATGATGATTACTCATGTCTGTTACTATGACTACATATGAATTTCCTAGCTTATTTCTACAGGACTCTATTCATTAGACGTTCTGTCTCCAGAAGAAGCCAATGTTATTCCCTCCTTTTTGCTCGTAGAGTAAGCGACATGCTTTCGTCCTTCTATGCAGCTATGAAAGCGAGTTTTGTTTTCCTGAACTGTTTCATTGGAGTGGTCTAGCGAAAGCTAGTTCATTAATTACGATATTTCCGACTTGTATCGATGCAAGTGGTCTACAGCACTTAATGGAAGGTTAAGGGAAAAATAATTGGCAAAGGTCCTGGCGGTGTGCTGTGATCGCCGACGTTAAACGTTAAGTCTTGCAGAGTATTTCTCCATTGTTGTAGCCTCTGAAAAATTCGTAAACCTGCCTCGGCCCTTCGGAATGTTTAGACATCAGCCAAACCACTAGGCTCGCTCCCAACATTATCATTTGGTTCACAGTTTAATCACCAGGTAAATATTCAGGCTGGGAAATCATGTGCTAACTGGAGTGATATTTCCGCCCGACAATTAGCCTAAGCTCGTTTGCAAACGTTCTGTCGTCTGGGCTATATTTTCCGCCCCTACGTCCTTGCTTTCCTATTTTGGTCTTAGAAGATATATGTACATAGATTTTGTGGAAGAACTCGTAAAAACGCTCTTTGGTAGCGCTGTCTATTATTACCCCTTGATGGGGATTATAACAAGGCGATCGTTTATATGTTGAAATCTCAGGCATCTTGCTTTTGTCAACCGCTTACAACAAATCCACACCCAAATAGACGTACCAGGTGTTCTACTGGTCGTAAATACTGGTGCACGCCTAAACGAATTTATTGTGAATCAGATATTTAAGACTTCCACATTTCGCATTCATTGGTATTGAACATGTATCATCAAGACAAATACTTCGGCAAAAGATTATCAAAGAACTGCTTTGGAGCCGCTCAACCAAATTGCTCGCCAACAAGCCGTACACATTCTAACAAGATTCTTCTTCAGCTGTAAGCTTCTGGATTTTTATATCACAGGATGATTGGTCGCCTGATGGGCCAGATCTTAAACTGTTGAATTACAAACTATACAGTCTTTTCTCTACTCGACCCCGAAATATCGAGAAGTGGACAATTTTGCTATGGAGCGTTCTGCGATCGATGATTAACCAAAGCGTTTTAGGATTGTTTTGGAGAATAAATGACGGGTTTTTAAAATGTTTCCACACACTCGCCGGCGAAGGAAAGTTTGATAGGAAAGAAAGAGAGCAACCGATGTGCGTTGGTTTTGAATGTTTCCAGGTTATAATGACTAGGAAATAAAGAGCTCGGCAGGGTGATTGATAAGCGAGTTGTTCGACTTATGAAAGCATCAGGATAGTAACGTAAAGCTATTGGCAATTTCGGTGAAGGTGGTTAAAATAGTAATAGAACAAGGTATGGCAAGAGCAAATGCCGAGAGATGTTGGGGGCACCTGACATCATTTTCATTTTATGGATGCATGGCTGGATGACGCTTATTAGAAGATCGGGTAGTTAAGTCAGCTTTTAATCTTAACCTCTATGGGCGGGACCGGATAATCTGGAGGCAGTAATCACTTCCAAGATAAAGAGCTCATCCTCCACTATTTCTATTTCAGTTTCAGTATCCAGTCCTTACTGATTGGCAGACGCATACACTCGTATGGTATCTGCCATTCTGACTATTGACTATTGATTCAATCGGTTGAATTCATTCTCCTTCGGAGGTCCAGTGTTGCTACTTTCTCTTCCTCAACCTCGTGCTTATAAGTCGAGTCCTGTTGGGGAGTTGTATCCGGTGAATACCACGCAAGCGCAATTGATGTGTAGTCATAGTCACTGCGCTGGGTAACGCAGTTATTACCGGTTAGTGCTTAGCCTTATCGTACAACACCTAGTTACCAAACTACATTTGCG
The DNA here is from genome assembly GCA_963966105.1 of Volucella zonaria. NCBI lineage: Eukaryota > Metazoa > Arthropoda > Insecta > Diptera > Syrphidae > Volucella > Volucella zonaria. Next base: position 28,265,746 of record OZ014530.1, on the reverse strand, counting down.
AAATGAGTCACGGTTACTCCAAAATAGGGAGTGTTGTCACAGATTGAAGCAATCATATACGGCCTTGTGTTTTTTCAACTCTACTGGCTTTAAAGAACGTACAGTAAATTCTAATGCTACTCCCGTCTCATTAATGTAAAAGCTCTGATTGCTTCTGTACAGAGATCGATCAAGGTTCGCCAACCATGCTGTGACAAACGCTAAAACACATTGCCTTCGGCTTATGATAACATATTTAATGTGAGACATAGAAGTACACAATGATTCCACCCGAATCCAAATCAAATCCGTGGAATCGAGACCAGACCTTGATCAATTTTAAATATTTGAACCATCTGTGTAAATTGTAACGCCCTTCTGTAAGCTCCATTGTTTGTTTAAAATTCTCTCTGTCGTTGCAGTCGAACTCCGACTACTCATATCGTTTAGCACGAACTGGAACACATACTATTGTCCAGTCAAACAGAGCAACATTTTTGGTGTTATTTTACGATCGGTTATGATGAACTGCATGATGAATCCATTTGAAACTCTTGATTGTGGTCGTTTTTGTTTGCTGTTTTTTGCCACGTAAATCATACAGAAATCACGTTTCCGTACGACAGAATAGCGCGAAAATAACGTGTCAACCTTCAAATTTTGAATTTCTAGAACGAACACTCAGATTTCTTTGAATTATCTGTTGTCTTCAACCAAATCGTACTCGAAACGTCGAACGTGTTAAGTACACATTGTTGTCCACAACTGTGAAGATGAATAGAGGTGACGATGATTATGTTTTTTTCATAGAAGGTTCATTGAACCATCAGTCCGCTGTTTGTTCATTGTTCCATCTGTAAATTGATGTCGTATGCAATTGTTATCTATCACTCTAACAACTGCACTTGAGCAATCTAATGACAGCAAATATTCCTTTTTATGGGTCTTTGTAATGCCATCTTATCTAGGCTGTAAAATATCAGGATTTTGTAAGAAATGTGACTTTCCTTCCACTGCAATTAAGTCGACGACTCGTGTTGTTGAGTGTACTTTTGAACTTGAGCTATCGCAACCGACCCAATTCAAAGTAATAAAAGTCCAACAAAATGTAAGAATCTAACTGGTTTGGTAGAACTTGCGTATGGAGTTAAGGTAGAATTGTCGTTGGCATTTATTGTTTTTTTTTTTTTTTTGGGAAATTTAATGGTTACCTCTTAACTCGTTAGTTGGTCTCATTTAGAGTTCTTGCGAATTGAAATTTGGCTTTTAAGTTTCTCTTTCATGGGCTGGTGGGTTTAGTACTTGTAAGTGTGGCTTTTATTCTGTAACTTCTATAGTCTGTATCTTGTGCTGATAGCCACAGTAATTTCGGTTAGAAACCTGATGATAGATAGGATATTGATTTCAAGGTCTCCTCCGAAGTAGTGGATGGGGATTTAGTGATTATTGTGATGTCTTAATGCCACTTAAATTCGCAAACAAAGTGGCAAACAACTTTGTCAACTTCACTCGGAACAGAGCACACTGCAAGGAATTAGACTAACGACGCATAGGGTTTTATTGGTCTTGTCATATGTTAGTTGCGTAAAACCAAGGGACCCCTGCGGCTAATCCAATGTGTTGCCCAAAGCACCTTTATACTCTAAAGAAGCCTACAGCGCCTTGAAGGTTTTCGAAGAAGTTTATTCTTGAGAAAAACGTATGGCGATGCAATTAAACACAAGATGAGTCACACCAGTCAACTCCCTTCTTGTAAGGAGAACAACATCAGTTCATAACTTCTTCCTCAATGAAAAATTCCCCTGGAAGCCGGAGTGTAGTTCCGTATAACATCTCAGCAGCTCTAGCCCTGATGTCTTCTTTCAGGCTTGTGCGTAGTCCCAAAAGTACAACAGGTAGTACATTGACCCATGATAGCTGCTTTTAGTGATCTATGCCATCGTTTGACCATGCCATTTGAAGCAGCATGGTATGGTGTTGTCGGTGTTCTGTTGCTACTGATCAATTTGGTAAGAGCATCGAAAAGTCTGGATCCAAATTGCAAACCTCTATCGCTTGTGATAGTCTGAGGAGCTCCAAAACGACTTATCCAACCGGCGAAGAAAGCATTTACCACGGTGTCGACTGTTATATCCTTCAAAGGAATTGCTTCTGGCGAACGAGTGAACCTGCCGATAAGTGTTAGAAAGTATCGATAACCTTGAGAAGGTGACATGACTATGATGTCGATGTGGATATGTTTAAATCGTTCGATAGGAATCTTGGTGCGTTGTGGTATGTTTTTTACATACCGGTGTACCTTAGTTCGCTGACACGGAAGACAGTTCTGCGTCCATCTATTTATGTCTTTGTTCATGTGAGACCAAACGAAACGTTGGCTTATCAACTTTCTCATAGTGCGATTGTTGGGATGCGAAACGTTATGCATATTATCGAAAATTTTGCGCCTCAAGGTTAGAGGAACGTATGGTCGAATAGTTTCACCGGATACGTCGCGAAAGATGGTAGTTTCCGAGTTGTCTACTTTAAGCTAGCGAAGTTGTAAAGAGGTTGAAGTAAATTTCAGAAGATGTTGTAGGCTTCCGTCGTGCTCCTGATGATCAGGAGCCCGTCAGCGACTACATTTGATTTACCGGGGATATATACAATGTCTGTGGTAAATTGGCTTATGAATTGAAGTTGCCGTTGTTGTCTCGGTGAGGCCTTGTCGGAACATTGAAGAAAGACAAATGATAGCGGGCGGTGATCAGTTAAAACGTTGAAGTTACGACCGCCGAGGAGGTGTTTTAAAAAATGAATGCCTTGGAATATTGCCTGGGCTCGCGTTCGTACGCCCTGTAATTCGCTTGTGTCTTATTTAATTTGCTCGTATAGAATCCCAGAGGTCGTCGATTCCCATCAACGAATTGGTCCAAAGCAGGACCGATGGATCTGTCTGAAGCGTCGCACCGAAGTGATAATGTCGCGTCTTGTGCCGGGTATGCAAGTTGAACAGAATTGGTTAAGAGTTGCTTGCATTTCTCGAAAGCTTGTTCTGTTTCTATAGTCCAGATGATATCGCGTTTGTCATTCTTGTTGATACTTGGTGCGAGGTCGATGAGCGGGGCGTGTGCTTCTGCTGCTCCTGGCATATTGAGTCTGTAGAAATTCCAAGCACCCAAGAAACGACGTAGCTCTGCGACTGTGGGTTTGGGTAGTTACGCATAGCTTTCACCCTTTCTGTTGGTGGTTTTATTCCGGATTCACCGACACGGTATCCAAGGTAATTGACCTCGGGCTATCCAAACACACATTTGTGCAAATTAATTAAAAGGCCGTTTTGTTGAAGTCTTTTGAGGACGAGACGAAGATGCTGTTCATGTTCTGCAATCGAGTCGGAAGCGATGAGGAGATCATCTAGGTAGATGTGGCAGAACTCGAGGTCGCGAAGTTTTGAGTGATATTGAATCACGATATTTTAGAGTACGTCCGAAAGTGGGCTTGAGGGTGTACTGATGAGCATTCATAGCAAGACGGGTGTTATGGTTAAAAGTTAGAAGGGGTGGAATGCTACTGGCGATTTCTATGGAGCACTGGTAGTGGAAATAGCGATAAATCAGAGTGAGACACGAGACATTACGTCGGTGTTCGAGGGTGTCCATTGTTTGAGTGATATTAGTACCACCTATGAGTTTTATCGGTTTTGGATCCTATCTAGCAGGTGCAGAGATGTTTTGGGCGCACCCGACCAGATGTGGGCATTGTAATCCAATTTCGGGCGGATAAACGCCTTATATATTGAGGCTCGATCAGAGGGGGTGAAATATTTCTTACTTCGCTTGAGGAAACCTAGACATTTCGCAGTATTTTTGACGACACCGAATATGTGGTTATTCCAGCGTAAGTTTCCATTGACACATACAGAGAATGGAAAGTTTATCGGTTTCGACGATGCAAGTGCCATTCATGGATAATGGCGGGGTATTTAAATTTCGCTTTAGCGACAGTCGCCGCAGCCTCGCCATTCGCCATTCTTTTTCTTCACGAGATGTTGCGGACTCGCCCACTCACTTTTTGATGGTTCACAAAGTCCTTGTAGCATCACAACTTTCAAATTGGTTTTTTTTGCTGCTGCCAAATTTTCTCCACTAGGCGCCATGCGCGTTTCGCTACTGGTGGTCCATGTGTGGTGATATAACGCTGAACACTATGGAAGTCCATCTTACCACCACATCCTCGAATTCCTTTAATACATGGTAATAGGGATGGTCGAAATTGGCTAAAGAAATTGATGGCCGTGGGGAATAAATAAGTCGTGTTGGCGGCGATTGTAGCTTCGTCTCCAAATCGATCAATCTTCTGCGACGAAGGTCGGCGAGGAGTCCGTTATGTTCGATGAAGTCAGCTTCTAGGATGGGTTGAGTGACATCGGCAAATGTGAAAGTCCAAAAAAAATGTCGACGGAGTTCTAGGTCAAGGTTAAGGGTTTTGTGCCAAAGGTATTGATAGTTGAACCATTTGCAGCGAACAACCTTGATGGAATGAAGCTTTTAGATCTATTTGGGCGCATTCGATGTGGGAGTGGAATAACTGAAATATCAGCTCCAGTGTCGACCAAAAACTTGAAACCACTTTTTCTATCCCTAACTTACAGGCGGGCGGTTATTTTGCCTTCAGGAAAGCCTGCCGCGTTCCTTGAGGGCTTACTTAGTTTAAATGTTTTGTTGAGGCGCTGACAAAACTGCAAGGTTCACGGCACTTACGAGGCATTTCGCCATTTTTTTCTTCGTTCTGACATGACCAACTGGAATTTCTGGAATGGTTGTTTTTAATATGACGGCGTAAGTGGACAAGCTCTTTGGATAAGGCGTTCACTTGCGCTTCCAGATCTGATTTTAATGCAGCTTTGGGGTTTGTGTTTTCTGACACCTCGATGATTTTGTCGGCTTGCATAGCTAGCTTGTCTAGGTCGGTGATTCCCTTATGGCCAAAATTCCGCGGATCTGCTCTGGTAGTTGTTCCAGGAAAAGTGTGCGGAGAACGTTGTCTGGGAATTGGTTTCCCGCTAAACTTCGAAGGCGCCGCAACACGCTCGAAGGTTTCTTATCGAATAACTCGACTCGCTCGTTTCATCGAATGAGGATATAAGAAGTTCTTTGGTGGCTTCGTACTGACTTTTACTTGGCGGTGCAGTTATAATGTTTGAAACGAAAGGCAATAACCAAAACATACCGATATTTGCGATAATGTGAGAAATTTCAAATGCGGCTTCCCCTTCAGCGAACCAGAGAGGTGGATTTTCTCGCCAAAATGGTGGATTTTTTACGCTTCATGCGACTTCTTTTTGGTACTTCATCTAAAAACTGCGCTCGGAGGACAGTGATTTTCGTCAAATGAGGAGGCAATCACCTTCGTGAACTATTATTTTGCAGAGAAGAACGCCAAGTACTATTTGGACGGGTTAGAGAGATGGGAGCATCGCTGGGAGAAGTGTGTAGAGCTACAAGGAAACTATGTAGAAAAATAAAAAAATAAAATGAGAAAAAATGTCTTGTATCATTGTTCGGTCGGAAACTTTTCAGATAACCCTCAGTGGGATAATGATCCGAAGCATGCTTCAAAAATAGTTCAAGAGTGCTTTGGGGATCAGAAAATCAATGATATGGAATGTCCAGCCGGCTCAGTGCTCCGATCCAATAGAAGATCAACGGGCGATTGTAAATCGGCGAATAGTTCGGCAGAACTGCTGGAATAGGGACGAGCTTTACATTTAACTCCAGGCTTGAAAAGGACATCCCAAGCTCTATAATTTCAAATCTGCAGTGCAGTAATCAAAAACAAAGGTTTCGTCGCGATGATTATTATTAAATGTGAAAATTTACTACGTAGTTGCTTTTGTTTTGGCCAACACTGTATGTGTCAGTCTCGGAACTTTTCGAACCCCTTGATAGACTGAGACCATGTAGGTTATGATCTAAGTTGAAACATGAATGAGAAATACCTAGTTCAAGTTTCATAAGATCTGACATTCTTTTCTTTTAAACTCAAAAAGGCAGTCAAACTGGTTCTTCCTAAAGGAGTTCTACATAGAGCTGCAAACTTAAGTGAATACGAGTATATGGTACAACAATCTACCACCAAACGCCCCAGTGAATGAAAAAAAAAAAAAAAACTAAAAGTACGATATTTCGTGTAATCTAGCGCCAAACGAAGCGTGAGTTCTTCTCATTTGCTACGATAAATTGTCGCACTGCAGCGACAGTGATTGCTTTATTTTTATGGATTTGTAGTATTCATGTATCGAGCTACTTAAAGATACACTGCACCAGTCCACCAGCCAACCAGCCACCAGAGCTTGCAGTTATTAATTTGAATTTTTCAAAGCCACCTAAAATAGGGGGTTCGTGTGCCCCAACGACACCAACAAAAACGCTCAAACAAATTCATGACAACATTCTGCACGCAACCGCCCTAGTTCGAATTACTCGTTGCAACCACTTATCCGTATACCAGCTTTCAGAGTGCATAAATTTGAACGATTTTTGTTTTGTTGGCCTTAGATACATAGCAGGTGCTGGTATGTGATACGAGTATATCATGAGTGTGGTGCTGAACAAGAGCATTTTTCCCGAAATACGTAATTACTGTCGTGAGTAATAACTCACACACGCGTTATAATTAACTGATCTACTGGTTCACTATGAAAAAAAAGTTTGTTTTTCTTGTTTTGTATCGAAACGAGGTTAATTTTATTTATGCTTTGCCCGATTGGCCTGATGATGGACTTCGTTTAGGCAACCCATTGTCGGTTCGTCTATAAACAAAAACAAAAAAAAAACGAAAACCGAAAACAGAAATTCAAATGAAATGAAAGAAAGAAAGAAAATTCCGTCGACTAGTCAGAAACGAGTTGCAAATTAACACGTTACGAATTGATTTTTAAGTTATTGTCTCAAGTTGCTTCGGTTGTTATTATTGCTGTTTGCTATTTAACTGATGACGTTATAAATGAGTTGCATGCCATGCCGAAGAGGCGACTTCGACACACGGATGCATTGCTAACTTTCCATTTGGTTGGGTGAAGGGGGGGGGGGGGGGGGGGGGTCTTCGATTTCCAGACCTCTTTCGAAATCGTATATAGACATTTCTTTGACCAAGAAATCGAAATCTGAGCCACATTTTACCAGTTGTGGGATTGTGGGATACGGATACGAGTACAGTGGACAGTGGGGATTATTGTACACCTAATGTGTTTCGGTGGTGTTGCAGTGTTTTACGGAACTTGTAATGAGTCATATCCTCCTCGTTGAAAAAGATGACTTCATTTTGGGGTAATCGTACATTTGTAATCTTTAATGTGTTACATAAACCTGTGATGGATGGATTGTGAGCGTTGTTCAATCTATAAACTGTCCACTGAGACTTTACCAATACAGCGCTGTATGTAATTGTGATGATGCCAATGTCTTTAAAGTTGTAAGAGTTCAAGTTGATGGCATTGCAACAAATGCAGGTAGTTACGAATAAGTGGGCTGTAAGAAAGCCAGTTAAAGAGACAGTGGATTGTGACTCAGGACAGAATTATTTATGTCTGCAAGTACATGTAGAACATCATAAGAAATCTATAAATGCTATGTTAATGGATCAGTGATGCATTTAAGGTACCAATTCTCTACAGAGAGCTGGATAGGAGGATGCGTAGTTTAGTTTTCATATGTAAGCCAAGCCAATGTATTCAGATTTCATGGAGCCATTACCATCATCAACAACTTTGTAGTCATCCTCTGGATTCATCTTGTAAAGGAGAGAATGGGATAACAAGTAGATCAATCCAATTATTGTTGGGACTGATTCCTCTGTCCGAGGAAGGCACCGCAATTTAAAATTTTATGAAGCTTTATCGTGATTTTTTATGCAAAGCATTTATGTACTTACTTACTCACCCTGGCTCTCAATTAGGCTATGGCCGCTTCTTGCACTCTTATTCAACCTAGAGGCAAGAAAAACCGCACTGGTGGACAACAGCGCTGGGACGGCTTAGAAACACTTGCAGAAAACTTTTCAATTTAGCAAAAAGCACAGTGACTGACTGGGACTCATACAAAGAATCCCTCAAATTACACAAAAAGAACTGAGGTCATTCTGTGACAAAATCACGGAAACCTCTGCGGCATCGCGGCTAAGAAAAATCATCTCTACAAATCCTATGATGCCTAGCTGTTTGAAAAAAACCGATGGCCCTTGAACAACCTCAAGGGATGAATCACTCAACCTGCTACTGGCTACCCCCTTTCCAGGTAGCTCCCAATTCGCGGCCAGTAGCAACCCAGACAGGCCTACTGCAACCGGGACCAAAATTCATGGTCTGATTACAAGAGACAAACTGCTCTGGGCGTTGCATAGCGTCAAACCATACAAGTCTGCTGGTCCGGACGGTATAATACCTGCCGAACTATAGAGGTCCTCAGACAGTACTCTGCCTTCGTTAGAAAAAATTATGTGAAGCTGTGTAGAACTGATCCACATTCCAGCTGTCATAGAGAGAAGTCAATGTAGTTTTCATTCCCAAAGCCGGAAAATGTTCTCATGTTATCCTAAATGACCTCAGACCTATAAGTCTATCATCTTTCCTTCTAAAAACTCTAGAAAGACTGATTGATATCCATAGAGAAGCTAAAGTTGATCCAAGACCTCTGTCAACGGCTCAACATGCCTACTGTAAAGGAAAGTCAGTGGAAACGGCTCTGCATTCACTGACTAGCCATATCGAACGATCCCTACAATGTAGAGAGTACACAATGCTTGCTTTCCTGGGCATAGAGCACTCTTTAACAACTTCAACATATCCGCAATCACGACTGCACTGTCAACCCTGCAGGTAGATGACTCACTTGGGGAGTTGATCAGTATTATGCTAAACAGCAGGATAATCAACTCCAACTTGGGAGAGGCTTCTGCTAAAAGACGTGTCAGCAGAGGTACGTCGCAAAGCGGTGTCCTCTCTCCCCTTCTCTTGAACTTAGTATTTAATGAACTGCTGATATACCTGGAAGCAGGGTGATTGCCTATGCGGATGAAGGTGCTATAGCCATCTCAGGTAAGCATCTTAATACCATTAAATATTGGGTATATAACTTAATTCGTGTGTTTTTTTTTTTTTTTTTTTTTCAAAATTTGAACGTTTATTTAAGAAAACCATGTACAATAGCATTATTGCCCATCTGAAGCTGTGACTTTTTCCCATCTTTCTGGCAATTTGTGGATCCCATCCCAAAAGAACTGCGCCGGCTTGGCAGCCAAGAATGAATGATATTCTGCTCTGATGTGAACCGTATTTCAGTGAGGGCGTTCTGCATCGACCGGAACAAATGGTAGTCAGAAGGGGCAAGGTCTGGGCTATAAGGCAGGTGGGGTAAGACTTCCCATCCACTGTTTTCCAAATAGTTCTTAACCGGAATAGCAACGTGGGGCCGAGCGTTGTCATGATTTAAAATTGTTGCCTCGTGTCTGGTCGCATATTCCGGGAGTTTTTCGGCCTCTGCTCTCTTCGAACGGATTAATTGTGTTCGGTAGCGTTGTGCATTAATGGTTTCACCCAGTTTTAGCAGCTCATAATACAGCACACCCATCTGATCCCACCAAATACAGAACATTACCTTCGCGCCATGGATATTCGGCTTTGCCGTTGATTTGGCTGGTTGGCCGGGTTTCACATATGATTTTTTGCGCTTGGGGTTGTCGTAATGGATCCATTTTTCATCACCAATAACAATCCGATGCAAAAATGACTTCCTTTTGTGGCGTTCCAGCAGCATTTCGGACATGCAAAACCGCCTTTCGACGTCTCTCGGCTTGAGTTCATGTGGAACCCAATTTCCTTGCTTTTGAATTTTGAATATATCCAGCTGCTTTTAAACGTTTTGAAATGGCTGCTTGAGTGACACCCAAAGATTCTGCGAGCTCTTCTTGTGTTTGGCAACAATCTTCATAGAGTAATACTTCCAGTTCTTCATCTTCAAACTTTTTTGGCTGCCCAGGACGTTCATCGTCTTCCAAGCCAAAATCACCACTTTTGGCACGTTCGCTCAGCTAGCGCATGTTCACCATAAACTTCCACCAAAATACGATGACTTTCGGCAGCAGTTTTCGTCATGAAGAAGAACTCCCCACAAAAACACTTTTTCAGGCACAAAGTTCGACATATTTGTTGTTCACGCTTCAAATTAATGATACGAGGTCGGGTCAATAAGTCCGTGACTTTTTGCATTTCTGACCTCTTTACTGAAACAGCAACACTGCTCCTGTCAACAAGCATTTGTCAGTTGACTCCTGTCAAAATTTAAACTTGCTGCGTCAGTTAGTTTGTGTTTGACAGCTATTTTTATCAGACTACTCACTAATTTGAGGAGAAAATGGAAAAAAGTGAATTTCGTGTGCTTATTAAGCATTATTTCTTGCGAAAAAAAACCATTACCGAGACCAAGGCTAAGCTTGATAAATACTATGGGGACCCTGCACCATCGATTTCAATGGTAAAAAAGTGGTTTACTGAATTTCGTTGTGGCCGTACAAGCACTGAAGATGCCGAACGTCCTGGACGCCCAGTTGAGGTCTCTACACCCGAAACAATCGAAAAAATTCACGATATGGTGTTGGCCGACCGAAGATTGAAAGTGCGCGAGATTGTGGAAGCCGTAGGGATCTCGCATGGCTCAGTGGTTTCAATTTTAAATGATCACTTGGGCATGAGAAAGCTTTCCGCAAGATGGGTGCCGCGTTTGCTCACAGTCGACCACAAACGCAATCGTGTAACAACTTCACAGGAAGGTTTGGCGTTGTTTAATCGCAATATGGAGGAGTTTTTGCGCCGTTTTGTAACCGTGGACGAAACATGGATCCATCACAACACACCAGAGAACAAACAACAGTCAAAACAGTGGGTTTCTAAGGGTGAATCGGCGCCAAAGAAGGCCAAGGTGGGTTTGTCAGCCAATAAAGTTATGGCGACTTTTTTTTGGGATGCACGCGGGATAATCCACATTGACTACCTTCAAAAGGGAAGAACAATCAATGGGGAATATTATGCCAACTTATTGGACCGATTCAATGACGATTTGAAAAAAAAACGACCTCATTTGGCCAAGAAAAAAGTTCTTTTCCACCAAGACAATGCAAGGGTGCACACATGTGCAGTTGCCATGGCAAAAATCCATGAATTGGGCTATGAATTGCTCCCTCATCCACCCTATTCTCCAGATTTGGCTCCGAGCGACTACTTCTTGTTCCCAAACCTGAAGAAATGGCTTGGTGGAAAAAGATTTGACTCCAATGATGAAGTCATCTCGCAAACAAAGGCCTATTTTGAGGACCTCGACAAATCATTTTTTTTGGAAGGGATAAAAAAATTGGAGAAGCGTTGGACAAAGTGTATAGAGCTCAAGGGAGACTACGTTGAAAAATAAAATTATTTTTTTATCAAAAAATCGGAGTTTTAATCCAACAGTCACGGAATTATTGACCCGCCCTCGTAATACGGCAGACAAGGTTTTGTACCAAATGTTAAGGAGACTGATGCTGCTATGTAAAGGGTGAGAGAACAGAACCGTCTATGGCAATTATGAATGGAACACAACAGTGTTCATGTGACCACCACGGCTGCTGATGCAAGCGAAGGTCAAAATTATCGAAGACTTTTTGAAGAATCTGTGGGTCAATGGCCGCAATTTCAGTTTGGATGTTATGTTTGAGATCCTGAATTGTCGCTGTTATTGGCTTATATTTTACTCTGCAAATAATCAAACAGGAAGAAGTCTAAAGGGATTATATCGCATGGCCTTGGAAGTCAATCTATATCTCCTCTAACCGAAATAATGCGATCTTCAAATTTCGTACGCAATAAACTGACTAATTGATAGCTTGTGTGGGCGGTAACATCATACTGTTGAAACCAGAGATCGTCCAGGTTCAATTTATTTAATTTTGGAAAAAAAATAGCCGGTTCTCCAGTAACTGTCTCTCCAGTCTCATTTTCGAAAAAGTACGGGCCAATGATGCTGATCCGCACCATACAGTGACTTTTTGGGATGCATTGGTTTTTCGTGAATCTCGTGTGGGTTTTCCGGTCCCCAGAAACGACAATTTTGTATATATACGTAAAGATCAAATTCGATGAGAAATTGTCCTGGCGATCCAACATCCAGTTAACAAATCGGCGACGTCGTAGCTGTTCCAAAGGCTTAAATTCTTTTGTAATTTGGATTTTATAGGCGTGCAAATGAAGATCAACTTTTAAAATTCGCTGTAAAATGCCATAAGTGAGGCCTAATTGCAGACTTCGGGGACGAATTGAGGTGCCTAGCTGGTTTTGAACACTTTCGCCGATCATGGTGATATGGAGTTTGCCCCGATACCCATTGCACGAATTCCGGACACACTAGGGCGATTATGTTACTGAAAAATTAACGAATCTTACGAAATGTTGCTTTTACAGATCGCCCATTTCCTCAATAAGATTGAATAACAAAATTACTAAAGATTGTATAACATCTGTTAAAAAGATCAACCACATTGAACAGAGTAAATGACAGTAATTGACAGCCAACCATCTGTTGGCGCACCTTTTATACTTGGCGAAGTTTTAGGGTTTTCTTTTCTATAAAGATACCAAACGATGCTCATCAAGCATTCTCTCTTTCGACCAAACCTTAAAAATGAATTGGTGTCTGTCCACTCACAAGACAGCTTACTTTACTTAGTTTTTGATATTGCTATCCTAACTTCATTTTTGTCGGATGGACCAAAATTTTGCCATCCATCATCGAGACTGAATGTTCCGTACTGGCTGAAAGCAAAGTTTGAGACATGCTCGCCGTTTAACGGAGTTGGTTTTTCTATACGAGTGCTGTTTGGGCCTTGTTGGCTTTTTTCCTTTTGGCAAAACTACCGAACGTTGCTTCTGGAGTAGGACCACTCCGTTTTTTTTATCGCTCGCTTCTCGTATTTTTTGTTTTTATGTTCTTCTGTTTTGCGCGATACGATTTTGTCATTCCCTGCAGTCAAACCAGTGGTTTGGCAAAGATGACCGGGTGAAACCTAGCACATTATCATGCGACATTTCAACGACATGACTTTGACCTTCAAGATATCGTGCAGGTTGTATAGGATTTATCGAGAGGTTGAGAGATTAACTATCGGTGAGATTACAGCCGTTCTACGTTAAATTTGCTCGCAGTACTTGTCCACCATCTGCCATATCCGTAGACATATGTATATTGGCTACAACTATTCAGTGCTCCGAGTCTATACCGCCTGCTCAGAATGTTCTATATATAATATTACAGAGTGCATTGTGTCCTTCAAAACATAAAAAATTTGGTTGACAGAGTAATCTGGAATTATTTTGGTGTTTAAATCACCTTAAATGATCTTAACGTCACACTAAGTACATTCCTGATTGCGCAGGCTGACTGCGGCCAGTATGTGATGACGGAAATAAACAGGTCAACTCTCAACTTAATGCTCGCAACAGCTTTAAAGCCTACTCTAAGGTCTGACCACGCTTTGCGACCGTTTATTCTAAAGGACATTCAGCTCTCCATATTACCGACGATATTGGGTTTCATCTCTCCATGGCGTTATTGGTTTCCCTGGTAGTGAAAGGGAGCTTTCGGTTAGATTTTGGGCTTGTCTTTAAGGTGGGGCCTTTGGATCTGCTCAGCTATGAGAGGATCAATTATATCCTATGCGTCAGTTGTTTGGAGGAACAAGCTTTCACATTAATACGTCACTGCTATTTTTACCAGACATCAAACAACGGTCTGTCTCGGCAGGATCGGTGCTTTTCCTCTCGCGCACGGGTCTGCCCAAGAGACACTGGATTTCTCTCCTCTAATATTCATAAAGAGTGCAAAGAAAAAAAGTGGTCTTTGATACAACATGGACTGCAGTTTAGATGACCTTGCACCAGAACAGTCTTTTGACTCTTAAGGACACACTATCTGATGCAATGACATCAGAACTATTGTTGCTGTAAAATCAGCTGGGCTAGGAAAGAAATATTGTTGGTTCTTAACAGATGGCCCCAAAACCGATTAAGGGTGCGGCGTTGGTGCCTTTTTAAATGACAAAAGCGATCGATTACACTTCAAAACATGCGTTCGTCTGACTTTTAAGTGACGATATGCGCGAACCCAATGCCAATTATTAACTACGAGGGTAGTCCCAGAAGTACCCAATCTAACAAGAAAAACAGAAAAAAAGTTAAGAAAATTATCTTTTCCCAGCGATATTCATTAGCTTCGATACTCTCTTTATAGTGAGAATCGTCGAGCTTTTTAAAATAGCCATCAACCGCAGACTCCACCTCTTTACTCTTTGCAAATCTTTTACCACCGAATCGGTGGTAATTCGGAAATAGTAAATATTCAGAGGAATAGTATACATGAGAAAGCAATTCGAACTTTAGCTCATTGATTTTGGCCATTTCGGACGGATGAGTGAACTGGTGCATTGTCTTGATGAAACAAAACTTTTTTCTTCGCCAATGCGGCCGTTTTTTTCGTGGTTTCATCTTTCAAACGCCGCAATAAGTTCATATAATACACTCCTTTATGAAGATAATCAATGAAAATTATCCTAAGTGCATTCCAAAAAACGGACGCCATGACCTTGCCTCCAGATGGAACTGTCTTCGCCTTCTTTGGAGCCGATTCTCCCCTTAAGTCCATTGTATTGTCTGTTCTTTCGTTTCGGGTGTGAAGTGATGGACTCATATTTTATCCATGGTTATGAATCGACTCAAAAACTCGGCTTTATTGCTGGAAACTTTGCCAAACACTCGATTGAAACATCCTCACGACGGTGTTTTTGTTCCATTGTGAGTAATCGCGGCACCCATCTTGCCCACAGCTTTGTCATGTCCAATTTTCCAGTCAACATGAGATGTACAGCGCTTTTAGAAATGTCTACCATTTTGTGGATTTTCTCCAATATTTCTGGTGAACTCACCTCAATTGGTCGACCACTGCGCGATGTTCGTCTTGGCTACTCGTATGGCCTCGCTTAAACTCTGCCACCCAATATTTTATTGTTGTAAACGAAGAAGCAGGCTCCCCCAGAGTAGAATCCAGTTCTGGTTTGATGTTGGTTGGATTGAGGCCTTTCAAAGGAAAGTATTGCTTCACATAACGATGACCAATTTTTTCCATATTTAAAAATTCATTGAGAGCGTTCACTATTGATGGCTGCCGAATAAATACTAAATAACATTGCGTCGTCAAACTTCAAATTTATAAGGTTGGTAACTTTCTACAATTGTCATTCTTTTTAAACAACAACTGCCATCTATACGTCAAGTCGGGTACTTCTGGGCCTACCCTCATATTGAATTGGTGGAAAGGGCGAGCTATCTGCGCCTGCAGCGACAACCAATTTTCGGTTAAGGCCTTGCTAAACCCACTTACCATCTCAAAACTAGTTTGCGAATGCAAGGCTTCTCTAAATTGACGGAGTCTTCTTTCGGTCCACGGTCACAATGCGATCACGGGAAATGAAATCGCTGATGAAGTTCTTGGGAGGGCTCAGAGGATAGTTTCTCAGGATACAAACCTGCATTTGGTTTCTTTGCGTCCTCTATTAGGGCTTCCATTAACAGTTGGGTTTCTTGTGAGCATAACTGAAGAAGAGATGAGAATTCAGAATCCCGGTAGACCAAAGACTATCTTCACATAATGTGGTACAAATGTGGTCTGTGGAGATACTGTAGACACTTCTTCACTGAAGAGCTTACACAGTTTTCTACGAAAGACAGAGAGCTTTCGGTAAACGAAACATACGAGCAGCACAATGGACTAGAACTAGTAGTCCTTATCTGACTGCTCTGTTCCTCCAGAAAAAAACAAAAGATTCGGGGCCCGGTAACCAGTTTCAATGTATGAGAGCTCCCGTTGGCCTGTTTATTGGCATCAATTCCAAATACGTTGTACAAGAAGTTGTTCATATAAAGTTACTCGTGCATTCTCCTGATAGTTAGCCACTTCCGCCAGACCATTATGGTGTTGTAAGTTTAGCAAGTCTGGAAAGAAGAGTCCAGTACCCGGTGGTACTTACAAGGCTGTGAAATAAGAACAATTGATGTACGAGTATAGTCATAGCTGCATTCTACAATATTATGAACAAATTTACATCAGCTTCAACAAGTTTTCTTTGCTGACTCCATGATTACTACTTTACAACGTATGCCTAGTAGTGTACTAGATCCAGTTAGAAACTGACCGAAACAAGACGATCGACGACAAGTTGATCGAATTGGTCCTGGAGTTTGTGTTTCTAATTCTATTAATCTCATCGATTGCGGTACACCTGTCTAACTTGTCATAAAATATCATATCTTCTCGAGCGTTCCTCCAATTTATTTCAAGTGACCTCATTTCTCTTCAAATGTTCTGCGCATGGTTGCCTAGACGACCCGCTCTTAATCCCGATTGAGCTAGATTATTCCATTACATGCTCGTAGCATGCATCCTTCGCATCGGAACTTTCTTCGCGCCGTAAGTTATGGCCGATTAACTGCAACTTCTCTCTCTGTATGGTGATGTTTATTTGTGCTGGTCCTGTTCTCGTGAGTGGAGTGGAGTGGATTAGAAATGCTCTGTACGCATGTACACCCAACAGTAGAACTCATCTGATTCCGAATCTGGATAGCTGGAGCAGGGCATAACTTGTCAAGATTGTGCTTTATGATTTAATCATGATTTAGTTCACAATGCCATCATTGCATCTGTGGTTGTTCTATTTCAGCCTCCTCCACTGCAATCTGTTCAAATACAAGATGCAGCCATGGGTCAATGGTTAATTGATAGTCGCCCCACACCAATTAGTGGACACATTGATCTCAGCTTCGGGTTAAATCGAAGATCTCAGCTACTCGTACTGAGATTTTACAAATTGCTGCTAAAATGCTTTCAGGGAACATTGAAAGATGAATGAACAGCAACTTCTTAAGTGTTAATTGCAGATCGTTAACATTTGTTTGTGTGAAGATCTCTAAAGGAGATTGATAGGAAAGGAGAGGCGTTAGTGTGGTCTTATTTATCGAGTGATTATTTGTTGATAGTCAACAGACTATTTGTGCAACCGTAACGACCCTCAAAACGTATTATACATAAAACATTGCAAATTTCTCACCTAAATTGACTTTGATGTCTTTCCACAGATCGGCACTATTAAGGTCAAAGATGGTGCACAGATGATGCCGGTTTTCTTCAAGGCGAACCTGCTAGCTTTGATTCGGAGATCCGTTTAACATTTGCTCGATGTGTGGCCGATTTTGCTTTTTGGAATATATCCACTTCTTGATACAGCTCATGGAGTTCACAATGCCAGGTTGGCAAAGCTGTGATGTAAATTATGCACTGCCTTACCTGGCCTTATTGAGCCGAATTCAAGCAAGAAGCGATCGTGTCTTATATTGTACAATACAT
The DNA here is from genome assembly GCA_963966105.1 of Volucella zonaria. Lineage (NCBI taxonomy): Eukaryota > Metazoa > Arthropoda > Insecta > Diptera > Syrphidae > Volucella > Volucella zonaria. The sequence continues at coordinate 28,248,308 of OZ014530.1, read as the reverse complement.
CTACAGCTCCTGTTACCCTTGCTATCATTTGAGACTTGGCTCTGGGTTTCAGCTTTTTCCAAAGTAACTTCAGTTTATGACCATCTCCGTGTGTTTGGCCCCAATTTGCTTCATCTTCTTGACCTTCTTCAGAATAAAGCTCCCATTGGCGATGATCTTGTCTGGCTGTACAGTACGCAATTGTGAAAAAGAGCAGGGAAGTATCTAATAAAAATTATACAGTTTATTGCGCGACATGTCATCAATGGAAGTGAATCGTTGCAAGGTTATGAATGGCATGACGGTCAGTATCTTTCGGAACAGGCCATGACATAGTCACACTGGTCTTTCACCGTAAAAAATCAGCTTGTTCTAGAAATGCTGACTGAATCAGAGAATGTATATGAATAGCGTAGCTTTGGTAAGCAGTCTTATGAAATCATCGAGCGAGCCAAAGGGACGTGGCATCCTCACATTAAAATGCTGCCCAGCTCCTTCTCTATGTCTTCAAGGGACAAGTTCTTCTCCTTAAAAACCGTTTAAAATGTGCCGAATCGGTCACCATATTTGTTTATAACGGCTGTGTATGGCTATCCAGACAATGGCCGTTCGAATCATTCTCCCAAGAGACTTGCCTTAATTTGGATTTTCCTGCCAAATTCACGTTTGCATTTGAGTTTGACAGAGTTGAAGGCTAGTTGGCTCCGTTGGTGACTTTGTAGCCCTATTCTGTCCATAGAAATCTTTACACACTCACCTTAGGGATTTCATATGGCAAGGTTACGACTACAATCGACTTTTTCTAAATCATAACGTTCGGATTTTCCACCGACTACATGGGGAAGAATTGCACCTAGAGCTATATTTAAAACGTCGATCATCTGATTCTCGAGCGTATTTGAGAAGAGTTTTGTCCGTCTTTTTGTCGCCTTGTAATATTAAACAGCGACACTGGGCTTGAGGCTCCACGTGATGTGATAAACTTGTCCTGAAGAAGTTGAGCGCTCCGGGAAAGCTTCGCAGCTCGGAGATGATACTTGGCTTTGGAAATTAATCCATTATTTCGATGGTGTCCTCTAGTTCGGTTGGGTGGATGTCAAAAGAATATGAGTGGCGGCATGCCGAATTCAGACTTGTCCTGGTTAAGAGTGATATCGTTTTGTGTTCTTTACGTGTTCTGCCGGGCTGCTCGAAGTTGAAGTTATCGGCATCTCGTCCATATAGATGAGAGTATAGGGTAGAGTTGGAGCCGTGGTGCGTTGGCCGAATGTTCAGGCGAATAACAATTGCCCGCCAACATTGGCTGGAAGTCCGTGAGGCGTGGCGTCTATTAGCGATTTGTAAGCGCACCAGCATTGGGTCATCTGTAGTCACAATACGAACGGGTGTCTCTAATTTTTTTACCTTTTTATGTTGTGTTACGATGTAGGAATGGCTGGCCCAAGGAGGCTTCAGCGCTATCCCTCTGTAATGAATTCGAGGACATTCCTGAAACTAAGCTATAGTCTCATGTGGCCGTTGGTGTTAGGTAATTTTGTTTTGCCTTAACGCATCTTTGGCGCTTTTGTCTCAATTACCGCAAATGATCAAATGACAGTTCGCTGATTTCATCTAATAATGCGAGGGTCGTCAGCGCATTCTCTGTAGGGCAGCGAAAATTCTCCATTGTCATCTCACACAGACGAACAAGTTTGGCAGGGATGCCAAGATCTGGCATTACTCTTTATAGCTCGTTTCTATGAACGCTGTCATATACGGCTTTAAAACAGTTAACCCGACGGCACAGGCCCCAGGCTAAAATAAAAGATCTTTCAGATGACTGTGCCAGTATCTCATTGTGGAGATTTGAGTGCTGCTGTTGGTTCGCTTAAAACTCTTCCGTCACCATCTCTATTTTGACAACCTGTCTAGGCCCTGAAAATCATCTTTTTTTATTAAAAAAAATTATGAACACCGTTAAAATGTTTGCACATGGCGCTGGAGAAGTAGAATACGAGAGGAAAGAAAGGGGGATACCGATGTACATTGGTCTTAAATGTTTGCAGCTTGTAATGAAAAAGATAAAGACCTCAGTGGAGTACTCTGTACTCACGATGTTTCAGAGTACGTCGGAAGGTGGGCTTGAGAGTAGCAAGCCGGGTGTTACAGTTGAAGGTTTGAAGGGCTCGCATGGTATTGGTTATTTCGTTGGAGCACTAGTGCTAAAAATGTCGATAGAACAAGGCACAAGGAAAGGGACATTATGTCTGTGTTGGAGAGTGTCAAGCGGATGGGCAATATTGAAGTACCCTATGGGTCCTATCTCACGGTTTTAAATCTATCTAGAATGTGCAGAGAGGTTTTAAGGGCACCTGACCCTCTGTGGACATCGTATTACATTTAAGGGGGAATTAATGTCTTGAGGCCAGTTCAAATAGAGAAAAGTATTTCCTACATCGCTTGAAGAACTCTAGATATTTCGCAACATTGAATACGTGGGCACTCCAACGTAGATTATCATTGCCACGCATACCGAGAATGGGTTTCGGCGTTGCCAATACCATTCATGTTTAATGGCTAGTTGTTTGAATTTTACATTAATGGCAGCATTGTGCTTTGAATGCATTAAATTCCGCTCCATTAGTGGCTCTCCAATTAGTTATGCTGTTAATATCAGAATTTAATGAGCTTAACATACGTCGTGCTCGTTTTACATTTCAATATCAGGGACTTGAGTCCGCGAATGAATATGAAAAGCACAGATTACTATCGCCAGCAATAGACTGGAGGTATCAGACAAGATATCATTTATGAAGATTTAAAAAAGTGTCGGAGACAGAACGAAGCCCTGTGGCATACCAGTTTTTCATTTGTGGATATCAGCTTTGAAGCAGTCCAAAACAACGTGAATATAACGTTCCACGACGTAATCTGTAATTCATTAAAGAAGAGATTCATCGACCCCAAATGCGTGCAATGGTATTCGTGCGACAAAAGGCGTTGATATCAAACTCTGTCAAACTCAAGCAAGCATCGTGCTTTCGTGATTGGTGTAAGCTTGGTTTCCACTTTTCACCACCTACGCACTACACGAATGCGAAAGTGCATCTGTCCGATGTAAGTTTCGAGGCGCCCTAGTATAAGGCGAATCATAAAACAATCTGCGTGCGTTGAAAGGAAGGAAATTGGTTTCGTTCAAAGGGTTGACAGGATTAGGATAGGGGATAGAGTTTCTAACTGACGAACGAAGAAAAATGTCTACTACTTTTGGGACACTGTAGTATTTTTTCTCTCAGTTTATGGGCGTTTTGAAACTTCACACGCTTAAGAAAAACGTTGACTCGTTTGACCTTTTCTTTGGTTTTCCTCTTTCATGTTGGTCTTGACCAAAAAGACTGTTTCTCTAACCCTGACAGTCTGTTTACAGGCCTAATCGTAGGCCTTTTCTTTTTATTTGATACTCGATGATGATGAGGGATAAAGGGTCTCAAAGAAATCTGTGTTTATATCAGAAGTGGGATCCACGTTGGTAGCGATGACACATAACAACCAGTTTAAATCCCTAAAGAAGCTGCTTAGGAATCTTTTCTCGAACCATATAGTCGTGTTGACCGTGACCGGCTAAACTTGTACTTCATTTTCTCATATGGCAATCCTTCTTGCAACCCTAATTCCCCTGAGTCTGACAATAAAGGTGCTTTCTGCCTCAATAGAGTACCGAAGTTATTGAAGAACACCTCTCGGTAAAATTCAATGCAACTTGCCTCGACTGTCTAAATCCAAAGCTGATAAAACTACTTCAGCCGTATATACTTCCTCACGTTACTAGTGTATTCACTACTTCCACTTTCCTCTCCGAATAGAAAAGAGTAAAAATGATCCCGGGGTCCCTAAGAAAGGAATCAGAAATAGAGAATGAGGTCAAAGGCCTTTGAAAAGTTAATACTAAAACAAATTCGTTACTACTTAAATAACAAAGATCTCCTCTGTAAACATCAATCTAGTTGTCAACCTAAAAGGAGCTGCATCACTGCGCTGACACCAATAGCAGAAGAGATTCGCCGGAGAACCATCCGACGCCTTTATCATTGCTCGACTTCTTAAAAGCATTTGACTCAGGCAACCACGCGGTCATTTAAAGACTATTTCTCATTCTATCTCTACTCTGTCCTTAGCTCTTAATTGGTCTTATTTAAACCGAAGGAAACAATGTCCTTGCATTGGTGAGACTATTTCGAATTATTTAAGCGTACAGAGTGAAGTGCCACAGGGATCAATCCTTGGACCTAGTCTTTTCTACTTAAACGTCAACTATCTGCCAAACATTGTAAAACACTTCAAAGTCCAGATGTATGCAGATCATGTGCAACTTATGAAGGAACTTCTAAATGAAGGTCTTGCTAGAACTCACCACTGGTCAGTAAAACATTATCGTCAACCTATTGCTGACAAGTCGAAAGTACTTTTAATACACCGAAGAGCTTCTTATCTCTCAAGCCTTCGGGCCGTTCATATACAATAAACCAAATGTCTATGGAGTGGGCTGTTTGCGCTAAAAACCTTGGTGTGATTTTTTAATCCAACTCTTTCTTAGGATACACATATGTATCGTATTGATCATCTCATCGGCAAAGTTTACAGTGGACTTGGTACTCTATGAAATGCACAAAAAATGACACAATGGTCCGACGAGATTACTTGGGGTAGGGTCATGTAACATTGTTTCGACGACAAAATTAGAAGTCGTTTCAAAATCAAATCGGTGTCATGTAACATCATCGACCCGCGCCAGCGCAATCTGGCAATTGGTAAGCTGAAATGCCAGGAAAAAACCATTTTTATACCAAAATCCCAAAGTTTTAAAACTATTTTTATAGATAACTAACGGCGCTGGGAATGTTGGCCGGAGATCCGGATTTTGGACAAAAAGTCATCTCGAACGAGGTCCATTTTTGGCCCAACGGCTATGTCAACAAGCAAAATTGCCCTTATTGGAGCGAACACAATCCACAAGAGTTTAAGTTTTTTGGAAAATGGGATAGAGAGAGAAAGAAAGATGTTTGGGCTCATGGTTATTTCGTTCCATGGGTGGCATCCAACATTTAATGGGGAGACTAAATTGTTAGTGGAAGTTGGCTTGATGTTGATTTCTAGTCAAATACTCATCTTGTTTGATTGTCGTTAACTGAAGAAATGGATGATATGTCTTTCGGGCGAGGCTGGGATTCGAACACTGAACCTTCCGATTTGGAAACCAATCCAGTACCACTTGAGCCACTGCCATTGGTTCGGCTTATGGCATGGTGACATCATCGGACCTTATTTCTTTCGAAATGAGGAAAGAGACACCGTTACCGTCAATGGTCTCACGTATAGAGCGATGTTAACCGACTTTCTGTGGTCAGAGCTCGACAACATCGATATATCCGAGTTGTGGTTCCAACAAGACGGCGCTACATGCCATACAAGCGACGCAACGCTCGAAGTTATGAAGGTAAAATTTGGCGACTAGGTCATCACTCGGCAAGCGTTCATCAATTGATCGCCGCGATCATCCGGTTTGACACGACTCGATTATTTTCTCTCGGGCTGCGTCAAGTCCTTAGTCTACGATAACAAGTCAACCACTTTGGACATGCTCGAGGCCAACATTCGACACGCTATTGCCCGAATAACGTCGCATATATTGAACCGTGTCATCTAAAATTGGACCGACCGCTTGAAGCACTGCCAGCGAAGCTGAGACGGCCATTTGAATGATAAAGCCAGAATCAGTTTTTATATCTCACACCGTTGTTGTTTTACAGGGTGAATGAGTCGAACTCCAATTTTTTAAAATGCTATAATTTTTTTTATTTTTTGATAAATTTTATTGTGCCAAAGCAACAAATGTTGGAAAATACATCGATTTTCAAATTGTATCAGTAGTTTTCAATATAATGGCCTTGAGACGACCGAAGAAAGCATTGCACGCTGCACGCAATTGGCTCTGCGGTATTTTGGCCCATTCCCGGCGAAGTGCTTGTTTGAATTGGTCCAAACTTTGGTATATTTTAGTGCCAACCTTCGCCTTCAAAATACCCCAGACAGAGAAATCCAACGGATTTGCATCGGGAGAATTTGCAATCCATTGTGTCGAAGAAATGAAGTGTGGAACATTGTTTTTTAACCAATCTTGGTTGACGCGCGCTTTGTGAGACGGTGCCGAGTCTTGTTGAAATGTCTACGGTCTCCGACCGAAATGATTGTTTGCCCAAGGCTTCAATACTGCCTCTAAGACAGTTTCATGGTATACGATCGCATTAATTTTGACGCCACGGTCCAAAAATACGAGCGGAGAGCGACCATCGGCGGTTATTGCGGCCCAAACCATCACCATCGGTGTTGCCTGCTTTCTGGTGGCCGTCCGAAGGTGTAAATTTTCGAAGGACCTCTCTGGCGAGTAAACTCGGTCATTTTGTTTGTTGACATATTGCTCGATATCAAATGGCGGCTCATCGGAAAAAACCAAATTCGGCAACTCACCACTTTCGTGCAAGCGTAGCAACTCCTTCGCTCTTTCGACGCTAACTTTTTCCTGTTGCGGTGTAAGATCGTGTGCTTGTTGGAACTTCAATGGCTTGAGCCCAAGCTCATTTTTCAGTATGTGTTGCATCCGTTCCAACGATATGTTGAGCTCTCGAGCCATTTTTCTTCCACTTCGATGCGGATTTTGCGCAATTCGAGCCTTCACTTTCCGAACCATTTCTGCCGATGTTGCTGTTTTTTTATAACCACCTCCACGGCGTTTTGCAACGCTCCAAGTATCACGGTAACGAGGTATGGTTGGAGACACAAATGATTTTTTCACGTTGAGGTGCTGGAGGGCTCTAACGATAGCTACGTACTTGTGGTTTTCCAGCCAAATATAAAGCAATCACACTATCACGTTTGAATTCCATCGCGGATAAAAATTTTTCAACACAACTGAGACGCAAATCGTTTAAAAGGCTTGTAAATAATAAAATTATCTGTCATGTGTCAAAATTTGAGCTCACTGTCATGAACGGTTTGGAAATTATAACAGTCTGAAGTCGGTTGCAGTTCGAGTCATTCAGGGTGTATTTAAATTTCTTTTCTATCGTTTTTACCTGGTCGCCTTTATAAAAAAAAACACTTACTAAGAAGCCGATCGGATTTAGCTTAATGGCTAAATTGAAGTCGAAATAAAGTTACATGACGCCGATTTCGAAAATGGTTGAAAATTTCTGGTCGTCTCAAAATACATGACACCTACCCTGATCTCTGAACATGTAGAAGTAGCTCAAAGCAGTCATCGCTGTATCTGCCTGTGGTGGCGCTATTGACCCCATCTTGGGAATTCCTTCACCAAAATGTGCTTGAAACATGCATATGCACTTCAGTTTTCCCAGCTGTGAGCTAATCTCGGGGTCAGTTACATTTGCGTTGTAAGACTCAGCATACTGCAAATTGTTGATGCTGGTTATCCTCAGGGACTTCCCTCCTATGTTATTGTATTTTCTCAAAATCGCTTAGTGTCACAGAACGTACCTGGATTTTTAACGTAAACCTCTTGCCGTAAGGCTTAATGTTTACGAGGTGCCCATACACCCATAGGGAGCAAGGATACGCCTTGCCATCGCTAATTACTCGCTTATATTATTTAATAGTTCGCTTTTATATTATACCAATTCGGAACTGTGCTGGAGGCACAAGTTCCACCCTTGGTATGAGTCGAGGCCGACCTAAAACCTCTTGCTGCTCTTAGGGTCGCAGCACCCAGTACTTTATTTGCAACTCTACAATGGGCTAAACCAAAAGGAAACCCGTACCCGCGATTTGGGTTTAAACCACAGCCACCATGACGCTCCCACAAGGGGGCCTACCTCTAACAAGTCAGGCCCGGATCGAAATCCGGGGGGCTCCTGACTCCCATGGTACCGTGATTTAAGTCCTGGTATGGACTACCGGTAGTCAAGCCTACCAACAAGACCTATGACCGGCAACTTGTAACTGGTCAAATCGTAGCAACCATTCAGAGGCGTTATTATCTGAAGATGTTTACGATAAGACCAGTAATATGCTCTGCCCCCGCGTTTTATTAGGCAACGTCATTCATGGGCGGAGCCTTGATAATTGTGCGGGGGCCCGCTTAGTGTCACATTCTGAACAGATCTTGCGTAAGAAACAACAGATACTTTTCAAATACCATTTCTGACGATTATCAATCTAGTAAAACTCGTAGACCGCCAGACTACGGATGCGATAGGATTAAATAGGCCTCTGTCTTCTATTCTGTAAAATGAGATCACCCGAGTAACTTTTTTATTTAATCTAAGAGCTTCCATTTCCTATAAGATAGGCACGAATACCAGTGGTTTTATTTTTTTTTTTTTTGTTAGTTTGTTGGCTTCACCTCTGCGTGATCTTTTCTGCTGCTCTATTTTCCTTTCGCATAGCATTTTACACTTTACAAACTCTCCTAGGTCGGATCATTTCAGTCCAGTCGCCGGAGCAGCACCAGACTCTGACCATTATATGCTTATTACTCACATCCTTTCAATTTTATTTTATTTTTTTACAAGATTTTCATGCTTATAACTCGATTTATGCCATTCGAATCAAATTAAGGCACTTGGCAGTAACCACATCTATCTTGTTGAATGCTCTCGTACTTGTACATCCGTCGCCTGGCGCCCGGTTGCTCCAATCAATTTCAAAAGTTCGTGACTTCTCATGAATTTTATTTGATTCCAGGGTTTTTTTTTATTCTTTTTTTATTTTTTATTTATTGTATTTCTCTCTTTATAATGTAATTAGTACTTGTCTGTGTTTGTGTTTGTGTAAGTGTGGACTAAGCAACCTTATCATAGTTTCTACAGTTTGCTTGCTGTTTAACTTGGCAATCCTTAGAGATTACATGAGAGGGATAGAGTGACCTGATACAGTCAGCCAGAAGCCCCCACATGAAAACCAAATGCGTGGTTGTATCAATCTCTCTTTTAAATTCTCTACTTCCTGTGAGTGTGCATCTTAAAATTAGTGATAATTGCACACAATCCCTCAACCAACAAAAAAAAAAAAAAACGAAAAACAGAAAAAGATACAGAGTTGCACTGCATAAATACTCGTATTACGTGACGGGGAATTTATCAGCGGATTGAATTTGAATCCGTATTCCTGCATCCATCTGCATGTTGCACTGATCCAGTGAACGATACTCTGCCTCAAGAAGGAGGTGATTTTTTTGTTCCGACAAGGAAAAAAAAAACAAAAAAGATTGTTTTTATCATGTTTTTGACATTCGTATCTAAAAATACGAATCGAAAGTGAAATGAAAGAAATTTCCAACGAATATTGACGAAAATAAATTTTTTATTTCCATTGCCGAGCGGATGGGCGGGCTGGGCTGGGCTGGGTACGAGAACTTGTTGTCAGCAGGCTGTCTAAAAAAAGATATTTATTTGTGGAATGCATTTATCTGAATCGAGTTCCACATAGAAAATGAATCGATTAAAAAGTTTTAATCGGATTTTAAGTTGAAAGGGTGGAGACGTTATGCATTCCCTGGTGCACAGGTGCCGAACTTTTGTATAAATAATTGCACGGAAGTCTTATGCGAGCTTGTGGATCCTAAGTTGGTGTCATTGTGGTTGAGAAAAGAAGGTCTTTGTCTTGTTTTTTTTTTTTTTTTTGAGTGCATTAACACTTTTTTCTTTTTGGCCGTCAATTGGAAGCGAAAAATATTCAGAAATATACTGACTAAGCAAGAGAAGAAGAATGCATTTCCCCGGAAATTGGGAATGCACTGCGTCATTTTCATTTCAGTGGGCAGACCAAATAAATTGCAGCGAAAACAAAAGAGCAGTTTTCAACTGCAGTCGCATAGCATAGTCAAAGATACTCGTACTCCGTACACTTGCAATAGAGAATGAAATTTCAATTGTTATTCACCTTCAATGGAGAGTCAGTCTATAGATATACTCTCGTACTCGTACTCGTACTCGTACTTGCAGACTACGTATTCGTAGATACAAATTATTTTTCTTGTTTATATTATTCTGATCCATAAACCCCCATATACATATTCTTACATACTCGTAAACGACTAGTATCTATGGAAGAAATATGTGCAAGTATGAGTTTGTTGCTGCCTTTGGAATACCATATATTGGGCAGATATGCAAATACTTCTTATGGAGGATTTGTTTATTGTTTACAATTGTAGGCAGCTGGTTTTGTATATTTTTATTTTATACAGATATATGATGCAGATACAAGGCGCGGCAGATTGTACATACATACACACGAGTAACTACCTACTATGCGAGTAGATATAATTTCTTTTCTTTTAAGTTTCCTACTTCTGTTGGTTTATAAATTTTTATTAAAGTGTTTGGCTGCTTTGTTGGCTGCATTTGAGTAGATGATTTTTATAAATACGTATTTGCTGACATAGAATCTTTTTTTTTTTACTTTTTTTTTAATCGTTTAAATTCACATTCGAATACTTTCTTTTTCTCAGTGACAAATGTTTGTGATAAATTTCACAAGACCATTTGCTGATCATAAAGCTTAATTGCTTCAGAAAGTAAAAGGAAAAGTTTACTGCAAATAATGAGTGAAATCTTTTATAGAAGTGTTAAAAATGACTTTTAGGAGTTAACATTTCCAGTGAAGTTAGTGTTGAACATCATTATAGTCATCCTGAGAAAGTAAAAGAAGAGGAGGGTTAAGGTAGCTGTGCAATCTGTTTGTTTTGAATGCTTACAGAGCTCAGTTTGACCGAAATTCGATTCAAAAATCGGTCGGCTGGAGTACTCTACATGACCTTCTTCTTCTTTTATTAACCGTTGAAATATGTAACGCTTACTCATATAATTACATCTAATTTCTTTCACGTATCTGCGCGGCGATCGATCGAGAAACTGCTGACTCTCCTATCACTTAGATTGAACCAGTAGCGTTCGTAGCGTAATGCTTGTCTTACTTCCCATTGGTGGTCCCCGGTAGCACTATGAGTAAATACTTACTCATGCAGGCTAAAATTACAGGCGCCTGCTCGACCAGTAGCGATATACTGGCCAACGCCGTCATAGGGCTACAACTCTATGCGGAAGCAAAAAAAAACAAAATGTGACGAATCAGCCTCGGAAATGACGGGTTAACTGCTGACGACCCTACCCAACTATTAAACGACAACGACCTTCGGATCTACACATGGAATACTCGGACCCTTAACAGATAACGTGTGGTCGAACAACTAGCTCGACTGCTACAAAGCAGATATAATCGCCGTCCAAGAACTGTCATGGAATGGACCGGAGAATGTTGTAGACAAACGGTCTTAGCGCTTATTCGAACGCGGATTCCCCGTCAGAGGAAGGCTTGCGGAACAAGTTTTGAGTCTCAGGCATACATATAAACCTGACGACCATTCGCATGGCTAAATTCGTCAACATCAGCCTATAAACACCCACGCCCCAACAGATAAAAAAGGCGATCTTACCAAAAATTAGTCCTACGACATCCTCGACAAAACCTTCGAGCAATAGTAGCCTAATATGATGTGAAAATCGTCCTTGGCGATTTTAATGCTAAGCTGGGCAAGGAGGGCATCTTTGGCAATACAGTTGGAAATTATAGCCTCCACGTCATCACCTCCGAAGACGGACACAGGTGTAATGTAACTATAACCAGCAGACGACCCTCACACCTTGATATCCAGAAAAGAAGGGAAGAACATACGAGGGCTGTTTGATGAGTACCCAGATTGGAAGATAGGTTGCGCTACTGAGCCAAGATGAGCATACCATCATTTAGTATAACCTCTTTTAGCCCGCCTGTCAAAATATGGTGACAATCCGACGCTTAGTTTTGTTTTGGCACTCATTTCGAAACATCGTGTTAGTGGTTTTTGCAACCATGGAAATAGAGCGGGATCGCTCCGTGATCCGATTCTTGTTTTTGAGTTGGGGGATGAATAGATGGGGTGTGGGATCTATTCAGCTTTCCGTGCAACCGTTTACCATTGGTTCACAGAGCTTCGCCGTGGCCCCACATCGCTTTTTGATGAACCAGGTCTAAGTGGTCCAAAAATGGTTACCGCAGAGGAAACCGTGGGCAAAATCCATTCGCGAGTTGGCTGAGATAGCAGGCATCTCAACTGAATGCGTTATCCATATCCTGCACGAAATTTAGGGCATGAGAAAGCTGTCCGCGCGATGGGTGCCGCGTTTGCTCACACCGGAGAACAAGAGCAATCGTGAGACCATTTCAAAGACGTGCTTGGCCCTGTTTAATCGAAATCCGGAGGAGTTTCTGCGTCGTTTCGTGACCGTCGATGAGGCATGGATTCATTGGTACACACCAGAGACCAGACAACAATCGAAACAATGGGTTTTACCCAGTGAACGTGCTCCAAAGTAGGCCGGAAAGGTGTCAAAACTAAGCATCGTATTGTCACCAAATTTTGACAGTCGGGCTAAAAGAGGTTGTACTAAATGATGGTACACTCATTTTGTTTGGCTCATTAGCGCCACCCATCTTCTAATCCGGTTACTCATCAAACAGGCCTCGTAGGTTCCTCAGGAGAAACAAAACAGCACCAGAAGCGCTTCATCGAGCCTTTAGAGAACTGCTATCAGAATAATGGATTTCGGAAGATTTACCAAAAGTTAAACCAAACGTGCTAAATCTGTAGAGTCCGGACGGAAATCTGCAAGGATCATAGAAGAACCACATTCAGTGCTGAGAATATTGAACGATGATAACGAACAGCATCTCACCATCAGGCAGAATGAAGCATTCAACCTGAATAGACAGACAACATTTCCGTTCAGCCCACCAAGAAAAAGCCAGGACAGCCATTTCCAAGCTTAAATCTTACAAAGATGGCTTAACTACCGAGCAATTTAAAGCAGCAGGTGGTGATTGGATACGGAGCATATATCAACTCGACTCTTAAATCTGGGTCGACGAAAGTATGCCCGACTGATGGAACCTCGGCATTGTTTGTCCGATCCTAAAGAAGGGAGATGGCTTCCCTGAACTACGCCAACTAAAGGGGAATAAGTCTCCTCAACGTCGCATATAAAATCCTGTCTGTCATATTATGTGCACGCTTGAGTCCTTTCATCAACAACAATCTGACCGAACCCTATCAGTGTGGTTCTAAGCCAAGAAAGCCTACCATAGATCAAGTTTTCACATTGTGGTACATCTTGGAAAACGAGTTCCAAATTAATGCAAACCACTTCCCCATCGATTTCAAAGTCGTATATAACAGCTTTTGTAGAGATGAATTATACAGAGCCATGTTCAGTTTTGGCATTTCATTCGAGCTCATTGGACTACGTAGGAAGACAGGCTTCTCCGTCAAGGTTAGTATTGATAAAACCGAGGCCCTTAACGTTAGAAAAGGGCTTAAACTAGGCAATGCGTTGACTCACAAGTCAACTCTAGAGGCACCATCTTTCAAAAGTCTGTCTAGCTATTCCCATACGACATTGACATAATGGGAAAAGGACAGCTGGCTGTCAAGGTAGTGTTTGCGACTTTTCCAGCAGAGACGGCAAAGTTGGGTTTAGCGGCCAACAAAGGAAAACCAAAGTCTCAAAAAGAACACGCAACATCAGCGCCTATACAGCTACAACTTTGAGGCAGTAAAGCACGATAAAAAATCACGTTTGCTAACTGCTGCTTCCTTGGGCTTAGAAGGCAATTGCGTAGTAAAGCTATCTTTCGAACAACCAAAAAGACTTTATTCAAGAGACTGATCATCTTAGTTTTGGTTTATGGCGCACAAGCTTGGACAGTGGCGAAAGCGGATGAAAGTGCTCCCGGGCGCTTCGAGTGACAAGATCTTCGAATAATTTTCTGTGTCGTTTGTATCAATGGGGAATGGAGGAGACGTTTTAACAGCAAATTGTACAGGTTGTACAGTGATGCCGACCTTCATCAGAAAAGCCCGGATAACTCGGTATGGATGTCTAGGTCTCCTTGAGCCCATTGGCGGTGGAAGGCGGTAAAGCCAGGTTTGTGGGCGCAGCTGGCAAAAGACCGTGAGCTGAGTCTCTGGTCCACGTCGGACCAGACCGCTTGTTGAGAAATTTTTCGGACCTTAGCAACATTCTATTGGCCACGCTATTTTGAGGTAGAGAGTTTGCTGCTGTTTTCCTATTTGAGAGATCTTTCGGTCCGTTCTTCGAAGCTCGGCTGGAACTTGACGCTCTATTGTTTTTTGGACGGGATTTTCCAATGACTTTCGTTGACTATGGCCTGAAGTTTGTCTACTATTGTTTTTTTTAATATGGAAACTGAGACGAACGCGCGTACTTCTTATCAAATCATTCATTACAAGTATATACGTTTATATTTTTAGATCTTAGCGCCTTCCAAATAAGATCTCCGGGATCTCTGTTATACGCCATGCAGAGTTTTTCAACTGCCATGCAGGCTGTGCATGTCCACCGTGGTACATTGGTACGTTTAGCGCTAAGGTGTTGAAAATGTAGAGAAGTGATTCTGATCTTTTAAAGAAAATTCTGCGGATCGAGAGAACTTTTTTCCGAAGAAGCAAATTTATTAAATCTGAAAATGCGCGTACGGTTGCCCAGAAACTATCCATTCTCTATGACCTTTTTTATTTTCTAGGAAGTGTTTCGGGCTTACGTTATTGTCTGCGCTACCGTCTAATGTTTATTCACTTATTCAATTACATAAATGACGCTACAAGCCGGGATGAACCTGGGCTTCAACAGTTGTCCCCTTTGATTGAAATCAAAGACTTCGGGCCAGAGCATTTTCGTCCATTCACATTATATCTCTACATCTTTGGCGACTGACATGCATTTTGTTAACCAGGTCAATCTCGCTGTACAGCTCGTAGAGTTCGCTATTAATTCTCCACCTCCAAACCCATCAACCATGATCAAGGATATCTCCGCTAAATAGTGTGCTTATTGGCGTTTCTAGGCCAAACAAAAACAGCAATTTCCGTGTATAATTGTACGTTATATAGTGGAGCCGCTGCCTATTGTAACAGTCTGTTTGATTTGCCGATGTTGTGAGTCCCTCTTGCTTACAACATCCACTTGGTTTTCTTCTTAATTGCAGTTAAACCCATTTTTGCTGCTTTTGTTTCAATACTTGCGCATCTACCAGTGACAACGCATTGCGCTCTTCAATGACATCATCATCGTATGAAAATGGTTGGCTGTTGGCTTGAGAATTTCGCAAGTATGATGTCAAAGAGATCACACGACAGCGTATAACTTTGTCTTAACCTTTTTTTGTATATCAAGGTGAGACTGCCTCCGGCTCCGTGAATAGCCGGTGTTCCCCATCATGATTCTGCACAATTTGATGAGTTTAGCAGTGGTGCAAAATCTATTGTATTGTAGTATAGCTCATCACTTTAGACGCAGCCTTAAAACAAGTAGGCAGTGAATACCGGCCTGGGGGTCTTTCTGAGTTATCTCTAGAATCTCCCATAGTGTGGACTTACTTAGCCTCAAACAACTGATTCCAGGGATTCATATAGTACATTACTGCAGACAAAATCTGTACTGGATCAATCAATCAATCCTTTCTTGGCTCAGTTTCTAACCGAATCTAGTCCAGATTACAAAGGCTTATCTCACTTAACCACTGACGGATTTGGTCTTATCATAGCCGCTTAAATTTGAATGACGTCGGTGACAAGCCCCATTCCATGTCTTGCTAAAAGTTCCTTTGTACTGTCAGAAAGAACAGCTCCTTGGAAGATTTCGACATTTTAACCCGAAGGAATTTGCTATCCAGGATAATGCCAGATACCGAGCTTGGCGTTTCAGCTCCAGCTTCCTTCTTTTCGTGAAAAGATCAACAGTTTTGAGAGGATTGAGGGCCATTTCGCCGTTTTCGTCTAAGACTGGCTGTTCATCAAAGCAAACAGTCGTTAGGCATAATCCGTCTGACTTCTTCCTTTGGATACTACTGGATGTAACTATTGCGGTGGGATAAGCAGAGAATCGGCCAACATTTTTTGGAGAATATAGAAATTAAAACCGTTTAAAACAACTTCTTGAAGAATAGATTCATCGATCTTAATCGCACACATTCTCGGCAAAAAAAAAATCAGCTACAGCGCAATTGATGATGTGCCGCAAGGATCTGCGCTGGGTTTCATACTGTAGAACGTTTATTATGTGACTTACTGCTGTCCTCAATACTGGATATCAGTATAACAAGTGAAAACGTTAAGTTTTGGACATGAATTCGCAGCCCATATGGATGGTAAAGAATGGTTGAGCAAATTAGGAGTCGTATGTAAACGACTTACTTGGGCTAAACTGGTGATCAAGGCACAGTCCAAACTGGTACAACTTCTAATATTACGGGCCAGAGATACGAAGTTGTAATCTTTGAATAAGAGCAAATTGTCCAGACCTTGACATTTGTAGTGGCCTAGGCTGTTAGGAAAAGAAACTGGATACTATAAGATTAACCTTTAATGTACAAAGCCTGCCAAAGACCTTACGCAATAAGACAGTCTCTTTTAAATCGGCCGTCATATTGTGATGTGAAACCCCGAAAACATCCAAGCCCGCAAAACACAATGGGGCAAAGTCAGCTGTTTGGAAAGGCGAAGAACTGTCAGATTGGTTTAATACGGTGTCAGGAGTACGACAGTGATGTGCGTTAAGTTCCAGTTTCTTCGCGAGGATCCACAGCGAACGCCTGGTTGTTCGACATTGAGAGGCGAGAACGCATGCTCTTTTTCGGCAACTTGATCATCATTCCCCGATTACGCTCCTCCGGAAAGCACTCATTTTGTTATGTATTAGCAATGATAGGCCGCAGAAGCTCTGCCGATGTATTGTATTTGGAGCACCTTGGAAAAATTCCGCGGGAATTCCATCAATGCCTACCTTTATTGTTTGCTTTATTCTTCTTGAGAGCCATTATCGCGGTTCCAATTTCGAGATGGTTCAATTTGGTTCGGGATACTCGCGCTGTCGTCTATATGGTTAAATACCATCGCGAAGTGCTCTCTCCATTTTCTGAACTGGTCCTCATCCGCTATAAGTAGGGTACCGTCCAAATTTTTTTTACGCGTTTGTATCCTCCTTGGTAACACTATAAACTAGTCCTACTGTCGCACTGATTAGCAGTCTCTTAGGCTTGTGCAGCTAGCACACTACGCTTTACTTCCTTTCTTTTCACGCGGTACTGGGCGTCGTTCAGATTTCTCTGCTGTTGGGGCTGATGCAAACTGAACTTTGAATGAAATACGCTTCTCGATCCGTCGCCAGGAGTCAGTTGCTAATCGTGTACTGTGGTTTATCTGCCTTTTACCGATAAACCTCTCGGGTCCGGATGTGAAAACATTTTTTTTTTTTTACAGATCTCCAGTGTTCATCCACAGATGTTTGCTCAGACATATTGAGTGTCCCCTTCTAAGCTGAGATGGTTCTCGAATTATTGGCGCACTGCGAGATCCTGGAGTCTGTCGGTATTTTGGGCATTATTGCATCCAGTTATAGATATAATTTAGCATATTTTAGCTACCACTTGTCGGTTCCCACGCCTGTTACGGACGTCATAAAGACAGCTTCTAAATCGCCGGCTAATAGCGATGTGGTCTATTTGGTTTGATGTTCTCTGCCAATCAAATGAGATCCACCTGATCTTATGACGGGTCCGGTTCTCAAACAGAGTGCCTCCATTGACTAGGTGATTGGCGTTGCAAAAATTGGCTCACCGCTCGCCCTTGTCATTTCAGTCTCCAATGGCATGAACACCCATTACGTGTCTTAGGCCGGTGTTGTCGCTACCTACCTTGGCATTGAGGTATGCCATTATTATCATGATATCCCCGTTAGGCGTTAAATTGTAGACGGCACCGAATTGATCGTAAAGGGTGTTTTTTTTAGAGGCTTGGTTTTTAAACTGGCAACACTGTTCCTAGAGATTGTCAATTTGACAGTTGAAAGTTGATTTGTGGTTAGTACATTTTGCCATTTTACGATGAATAGATTAACGCCAGAACAACGCGTGCAAATTGTGCAAACTTATTTTGAAAACCATGGTTCGGTTCACCAAACTTACCGAGCGCTACGTCCATTTACCGTCGACATAATCGTCCATCTGAGCAAGTTATTCGGAACACGATGAATCCACACTCTAGTGGATAATACGCATCCCCAAAGACGACAAACAGTGCGAACAGAAGAAGTTATTGCCGTTGTGGAGCGCAGTGTTGAGAAGAATCCGACTGAGTCGATTCGGCATTGTGCACAGCAATTGGAGCTATGCCCATCCACTTTGTGGAAGATTTTACGGAAAGATCTTGGCTTAAAAGCATATAAGATTCAAGAACTCAAACCGCGTGACCATTCTAGGTACGCGTTGTAGGTTCGGATGGGCCGAAAATATGATTCCGCTTGATCCTCATTTTCAACGCAAAATTTTGTCCTCCGATGAGGCCCATTTTTGGTTAAATGGATATGTAAAGAAGCAAAATTGCCGAATTTGGCGTGGAGAAAACCCAGAAGCCTGTGTCGAGACGCCCTTACAACCATTACCACTCACCGTTTGGTGTTCCTTATGGGCTGGTGGAATCATCGGCCCATATTTCTTTAAAGACGATGCCGGCTAGAATGTTACCGTCAATGGAGACCGCTATAGAAACATGATTTCCGACTTCTTTGTTCCTCAGAGTTGAATGGGATTGACGTGACAGAGCTTCAGTTTCAACAAGATGGCGCAACATGCCATACGGCACGCCACATCATCAGTTAGTTGCGGGAAACATTTGCTGAGCGCATAATTTCGCGTAATGGACATGTGAACTGGCCTCCACGATCCTGTGATGTCACATCTTTAGATTACTTTCTTTGGGGATGTGTGAAGTCACTAGTCTATGCCAATAAACCAGAGACGTTAGAAGATTTGGAAGTCAGCATTCGTCGTGTTAGTGCTGATATACGGCAACAGTTGCTCGATAAAGTTGTCGAAAATTGGACTTCACGATTGCTGGCTTCATTCGAGCCAGCGCTGGCGGGCATATGCCCGATATCATATTTAAACACTAATGGCATAGAATTATCTATTAAATAAAGCTAATATCGTAGACATTGACATTAGCTTCAAATCTTTTATTTCATATTGAATCTGTATACCTCTAAAAAAATACACCCTTCAGAAGTACATATAATTTTCTTATTTTTTGATAAATTTTATTGTGCCAAAGCAAAAAATGTTGGAAAATACATCAATTTTCAAATTGTATCAGTAGTTTTCAAAATGTCCACTTTTGGCGCGCATAATGGTCGAAGAAAGCATCGCATGCTGCACGCAAGTGGCTCTGCGGTATTTTGGCCCATTCCCGGCGAAGTGCTTGTTTGAGGTGGTCCAAACTTTGGTATTTTTTAGTGCCAACCTTCGCCTTCAAAATACCCCAGATAGAGAAATCCAACGGATTTGCATCCGGAGAATTTGCAATCCATTGTGTCGAAGAAATGAAGTGTGGAACATTGTTTTTTAACCAATCTTGGTTGACGCGCGCTTTGTGAGACGGTGCCGAGTCTTGTTGAAATGTCTACGGTCTCCGACCGAAATGATTGTTTGCCCAAGGCTTCAATACTGCCTCTAAGACAGTTTCACGGTATACGATCGCATTAATTTTGACGCCACGGTCTAAAAATACGAGCGGAGAGCGACCATCCGCGGTTATGGCGGCCCAAGCCATCACCATCGATGCTGCCTGCTTTCTGATGGCCGTCCGAAGGTGTAAATTTTCGAAGGACCTCTCTGGCAAGTAAACTCGGTTATTTTGTTTGTTGACATATTGCTCGATAACAAATGGCTACTCATCGGAAAAAAACAAATTCGGCAACTCACCACTTGCGCTCTTTCGACTCTAACTTTTTTCTGTTGGGGTGTAAGATCGTGTGCTTTTTGGAACTTCAATGGCTTGAGCCCAAGCTCATTTTTCAGTATGTGTTGCATCCGTTCTAACGATATGTTGAGCTCACGAGCCATTTTTCTTAAACTTCGTTGCGGATTTCGCGCAATTCGAGCCTTCACTTTCCGAACCATTTCTGCCGATGTTGCTGTTTTTTTATAACCACCTCCATGGCGTTTTGCAACGTTGCCAATATCACGGTAACGAGCTATTGTTCGAGACACCGATGATTTATTCACGTTGAGGTGCTGGAGGGCTCTAACGATAGCTACTTGTGGTTTTCCAGCCAAATATAAAGCAATCACACTATCACGTTTGAGTTCCATCGCGGATAAAAATTTTTCAACACAACTGAGCTGCAAATAATTTAAAAGGCTTGTACTCGTAAATAATAAAATTATCTGTCATGTGTCAAAATTTTAGCTCACTGTCATGAACGGTTTGGAAATTATAGCAGTCTGAAGTCGAGTCATTCATTTTAAAAAGTTGGAGTTCGAGTCATTCACCCTGTAGTATAGTGTTTTGGTTGAAGAAAGGTATTCTCCTGTGTCTCACCATCTTATTCCACGTAGTTCCAATATGTCCAATTTGTACCGCTTGAGCTCCCTCTCCTATTGGAGGAATCTGGCGTTCTTTTTCTCCAGAGGGTCTTCACGTTCCAGAATCCGATCGCTGTCCGTGATCAAAAGCGAAAATACGTCCGTATCCGAGGCGTTTGTTTCAGCTTCGGAGCAAGAAAAATTTATTAAATTGCGGCTTGCTGGGCCACCAATCAGCACTCCCGACTTCCAGATGGCGCCACGAGGAGGCGTTAGGTAGGGTTTACCAGCCAAGCTGCAAGCTTTTCGGCTGTAGAGGCTCTTCGTCGTTTTTTAACGAACCAACACTCCGCGGAGGATGTTACTTCTACGAGGCAAATTCTAGTCATTTGCCATCCAGTAGTCCAATTGTCCATCTGGCAGACGGCAAAGCCATGTCAACAAATTATTTTATCGATCAACCCAAGCCCGATAAAGTTTCGGGTCTCAAATAACTTAATGGATATTTTGTGGGGTTCCAGTCTACTTATTTTACTCTCGTTAAACATACAAAAGACTAGCCTTTAACGTCATGAGATTATGGAAGATTGTTGTCGTGGTTTTGCTGATAAGCCGATTAGTCACTTCTAATTCCAATGACAACCTCTTGATGCCCTCGCCGGTGACACTATTTCACATTAGATTGACAGTTGTCAGCTCAAGGTGATGGGGAAGTAGACCACATTGTTTCGCGTTAAGATAATTTCCACGAAACCTTCTAATTAAACCTTCTAATCAGGCTTCATCGGCTGCTGCTGACCTTGATGAAAGACTGTAAGCTTCGCCTCCCAGAATCGTGGATGTACTCGTATTCGTATCTGTTTTCCCTCATACTGCGAATTGTACAAATTCATCTTCCCTCCTCTGGAATATTCTCAAAGAACACATGCTCGGCCTTCTTTGCACGTTTTCAGAGCTTAATTTTCCAATCAAATTCAGAGAACAGCGCAGCTAAGCTCATGCCTATCTCGGGGATGAACGAATGATTAATTATCGCCGAGTATCACTTTCGTTTAATCAAATTTGATAAGCCACTTCTGTATAAGTACGAGTATCTACGAACAAGATGAACGTACTATAGTTTTAGAAATACATTTGTTGTCCAGACATGTTCAAATCTACGTGAAAGATCACAAACAACTCTCATACTCGTTTTCTTCACACGCATTCCGCATTAGTCACGCTAAATCGATCAAATTAAATATTTAGTGATGACCTAAATCCGAGATTCCGAAATCAAATTCAAGTGGTAGAGACTGTCAACATCCGTGTCTGTGTTTGTACAATATTTCTGTTAAAATTCGAAATTCTCTCTAAGTTGCCGCCCATCTAACATACGAGTATCTAACGTATATCTATTCGAGTTTTATCTAACGAATCCTTTTTCAAATTAATTCCTCTAACCAAGATAAGCGGAAAATGCTATCTAGTGGATAGGTCGCTTCGTGCGACTGACACAATCTTTGCACATGTGACGTCTTATCGGATAATTCTTTGTTGCTTGAGTACCTTTAATTATCTCATGGCAGCACCTAGCTAGATACACAAGTGGGGAACTATCTGGAACTACATGTTTTTCTGCGTTTTTTTTTCTATCTCTCTAAATCTACGAGTCGAATAAACAACTCTCTGAATATTTTATCACACTGCAAATAGAATTAGGAGGAAAGCGGAGTCTTTTGCTTCTCCGTCGTCGTTGTCGTTTTCCCTTGTCGACGCATTTGCTATTTTACGAATTCCACTCAGAAATACACTCAACTTTGAGTGGATTTTGCTGTGATCAGGCTACTTGCTGATCAGTGATCGTGACTAAATTGGATGAAAATGATTGCATATCCTTAGGCGGGGTTGAATAGATACCTCGAATTCCTTGACCATGACTGGTCACACTTGCAGAGTTGTATTGGAGTTCTTCACGCTTTGTTGGCGAGAGGCTTCCTATAAATTCGAGAATTTATGAATTTGTTTGGCCTTCGAATTGGAAATATTTACAACAGCGCGCTAAACAGCGTTTGACAGGCGTGGCCGGAGGCGGTATGAACCAGATTTGCTTTGTTATTTGCTATATTTTGTTTGAGAATAAATTATTTAGGTGAAAATTGAAGTGAATTTGGCAAATAATTAGGTCATCTCTGAGCAGATTTGTTTGTGCTGTTTTGGAGGTCATTTTATTGGTACTCGTATTCGGATAATGGGTGATTGACTAGGTCGATGATGAGATAGAATATCCAGATCCTGAGGATTCCAAGAACGATGGCAACTGAAAGTGAATTTTGAAGTCAACCTGTACCGATCAATGCACTCTCAAACGATTCCAAGTCAAGTTCGTTGTTCATTTCGTGAAGGGTAATCGCCCATAATCTGTGTAAGAATGTGGATAACTTTGGTTCTAAACGAGTACAACCGTAAGCGACTGTCCTCTAAGTACTTCGTGCATATTAACGCTGTTAACGCAGGGGATCCAAGACAGATCAGACGCAAGACCTTACACAGGTAATGTCGAATATCAAATGGCCAAATTTTATTTACCTGAGTCAAGCATAGAATAACTCTTTTTTATTGTAGAAACTCTAGAAACCAATACTGAAACGGCCTGGGATGTACGAGTATGTTACTCTTGGCGATGAGGCGATGATAAGGAGTGATTACTGCATGACATTGTTGTTTGTGGTTTCCTTGAATACGTTTGATATCATGTGCGAGCACCGATTTCGACTGACTAACATGGATCTTCTAACATTACAAGAGCGTGCAATTGCAGGTTGTATTAGGAAGGTGTTCATTATGCGCTGTAAACGAAAATGCGGACCGTTAATACTCGCCCTTCACTCAAAAGACGCTGCAGTCCGGGTTGTACTTGCGCCTTAATCAACAGAGCTTTTACCTAGTTCGACCGTTGGTTTGAGTTACGCATGCCAAGTTAGTAAGGCCCTTTCAATCTGTGAGCGAACTCTAAGATGTGGTCTTCCTGTACTGAGTTGCCCATCTGGTTTTCATTCGAAGATTCATTGGAACGGAGCACTGATTTTCATCCGTTCTAGCCATCGAAGGGGTTTTATTCGAATTCTTGGGCCAAATCGATGACGTTGTACAGTTTGTCGTTGAAATTGCGCTTTCATTCTTTGTCAACGCACACGATATCAAGGATCATACGGAGTATTTTCCCTTTTAAAACGACCAAGGTTTTCCTCGTCTGTGCATGTCTCTGCAATATACAGACAAGCTATTTTGGCACTTAGTGAAACACAGGTAGATCCCCGCCCACACCTCTCAGATCAATCTGATCTGAAGCTACCTGGCTACGAACTTGGTCATTATTCTTTTCTCACCGCGGTCTCGCCATTTACGTGCGTAGTGATGTAGCTTACCAAACTCCACCATAATGTAGTCCCCTGTTCCAATCCGGAATTCAATTTCATGTGGTCAAAATTCCATCTCCGTAAGCAAATTATCCACTACTGCTTTATTTACAGAAGCCCCAAACTGGACAGCAACTCGACCTATAACGAGTTTGATGCGCTGTCTGACTCCATTCAAAGAATTGTATCAATGTATCCCCATACTGAAATCGTTATACACAATTCTGGTTGGCTTCGACATTCTGGACAAACAACACCCGAAGGACGGTGTGTTGAGATCTTCGCTGCGGAAAATAACTTAACCCAGCTTGTGAATAAGCCCACACGAATACCAGACGTTGATAGTCATACCACCAACCCCCTGGATTTGTTTTTAACTTCTCACCCCGTTAAGTACTCCGTTGATGTGCTCACCCCTCTAGGTTCGTCGGACCATTGTGTCATATCAGCTAATTTCTCGTACACCCACCACACAGTTAGAGAAAAGATTCCTAAAAGAACCGTATGGCAATACGAGAAAGCCAATTGGAGCGGACTTAATAACTTCTTTAGGAATATTAGCTGGTCGCTATGTTTACTCGATAACGACGAGGATGCCGCTGCTGATATGATCACAGACACCATTCTCTTTGGAATGAGAAACTTTATCCCTCATCGGATGAAGAGTATCAAACCAAAAGAAAAGGCGTGGTACGACTCGAGCTGTAAAGAGGCTGTCAGGGTTAGAAAAATGTTTTTTCAGTTCTTCAAAACCAACCCAATAGAGTAAAATCGAAAAAAGTTTAAGCGAGCCAGGAATGACTGCAACGTCTTTCTCAAGCGTGTAAAATTCCAATACGACTAAAAACTGGGGCAAAAAATACTACAATGTCCCAAAGGTAGTACAAATTTGTGGTCGTTCGTCAAAAATATTAGAAATTCTGCCTCATCCTCCATCCAAACGCTCATTTACAATGACATTCCAGCTGTCAGCTCTTTAGATAAGGTCAATCTGATTGCTGCACACTTTGCGGCCAGCTAAATACTCCCAGATTGTGCTTTGTCTCCGCCTACACTTCAGTGCGTCGAATCTTCAATGGGACGAATCCACTTTCGCACTCGTGTAGTAGCAAGAGTACTTAAAGATCTCAATATACATAAATCCTCTGGCCCAGATGGTATATCTCCCCTTCTTCTGAAGAGGTGTTCTTCCTCGCTGGCAAAACCACTGCGTAAGCTTTTTCATCAATCCTACTCCTTAGGACTCTTTCCGAGAAGATGGAAAACAGCATTTGTCCAGCCCGTCCCTAAAAAAGGCGAATCTTCTTCTCTCTCCTCCTACAGACCCATAGCACTTACGTCCCTTCTCTCCAAGGTCATAGAAACGCTGATAAACCGTCAGCTCATGAAATATCTCGAAACACGAAAACTTCTCAATGACCGGCAATATGGTTTTCGCAGCAACAGGTCCAAGGCATTTGACAGAGTTTAGCATCAGGCTCTTTTGTCGAAAATGCGTGCTTTTGGGATCGATGACTCCCTTCTTCAATGGATTTGAAATTACCTTTTGGAACGTTCAATTCAAATTGTCTTGGATGGTTTCACATCTGATATTCACAAAATAAATGCTGGTATGCCGCAGGGCTCCGTTCTGTCTCCGACACTCTTTTTAATTTTCATCAACGATCTATTGTCTGCTACTTCAAATCCAATATATTCCTTTGCTGACGACAGTACTCTCTACTTCTTATATTCGTTCCCGGACTCACGACCCTGCTCTTCAGCTGTAGAACGGGAACGGCAGCGTATGTTAAGCTCATTAAATTCTGATATTAACAGCATAACTAATTGGGGAAACACTAACAGAGTAGAATTCAATGCTTCCAAAACACAATGCTGTCTGCTGTCGTTAAAGCGAAATTTGAACACCCAGCCATTATCCATGAATAGCACTTGCATCGTCGAAACCGATAAACTTTCCATTCTCGGGATGTGTGTCAATGACAACTTACGTTGGAATGACCACATATTCGGTGTCGTTAAAAATGCTGCGAAATGTCTAGGTTTCCTCAAGCGATGTAAGAAATACTTCACCCCCTCTGATCTGGCCTCAATATATTAGGCGTTTATCCGCACGAAATTGGAGTACAATGCCCACATCTGGTCGGGTGCGCCCAAAACATCTCTGCACCTGGTAGTTAGGATCCAAAACCGTGCGATAAAACTCATAGGTGATACTAATATCACTCAAACAATGGACACCCTCGAACACCGACGTAAGGTCTCGTGTCTCACTCTGTTTTATCGCTATTTCCATCACCAGTGCTCCATAGAAATCGCCAGTAGCATTCCGCCCCTTAAACTTTTAACCGTAACACCCGTCTCGCTACGAATGCTCATCAGTATACCCTCAAGCCCACTTTCGGACCTACTCTAAAATATCGTGATTCGTTCTTAAGCCGTACAACTCGCTTATGGGATGCACTGCCTAGCTCCTTATTTCCTAGTCATTATAACCTTCAAACATTTAAGACCAATGTTCACCGGTACCTCTCTTTCTATCCTCCCTGACTTTCCTTCGCCCGCACTGTGTGCAAACACTTTAAAGGTACTAAACAAATAATCCCTTGAGTGCGCGAAAATTATAAAAAAAAAAGAAAAAAAAACATAGAGTAGGACTAGGATGATCAGGTTTTCTACAAAGTCACCCTTACTGCACGAGAAATTCAATGATACCATTAATCGCGTTATAGCGGATCCTATTTAAACGATAGGCTTATTGGCCAATACATCGGTGTTGGAGAGTCCTTTGTAGTTGAGGGCATAGACATCGTTTTGACTTCAGTAAAATCTTTTTCGCCGCCTTTGCTTCATTGCTCCAAATGTAAATGGAAAAATCACATGACAGCGCACCGCCTTGCCTAGAGCCTTCCAACGAAGCAGTTGAGTCGTGCATTCTACAGCGTCATACTGTACAGTTGAACGAGTTGGGCAACAATGCCAAAAGCAAACTGCTTTAAAGACAATAAATAGATTATGTATTCGATTGGGAAGTCTCTTTTTAAAAATCTGCCTGTTACAATACTGATGACTGATTCCTGAATATTTGCTGGTCCAGTGCGTCTCCCCTCGTTGAGGATCGAGCAAACCACAGTTCCATTTATTGGGCCCCTTTTTTCGGACTACATCTTGAAAATAAGTTAATGCACAGACTTTGCCGATTCACCTCTGACTGCTTTAAATAATTCAGCACGTAAGCTGTTAGCTTCTGCAGCCTTATTCGATAAATATACCGTCACTCATGTTGAATAGGTTGTTAGTGGAATGTTTGTGTCTAAGCTGTTACCTCGTTTAATAAAAAATTAAAATTGTTTTTGCAACAGTCCGGGGTGGACCAGAGCCTAGTCTCTCCCACCCAACCTTGTCGCCTTGTCATTTTATGCACACTAAAAAAATCGTAAGCTTTTTTAATTTTTCTACTTTTCGATGTTGCCCAAGATTTGAACCCGGGTCGTCTTGAGAAGTTGTCGTCGAACTCTTTAGAGGCTAAGCAGTTTGCAGATCTCTACTTTTATCTTCCCTTGGTCGTCTTTGCAGGTTACCGTTCCGGATCTATATCCTGGGCATGTTTTGTTTGCCGGTTGGCAAGAAGTCGAAACTCATCTCTGCAGTGCATCTCTCTACTACCTCCAACGATTGTTTCTCGTGATCTTTTATTTCGTTTCTAAGAAGGTGGTGTTCTACTCTTCTTTTCTACTCAAAACGTTCGCAATAAAGTTCTCCTCATTTGCTGGGCCGTTCTTTATCCCTCTTGTTTAGCAGCATGTGCATTCCTATATGCATGATCAAATTAGGGATTCCCTTGTGGAATCCGCCCAGTACATTACAGACGGCTTTTTTGATGGCTTGCTGGAATGTCGCTAGTGGTTCTCAAAACTTGATGCAGCAGGAAATGACTTCTGGAGAATTCCAGAGACATTCTTCGATTGGCGAAGTTGTGGCAATCTTTGGCGATTGTAGATTTTCGACGTCCAATTTCTTCATAGCATTGGTTTGGCTTGGCGATGAACAGGTTGTCCTACCGTACCTCATTCACTAGAAGAGTGTCTTGCGTTTATCGCAATTTAATTTGCATAGATATATTATCTTTCTTCTCTGTGGGGGCTTGGACGCATGTCAGTGATTTAGCATTGATGCTTATCGTCATAAGCCGTGAATGATCGTTGCAGAAAATAACCTCCCGATACCAATCGGAAGCCGGAAACCGGATAATTCAATGTCAGTAACACATTTCGCGGAACCTTTATAAGATGTTCAGTCATTTCTGACAGAAGAAATTCAACATTGGAAGTATTAGCACGATGCAAGCCTACAGAGAGCATCTGAGCGAGAAACTCATAGCTGTGCGTTGTCCACAAATGCCAACATTCACCACCAAGCCACCAAGAAAAGGAGCACTTAGTATGATGATGAGTGCGTACCCCGGAAAAAGGTAACAGAAAATACACACCTGCAAATGCTTCAGCACAAAACAAGGGTGGCGAAGGAAGAATATCGAGCCAGAAGAAAGAAGGAGAAGTAGATCTTGCGTAAAAAGAAAGGGGCCGACATAGTTTGCCAGTTCAAGGAAATCTAGGAGTCCCGCGATAGAAACAGCAACCGCATGTTTTTCAGGAAAGCTAAGCGACTGCCAGCTGGCTTCAAGCCCGGAACGCAGGCTCTTCCAAACAGTGAATGAAACCTACTATAGTCACCGAAGCGCAGGGTATAGTAGATGTGTTTAAGCAGCATTTCCAGCAGCTATTTGATAGGCATCAGGTATAGAGAGTGATAGGGCAAAAAAAAGAACCCACATCCAGTCAATGAAGAAGCCATCTCCTCTCCTACTATACTTAGAACAGATTTGCGCAGCTGAATGTAGCAAATGAGATTCTATCCAATGTACTGTGTGAACGTCTCAAGCCTTTATGCAAGAAACTAATTGGCACGTACCAGTGTGGCTTCCGAATAGGCCAAATTTTCACACTAACACAAATCCTGGAAAAGACCAATGTATTTTAAGTCGAGACAACATTCATCGTTTTGAACTCGGCGGTGGAAAACACGCGGTGCAATGTGCAATTTGGAAACAATTCCTTCGAACTATTGCAAATCTGTGCCGGCTTTCAGTAAGGAGAAGCACCATGATGTGGTTTCTTCAATTTAATGAGCGGATAGGATAGGTGTTCACACGGAAGGCACTATGTTCAACAAATCTGTCCAGCTACCGCGATACGCAGACGACATCGACATCATCGATCACTCCCAGTCCGCCGTCAAAGAGGCCTTGAAATAATAAATGATGATAAAACCAAGTACATGTCAACAAAACAAAGAAGCATCTGCCCACCGCCTAGGCCAAAACATCACTGTTGACAACAATACCTTTGAAGTGGTTAAGCAGTGTACCTACCTCGGAATAAATATCAACTCCACGAATGACACCCTAGTTGAGATTCCGCAAAGACTTACCCTAGGAAACCAATGCTTTTCCGATCTGGCGAAACAAATATGTTCAACACTCCTAACTCGGAAGACGAAATGCACGCTCTACATTGATCCTACCGGTTCTACTATATAGAGCCGAGTGCTGGATGATAAGTAAAGCAAAGCAGATATTGAACACTTTCGAGAGAAAAATTCTTCATCGAATATTTGGTCGCGTTCGCTAGGAGAAGATACAACCGCCAATTTAGTCTATAAAACTAAAATACGTCGACTAAATCGAGGAAATGGACAATAATGCTCCAGCAAAGAGGGTCTTCCAATCACAGCCCGCAGGTTCGAGGCGACAAGGAACACCGAACCTCCGTTTTAAGGACCAAACCATCGCGGATCCCAGAGCGCTTGGTCTAGACAACTGGAAGCAGCGCGTTGGGGGTCGAATAGAGTAGAAGGCTGTTATGTCTCAGGCAGAGACTCTTCACGGATCGGTAGTCCTTTATGTAAGATCTGTCGAAACTCTATCGAATACTTTTATCAAATCGATGGATATGTACATAAGTCCTTTGCGCTGTAGCTGTACTCTATCATTATCCGTAAACTTCGAATAGTATCGTATGTCAATCTAGTACGCATCAATTGTCACGGAGTTGAAGTCATGCTTCGAAGGGTATATGATCTCGTCCGATGAAAGGCGTCGTCATTCTTTTTATTGCCTCGCTGTATTCGGCTTTCGTATATACGTGTGTACGTTTCTTGCTTATCAGCAGCACCAGAGGACTTGATACCTCGCGGGAAGTCTTCTTTAACTTACGTACTTAACCTTTCCACATATTGCAAAATATTTTCTGAAGTCCCTGCTCGTCTTATCTACCTTGCGGTGATTTAATGTCTTGCGAGTTGTACCTTCTTTGAGCAGCAATTTTGCTGGTGCCTCGACGTTGCACATCTTTTGGAGCTTTTCGCCCGTTTATTGATTGCGAGATTAACATTTTCTAATAGTCAATACAAAACGACGTCTATAGCGGCCGCGGTTGCCCTAACTTAATCAATAAGATTTCGCTTTATCGCCCTTTTTGTTTCATCGTTCCACCACTAAGTTTCTTTCAAGGCACTGAGCAGTTCTAGTGTCTTGCATGATATCTTAAATATGAGTGGTGCAGGAAACTGCTTGGGCCCAGCTGGTGCAAACGGACTACCTACTGAGAAGAACTAGTTGGGAACATGCATCAGTGCATCCACAAGATAGGAGACACTTTTGGTTGCGCCAACTACAAAGAAATAAGTCTCCTAAACATCGCCTTTGAGTTATGGATGGTAATCATCGATCATCGATCAAATACTCACCCTACGGCAGAACTTGGAAAAGACCCAGGAATCGACAGTTATCATCAATTTGTCGACTTCAAAGCCGCGTATGACAGCGTGCATAGGGATGAGATATACAACGCTATGTCGAGTTTGAGATTCCTGCCATACTCGTCAGGTTGTGGAACATGACTATGGAGAATTCTCGCTGCTCCATCAAGGTCGGTAATGAATTACCCGAGGTCTTCAGTGTGAAAAAAGGTTTTAGACAAAACGACGCGCTGTCTTGTGACTTCTTTAATATCGCCTTAGAAGAAATAGTGTAGAACTCGCTGGTCAACATAAGAGGCACGATCTTATTTAAGTCCTCGGATGCCTTTGATGTGAGTGGACGCACACAGTGAGCCGTCAAGGAAGCTTTCGTGAGTATTGAATCCCCAAAAATGGCTCTGATGGTAAACGAGGGCAAAGGAAAGTATAATATGTCATCAGAAAAGTTCGCACTCCATCAAAGATTTGGGCAGAAGGTCACCACTAAGAGTTGTGTCCTTACAAACAGCACCAACGACATCAGCGCAGAAATCGGTCGCAATCGCTCTTTCTTTAGGATAAGGAGGCAATTGAGTAACATAGTCCTTTCTCGTAAGGCCAAACTGGCTTTATACAAGACTCTTATCATCCCGGTCCTGCTCTTAGACCTTTTCCAAAGCGGAGAAAGAAGTATTTGTCTACTCGTATTTCGAGAGAATCATACTTTGTGCGATTTTTGGTGATGAGAATGGAGGAGGAGATCTAATCATGAATAATACGGGTTGTATGCAAGTGGACTCTACATTTCTGATTCATGGAATCTTAAAGTCCTCTTAAAGGGACGGCGCAACAGGTCACCCCAACCAACTTGGAAGAAAGAAGATTAACCACTTGAAAGTGACTAACTTTTTCAACCTGCTGAAAGAGCCAAGAACTCATAGACGTTCGTCATACGAAGGTTGAAGTTCCAACAGATCGACCAGCGCGAGGACGGCAATATTTTGGGGATAAACTTGGCTGGTCCGATGTTTCTTTTATTTGACGGTATTTGCGAATCATGGGGAGCATTAGTCGGTGAGATCTTTGCTAACTTTCTTCTTTTGCCGTTGGTTGGTGATTATCCTTGCGAGTCCTGTCTTTTTCTTATATTGTTTGCCTATCGAACTAGGTATTTCAATGGGAGAATCATTTCAGGTTCACTTACGTCCATTTGGATGTACATAGATACGAGTAATAGAGCATATGTCAGCTGTCTTTGCCCAACGCTCGAAAGGTTCAAGTCTGCTATCGAAATTGCTTTAACTCCATCCTTACAACTTAGTTTCTAAACAACAAATGCGACTGAACTGTTGCTTGTATCATTTTCTCCAGAATCGATTTCACGACTTGGTGATGTTCTCACAGAATGATAAATAAGCACGCAATCACTAGTCAAGTGGGTTACAAAGCAACGAAACTCTACAAATTATTGTCTGAGACATCTTCACTAGTCAAGAATTCGTGCCAGCATTCGTCAGTTTTGAATAGAAGGATTTCAATTTATAAATCGTGTTGATTGCCAGGCAACTTCAAAAAACAAAGGAATCCAACAGAACAAAACCAAGCCGAGGAAAATTGGAAAAAATTGAATCAAAGTCCACCAACACCAGTGGCGTTAACACTATAAAAACGTACCTGGTCCTCCGCACACGTCCAGGATCCATGTGCAATACCATTCTCCTATTCCGAACGAACAATGTGCGAAATGCAAAGTCACGTATTTTACGATTTCCAGAAATAATGTTCGTTTCCAGGTGCCAAAATGACGTCGAAAACAAAGCTTCTGCGCTCCTAATGCCCGAAAAGTAAAAATAGGATCATCGCCTGCGTCATTCATTATTTACGTTTCTCTTATCGAAGGTGAAATAATGTGCTCGATGACGTGCCGGCAACACGACAAGGCTTCTAGCCATCTGCTTTCATTCATCGTTAATTACAATCAGGAATAGGAAATCAACAGCTAGAAAGTAAACTCATTTTTTTTTTTGCCTCCATTTCCTTCGAGTTTTCGTTTTCGAAAAAATTGTGCAGATGTGTAGGAATGCTCAAGTTGGGTGTACTCGTATAAGGGTATTTGTAGTCGTTACCTATAGTAAATCGGAAATCAAAATATTTCAAACTCCAGGTGCAAATGGGTGTAACAATAATAGAAAAAAAAAATAATACCAAGGGAGCAATTGTTACATTTTTTTGGGGGATGAGGACAATTCAGTGCTCTGTTTGAGTGTAGGACAGATGGATGAACTATAAAAAAACAAATTCACCTGTCTTACTCGTAGATCCGGAGACACGTGTAGGTAACTGATTTATGACAATAGAAAAGCTGTTACTGAGCACAACGTGTCTAAAAGAAAATCGATTGTAGTTGCAGTGAAATGTTGTTATTATGGGTTGAAGGAGAATTGATTAGAGAACACTTCGTAAGTGGAATTTCATCACTCCATGAACTTATCTTTAGTTAGCGTTACTATATTGTTGGTCGAACCTCACTGGGATCATTGATTTCCCAGTCTTTCCCAGTCAAATCATTAATTTCATATTTGGTCTTTCAATACTCTGAACTGCCCGGAAAATTAGGCTGTCAAGTCCCATCTAAATGTCCTAGCAGTGCTTTAGGCAATGATGCACACCTTTTGAGACAATATCACTGCACAGCCGCTGTTATAAAGCTCGTCAACGCGGGAGGACAATATTTGTTCGAAGAGTCCAGCGTTCAAAACGAACAGGAATTTCCTCGTCCATGACCGTAGAGCAGGAGAAGGATAAGGCCTCTTACCAAGGCCTTACTGCTCATTTGCCTTTTTAGGCCACAGAAATAGCGATTAACTGATAAGGTGCCATTACCAGAGTTACTTACTTAGATGGCGCTACAGTCCGAGGTGAAAAGTGACCTCAGATAACTTGCCTCTCCAGCTAACGCTATCTTTTGCCAGCTACTGTCAGTTGCGCACACGAAGCGCTCGTCACCTAACATGAGGTAGTTCTCTACTTCATTGTCCCTCTGGGCTGGAGTCGAAAACTTTCCGAACTGAGACACTGGTGTCCATAATCTCAAGGTAAGCCGGGTTATCCGAGCCCGCGCAGTTCTCTGTTGAAGCCTTTTCTCCATTCGCCATTGATGCAAACGGGAACGAAAATTATCCGAAGAACATTTCTCTCGAAAGCATTTTCATCCGCTTTCGTCAGTGTCTAAGCTTCTGCGCTGTGAAGCGGGACCGGGATGGTCAGTGACTTGTATAATGTCGTTTTGGTTGCTCGAGAAAGGGCTTTACTGCTCGATTGCTTCCTATGCTCAAAGAAGCAGCGTTTAGCAAGAGTGATTCTTCACATGGTTTCCGCGCTGGTGTCGTTGTGGGGGTTGAGTACTGTCTGTCAAGACGTTTTGTCATAGACGTCGATTTTGCGTGTCTCTGGTTGTTGACAGCGTATGCTTTGTTCTACCTTCATTGACCGCTAAATTCATCTTTGCCGCTGTGTTGTTCCCATTATGTCAATGTCGTCTGGGCATGCGAGCAGCTGAACAGAATTTTGCAGGATTATGTCTCTGGTCTCGGTTTTGTTATAACCGACCTTAACGAGCAGCATGCATTCTCCATCGTCTTTCTGCACAGTCGAATGAGCTTGGGCGGGATGCCAAAACTAGACATGGCTCTGTAGAGCTCGTGTCTATAGACGCTGTCATATGCGACTTTGAAATCGATGAGGAAGTGGTGTGTATCAATCTGGAACTCTTGGGAAGATCTGCCGTATTGGGAATGTTTGATCCATGGTGGACTTTCCTGACCTAAGCCCACACAGAGAAGGGCCAGTCAGACCGTTTACGAAGGGTATTAGGCGTTCACACAACATGGCCGACAGGACTTTATATGCAACGTTGAGGAGACTTATTCCTCTGTAGTTGGGGCTATTCAGGGGATCTCCCTTCCTTAGGATCGGACAAACAATGCTCTCGTTTTTTTTCTGCAGGGCCATTGAGTAATGGTAGATAAAGCCTAAAGCACCAAGACATAAGAGTCTACTGTCAATACTTTCAAACGCACGAGTGACAGCTCACTGTGTTCTACCAGTAACGGCAACGCCATCAGGACATACAAGTAATTGCACAGACTCTTGGAAAATTGTGCCTCTGTGTTGGTTTGTAAATTTAAGACAATTTTCTCAAGAATGGTGTTGAAGAAATCACATGACAGCGTATGACGTTGCCTAAACACCTTTTTGACTTTTCGGTGAGATTGCTTCCGAACTATGCAGAGCGTTTCCCGAAAAGGCAAAACTAAAGATGTTTCGTCTCCTTAGATGCTATCATATTCAGCCTCGAAACCGACGAAGAGGTGGTGGATATCGGCCTGGACTTCTTCGTTTTCTGTAGGATCTGCTGTAATACTCGTAGACCTAATAGAGGCCAACTATAGTAGATTGTTGGAAAATGATTTCAGGCGTTCACAAAATATTTTACACAGTCTGATGCCTCTATAGTTGGGACAAGCTTAAGGTTATAATTTTTTTTGGTGGATCGGACAAACGATGATTATGTTCCCATTCATCGGTGTACCCGCTGCATTAAATAGTTCGGTAGATACAATAGACTGTCCCGTTCCACTGCCTTGTTATGCTTAAATTCAGATATTGCTTTCCTTACTTCATTTTGCTCGGGTGGACGGAATTTTTTACTCTTATCGCCTAATTGGACTGTCTAGCGGTCTGCAGTAGTAGTGTTTTAATATCCTAGGCGCCGAGTCTGACTCTGTTATTAATTTTCCTTGCTCATCTCTGCACCTCCCCGTTCAAGACTTGTTGGCTTGGCAAGTTTGTTTAACCTTTTGGTGAAACTTCCGAACGTTTTTCCTGGAGTAGCACATCTCCAGAAAAACCGATGTTCAAAGCCCTTGGTCATGCCCAAGCCGCTCTCGTTCTTCTATTGCTTCCCTTATGTGGTTGTCGTACCTGGGTAGTGGTCCGAGTCCATGTTGGCTGCTAAAAATACTAAGATATCTGTATCTGTAATTTGGTTGACGGTTTGATCATCAAGTGTGCGTCATGTTCCTTTGTGGTGGAGGTGGTCACCCATAAGGTAGCACTGTTTCCACGTTTAGTCAGAACGGCCTCAGCTTGGTTTTTGTGTTGAAATTTTATGTAAGTAGCGTGCTAAACGCAACTTTTGCATTGGGAGTTTAGCTGTTCACATCCAGTTCGCTACCACCATCTTCTGGGACCATACCTTCTAGATATAGAAAGCTACATACTTACTCTCCCGACTTGCTGTCCGACAATCTTGACTTGAGCAGCGCAGGTTTTTTACTGATACTATTGCAGGTACAATCCTAATCGTAAATAAGAGCAGACAATCGTCAACAGCGCAGTCAAGATGTGTAAGATATGATGTCATAGTCAATCACACGGAATAATTCGTCGGTGGTGTTGGCGCAGAGTAAATTTCGGCGTAGATTTCCCGATCGTCTGACACTGGGCAAACACTACAACGTTTAGCCGCTCGCCTAGAAGAGTATGGTGCACCACGAGATGCTGCCAGATGTGGCCGGCCCCGGAGCAGCCGTTCTGCAGAAAATATCGCAGCTGTGGTTGAAGATGAAAACGACTACTGTGGACGGCGAGTGCTACAGAGCCATGCTCAACGACTTTCTCTCCCCTCAATTGGATGAATGGGGTCTAGAGAACATGTGGCTCCAACAGGATGGAGCAACGGCGCATACTACATGAGCAACAACCGAAATTCTGAGGGTTAAATTTCCGGATCGCCTAATCGCTCGTTTTGGCGATTCGCACTGGCCGGCAAATCAACTGATGTAACCGTTCCAGACTTCTTTTTGTAGGGTTTTTTGAAGTCACAAACTTATGTCAACAAGCCTGAGACTATTGAAGCCCTCAAAGAGAATATCCGTCAAGAATGCGAGGACCTATCGCCGAAAGATCTGGTAAGAGTGATGGAAAATGCCACAAATCGGGCCCGAATGGTCATCAATTATGCTGGCGGCCATTTAGCCGGTATCATTTTCTCGACTTAAGGAAAAAAATATAAGACATCAAATAAACATAATCCAAAAGCAGAACCAAAGTTTTCCATTCATAAAAAATATTACAGCCAAAGAACATCGAGTGACAACTTTTGCGCCACTTTGTACAAACGAAAGCAGTGGCAAAGGATGCAACCTTGTCGTATTCCGCTGCGAACTTGAAATTCCTCTGGAATTCTAGGTTCTGACAACTTACCGTTGTATAAAACATGACATTTTATAATAGCGATTAGTTATTTTTGTATATCACCTTTGCGCAAGGTTCGCAAAATCGATGAACAACAAACATGTCGAAGATGTATACTCGGCGCATTGTTCAATGATAATCCCCAAGCTGTTGTCGATACAGGAGCATCCAGGGGTTCGACATTCTTGCATTCAATCCTAAATGATTCTAACTACGAGTATTAGCTTAGCTGCAGATGGACTAACGTATATAACTCTTCAGTTGCCAATTGCGTCATGTTTACCTTATGGGCAACTTTAACTCATTCACCTCCATCAATCTTCGCGGAAGGCTTCGGCTTCCTTTCCGCCGAACTATTGGACGGCTTTTAATAGTTCGTCGGGATGCCTGGTATTCCTTCACGGTCCTTATCGTCGATGTATGTTATCTCAGCTTTTCTGTAGGATCAGTGCAAATTCGGATATTTGTTGACGCTAGAGCCTTACCTGAGCTTCGGCCCTAATCCCTTTTGCCTGAACGGTTAAGCACTGTTGTAAGTCTTCGAAACTTTGATCATCAATGGGTTCGTTTGTATCAGTAAGGTGACCAGCTAGCAATGATGGTCTTTCAAATTGTTATGTTTCAGCAGCTGCCAAAGTTACCAAAGTAAGGTTTGCCATATCATCATGCATCGTTTTAAGCTTTGCCGAACGTGCGGAAATCATTAAAAGATATCGAAATTCCAGCTCAGATGTAAATACGCAACGTGAATTTCGTCGTGAGGTCTGTCGTCATCATGGCTTCAGTGTGCAGGCAATTCATCGCACCGTGGAAAAGTTTAAGTGTGAGTACACTCCTTTGGATCTTAAGCCACCAACTAGAGGAGATTTGTGCGAAATGAAGAAAACAGCCGCCGTAGTGGCCAGTATCGAAGAAGACCCAGAAATGTCGATTCGGCGCCGATCAGCTGAATTGAGCATTACCAGAGAGTGTCAAGCCGGCTTATTTTGTGGTTAGATTTGGGGGTACATCCGTATAAGATTGTGCAGACGCAAGAATTGAAGCCGGATGACCATAGACAACGCCGTCAGTTCGCTAATTGGGAGCTGGAAATGTTGGTCGGAGATCCAGATTTTGGCCAAAAAATAATATTCGCGGACTAGACCCATTTTTGGCTCAGCGGCTATGTCAACAAGCAAAATTTCCGTTATTGGAGCGAACACCAATCCACCAAGATTGACTGACATGGCAGCATCATCGTTCCTTATTTCTTTCGAAATGAGAAAGGAGACACCATCACCGTCAATGGTCTCAGGTATAGAGCGATGTTAACCGACTTTCTGTGGTCAGAGCTGGACAACATCGATATATCCGAGTTGTGCTTCCAACAAGACGGCGCTACATGCCATACAAGCGACGTAACGCTCGAAGTTGTAAAGGAGAAATCTGGCGACTGACTCACTACGCTGCACTCTTTGCTACTTATGCTGTAATAGACTTCTAATTCAGGGAGCTCTACTGCTAAGGTCGCTACAGACACACAATCTCCACGTGTCTGCTGCTTTTCTGGCAAAGACACTGGTCTTTGATATTCTCAGTAGGCGAAGCTGTTGATTGTTGCTGTATTTGTGGCACAGTGGTCTGTTATCTGTTGAGGAAATTTGAGATCCCGGAGCCCATTGGCATCGGTCAGGATATACTTGGATCGGTTGCTATTAACAGTTGCGGTACGAAGACGTAAAGTAGCTAGCAATAAGTGGTAGGCTCTCTCTATTTCAATGTCAGGCTTATGGTACAATAATCGATCTGGTTCGATGCACGTTGATGAGTAATAGAGATCCAGCTTATCTTGTGGTAGTCCTTATTTTCAAATAGCGTGCCGACAATGACCATCAGTTCGAAATCTGGAAAAGAAAAACGGTTGGTCCCAAATATCCGTGAAAAAAATGAGAAGTGGAGAGATCAGGGTGTAACCCATGTATATAGATGTTAACAGGCCCGGAATCTGCAAATTGTCTCTTTTCTAATTAATGTTGATACAAATGTTTTACAA
Organism: Volucella zonaria; assembly: GCA_963966105.1. Classification (NCBI taxonomy): domain Eukaryota; kingdom Metazoa; phylum Arthropoda; class Insecta; order Diptera; family Syrphidae; genus Volucella; species Volucella zonaria. The sequence goes on along the minus strand of OZ014530.1, from coordinate 28,209,374 downwards.
TAATTGAGTTGTTGCCTACGTTTGCTGAATAACCCTGACATGCTTCGGTTAAAGCTTCCTTTAGACGTAATTAGTGCGTCTCATCACATTCATATCTTGCGTTTGTCGCTGTTCGCATTTAAGTGTTTTTTGCTTTATTATTTAACGTTCACGGTATCTGCATTCACATATTGTCAATGACTGGCTAATCAGTGGTTTGAGTAATTGATTTACGTCTGACAAATTCCCCTATAAGATCATCTATAGCTCTGTAGAAGTATTTTGTCGTTCATCAATCTCTTGAAATTTGTGTATACCTCTTTGGATGAACGAACGGTTGACCAGAATTTGTATCTATCATGTTAAACACATAATAATTATTACTACTCGTACATAATATACTTAATTTAATTAACAATTATGTTCTTTTTACTTTTTCAGGTAAGTTGCGATGACGAATATGGTATCACTGCTAAATAAGTATGTAAATAGGACTCCTAGTTTAAGTATTAATTGATGTGAGTTAATAAAATTAGGCATTTCTCGCCGTTTGAATACGTAAATTGCTTTAATTTAATCATTCTTGTTCTTTGTTAGAAAGATGAAAGAGGAGCTATATCTGATCATCCCATGCAAAGATGTCTTCTGATTGCATTTACTGGGTGGAGCAAAAGTCACTTACTGATTTAAAATGACAATAACTTTTATAGATTTGAATTTTTTGAATAATTTGTGAACAACATACGCTCAGTGGAGACATTTTCCAGTTGATTGTGAAAGATTATAGCCCTCAAATTAGCAGCAGCTTTAGTCTGACAAAGAGGAGCTCTTTCAAAAGGATGTTTTCTTTTTTCAGAGAGCTATTTTGATTTCTATCAAAAATCTTTACTCATTATGAAGAATGATTTATTACATTATGTTGATGTTGAACGCGACTTCAGGCATTTGTTGCTTCCTGAGCTGCTTTTGAGGAAACGCACCCTTCGGTGTAATTTCGAGTACTTGGAAGTCTATCTCACCAATTAAATCCTGCATATTGGTTGCCAAGGGGGTGATTCATGAAACGTGAAGACAATTTAAAATAACACATATTGTGTATGGTATGAGCTGTGCCGTCGATTTAATTTAAGAGTTTGATTCAATATAATTATATTGGGTCTACAAGTAAGTTTCCAGCGTTTTTTTATCCAAAATTTGAAGTTTTATTATGAAAACATAGTTACAATGCTTTACTCAAAGTATCGTCCATCGGAAGCTACAACTTTCCCCCATCTTTCTGGCAATTTATGAATTCCGGACCAAAAAAATTTCTCGTCTTTCAAGCCCAAGAACGTATCGAACCAATTTTTGATTTCCTGTACTGAGCTGAAGCGTATTCCCGTAAGAGCGTTCTGCATCGAACGAAACAAGTGGTAGTCAGATGGTGCCAAGTCTGGACTGTAAGGCGGGTGAGGCAGAATTTCCTATCCACTATTTTGCAAATAGTTTTTCACCGAAACCGCAACATGTGGCCGAGCGTTGTCGTTATGAAAAATGACGGACTCATGCCTGATCTCATATTCTGGCCGTTTTTCTTTTAATGCCCGCTTCAAACGAATTAGTTGGGTTCGATATAATGGTCCTTTGATGGTTTCACCACTCGGAAGCAGTTCGTAATATACGACACCCTTTTGATCCCACCATATGCAGAGCATGACCTTATTCACGTGAATATTTCGTTTCGGCGTCGATTGGGCGGGCTCGTCGGGCTTTGTATACGATTTTCTGCGTTTAGGATTATCATAATAAATCCATTTCCCATCATCAGTGACAATACGATGCAAAAATGATTTATTTTTATACCGCTGCAGTAACATTTCGGACATGCAAAATCGCCGTTCGACGTCTCTTGGCTTCAATTCGTACGGCACCCAGTTTCCAACCTTTTGAATGAATCCCAGTGCTTTTAGGCGCAGGGAAACGGCTTGTTGCGTGACGCCCAATGATGCAGCAAGTTCTTCTTGAATCTGACACGGATCCTCATCCAGTAAAGCGTCCAATTTCTCGTCTTCAAAACTTTTCGGCTTTCCGGGGCGATCTTTATCTTCAACTCCAAAATCACCACTTTTGAACCGTTTGAACCCCTCGCGGCACGTCGATTCACCAATACATTCCGCCCCATAAGTTTCCGAAAGCAAACGATAGGCCTCAGCCGCACTTTTCTTCATATTAAAGAATAAAAGCAGCGCTTCCCGCAAATGACTTTTATGATTGAAATGTTTGATTATATAAACTACTCAAAACAAAATAGGGCCCACTAAGTTTTTAGGCTCTCATTTGAAAAATTGAGTGATTATAAACGGTCAGTTCCGTGAATGCATGGGTCGGTGAAACGTTCGCCTTGTGTTCTCCACACGCGTACTCGTTTATCGTCACTGAAAAACTTGACCTTGCATTCGTCTGTAAAGAGTACAGGCCTTCAGTTGTCCATAGTCCAATCCGAATGCTCACGGGCATAATTTAAGCGCACTGAGCGATGTGCCTTTGTCAGTTTCGGTGGAATGGCGAGCACTTTGGACCGTTAACCATCTTCGTGGAGTCGATTACGAACGGTTCGATCACTTACTTGAGTGCCACTAGACTGCCGTAGCTGATTTTGTAACGCTCAGGCGGTTACGGTACGCTACCGACGTGCAATTATTCTTACATACGGGTTTTCTTGCGCAGTTGTGACTCTGATTCTTCTTGATCCAGGTCTCCTTGTTACACTTCCGGTTTCTTGAAAGCGTTCCCAGACGTTTCGAATAACTCGCAGCGATACACCGATACGAATTGCGACAGACCTTTGAGACCCTCCCTCCTGAAGCAAATTTACCGCTCTTACTGCGTTTTCGATATCCATATGATGCCGAGAACCGGGCGTGGTAATCACAATTAATAACATCGAAGAAAACAATTACAGAAAGTAACACTTAGCGACAACGCTTTGAATTACACTGAGAAAACAAGTATAGGAAATTTTGCATTAGTGGTGTTTTTAGTGTAATGCGCTTCCTCTACTTAGTTGGAGGCAACGGTGAAGTATTCATAAATACACATAGACATGCAAGTTATACAGTTAAATACTTCGCTTCGATAACGTTTACCAAGAGAGTAATTTTTAGGCAAAAATCAAAATAAATCTTTGGTGTACAGTGATGTGCAAAATAATAGGGCAGATCATGAGCATTTTTAAAAACAAAAACAGAAAAACTAAGAACTTCTTGATTGTTATGATTTGTTTATGGATATTTATCCTTATGTACCTAATGTTGCAGTTTCTCCTATTTAGCCTGTGGAAAAAAATAGGAACAGCTATCAATTCTTCCTGGAAACATCTCTGAACGCTAGCTAAAACAAAGAAAATTGATGTTAGAGTATAACAAATGGAATACTTCAGTATTTCTTTGAATAGCCTTTGTTCTTGATAACAGCCAAACAACGTCACTAAATGGAATGGCTTCCCACGCAGCCTTAACGTGTGGCCACAAATCATTATTATTGGACGCTTTCCCAACCCCTCAATGCTACTTTGACCTCTTACCACAGGTTCTCAATTGGATTTAAGTCTGATGATTGAGAAGGTTAGCTTAAAACATGGAGACCGTTCTGCGAGAATCACTCTTTTAGACGCTTTGATGAGTGTTTAGGATTATTATACTGCTAAAACACCCATCGAAGAGGCATGTTGTCTTCCGCATAAGTTGGCATAGTGGTATGTAAAATATCGACGTAAGACACTGCTGTCATATTGCTTTCAATTCTGTGAATGGGACCTACACCCTGATAGTAGAAGCAACCCCATACCATAATGCCACCATGTTTCACCGGCTTGATTGTATATTTATCACGATGTGCCGTATTGGGTGGTCTCTGCACTAGTGAACTATAGCGATCTAGGTTAAATAAATTAACTTTAGGCTCATCAGACCAAAGGATTCTGGCCAGCTGCAATGTTCCTCTGCAAAAAGCAACGTTTTTGCTACATTCTTCTTCGACAGCAGCGGTACTTTTCTCGCGCTTCTTGCTTTTAAATTGTTTTCAATAAGCATCCTGCGTATAGTAGAGGTGTCGACGTCCAGGTTAAAATCTATTTTCAATGCGCTGGACGAAGCAAAAGGTTCCTTTTTTTTTTTTTGCTTCTGACGTAAGATTGCCACTTGATTGCATTTTCGACCATAGTCTTCCAACACTTAAGAATCTTAAGCAATTTTCCGGTAAGAAAAATCATTATTTTGGAGATCCTTTATTTGATTCCTTTCCTCAGTGCCACAATGCTGTGCTCGACCCATTCTTACACACTATTTCCTATAAAATTCAGAAGTTGTAGTTTTATTCATAAAATTAAACTTTAATCTTACCTTTTGGGTTGAAAAAAATAAGGATAAAGCAATCAATTTTTAATTAACACAACAGATAACTGAATGTCCTTATTATTTTGCACAGTCGAAGCCAACCAGCTTCTACATACACAAATCGGTATATACGCAGAGTATTTGGGTGGAGGGAACTGTGTTTTGTTTTGCCAACAGTAAACCTCAAGATCCCGTTAGTTTTTTTTTTTTATTTCACTCAACGCTCACAGAAATTTGGGGCTTTTGAAACATTGGTGCAGAATTAATTTGCACATCACTGTATATTTGATGCCGAACTGAATATTGTTTATTTTTTTAATGCTTCGATAGTTCGTGAATATGCCAATAAACTCGATGCTTTAGAAGACCCCAAAGAAAATAAAGTCACAAGACATTAGATCACACGATCTTGCAAGCCAACGGATCCATTTCGAGAAATTGTGCGACTTCCGAGCTTTCTCTTCAAAAAAATTATAGTTTGTAGCGATGTATGGCATATGTATGGCCATCTTGTTTGAACCAAATATTCCTCAAGTTCATCCCAAACAATTCGGTCCATATAAAAAGGTTTCCAACATGCTATAGTACAAATCAGAACCACCTTAATCTCACTCAATCCGAAGATGCCTATCTAACATCTCGGCCTCCTTAAGGCATACTAAGTATGCTTAAACTCTTCCATCGGTAGAGGGTACAATTTAGCTACTGCACGTCTGAAATCTCCGTTTTGTGTTCTCACCTGTGCTATGCGATGGACACCGTCTCTTCCAGGAAATGTTGCAATGACGCGACTAAGTGACCATCGATAGGTCGGCAGATTATCATCCTGGACGAGAACGAGGGTGCCTGCTGCTATGGTTCTGCCTTTGTATTCCCATTTATAACGCTGCTGGAGCAAGTGTAGATAGTCAGTTGACCACCTTTTCCAAAATACCTGTTGAATGTGTTGAAATCGTCGAAATCTGGATAATCGATTTATTGAAGTCCCGGATATATCAGGTTCAGGAAAAGAAGTCAATGGCGCGCCAACCAAGTGTCCAGGGGTGAGGGCGTTCAAATCGCTCGGTTCCGATGATACCGGTGTTATAGGCCTGGAGTTGAGTATGGCCTCAATTTGTGCCATCAACGTATTTAACTCTTCATACGTTAATACTTCTTGAGCTATCACTCGAAGAAGATGATACTTCGCTGTCTTGACGGCGGACTCCTAAAGCCCTTCAAAATGTGGCGATCTAGGAGGATCCCTTTGACACAGTTCGTGGATTGCTGTTTTGTGAGACTCCAATTCAAATAGCTGATAAAGCTCTGAAAGATTGTTTTTAGCACCAACACAGTTTTGTTATGCCGTTGATCAGGTACTTCGGCAATGTCTATTGAGGCTGACTGTTGTGGCCAGCGATCCGATGGAAACTTCAAAAATGTCGGTCCATTGCTCCAGAGTACTGACTGCAGTAGGACTTCGGGTAAGACCCCTCGTGATATTAGATCAGCTGGATTTTCTCTCGTGCTTATATAAGCCCATTCGTCAGATGCTGTTAACTCTTGAATTTTTGCCACATGGTTAGCGACAAAGGTTTGCGAGGAATATGAAGGTCTCGAAATCCAAGCTAGTGTTACCTTAGAGTCGCTGTAATAAAATTTCTTCCGAATCTTTACAGGTAAAATCCGAAGAATTCGTTTAACTAATTCAGACATTAGGAGCGCAGCACGCAGCTCCAGACGTGGAAGTGTAATTAACTTAGTGGGGGCTACTTTGGACTTAGAGCAAATCAACTGAATTGTGATGTTTCCATTACTATCCTCGCTGCGTAAGTAACAATAGGCTCTATATGCTGATTCGCTGCTATCAGAGAATGAATGAATTTCAATTGTTTTTGACTCTGCATCAGAGAGTAAATGGCGATAAATTTTGAAGTCGCTGAGTAAATATAACTGCTGGAGATAATTTAACCACTTCTGTTGGTAGGATCCAGAGAGTTCTTCATTCATCCCAAGAATATTTATATTTCCATAATGTAATGCAGAAAGATTTTACTAGTCTATCACTGGACCGATCAAGCCCAGAGGATCGAATACATTGCTTAGATCTGATAAGACACTCCGCTTAGTGACCTTTTTGTGATGGGTGACGGAAAAGTGGAATACGAAAGTATTTGCCTTAGGCGGAGCCGAAAAGTTTTCACAATATCGTTTTGACCAATCTTAAGACAGGGTGCCCTGTGTTCTTCAGGAATTTTATTCAGTAACGATGGTTCATTAGAGCAAAACTTACGAAGTTCAAAGTGCGATTTATTTAGCATCTCTATTAAGTCTTCTTGAAACTTGATCGCATCTCCAAGCTGATGCCCTTGGAAACTTCGCTTCTTCTTTGATAGCTGCTTGCTTAAGGCAACGTGTAGCTAAATATGGTGCAGCTGACGTACCATATGTAACTGTGCTCAGCTCATAGTAACCCATGTTTTCATTTGGGTTCCTTCTCCAAAAGATCATTTCAAATGGGCGGTCAAAGGCAAATTTGACGAAACATTTGTCTCACCTCAGCAGTGAACACGAAGCGGTATGCGCGAAAAGAAACATTGACTGGGAACAAGTCTGACTGTACTGTGGGCCCAGTCATCAAGATATCATTTAAAGACACATTGGTGGTAGTTTTTAAAGATGCGTCAAATACGACGCGCACACCTTTATCGTGGAACTCTGGGTTTTAAGACGGCGTGGGGTGGTAGGAAGAAATTGGTTGAAACTGGCTTCGACACCTTATGCATATGATTCAGAACTTCATACTCGTCCATAAATTTGATTGATATATTGCTCTTGAATCTCAGGATCCCTTTTGAATTTCTTCTGTAACGATAACAGTATTTCGGCTTCGAGCGAATTCCCAAGAGCGTTGTGGCCTTTCGAAAGGGCAAGCGTACGATAAATCGTCCCTCATTAGTTCGTTGAACAGCTGCTCAGAAATGGGTCTCACAGAGTTTTCCCTCTTCCGTCATGGTCTTAAGGGGGATTTCGTGATTCGCAATTTCCCAAAATTGGGGCAGTAACTTGTCAATCGATGTGACTGATAGAGTTGAGGATGTTCGTATGTGCAGTGCCACCTGCTGCTTAGAAGTAGTTGGGATCTTCCCAGTCACAATGTATCCTAACTTTGTACAATATTTTGTAGGATAGGATAATACTCCCCGAGATTAATCTGACCGCCGTTTAACAGATCGAAGTAAATTTCTGCCCCCAAAAGAACGTCAATCTTCGTCGGCTCAAAGAACCATGGGTCTGCTAATACACTAACAGGTAGTTTCCATTCGAGATGTCAATACGATGATCGAGCAGGCGTTCGCTAATGCGTGGAAGCACATGAAGGCATACGAGGGTTGTTAGAAAAGTTTCCGACCGCTACGTAAAGATGCTGCACTCGTCAATAAAAGCTAGTGAATGCTAGTTGTGACAGTTACTTACCGAAGTTTGGACGCGCAGTTTTTAGCTGACAGTCGTTTGAGTGAGTTGATGTGAGTGATTTTTGTGAAAATAGAAAAAATCGAGTATCGAGCTGTTATTAAATTCTTGTTTTTGAAAGGCAATACGTCTACGCAAATCAAAAATGAGTTCGGCTCTGTGTATGGGGACTCTGCTCCGTCATTTACCACTGTGAAATTTTGGGCAGCTGAATTTAAACCCGGCTATAAGAACTTGGGAGATGATGAACGTTCGGGACGTCCAACTGCAACCACTGACGATAACATTGCTAAAGTTCACCAAATGGTCTTAGACGACCGCCGAATTAAAGTGACAGAGATAGTAGAGGTTTTGAAAATGTCCAAAGAGCTTGTTTGTTACGTATTAAATCAAGATTTAGGCATGAGAAAGCTATCCGCGCGTTGTGTGCCGCGTTTGCTTACGTTAGACCAAAAACGTGTTCGAATGAACATTTCCAACGCTCTGTTGGCGCAGTTTAGGCGCAATAAATCCGAGTTTTGGCGCCGATTAATTACTGTAGATGAAACTTGGATACACCATTATACGCTCGAAACAAAAATTCTGTCAAAACAGTGGACTGCAAAGGGCGTGCCGGCATTACTTGCCAAGCTGAATGCAGAAATTGCGGAAAAACGGCCACATTTGTAGAAAAAGAAAATCCTGTTTCGCCAAGACAACGCGCCGTCTCACACCTCAGCGGTTGCCATGGCGAAAATCCATAAATTACGGTTTGAACTGCTTGACCATCCGCCTTATTCACCAGATCTAATCCCAAGCGACTTCTTTTTCTTCCCTCATCTAAAATTTGCGCTCGGAGGACAGAGATTTTCGTCAAATGGGGAGGCAATCACCTTCGTGAACAATTATTTTGCAGAGAAAAAGGCCAAGTACTAGAGTTACAAGGAGACTATCTAGAAAAATAAAAAAAAATTTCTTGTATCATTGTTCGGTCGGAAACTTTTGGGAGATGATCGCACTTATATTGATGATATCCGTGGACGTATCTTGGGCTCGAAATGTTCGGACTTCCAGAATATTAGAGCTGTGCCTTATGCCGACCGCAATATATTCAATCTTGTTTACCGTAAAGGATGATGTCATTTCGCCCCACCCGATTATCGATTATCCTGAATTCAGACAACCCTCGTACATCAGTTGTAAATACGGTGGTGGCCGATTGCAGTACAGCGCGCCTTTGACATACTAGTTCCGATTCCACAAATTTCAGTTTCTGATTTCATTCTTTTGACACCTACTTGTTTCGTTTGGTCTTCAGTGATAAAATGTAACTGGGAACCAGAGTCTAGGAGGGCTCTACAAGTAACTGGTTCTCCGTATCTGTCGAGAACATTGATCATAGCTGTGGCAAGCAAAATGCGCAGAATGAGGAGCAGTGAGCGTGATTTGAGGCTGTTTATTCGGATGGTGTAACCCGCATAGGGGTGTTGAAGGTTTGGTTGGAATATGCGTGTAAAAGGGTATCCCTTACATGTTTTACACTTTTCTGAACCACATCTCAAGTGCGATTGGTCAGGTTTAAGGCAGTTAATGTAAAGGTTAGCAGTGCTTGCTGCTTGGAACCTCTCCTTGGGAGTCAATGTTAAAAACTTTGTACCCCGGTATAGGTATATTGTGATTACAAGCTGAGCAATAATTACATACCTTAGATTCCCGAGCTACCACGAATGAGGCCCCTGAAGAAGTTGGTTGACTTGTCCTCTGTGTTCTTGGGTGTGCATGTGAGAAATATATTATCATAGAGTTTAAGCGTTAACAAGGAGTTTAATGCAGTGACTATTAGTTAACTCTCAAGGCATCCAATTTGCAATAAATTTGTCCATTTTTTAAGATTTTGTCCAGTCTCAAATTCAAATGTCCTTACAAACGTTGTTTGGATCGTTTGTTCCATTTGCTTAAGCCAACAAAAAAAAAAAACCGGAATAAACCCTAAATATCTGTGGCAGTCTTACCCAAGACTAAGCCTAAAGGTGGTGTAATTTAGATAACGACGTATAGTTGGTAATGACAGGTTATTTCAAACAGAGAGTATCTCTATCTGTTGCAAGACATTTCGAATACAAAAACAGACCGTAATGGTTTGAAAGATGAATGTACACCTCTCAAGTCTCCTTCAGAGAGCTGTTTATTTCCATTGCAAAAACCAATTAAAGACTCCAATCAGATTGCCGGTTCATTCCAAATTCTCAGAAGCTGTGCAATTAATTGGTGAAATCCGAAAATATCTCCACACCAGCTCTCTTCCATGGATTTAAAAAAAAAAAAAAAGCAAAAGAACATAAACATTTGCATTTATCCACCAGGCCGACACCTAAGGCTGTGGAAAGACTTCTAAAAATAAATCCTTTGGCTTGATTTGCGCGATGTGGTTTCCAACCGCGCGAACCTCCATGGACCTCCATGGGAATGCCTTCAATTAAATCTTGTAATCCATTGAGAAGTATTCATTTTGGTGGGGTAGATACAGACGTACGTATGTACGTAACATTAATCTTTCATTCATAACTGCAAATTTATCATATGGCGTTGATATCTGTGGGAAAATAACATCACACGGAGATATGGCATCTACTACGAGCATTTCCACAAATCCAACCAACACGTCCCTTCTAATCCACCGGAAATCCTGCAAAATAGTCCAAAACAGTCTAGCTTCACTTTAATCGCTCGGTCTTTGCACTCACCGTGTGTGTGGTTCTGCTGCTGTTGTTGTTGTTTGTCTTTCTTCCTGCCTTGCCAGCTCCAATGTGCCACTTAACTATCCGCGGAGTGAATATCCATCCGTACCGCATACTGTGCACAAACACCATACCAACATTATCATATAAAACCGACGATAATAACGATTTTCTTTTCCTAGAATTATGTGGCAACAAACAAACATGGTCGCCATCGTAGTGTAGTCCTCGTTTTATATCGCGCTTTAAATGAACCCGCCATCGCCCCGGCGGAATATGCCAAGACTACGACGATGTAAACAAAGTCGCGGCGCAAATACCGGTCCGGGTCCTAGTCCTGGTTCTTTTACTCATTTGAATGTGCGCATTCCAATCGCAGAAAAGTAGCACTCGTCGAGCACCACGAATTGGATTCGACTGCAGCGTTTCAGCGGGGAACAGAGGTTGAGTTTATAAAAAGAGCGCCGCCACGATGCAGTATGCAATATGCACACCAACCTTCATCAAAACAAGATCAGACTCCGGAATACAAGTGGTGGTGGTAATGGTGGTGGACGTGGACGTGGACTGTTGTGCATCATGCATTTGAGAGATGTGAAGAGAAAGAAGTATACCGGTTTGGGCAAAGAAGACCGACTCCAACAATCAAATTTACAAATTCCATTCATGGATAGTTTTTTATTGCCTCTTCTGTGCTGCCCAGATGATTCGTTGGATTCCTGGTTTATTTGTAAGTCCCCCACACGACGACGACATCAACAACCATGGACGGTCGTCGTTCGAGTTTAGATGGCATGCTCACCAGCAGGCACACTATTGCGCCAATTTGTGGAGACCAGACGCCGTTTTTGTTGTTGATGTTGTTGCTGTTGCTGTTGTTGTTGTGTATGGTACTGCCAGAGCCACTTTTCAGCGCATAAACAGAACGTAGCGTGCAGACAAAGATGAAGACTACGTCTGAAAGGGGATTGGCAGTATGTATAACCAAAAACCAGTTGCGTGCCATGCCACAATGGCTTTCTCGTAGTCCAGTGCAAAAGTAAATACTTTTCGTTTGCACACATATGATGTCTGAAGAGGTGTACGAGTACGCTTTCAAAGGAAACACACATTCCACACATCGGCGATGGGTTGTTGTTTGTTTATGCTTCGAAATATTGTGTTGTGTTTTTAAAAATGTTGACGCGCGTCAGCTTTCTGGTTGAGTGACCTCATTCTCATTTCATGAGTCCTCCTCCTCCGTCAACTGGTATTTTCATATTTTTTTTTAATAAAAATTGGCGGTGGTTAGGATGTCTTTAATTGACAGTTGTTGGACTCCTGAAAATGTTGCCATGGGATGTGAGTTATTTTTCTTATTTTTTTTAAGACGTTAATCTATCAGTTTTAAGTTTCGGTTTTTGGTGGTCTTTGGGTTAGATGCGGTTTTTGGACAAAACTGTATTGCTTTTGGGTTTTTTTTAATCACCGAAGAAGGTTTTGGAAATTTGAGACTATGTGATGTGGTCGTACATCTTCAGTCGAACCATTAAGGGATTATGTGCCTTATCAAACCTCCGCATCCTGTCGATGTAGGAGGTCATCCTACGATCAACTTCAGGTGATACATAGAACAGAGGAAAAATCCTTATTACTTTGTTAGAGGCAACGGTAAGAAAGCCTGCGAAAAACGTGGGTTCTTCTCACCATTGCAATGAATTGAGGGGCTGGACCGTGTTTACCCTGGTGATCACTTCATCGATTACGTGAGTAGTTATTTTAGGTTGAGTTAAGTTAAGGGGCTTAAATCCTCACACAACACTAGGAATCAAAAGGATCCATCGTTATTCCTTGAGAGCCAATTGAAATAAAACAAAAACTAATTGCTTTCCCTTGAAATACATCCAATTTTCCTGCAGAAACTGAGTAACTCTTACGAGTCTACTTCCTCCTGTATCCTCTTTTTGTTCTAAAAAATATTTTACCTGCACATTCGCCCAGTACGCCATGTGCTCCTCGGTTTACAGATTACCCCAGAATCATCAAGTGAGCTTTATTGACAGTCTGAGTCTTCCAGAATATTTATTTAGTAGACATTGTCATGATAGGATGCCTTCTAAAGTCCTGAGTTGCTCTCCGGTAAATTTGAGAATTTCTGAAGATAACTTTTGATCAAAGAAAGGTCACAATCCCTCAGATACCGTATGGCTCAATTAGATTTGAAGACCTCCGGTTGGGCTCCATTATAATTTTATCTTGACTAGTGCTCGTAATACCCTAACGCTGGAAACAGGATGGTGCACATCCTCAAATCCTTCTAGCTTTCCTCCTCCTCGCGCTGGCTTATCTACTAACTCATTATGCGGCAGTGTCCTGTTACCCAGCAAAGTCACTCTATCTGGAAATTGCGCGACAGATCTTGACTGCCTTTTAACTGATGTTAATGTATTCTGACAATCGATGTGGGTTGCCATATCCCTGCCAGATATCGATCCTACTCTACTAGCTAGAACTTCCGATTAGAAAACACTCATTATGTTTGGAAGTTGAATGGATACTTTCGGGACCGCATAGAAGATGTCAGAACCCATCCCTTCCGGTGTTTGCGATCCACCTGTGTCGATAGCTATTTTGATTGTTGTTCCATCCCTTTGCTATTGGTCCTTTTACGGATACAATGATATATCATACGGAGTGTCCAATGATATATTATTGAAGAAGCCCAATTGGTGAGCTAAATCGTGCTGTACGAGTGCCGGCGCATGAGAGATACGGATCGGCCCAGTTCAGCTAGAGTTAGGCCTCAACCTTTGAGTTGGGAGACTCTGGTTGAGATGGTTGCGATTCGCTTTAACTTGTGCGCGCCACCTAAAGCGAGGTATTCCTCTACTGCGTTGTGTCTCCTCCGGGTAGGAATAGAAGACACTTTGGGTCGGGGCGTTAAGGCGTTAATATTCATTCGGCCTACATGATCCTAGCCATTTCAGGTGACTAAGGTGCAAACATCCGTCTTTGATGCGAGTTGCCCACAATTTCCAATTCATCAAAGGACATCAAAGGTTTCGGAGCAGCGAGCTATCTCCACCGTCATTCTGCACAATCAGGCGTGCATGGTAGGGATCCCAGAAGTATATGTATGTAGGCTGGTTATAGCTCGTCTTTATAGATGTCGTCGTATACAGCCTTAAAATCAATAAAGAAGCGATGTGTGTGGAGTTGAACTTCTTGGGTAGGGTCTAGCGCAGTGTTTATTGTCAGGCCCTAAATTCGATCATTGACAAAGCGTTCCAGACGTTCAAGATCCTGTAGGAAGACCGATGCTTCTATAGTTGACGCAGTTTGGATGTTTCCTTTTTTTTATGAACTGGACAAACGATGTTATTGTTCCATTCGATAGGCATACAAGTACTTTTCTCCTACCAAATCACAGGAACGACTTGCTGGTTGGTCTCTACCATGTCATCTCCTGCTGCCTTAAATAGCTTGGCAGGTAGTCCGCCCAGTACGGGACGGACGACATTGCTACCTCTAATTGATTTTGATTTGGTCGACGGACATGTTGGCTATCTTCGTCCAAGTTGAATGGTTTGTTCTATCTTTGCATATCCTAAACGCCGGCTGAGTCTCTGCAATTAAGTTTCCTTCCTCATCTTTACAGAACGTCTCTTGTTTTTAATGTAAACCACCTGTCATGTAGACCTATGTTGACGGGATGCCCATACATCCGTGGGAGCAAGGATACACCTTGCCATCGCTCTCCGTCAATCCTTTGATATCAATTCGGAACTGTGTTGGAGGCACAAGTTCCACCCTTGGTATGAGTCGAGGCCGACCTAAAACCTCTTATTGTTCTTAGGGTCACAGCACCCAGTACTTATTTGTAACTCTACAATGGGTTAGACCCTTTCCCGCGATTTGGGTTTAAACCACAGCCACCATGACTCCCATGGTGCCGTGATTTAAGTCCTGGTATGGACTACCGGTGGTCCAGCCGCCAACAAGACCTATGACCGGCAACTTGTTACTGGTCAAATCGTAGCAACCTTCAGAGGCGTTATCTGAAGATGTTTACGATAAGACCAGTAATATGCTCTGCCCCCGCTTTTTATTAGACAACGTCATTGATGGGCGAAGCCTTGATAATTGGGCGGGGGCCCTCTCATCCTTATAGCCCTCATTTGCGATTTTCTTAGCTTGACGCGTACTCTTTACCTTTTGAGAAAACTTCAAACGTTGTTCCTGGAGTAACATCCCGCCAGTTGCGGAATGGCCTTTTATTTTCTTCGTAATAGGCAATGTTATTCCTTCTTCCCTTATTCACAGAATACACTAGGTTGTCTCGTTATACGCGAGATATTTTGCTACAGCCAGGGATTTCGAAGGGATGGCCAGATCACATCAGTTGTGGCGTTTCTGACGGATTGATATCGGTACCACTTGTCTTCTGCACTTGATGTAGGTTGCATAGGGCTTGTTGAGGGATAAGCAACGTTTTTGGAAGATCATCGTATTTGCGTTGTTGATATCTGTGGACGTATCGTGGGCTCGAAATGTTCGGACTTCCAGAATATTAGAACTGTTCCTTATGCCGACCGCAATGTATTCAATCTTTTTGGTCACAAAGGATGATGTTATTTGGCACCACCCGATTATCGATTATCCTGAATTTGTTTTTCAGATCAGGCTGAAAAGCAAAAGCAAAAATTTGGCATTGAAATATCCAAGGATGGTTGAACGTCATGTTCAGGGCATTTTTCCTATTTCTGTACGATGGGGTCGTAAAAAAAATCGATGGCAAACTTGTCCTTCTCTTTTCTGGGGGCGGAAGCATTCCGAAAATTAATGCACTGATTTTAATTTGCTACGACAACTATACGTCGGGATTAGTGGACGTCGAAATCAACTTACGAACGCGCAGTCGCTCAATCGTCTCCGTCCATTCGGAAAGTAAGGACACATTTTTCCGTGAATCTCGTCTCTCATGCAAGCCGTAAAGGTCCATTCACAGCTCAGCGAATCGCGAATGAGCTGAATGCGAACAAATCAATTTTAGTGCACTTAAAGACAGGAAAGTGACAATTTTAATATTTCAAATGCGCAGAGCTTAATTTATATGTGCATTAATAAAACATAAACTCAAATGCAATTAGTTCTTGCGAAGACATCAACGATTCGTCTATTTCTCCGCGAATAAGCGATTGCACTTTGCGAACTGTCAAATTTTACTCGCATTCCACAAATGTGGAACACAATCTACATTCGCACAGCTAAACCATTCGCGCGAATATAACCTCAAACATAATATTTTTTTCTGGAAAATACAACGAATAACAATTTGTATTCGCAGGTCGTTGCGACTAAATGAAAAAGTTGCTGTGTGTTCGTATTCGCAGTTCGTTGAGCTGTGAATGGACGTTAATGCGGCGCTCGTTGGAACAAAAGATTGATAAAATTTTGTGTGAAACTCGGTAAATCCGCAGTGGAAAGTTTTCCTAATGACGGCCTTTGGTGATGATTATTTATCGGAACGTCAAGTCTGTCGGTGTCACAAAGTCGGCGATGAAGCCCGCCATCAACGGCTACCACCGACGAAAATATGACGAGTGTGTGAGAATTTTTCAACTCATACAGCGAAAAGTACCGTTCACAGGAGGAACAATTTGGAAATGCGAAAAGTGTAACGGATGACCAAAAATCAGGCCGAGTTGAAACGTGCCAGGGGCTTTGGGACTTGTGTGACAATGTAATCACAGGTGACGTGTCTTGGGTATTTGAATGCGGCCCCGAAACAAAAAGGCAAAATGCCGAGTGGCACACCTTGGCGTCCACTCACCCCAAAAGAAGGCCAGAATAAGCTTACTTGCACCAAGTACATCCCGAAGGAGGGCTACAGTGAGGCCTGCGATGCCTGGAAAGAGGAGCGTATTTTGAAACCATTTAATGCATTGTACCGACCTGATCAATACGTCTTTCTTTAATCGACTCATTGACATCGAACTGTAATCAAGCGCTCGCTCGGGACTCTGAATTTTACGAGTCTTTCTTGCCTAGGTCTGCCTCTGATGACTAATCCACCCCCAAATAGGCTCTATGCCAGCTTCTATTGGTAATCACCATAGTAGATGTCACCGTTTTTTCTGCTTCTTTTGTTGGTCCATCCCATCACACCGCTTTATGGGGATCGATTGCATCCGGTAGTTGTTCGGCAGCATATTGACTGTTAAGGGTGCAAACTTTCCTCGCCCAAAGTCGAAAGTCATTTTCCGTTTTTATTTTGCTAGAGTCTTCAATTGTAAGGCGCTATTCACATACGAGGCTGTTTGTGGCTGCATAACATATGATGCTTCATGGAATCTGGCAGTTACCCAACGGCATAATTTGTAATCTGAAGAGGGTAGAGCCAGTAGTTAACTATAGAGGCTATCGTTGATCCGCTGGAAATCCTCTGCCATAATTTATTCTTCCACATGCTACTGGCTACTTACCGACAAAATTCTCACATGAAAGTTGTCAAATGAGAATCTGCCTCTGACGTCGTAGTAAGAACACCTCCTCCGTCTTAAAAACACCTGCGAACGTCCATATTGTGGTTTATCTGGATCACGCTTATGCGCATAGGTTTACCCAGCGGTGCCTGCGCACGTCTGAGGGTTCAAGCTGATAGTGCGACTACCCTTGGCTTGTGAACATTTAGCTGCACCTAGTTCGCCGTGAAATAGCTTTTTGTCGTAAGTCGAGGCTTTAATGGTGTCTTACTGAAATTATGGCGATAAAAAGCCGTAACTACACGCCTTCCACGATATAAAGTTCTTAAATGTTACTGCTGGTGTTAGCATAAACACTTCCAGCTAATTTCCCAGAGTAGGGTAAGACGACGTTACACTGAATCGAAAGCAGAGACTCCGTCTCATGCTCGAGGCTCACTTCCCAGGTAACCTAATCAGTTACCTTCACAACTAGCATATATTAACGAAGATGCTAGTGAGCTAAATATCGCGAGCACCCCGTAGCTGGTATATCTCATCGGTTGTGGTGACGGATAAGGTAATTGCTTCCTTTGTTGGCTTCAAGTCGCTTGACACCCAGAATCTTCACTGCTAGCCTGGTAGTGGTATACATACCGAAACCCTGACGAATAGTGAGAATACCCTTCATACCGAAAATCGGAATTAAGTACTTCTTGCTCGCCAAGATCTCCAGACCTACAAGTCTGACTTCGTTCATGTTGGAGAGAATGTCCTAGGTCCATGTGTGCAAAACTGCTTTGCGAATGCATCATCTGTAGGCAGAATTGAACGCGCACTCGACAAGAAAGAATACACGCTGTGCATTTTCATCGACATTAAGGGCGCTTTCCAGAACCCAACTTTTAACGACATACTATGTAACTCGACCAGACAACTCGTCCTAGACGGTTAACTGGTTTTGTGGATAAAACGAATGCCTGTGAATAGGGGCCTGATTGTAGATGCTAACTGTGGCCGATATATGATGGCAGGGGTAAATAGAGGTCGCCGAAAGACGGCGTTCTGTCTCCACTGCTATGGTGCACATTGGTCGATTCAGTGCTCAATAGTTCTGACGTTTATGCACAAGCATATGTAGATGATGTAGCTGTGCTGTCTATTGGACCGTATTTAGCGACTGTCTGCTCTAAAGCGCAAGCGGTCCTAGACGTGATCGACGATTGGTGCACCAGAAATGGGCTTTCAGTCAATTCTCTCAAAACTTAGTTTGTTTTCTTTACGAGAAGGAGGAAACTATCTGGTCGGACTCAGTCGGACGAGTGATTAAGGCATTACCATCCAATTCTCCAAAGAAGCTAAGTATTTGGGTGTCATTCTGGATAACAGACTAATAACAGATAACAAACATGTTACGTCGAAAGCCTCTAAGGCGCTGTCGGCAAAACACGGGGTCTGTCAACGAGAAGGGTCCTTTTGACTTAGACGGCTATGATAACTCCACTCAAAACCATTACGTCGGAAGTCTGGTGGAATAAGCACTCACGAAAATACGTTATTGGTGCTTTTACCAGACTCCAAAGAACGGTCTGTCTCGGCTGCATGGGACTTGCCCTTGGATGCTTGGCTCTGCTCTGAACGAAACTTATGAATCAGCCATCTCTTGATATTCATATCATGTGTTGCACTCTCAGGGACATCTTCCGTTTAAAGAGAAGTTTTGATGACCTTGTGCGCTGGCTGCCTTTTGACTCTGGTCTTATGGACACACGAAACTCTTGCAGAAAAAATACGAAATCGACTTTCCCTATGATCAAGACTGGTTTCGGCCAGAATCTGAGCCAGGAAAGGCATGTAGTCGCTTCCTCACGGACGGTTCCAATACCGATGGTGTCTTTTGGGAGAACGGTAATGTTGATTTCACTCAAACTTGCTTCTGTCTTCCAGACGGAGATATACGTAATCCTGACGGCAACGAACGATATTGTGATGAATCTGTGGAAGGGCGAAGCATTTGTATCTGTAGCAACATCCAAGCTGTGCTTAGAAACTTGCTGAACCTTGTTACGACTTCTAAGCTAGTTCGAGAATGCAAAACTTTACTGAACGCAGTCGGAAGGATAAATTCATCGAGTCTTGTCTGGGTTCCAGGTCACAGTGGGATCACGGGAAATGAAATCCACGTTGAAATTGCTAGGCGAGGCTCAGAGATGGGGTTTTCATGACCTGAATATACGTTAGATCTGCCTGCGTCCTCGGTTACGGCTTCCATTGACAGTTCGGTTTCATATGAGCACAACTGCAGATGGCATGACTCTCCAGGTTACCGGCAAGACCAAACGAATGCTTCCCGACGTCTCTAAGAGGTCAGCGGGGTTTCTCCTGTCGTAAGAAAGACTGCAGGCTGCTTACAGGCGTCGTGATGGGGCACTACACTTTTGCTAATCACTTAAATGACTTGGACATAAATGATGCAACGCTTGCTGTGAAAGTGATGACGACACCGCGGAGCGCTACCTCTGTGAATGTCCGACTTACGCTTGCATCAAGCTGCAGGTACTCAGCGTTGATTTGGTGGGTGGGTGGGCACTATAGGTACTTTATCACTGAAACGCTTACTTGTCTTTCTCCGGCAGACTAAGAAATTCCAGCGGGCGAAGGGTCATCAGAAGAATAGAAAATTTATTTTGCTGGCCCCAAACTGTCCATCTGTTACTGCATGAACTTGAAAGCATCTGGCGTTCTATGACTTTTTGTAAGTCGGGCTCGTATACGGTGGCTAAAGATTACCTAAAAATGTTCTTATCCGATGATGCGTTTTATTGCATTTCGTAAAGGTGCGGCGGGCTACATAGTCTCTGGTTTTTAACGTAAGCCACCTGTCGTGTAGACTTATGTTTACCATACATCCATGGGAGCAAGCATACGCCTTGCCATCGCTTACCTACATTAATAGTATAATACGAAAGCAGAACTTGTGTTGGAGGCACCCAACACCACCACCCTTGGTACGGGTCGAGGCCGATCTAAAACCTCTTGTTGCTCTTAGGGTCACAGCACCCAGCACTTATTTGCTACTCTACAATGGGTCAAACCAACAGGAAGACCGTACCTGCGATTTAGGTTTAAACTACAACCACCATGACGCTCCCACAGGGGGCCTACCTCAACAAGTCAGGCCCGGACCGAAATCCGGGGGGCTCCTGACTCCCATGGTACCGTGATTTAAGTGCTGGTAGAGACTACCGGTAGTCTTGCCACGAACAACACCTATGACCGGCAGCTTGTAACTGGTCAAATCGTAGCAACCTTCGGTGGCAGGTAGCTCAATATGCCTCTTGTTATTTTCGCAAACTGCGAAGAAGTTCCCAATTAACGCTGTAACATGTCGTCAACTAGAGCTGCAAGATGCATCAAGATGTTCGCCTGCAGAGTCTTTTCCTTCTAATCGTTCTTCTTCTTCGGTCGTTAGGATTGCGTCGGCTGGTCAAAAAAATTTCCAAACCTTCGACTGCTTAGCGCTGTATACCACAAGTGTCAAATCCGCATCCAAGAAGACGCTGTGCGCAGTGTCTGACGTTAGCAATCTTCGTAACCGGTGTAGTTTAACATTGCATGACCTGGATGGGGATCTTTTTGGTTTCCCGATCTATTCTCCTTTCAAATTTGACGTTGTTAAAAGTTTCATCACTCAAAGCGACCACATAACGACCCAGTGCAATCTAAAGTATCATCAATATGCCATAAACTCAATTGGCGCCACTTATTCCTTTCTACAAAGCCAATTTCGAGCTCTTCTCGTCTCCAGTCTGCCCATCAATCTTTCTGGGTAGACTGTATCTTTTTTGTTCAATGTATCAATTGCTACATCCTTTTCCGCATGCTGATTTATAAAAATCTTTTTTTAATTCAAAGCTATTGGAGGAAAGAGGCCGCATATATCTTCCATTACAAATGGCAATTGTAAATTACTAATGAAAGCAATAAAATCAGAATCACTGCACGATTTAGCACATAAAATCCGCTTTTGCAACCCAATTCAACAGTTCTAGAGCCCATGCACAATGGCAACTGTTGCCAAATATGCTCAGACAGCCAAGCAAACAAGTGTACAAAAATGCATTCCACACACATCCGATGGCTCCATTCCAGTGTTAGAGGAGTCACCGTCACAGTCACAATCATAGCTATGGCAACAGCTACTCGTATAACCATGATTCGTAGACAGAGGTTGCCCTGGTAAATGTAATAACTTGGTCCTTCCCTTGTCGCCGTCGTCATTATCGTCATCAACATCATTATCATCGTTGTCAGGAGTAAAACCACGACAGTCATTATGAAGCAACCCTGCTTGCATCTGCATTCAGTTAAGGCCATTGCCATGCTCCAGCGAAGGGTAAACATAGATTTTTTCGATAAAAATCGATATCTCCCTCGGCGGAGGCGACTACAGGGCACTTCCCAATGAGTTGAGAGTTGAGTTGAGTTGAATGGAAGTGAAGCTGGAGCCAGGATGGCAGAGAGAGATAGACAAGTACTCCCAATGCAACCATAACACTTTGAGGCTCCATCACCATCACCATCACCATCAGCACTCAGACCAGATCCACTCATTAAGAAACCGGAAAATTCTCCTCGACGCCGTTCTCATCTTCATGGTGTGGTAGTGCTGTGGTGGTATAGAACTTCTGCTGTCTGGCTGTTCGTATGCGATAGCTGGGCAAATCTTCCTTCTAGTACTCACAGGGAATGCAATGAGATTGGGGTCGGGTTGGTTTTCTTTGGGAGTAGCGCATAATCCTTGCAAACGTTGTCGTCGCCCGTTAGCCACCCCCTGTGTGGCATCAGACATTATGTTTGCTCGTACTTCCCCTTGGCCAGGACAGGAGACTCACATAGTTGGTGGTATTTACGGATCTTTTATTTTTTTTTTTTTGGTTCTCTTTTTGTGAGAACACTCTCCAACGTATGTACCAGGTTCAGGCATCGATCTAAGTGAGATGGCGAGGCGGGTATACCCGTTGTCGGCGTGTGTGCCAAGTGGTAGCATTGGGATAAATACAATTGCAAAACGAACCGCATTCCATGGAGACCATAAAACTGTCTGCCTGATACAAAGTTCACAAGGAATGAAGTTTTGCAACTTTTCCAAAAAGAAAGGAGAAGACTTTGAGAAGAAGAAGAAGAAGAATAAGAAGACTGTCGGATGCGATGCGCCACTGTTGGTTAGGTAGGGGGCTGAAGACAAGGCAACAACAACCAGTCGGCCAATAAGTCGACGAACGGCTAAGAGAGCTCAGAGAGAGTGCTGTCGTCGTCGTTGTCGTCGTCGTCGGTGTCGGTGTAGTTTCTTGTTGTTATTGTTGGAGCTGTGGCATTGCCAAGTGCTGGAATGTCTGCTGTTTCTTCCACTTTGTCGCGTACGAGATACGGACGTAAGTAGAATGTGAGCGGTTTTTCTGAGGGCGCATTCGGATGTCTGTCCGTTGTTGTTTTTCCCTTGGCATAAGTTGAAAACCTAAAGGCAGAGGAATTACTATCTTAGAATTGTCAACTACTAAAATGAAGAATTTTACTCATACATCTGGTGGCAACCACACGCGGTTGTTTGTATTTGGGGTAGGGCAAACAAACCTTGAGGCTTAAAAAGTCCACATGACGGTTTCTTAAAGCTGCAAGTGCTGAGATAGAGAATTACTTTAACAGAGGGGGCATTTCTTCGAAAGGTATAGCCTTTGGGTTTATATTTGGTTTGACTTGATTTGTAATGTAGAAACCAAAACTGATAGTTTTATCTTTGGTCTCTTGACCAATCGATGCCGATTTCCTTGGAATACGAGTATGTCATACATCCAAGTAGCCTGATAGGCTTATTACGATTGAATGGCCCTCCCTCCCCTGACAAGTGTGGTCTTTAACGAACAAGGTCAAAGGTTTCTCATGTTTTTCACCATGTTCCTGTCCACGGACCCCTGCAACAGACGGCTATATATTCTAAAAAGAATCGAAGCGTATTGGTTTCCTGCACCGTGAATATTTGGCTAGTCGTGGTTTTTCGTGTCATGCAGACGGAGTGATTAGATACTTTCAGCGTTCGTAGATTACAACATCAGAGGAGGCGGCATTTTAGGACAATTGCGGAATTAAAAGCGTCTCCGTCTCTCATCTGTCACTCCTTTAACAATTCTAACAACTATAGCCAGTTCCGACAGATACTTACTTATGTCTTTTATCACCGTCGATTCGATTCCTGGCGATGCGTCCAAAATCCATCCAGCTCTCTTATAGGTGCCGAGACTCGTTTTCGACCATTCTGTTTCAAATCATACAAGGACCTTCTGGTACTCGTCCTTGCTGTTGATTCTATAGATTTTTCCTTACTTAGACTGTTGCCAAATCAACTGTAACTTGCCTTTGTAAATACTTATCTATACTTCATTGGCGCGTTCTTTTATAAAGATGCCATTTGGCCAGCATCGATTGCTGAGAAGATTAGAAATCATTTCAATGACAAAGTGCTTAGTCTCACCAGCGCGTAGAACCTACACCTTGATGCGAGTGTAAGCCGGAAAGTCACAAATCAAGCGCTTCGCTGTGTCGTGGCAACTCTAATAGCAGCAACCGTCGTAAGATGTAATGCTACTTATCCCTAACGCACTTAGGTTATCAGCAAAAGCGTTGTATCCGTAAAAACGCAAGAGCGCTGTCTACTCTTATCTAGGGATGGACAGTAGAAAAACCGCTCTAAATTATGTATATACGTCCGGAAGCTTTCGTTTGGTCTACCTGCAACCTAGAGAGCCACCTACGTTTGATAGACCAAACCGAAGAAACATACATCCCCAACAGGGGATGAGCCTTCCCTAGCAAGTTTATCGACGATCTCCATCCCTCGATCGAATTCAACGAATTCAGCCTTCCAACTCCGTTCAAAGAAGCCTTGCATTTGCGAATTAGATTAAAGATGATGAGGTAGTCCAGATAGACTTTAAGCGCGTTTTGGATGTCGATGTACGCGCAGATATTTCTCCCCCTTCACCCGCTTTTTACAATATGCTTCATTGCCATTAGGGTTGCGAATGTCACAGGTCTATTTCACGAGAGGTGAAGTCATAAACGATCATCCCATGCACATCATGCTACAGCGGTTCTGGAGCTATCGCGGAAGATGAAGCAACATTCTTTACCAGCCTTATGAGTCGAGACCGACCTAAATCCTCTAGCCGATCTTAAGATCACAAAATCCAGTACTTACTGCAACTCTGAATCGAGTCATAACTACGAGTAACTGGAAGAACCTTTCTGCGTTTTAGATTTAAACCACAGCCATCGTCACGCTCCTACTATGGAGCCTACCTCTTCCGGGGGCCCTGACTGCCATGGGACCATGTCTTACCACCCAACAGGACCTTATGATCGGCCGTTTATAATTAGTCAAATCGAAGCAATCTTCAGTGACGTTAAAATCTGAAAACCATTACGATAAGACCAGTGATTGCTCTACGCCCCAAAACCATAATTGGACCATCGATGAGAATCGATGGATGTTGGCTAATTATGTCTGCCCACAAATGTGTGAAAAAGGTCTGGACACTGCAAATCAAACAATGCAGTTTCTGCAACGAAAATTCCCTGGACGTGTGCTGTCAAAAAATAGCGACATTGACTCACCACCCAGATCTCCAGATTTGATCCCTCCTGATTTCTTTTTGTGGGGTTATTTGAAAAGCAAAGTGTACGCCAGCAAGCCTCAGACCGTTGACGAGCACAAGGCAAACATTCGATGCTCGGAAAAGTGATGGAAAACGTAGCAAAAGGGCACATTTTACTTTGGTCAATAAAGGCGGCCACCGGTTATAATAAATTAGACAGGGCATTCCATAAGCGACTTGTAGGCTTAGGAACAAATCACGATATTTTAGAGTAGGTCCGAAAGTGGGCTTGAGGGTATACTGATGAGCATTCGTAGCGAGACGGGTGTTACGGTTAAAAGTTTGAAGGGGCGGAATGCTACTGGCAATGAATTTAAAACGGCTACGGTTTGTTGCTCCAGATGTTTCCTTTTGCCCGAACAGTTCTCTGTTTAAAATCCATATTGGCTACTGCATACATATTTTTGAAAAACGGAGTATTGTAAGTCCTTAAGAGCCTTAGAAGCGAAAAAGACTATAGAATGAGCAGGTTTTTAACTCTGTTAATTCCAAATTAATTTAGGTATTCAATTATACTATACACTGGTTTATATTATTGTTTTTATTAAAGAAAAAAAATATTTTTAAAAAAAATCTTTCTATCTAATTTTAAAACAAGTTTTTAGTCATAAGACCTACCTTAACCTTTAGATGGTTAAGGAGGACCTTTTCAGATACCTACATTATTTTATTTCATTTATTATCACTATCATAAACAAAAATTTATTTTAATTCTGTGAAGATAGCTCGGATTTTTATTTATAATAATTCTATACCAAATTCTCCATTTACGATTTAAATATATATTTTATATAAAAAAAAAAAAAAAAAAACAAACAAACAGTCATAGGTTTGCTGTGAAGATTAAATTAAAATCCAATAAACATTTGCAGAGAAGGTATTTTAATTTTCTTATTCAAATTTTAAAATTTTACAAGTATCTGTAGTTTTTTTTTGTTTAATTTTAATTTTAAACTTTCTAAAATTCGTGTTAACTTCACAGAAGATTTTTTTTTTTAATTTTTAATTACTCTTTTTTTTTTTGTTGTTGTTCTTTTTAAATTATAATAACGATCAATTTCACAGTATACATAACAATACAGTATACAAACTGAGGAACAAACGGTAGAAAATCAAAAAGACAAAAATTAAAATAAACAATAAAAATTGCGCCAGAAATCAGCAATTGAGTGAGTACACCACACTTGCTTAGTTTTTTTTCATCGCGTACACAAAAATTTAAAAAAAAAATAAAAATAAAGAAAATACCTTATAGGAAATTAAGAAAATTACATTTGTTAAATTTTTTTTTGTTTTTTTTTTGTTAATTCTAAATCTACATCTACTCGTACATGTTTAAATGGGTGGTACAAAAAAAAAAACAAATTAACAAAAAGGACATGTCGAGAGTAAAAATCAAGACAACTGCGCTGCCATATTCTTTGAAGAATTTATGTTAAAATATTTGTTTACTGTTTTACAATATTTTATACACAATTTTCAATCTTTTTTTTTTTTTTTTTTTTTGTTTGTTAAATATTTATACATAAACATTTAATTTTTTTTTATTAATTTCTCCCGATGTTCTGTTTTTGACTATGTATAACATGGATTCTATAAATAAATATACAAAAAAAAATTGTTAAAGGTACGAAATAAAATACAAAATGTAATCGATTCAATAATTGGGATATGAAAAGTGTAAACCTTCTTTGCATTTGTTATTGAATTAGAATAGTTGTAGCAACTTACAAAACAAGGATCACCTAGTCTTGGTCTTCTTCTTTGTTTTTTTTTTTTTTTTTTTTTTTTGGTAAAATGTATAAAATACAAATATTTTCTAAATTTAAGAAAATAATTATTTCTGCTACTGGAAAATTGTATCTTTCCTACTATAAGGACTTCAAATTCAATATTGCCAAAGTTATATTGACATTGTTCTTTTCATTATAAACAATTTTTCAATACGAGTTTCACCTTGCTTTATCAAGAAAACACATATTTTTGACGTTGGCAAAAACCTTCTTTTTCAAATGGCCCAAAAGAAAAATGCGGCACGGTGTCAAGTCGCATGATCCCTGCAGTAAACTTTGAAACTTGCCCAGGGAACCTTTTTCGCAAAAGAACATAGTTTCGCCACTTCTGTGGCACGTAACATCGTCTTGAAAATAATCATCGCCCACATCCCACCTTCAAATTCATTGATTATGGTTCGATAGAGCAATCCATTCAGTACAAAAGCCAGTTAATTTTCAAAGTAATGAGGCCGAATGATCTTTCTATGCAAGGACCACAGCAAACGATAATACTTATGGAAAGCGGGTCATGTCGGCAATTATTCTTCAATTTCCTAAGCTTCAAATACGGTATTTCATTTAAAATGTTGATCAATTTCATGCATTTCCAACGCCCAGTTGCAAAATTACGTCGCCGCTGATAGTCGGCAGGCTTAAATTCTTGAATCAGTTTAACCTTAAAGGCTTTATGCTTTTATGATCCTAATCTTTATGCAAAATTCCATGCGATTCGGTTCGGAATATGTCGTGGGTGGCCGTGGCTCAAGTGGTAGTGGACTGGCTTCCAAATCGGAAACTTCGGTGTTCGAATCCCAGCCTCGCCCGAAAGACATATCATCCATTTTTTCAGTTAACGAAAATCAAGTAAGACGAGTAGTTGGCTAGAAATCAACATCAGGCTAATTTCCACTAAGAATTTAGTCTCCCCATGAAATGTCGGATGCCACCCATGGAGCGAAATAACCACGGAGCCCAAACATCTTTCTTTCTCTCTCTATTCCATTTTCCAAAAAAAATTAACACATGCTGAGGCATTATAAGTGTATTCATACCCACTTGAGTGTTAAGTTCTTTTTTTTTTTTTTTTTTTTAAAAAACAGAATTTTCTTTCTTTCGGGCTACAGAAGCAATATTCTCAGTAGTCCTTGCACGATTTCAGTTCTTAACATCACTAAATTGTCCCAATAACTGAAATTTCTAAACCCATTGAACAATTGCCGGCCGGGAAAGTACTTCACGTCGACCGAGAAAATTTTAAACTGTTTCAGCGAAATTTTCAACATTTTTATAGTGAATTTTAACGATATCAATGCGTTGTTGAAGGGCGTATCGTTCCAGTTTTATTGACGGCATAGTTATTACAACCGATAGCGGACTATTCAAAATAAAGCCTTGTATTGGAAAACCCTGTATATTTATGCCGGTCCATGGTTAATTTTTTTTGCTTTAGATCACATTTTTTAATTACAAGTTTCGCTTATTACCTTAGCTAGCTTAGCTCTAGTCAATCTTGATTGGTAATATTTCAAGATGTCTCTTTTTCACGTTTCAAGTCTGATATCCATAACATATATCCTGGTGTCCCACAGGGGTCGATTCTGTCTCCGACACTTTTTTAATTTTCATTAATAAACCTTTTGTTTGCTTCTTCTAATCTATTACTTTCCTGACAGCATGCTGCGAAATGTTTAGGTTTGCTCAAGCGATGTAATAACTACAAAAGTTCCGGGAATTTATTCAGAAAATTTAAAATACAAGTTTATTCATCTAAATCTATATTGTCCCCTTCAGTGTAATCACCATCGACTGCAACACACTTATGCCAGCGCTTGATCCAATCCTCGAAACATTTTTTTATATTCGGTTTTCGGTATGTTCATCAGTGCTTCCTGCGATTTTTCCATTACTTCCTCTCGGCTGCTGAAACGCGTTCCCCGCAGTGGTTTTTTAACTCGATTGAACAGAAAGAAGTCACAGGGAGCCAAATCAGGTGAATTCGGTGGCTGTTGGATGGTATTTGTTGCATTTTTCGTCAAAAAATTACGAATAATGATGGCACTGTGCGACGGTGTGTTATCCTGGTGCAAAATCCACGAGTTTTCTGCCCACAATTCTGGTCTCTTTCGTCTCATAACGCCAAAATAATACTCGCTGTTTATTGTCTGACCTTCTGGCAAAAATTCATGATGCACTACACCGTTTAATCCATAAAAACCGTGAACATTGCCTTATTTTTTGACTGAAAACGACGTGGTTTTTTTGGTCTCGGCTCATTTGGTGAATGCCATTCACTTGCCTGATGTCTGGATTGCGTCTCGTACTCATAAACCCACGGACGGATCCATAGGCAATGTTCAAGTCCTCCGCTATCTCTCTGATGGTTAATTTGCGGTTATTGACCAACATTTCTTTTACTTCATCAATGTTTTCGTCGGTTTTCGATGTCGATGGTCTGCCACTGCGTTCATCATCTTCGATTGATTCACGACCGCTTTCAAACCGCTCGCGCCACTGGTAAACGACCGTTTTCTTTAGAAAATCGTTGCCGAAACACTTTTCCAACATTTCCAACGTTCGCGCACCGTTAACAGAACTCAAATCGGAACAATGGGAGCTCCACACGGTGGTGTGGTGCGGGAACTTTTTGATCAAGGTGGTATATTACTTTAAACCGTATGATGTAGCCTTAATGTATAGGCCCATTCACCCATTTCTAACTCCTAAACCTTTTCCCACTTGCTTGAACCCATGGATGTCCAATATTTCGCAGTCAAGTGATATCTGACACTCCAAACACCGACGCAATGCCTCTTCCCTCGCCTTGTTCTATGGCTATTTCAACCGCCAATGCAGTACATAGTACTTCGGCGCTTCAAACTTTTTACCCTAATACCCATCATGAGTTTGCTCTAAGTGCACTTGGAAATGTCCTGATTCTTTCCTAAGTCGTACAACTCACTTATGGAATATCATGCGAAGTTTTTTTTATTTCCTAGTCATTATAACCTGCAAACATTCAAAACCAACGAGCATCGGTACGATAACCCCTGTCAATTTTAGGGCATAATGCTTTCGTTTGCGAACAGCTATGAGCACTGTCTCATATGCTTGTTGAAATATTTTGCGTACGCTCTGTGTTTTGTAAATATTTGATATCATTTCTGTTGCCCCGTTTTTGGCACGCTGATCGTTATGGTCTTAAGATCTGATCGACAAGGGTCCCACTATTTTCGAAGTAATTTTCTTGGATGGTAGTGACTTTAATGGCTGTTTGATTGCAGATAGTGATAAATAATGCCTGGTTTTATAATAGGTGTCCCAACAAGAGCGGATATGCCGAAATTGTAACTTGATCGCAATATACAATACACATGTGCCAACTCTGTATGGGCCAATACATTTGATAAATGGCTTTTTTGGTGCTGCTGGCACATTAGAGTTGTTTTGGCAAAATTTTCTATCTCAATTTGGGCTTATGTGTGTCGGGGTTTTAGTGATACAGTTTTATCTCCTCCTTCAAGACAATCTTAGAGAAGGAAATCCAAAGTTAACACCCTCGTTGTGCAGTCTATGCGGCCAGTTCTGGTCTTTCAAAAGAAAGATCAGGGGATGTTTCGTGCAATAATGTCATTGTTTCACGTGATGTGTTGCAAGTCGATTGTTCCTGTTGGGAGCACATGTCTTCCAGATCCATACAGTGCATTTGAGGAATCAAAAACTAAGTTATGATTCTTTTATCTTCGAAGAAAATTGGTCAAATGATGAAAGCGCAAAATGCATATCAAACAGTGGGTTCTCATGGAATACGCAGGTTATCGCCATTTTTTGGTGTAAATCTGCTGGCTTCCACCTGGTTTAATTAACTTTTCTTTCATTTCTGACTTGCAGCGTGGACTCATTTGTCGTTCATAGTAACAAATCCGTGGACGAAACCAATGGAATCTTTTTAGAATCTTTCCAAACATTGTTGAGAAACTTTTTGGCGTACATCAGCAATCCCATCCACTTTCAATTACTGATTGTCCAATACCATATGCTGCACCTCGTTGATGGTTTCAGCAGTGGTAGCAGTGTTTGGCCTTCGGGCGGATCATTCTCAACAGAGGAGCGACCGCCCATTTCTACACACACAGAGTCCTTGTAGACCTTCGCCAATTTTGGATAAATTTCAGTTGGTGATAAACCATTTAAATGAAAGAATATTGGAACGAAACGATGTTCAAGTTTCAATTTCCGTTTCAATCGGCCTCCTTGGCAGCAGCGCCATCTCTGTGCTAAACGGAGAACTTTTCAAATTGCCCTCATATGCCTGTTCCTATAGCATTTCCGTCTTTGACTCATCGGTGTGGAAGGACAAGTTTCTGGGATACAAATAATATTAACCTACTATCTACGCCGTGGATCCTAGTTATAAATTCAGAATTCATGTCCTATCGCTGGTGTGATGTGCGGTTTCAGCTTTTGTAGCGTACAGAGTAGAATGCCATCTGTTGTATTGTAGATCTTGAAGCTACCAATCGCCCTCATAGTTTCATTTGTGCTTACTGAATTCTTCATAACGTATATAATGGTTGATTAGAGCGATGTGTTCCATTTCATGTCTTTTCCCAGTGTCACTTCCTTGTAGAGGAAAAATGCAAACTACTACGCATTAAACTTTACCTAGAATCTGTTGATTCTCGGTTAGGCAACGATCTTCTCCATGTCAGCTTTCTTTGGTGTGATTTTTTCAAAATAAGTTTTAGTGCTGAAGAGCTTACATTTTTCCCAGCTATCAACTTGAGTAATTACTTTTCATTTCCCCGTCAGCTTATGTTACTGTCCTTTTGCAACCTTGTGGTCATAGGGCCTCTATTATAACTAATTGCTACCGTGTGCGATTTCAGCCAATTTTCTTCAATTTACGTCCACTTTTCCCTAATTTTCGTGACACCTCTTCGACTTCAACTCGCCTTTCTCGTCCTGCGTAAGCGGATTTCATTGCAATGGCTGAGAACCAATTTAGAAATCCCTTGTTCGTTCGAAGGGTATGTTTCATCGCTCTTCGGATTACATAGCCTTAAGTTCCTGAGCTTCGCCTTGTTCATTTTTCAAATGCTTGACACATATAGTAGCACGAATCAAACGTATGATCGCCGTCTATCAGATTAAGCATGCTTGATAGCGACCTCGGTTTACTTGATTGACTTCATATATTTTATTCAGTCCCCTCCAGCCTTTCGATGATACAATAACTTTAAGTCATTGGAATTACGTCACCTTTTCTACAAGTCGTCCTGAAAAGCAGAACCTAATTTAGTGATTTTTATCTTACCAATGTTTGTCTTTAAATTGTTTATCTTTCCCTCCGTCAGCTGTCACGTTGTCAACATTTGATCCGCGATATATGATCGTCACATGGGGAACCACGAAACAAACTTACGTTGGAATTAGTTTTGTATTGATTCGAGAATGGTGTTTGTTTTGTTACGCCAAAAGACTTCCTTTCTTAGGAATTGTGACGATTTTTTCCTTGTACCATTCATTCACATTCAATCAATGAAACGCCTGGAACGCGTTGGTATTCAAAAAGACCTTGGGTTTTTTTTATTTGACTTGCAGGTGCGTTTATTTAATATACGTAATGAACATTAATCAATGATGTATTGGCCGTTTGATCCATGAGCTTCTGCCACCTCTCGGGCAACTTCATAATACCTATCTTTCTCTGCAAGAAACTTGTTAGGAAGCTGTTTGATGAAGTCTTCAGAGTTAACGTTTTACCATTCAAAGAGTTTTGCAAGGAGCGAAATAAGTGGAAGTCTGACGGCGCAACATTTGGGCTCTCCCAACCAAGCTGCAACAATTTTTGCCGAGTGACTAAACTTGTGTGTGATCTTGCATTTTCGTGGTAAAACATCAAATTGATCAGCTCAGGTCTTTCTATTCGATCGCATCACTTAATTTCTGTGGCTGTATACAGAAGATATATTGTAGAAATTAATCGTTTTGTACTTTGGAAGCAGCTCACAGTAGACAGGTCCCTTCCAATCCCACCAAATTCACAGTATCGCTTTCTTTTGATAGATGTCCGCATACTCCAACTTTTTTTTCGGCTGACATTGTTGTAGACAATTCATTCTTCATTGCCCATGATCATACACTCTTCGCGGTTGGTGAGTTAATCTCAGGCATTTATGCGCTTCGTCAGATGAATTTCTTTCAACTCATGCGGTACCCCAATATCGAG
This sequence comes from Volucella zonaria, assembly GCA_963966105.1. Classification (NCBI taxonomy): domain Eukaryota; kingdom Metazoa; phylum Arthropoda; class Insecta; order Diptera; family Syrphidae; genus Volucella; species Volucella zonaria. The sequence continues at coordinate 28,176,693 of OZ014530.1, read as the reverse complement.
TTTCTTTGCGAAGCCACACGATTTCAAATGATCATGAAGGCTTCTAATGGACACTTTTAGAGCGGTAGCAAGCTCTCGAATCTTTGAATGCTTATTTGCTTGCACAAATGCTTTGATTTTATCTTCATCAATCTCTGAAGACCCACCAGAGCGATGAGCGCCTTCAACTGGAAAATCACCATCAAGAAATCGGCACTTCCGGGGTTTTTCGATGGCATTTCTGCCGTAAACTTTACGCAACTTTTCCTTTGCCTCAGTTGCTTTTTTCCTTTTTTTTTAAGTAATAAAGCAAAATATGGCGAATACGTTCGAACCACGATTGCAAGCACACCAACTCCTTTTTTGTTTTTAGGTTAAGTGTCAACAATAAAGCATTTGACATATGTCACGCTCAGATACAAATAAACGCAGGCAAAGCCATCAATTGCATAAAGAAAACCCAATGACTTTTTAAACAACCCAATAGTTACGCTTATTACATTGGAGCCTAGCCATATCCCTCACTTTGTTTCTTTATTATGATATGGGCTTGTTACTTATTGCGGTTGTTGCTGAAAGTTGAACTCTTAGATGGTTTCGTGCCTTGATCAGTCTTCAGGGATCTCTGAAGCTACCTTTTCTGTTGTTCTTCCCCTCTTCTAGATGAAAATATTTTTCTCAGAACGATACGATAAAAAATTTAAATAAAACAACAACGGTGTGAGATATAAAATTTATTTTGGCTTTCTTTTGAAGCTATGTTAATGCCATGTGTGGAATAGCACACCATTTAAATGGCCACTTCGGCTTCGGTGCTTCAAGAGGTCGGTCCAATTTTTGATGACTCGGTGCAATATGTGCGGCGTTGTTCCGGCAATAGCGTGTCGAATGTGGGCCTCGAGCTCACCCAAATAGCGTAGACTAAGCACTTGACGTAGCCCCAGAGAAAATAATCGAGTGGTGTCAAATCGCATGATCGCGGCGGCCAATTGATGAACGCTCGCCGTGAGATGACCCAGTGTCGCCAAATTTCTCCTTGACAACTTCGAACGTTGCGTCGCTTGTATGACATGTAGCGCTGTCTTGTTGGAACCACAGCTCGGATATATAGATGTTGTCGAGCTCTGGTACCACAGCAAGTCGGTTAACATCGCTCTATACCTGCGACCATTGACGGTAACGGTGTCATGCCGCCACGCAATAAACCGCACCAAAAAGTCAATCTTTGTGGATGCATTCATGCTTGGCCCAACATTTGTGGATTGTTTTCGCTCCAATAATGGCAATTTTGCTTGTTAACGTAGCCATTGAGCCAAAAATGGGCCTCGTCCGAGAACATAATTTTTTGGCCAAAATCCGGATCTCCGACCAACATTTCCAGCGCTTAATTATCAAACTGATGGCGTTGTCTATAGTGGTTTCGATTGTTGCGTCAGCACAATCATATACGGATGTAGGCAATGCCCAATGTTTTCTTCATTTCGCTCCAATCTCTGTCTGGTTGGTGGCTTAAGATCCAAGAGAGTGTACTCATGGTCAAACTTTCCCACGGTGCAACGAATTGCCTGCACACTGAAGCCATTATGACGACCGACGTCACGACGAAATTCACGTTGCTTATTTACAATACAACTGAACCGAAATTCCGATAAAATTTTTTAATAATCTTCAAACGTTCTGCAAGCGTTAAACGATGCATGATGAAATGGCAAGCCTTGCTGAATATTTTAACAGCTAGATGACAGATGCTGAAACATAACAATTGGAAAAGTATCTTGTTATCTGGTCACCCGTTACAATGACCAATTTTGTACATGGTATTCCGAAATATTCGTGTCAATCTCGTTTTCCTTACGCGTACAATATGTTTTATGCGTAGCTGCAACAACAGCGTTTTATTGTCAGTGATCGATTTGGTTTTCTACCTAGTCGCCAAGTAATGCCTGTTGTTTTCTCCTAGGTATTGGCAATCGTTGGTTATTTTTATTCCGTCATTCTGGGCCTTGTTGGTCAGTTTCGTGGTTAAGCCCTACGTTCTCGCGCAGTCCTCTCGTCTTCCTTTGAGTATTACGCTGTATATCGTAACGTTGATTCGGAAACTGGCTATGAGAATTCATTCGTCTGGTTGGGGCCAAAACAACAAATTCCAAAATGTAGGATCAAGCCCAGTCCATGTTGTATGGTTGCTAGGAAGAAGAGGGTATTCGCACTTTAACAAAAAAAAAACTTATTCTAGTTATTTTAGAATGGTACGATAGTCGTTGCTTGCTATATATGAGTTCTCTGGGTCGAGAAGAGTCCTGGTATTTCAGAATCCAATCTTTGGCCATACGGCGTCATTGTTTAGAGAAAGCTTGTGTTAGGCTGTCCACATTGCAATTTCAGCCTTCATGCACATTGATTGGAACAGAGAGCTACAATGCCAATACGATTGTCATACTACTTTTCCAATCTGAGTATTAAATGGGCAGTTGCAAGCCTGTCCTCAAGATAAAATTTCTGTTTATGGATCACTGGCCGCCTTCTCGATCAACTAAGGTACACAAATTCTTAAAATATTCTCAACGACATCTAAATTTGATGATAAGGTTGGAGTTTTTTCTCGAAAAGTGCAAAGTTTTTGTAAAGCTTCTTGAAGCAGAAGTTGTTCCAATTGTTTACATTGCATGCTACTTGGAACTAAGAGAAACTAAGCTCAAAAGCATATGAGCATTTATTAAGTTGGCCGATAGTTGATTTACATAATTGGACAGTGGGCTTAACGTCGCATCTATTTCGATTTGAAAATTCCAAACATACTCTCACCTGAGGACAATCGGTCGACCAAACTTTCGGTCATGTCTTGCTGGTTGGAACTGACTTAGAAATCTGATCACCGTCGTTCAACTCGAGGGATTGGATGATCATCCATGCGGGACTAGTATCACATTAAGGGTAATCTTTAAGATAATTCTAAGGGGAATGGAGTTTAATTTAATGAAAAGAATCTGCAACACACTTTTGAATTTTACTGAATACTTGGTACACTGTTTTTAAATATTATGATACGCCTATAAATTTGAATTTATCAAAGATTTAATCTTTCGACAATTATCTTAATGCAAACCGTTGTCATGCACTTAACCGTTCGAGAAGAAAAGGTAACCGCCGCGCCTTACCTTCGATAACCCGTGTTATAACCATTGAGTCGAAGTTTTGAGAGAAAACAAACTTAAAAAACAAAAAAAAAAGAAAGAACGATGGAAAGAAAAGAAGAAAAGAAAACAGAAATTTGTTAACCAGTGTTTTGAGCTACTGTATTATTATGTATACTGTGTCGTTATTTAATAAAAATTAAACAGAAACAAAAAAATTAATAAACCGTTGCACAAAATCTGCTGCATCGCACACAAAAATTAAAAAAAAAAAAATTAAAAATAATAATAATAATAATAAAAAAAAAAAATCTGTTGCGCATAGTCAAAATCAAAGAAACCAACACCTACTTTTTCGTTTATCGTTTTATAGAGCCGCCAAAAAGCCCGCCCTTCCCAAATATAAAAATAATCAAAAATGCAGAATGATAATCATGGCTGAAGCTACTAGTGGTGAATACAATTCAAGTTTAACCGGATTCCAAAGGAATTACGATGGCAACAGCAATGACATGACACATACCTCCAGACGTCGGCATCATTCGTCACGTTTCTCTTGCCTAAAATGCTGCGGCGATTTAATCAATTATTTAATACGACTTCGTGTCAGCCCCGAAGAAATGGAACAACGCCATATATCGAAAGAAATCGATAAGTTCCTTGAAAAGGATAAAAGCGCCTTTCGGCGACAAGTTAAATTACTGCTGCTCGGCGCCGGCGAATCTGGAAAATCCACATTTCTCAAGCAAATGCGAATTATTCATGGAATTAATTTTGAACCGGAATTGATGCGTGAATATCAATTTATCATATACCAAAACATAGTTAAGGGAATGCAAGTACTAATCGATGCGCGTGAAAAACTCGAAATCCCCTGGGAGAATTCAACATCGGAAAAAGATGCCTACTATGCGAATATGATGCAATGCCAAAGTCTCGACGTTAAGCTATTCCGACAGAATGCGTCCATAATTCAAAAGCTATGGCAAGAACGAGCCATACGACGTGCCTATGAGCGTAGAAATGAATTCCAAATAAGTGATTCGGTTAGTTATTTTCTTGATGAAATCGAACGGATATCCGAACTTGACTATGTGCCGACGTACAAAGATATCCTGCATTGTCGCAAAGCAACCAAAGGCGTTTACGAATTACACATTCGAATACAGCACATTCCGTTTGTGTTTGTCGATGTGGGCGGACAACGAACTCAACGTCAAAAATGGACTAAATGCTTTGATTGTTCGGTAACATCGATCATATTTTTAGCATCCAGTTCGGAATTTGATCAGGTTCTGGCCGAGGATCGGAAAACAAATCGTTTGGAGGAATCAAAGAATATATTTGATACCATTGTAAATAATACGACATTTAAGAATATCTCAATTATTTTATTCCTCAATAAAAAGGATCTATTGGAGCAGAAGGTGCGCGATCCGGAGACTGACATACGTTGGTATTATCCACAATTCGCTGGCAATTCACATTCTATAGTCGATGTGCAGAATTTCATATTGCAATTGTTTATGAAAGTCCATACGGGTAATCATACTCGCACATATCATCATTTCACCAATGCAGTTAGTACAAGAAACATCGAACTTGTGTTCAATTCAGTCAAGGATATCATCCTGCAGCGTAATTTGAATGCCTTAATGTTGCAGTAGTCATTCCACATGTGTTAACCCAGAGTAGCTTTTTTTTTTTTTTTTTTTTTATATCGGACTTAAAAACATGATAAATAACTGCCAATTTAGACTATTACATTTTTGAATTGCAACACAGAATAAGAACAACACCATTCGATTAACATCGTAGCAGCGCAACATCTCTAATCCGAATCAAGTGTGTGCATTTGAAGAGTGCATTTGAAGTTGGAGTCGCCAAATCTTAACAAAACGTGAGTACTTGCTTTTTATTTATGTGAATTTCTTTTTTAATTTTGGTTTTTTGTTTTTTTTTTTTTTTTTGTTTCTATTTTCAAGCATACAAGACATGACAATCAAGACGACGAAGAAATAACAACGAAACCACCAACCAATTCTACACACACGAATCGATAAATCGAAGAAAGAGATTTTAAGTTTAATTTTGGAGTTTTACTTCTACTGCCATAGACAAATACTGCATACAACAATGTATTCGATGTCTCCTCCGTATTCGGGGAAACAAAGGCTAGACTTGTCCGCAACAATTCTTTAAGCTACTACCTAAACGTTCACATGAAATTAAAAAAAAAAAAAAAACACAAAAAACAAACAAAAAAAAAAAAACTAAATTTACAATTAAAATAAATAAATCAGAAACACCAAAATAAGTGGAAAGTGGAAGACTGACGCAAAACCGCGCTCTAGATATTACAGACTCGAATAAAACCCAATCCTGCTCCTTAACTTTTTCTGGAACCATTGTGGAATGAGTTACTTCTTTTCTTTTTCTTTTCTATTTTTTTCTATTTTTAATTGTATTTCCATTTTCTTCAAGTATTCTTTATCTTTTGTATTTTGTTTCACCACCGTATATAAGCTTGCTCGATCGATCCACAAACAAACAAACAAACAAAAAAAAAAAAAAAAGTTAAGTTCCAATCGCCCGCATGCGATTTCACAGTCGAAAAAGTCGTTTGTTCTTTTCTCTGCTTTAATTGTTGTACTCGTAATATGGAATATGGTATATTGAAGGCCACCAGAGCTAAGCATACATACATATATAGAAATATATATATTTAACTGTGACTCATAATGAAGTGTTTGTTATATTTTAATTTATTTATTTTTTACTAAATAAAATTTCAAAGAAAAATTATTAAATATGTTATGTACCTACCATATATTCGAAATGTCCTTTTTTTTTTTTCTACATTATCTCTCTCTCCACCACTTTATATATTATACATATTATCTAATTATTTACATGGATTTTCGCCCTATTCTCTATATGCATACATGTTTAATGGCATAAGTCAAGTATTCGAATGAAGTAATTATAATATATAAAATATATATAAACATAAACAAAACAAAGCAAACAAATCGAATAAACCTATATACAAACAAAAGAAAATAAAAAAATAAACAAATTATCTACTAAAACATAATTTAAGAGAACGTTCTTCTTTTAAGGACATTTGTATTTTTTACTGTTGTATATTATTATTATTATTATTATTATTATTATATTAAATATTATATTTTTCTTTTTAATGTAATTGGATACGAATATAAATAAATAAATTAAAACAAAAAAAAAAAAGAAGAAATACTCTGTAAATGTAATAAAGCTAGATTGATATATTAAAGAAAAAAAAAATCAAAAAAAAAAAAAATATATATATATATACATACATATACTACATGATGAAAACGAAAATAGTTGTGTTGAGATTTTTATTTTATTTTATTTTCAATCTTTTGCTGATCCTTATTCAATTCTTCTTGAAATTTTCGATTTGGATTTTTCTTTCTGCCCCCCAGTTTACCCATCCAAGTTGTCTCCTCCGCCTCCGTTACGGAGCTTCAATTAGCGGTGAACATCGACCTCTACTACAGCCATGGACACAATTATTAGGCACTTCTGAATTTTCACTTACGAGCCTTGTCTGAAAAGTTTCCGGTCGAACAATGATACAAGACATTTTCTCTCGAAAATTTATTTTTATTTTTCTAGATAGTCTCGTTGTAACTCTACACACTTCTTCCAGCGATGCTCCCATCTTTCTAAACCGTCCAAATAGTACTTGGCGTTTTTCTCTGCAAAATAATTGTTCACGAGGGTGATTGCCTCCTCATTTGACGAAAATCTCTGTCCTCCGAGCGCAGTTTTTAGATGAGGGAACAAAAAGAAGTCGCTTGGGGCTAGATCTGGTGAATAAGGTGGATGGTGAAGCAGTTCAAACCGTAATTCATGGATTTTCGCCATGGCAACCGCTGAGGTGTGACACGGCGCGTTGTCTTAGTGCAACAGGATTTCCTCTTTCTGCAAATGTGGCCGTTTTTTCGCAATTTCTGCCTTCAGCTTGGCAAGTAATGATGCGTAGTATGCTCCTGTAATGGTTTTTCCTTTTTGAAGATAATCGATTAAGATAACTCCTTTACTATCCCAAAAAACAGTCGCCATCACTTTCGTAGCCGAAAAAACAGTTTTTGCTTTTTTTTGGAATCGGCTCGCTCGCACTTTACAGTCCACTGTTTTGACTGCATTTTTGTTTCGGGCGTTTCATCTACAGCAATTAATCGGCGCCAAAACTCGGATTTATTGCGCCTAAACTGCGCCAACAGAGCGTTGGAAATGTTCATTCGAACACGTTTTTGGTCTAACGTAAGCAAACGCGGCACCCAACTTGCGGATAGCTTTCTCATGCCTATATCCTGATTTAATATCGCCTAAATCTTGATTTAATATCGCAGCACATCAGTAGCTTGTCCTTCTTTGTTATGGTGGCTGTGAGTTGCTCCACTTCCTATTCCACCCTTGGAATACGTTCTGAAACTTCTTTTGATGTCCGAGCATACATTCGATAATTTTGCTTATTAAAAGTTTTTTCGACGGTAACAACTCGTCGGTGAACAGAACGTGCCTGTAAGCGTTTTTAGTGTACCGTCTTAAGAGAGCTTTTGATTTTTGCTTCAATGCGACTGTAAGTGTCCAGTGCGCCTTTTGTAGGCACTAACTCCCAAGTCTTCTTTGATGCTCGCATCATCGCTCGCATGGATTTTTGCGAAAAGTTCATTTCCCGCGACAAGATCTTCTGCTTTGCCTCTGAGTCAAAAAATGAGAGTGTGGCCCATGTAACAAACACGTTCTTTGGACATTTTCACAACCTCTACTATCTCTCTCACTTTAATTCGGCGGTCGTCTAACACCATTTGTCGAACTTTAGCAATGTCATCGTCAGCGGTTGCAGTTTTTGGACGTCCCAAAGGTTCATCATCTCCCAAGCTCTTACAGCCATGTTTAAGGACTGAAACGAATAAGATTTGGAAACTTCGAAGTAAAAAAAAAATATTTTCATAATTCATGTAAATTTTTTTTATTTGCTTTAAAGCTCTTTTTTTTTTTATTAAATTCATTCACAATTACAAAAAATAAAAAAAATTGTTTCCTCAACTTCCTTCGAATGTCCTTCATAAGGTTGGTGACAGTTACATCCGTGATCTTTTTGGACGGTATTTTCCATTTAGCACTAAAATCTTTTACGTCCTTTGCACACTGCTCACTTTTCCTCAATTTAGCTTTGACCAAAGCCCAATACCTTTCAATGGGGCGGTACTGTGGAACATTGGGTGGATTCATGTCTTTTGGGACAAAGTCGACATTTTTAGCAACAAGAAAGCTCAACGTCCCATGAGCATAGTGAGCTGAAGCTAAATCTGGCCAAAATAATGTTGAACCCTCGTGTTTGTTTAAGAAAGGAATCAACCGTTTTTTTTAGGCACTCGTTAATGTACACTTCTCCGTTAATTGTACCCGTTGTAAGAAACGATGAGTTTCTGTGTCCTCATTGGCAAATGGCCTGCCAAACGAGATATTTTGACCGGAATTTTTCCATCCCAATCGATGTTGTTGATTGCGGAAGAATCTCAGCTTCAAACGAGTTGTAAAACTGCGCACCTGGAAGAGTAGTAAAGTCGGCTTTGACACAAGTTTCGTCATCCAAAACCAAGCACGCTTTCTTGTTGCCGATCAACTCGTATAGCTTTCGGGCTCGTGTTTTTCTGACTTTTTTGCTTTTCAGTAACTTTTGGTATTTTTTGTTTTTCTCGTGTTTTTAGAACGTTACGTTTTTTACATCTTTGTACCATTGTTTGGTTGGTATTACATTTCCGGTTTTTTACGATGGTACACACTATTTTCCTGTCCAAATTTGTATCATGTGCTCCACTTTTAGCTGCACTTTTCTGTTTTCGCTTAACTGTCAACGTCTCCAAATATCGTTTAATAACAGAATCCACTGTACTGCGTGCTATGTTTAAATTTTTTGCGATGAAATGGTTTGGACGCGAAGTATTTTCGAGCCATTTGTCGATGATCTTTTTACGGCGTTCCTCTTGATTCATATTTTATAAATATTTTAAACCGCACCGAACTAAAATCAATAACAAACTGAAACTGGAGAATATACAGGATAATTTGGGTACAAAATGGGAATGAACTTTTTACGCATTGGAAGTATAGCCCGTATTAAAATTTACAGATTTTATTTGTTTCAGTCCTTAAATTCAGCTGCCCAAAATTTCACTGTGGTAAATGGCGGTGCAGAGTCCAACTCAGTTTTGATTCGCGTAGGCGTATTGCCTTTCAAAAACAAGAATTTAATAACAGCTCGATACTCAATTTTTTCCATTTTCACAAAAAACACTCACGTCGACTCACTCAAACGACTGCCAACTAAAAACTGCGCGTCCAAAATGACTGAAAATTCGGTAAGTATTTTTCATCACCAGTAACAATCCGATGCAAAAATGACTTCCTTTTGTGGCGTTCCAGCAGCATTTCGGACATGCAAAACCGCCTTTCGATGTCTCTCGGCTTGAGTTCATGTGGAACCCAATTTCCTTGCTTTTGAATATATCCAGCTGCTTTTAAACATTTTGAAATGGCTGCTTGAGTGACACCCAAAGATTCTGCGAGGTCTTCTTGTGTTTGGCAACAATCTTCATAGAGTAATGCTTCCAGTTCTTCATCTTCAAACTTTTTTGGCTGCCCAGGACGTTCATCGTCTTCCAAGCCAAAAGCACCACTTTTAAATCCTGCAAACCACTTTTGGCACGTTCGCTCAGCTAGCGCATGTTCACCATAAACTTCCACCAAAATACGATGACTTTCGGAAGCAGTTTTCTTCATATTAAAGTAATGAAGAAGAAGTCACCGCAAAAACACTTTTTCAGGCACAAAGTTCGACATATTTGAGTGAAAAAAAATTATTGTTGTTTACGCTTCAAATGAATGACATATACTGAAATGACGTACAATGACAGTAGCTTTCCGACGCATGTTCCAATGGATTAATACAAGTTAAGCCATCTCTTAGCAAACCGCGCGAATTAAGTTATAGACCCAATATATTTTGATTCGTCAATAAATAAAACTCATTTCCAGAATGTGTTTTTGGGCAAATTCTAAGCGCAGTTTTTGGGTTTTTTTTCACTTATTAGGAGTTTCCTGCGGGGAGTTCTGCTGTGGAAACCGTTATTATTGAGAGCCCTTTGAACTGTGCGTGGATGCACAATTGTATTTGATCTTTCTGCCAACCCTTTAGACAGCTTTGTGGTATTCATTCTTGGATTATTGCCTACTTCTCTCATGATAAAGCTGACATTTCGGCGATTCAGCTTCTTTGGGCGGCCACAACGCGGTTTGTTTTCGACGGTACCGGTGTTTTCGAAGTTATTGTATATTCTTTGGACTATTGACTTGCTTAAATCCAGTAAATTTGCAACTTCACCAAACGATTTCTTTTCTTTTTTTATATTTTATTATTAAATTTCGCACTTCAACCGCAATTTCTCTTCGAGGGGCCATTGTCACAGGTAAAACTTATTGAAGCTGCCCAAACTTCAACTGAGAGGCACAAATCTGATTTTCACAAATGGAAAAATTCGAATACCGTACTTTTCCGTTATCCTCCATCAGCGTATAACAAAAAAAAACAAAACATGGAATGCCGGGCGTATGTAGACTTTTGTCATTATTTATTTTTCGTTTTTTGTGAATCACTGGTTTAGTTTTTGTTAAATTCATTTATTTTATAGTGTATTATTATTAAAAAGAGATTTGAAACAAAACTACATCATTAGATTTTTTCATAATGCTTTTGAACTCGTTAGGTTACAAGAAAAATGTTGTTAAATAAAAAAAAATATTTTAACGTCATTTTGGTGAGGTAAAGTAGGTCTCTTCAAAAAGATATACGTGGCTGGACCCCCTGATTGCTCCTTTTGTAATCATCTAAAATCGAAATTCCAAAAAGATTTTTATTCAGTAGGGTTGTCATTCTGTCCCGTAGCAAATTTAAAAAAAAAACTTGACTAAAAAATAACAAAATTGCGGCCTTGTAAAAAAATTTCAATAATCGACTGTTTTTTTTTAGTTTAAAATCGAGATAAAATGGAAAAAAGTGGGTAGAAAAATCTAATTCTGGTACCGGACAGAACCATTCATGTGTAGAATACTGTGTTAAAATTTCAGCCGAATCGGTCCAATAGTTTTTTCTTAACCCATTTATTCCCAAAGACATTTAAAAGTAAAATTTCAAATTTTTGGTTATAGTGTTAAGAAAATACAAAAATATTTTTTTTTTATATTTTTAAAAATGAATGAACTACTGTTTTCAAGCTGTACCCAAACAGGTACAATGGGAACAGACTTGTATGATTGCTAATTTTTTAAAGCATTCTTTTTCGACACACATAACTATGTTGCGGAACTCACAAACCCATCTGACTCTTATGCGACATACTTTGCATCTAAGAGGCTTTTCAATTCTCTTAGGAAAATGGTGATTTTCAGTCAAAGCAACGCTTGCACATAGGGATCGTTTTGATGTCGAAGGTTGTAGAATTGTATACCACCTTGATCAATCCGGAATTTATTCAGAAAATTAAAAATACAAGTTTATTCATCTAAATCTATATTGTCCCCTTCAAAGTAATCCCCATCAACTGCAACACACTTATGCCAGCGCTTGATCCAATCCTCGAAACATTTTTTATATTCGGTTTTCGGTATGTCCATCAGTGGTTCCTGCAATTTTTCCATTACTTCCTCTCGGCTGCTGAAACACGTTCCTCGTAGTGGCTTTTTAACTCGATTCAACAGAAAGAAGTCACAGGGAGCCAAATCAGGTGAATTCGGTGGCTCTTGGATGGTATTTGTTGCATTTTTCGTCAAAAAATTACGAATAATGATGGCCCTGTGCGACGTTGCGTTATCATGGTGCAAAATCCACGAGTTTTCTGCCCACAATTCTTGTCTCTTTCGGCGAATTGCTTCACGCAAACGTCTCATAACGCCCAAATAATAGTCTTTGTTTACTGTCAGGCCTTCTGGCAAAACTTCATGATGCACTACACCGTTGTACTCGTAATCCATGAAAACCGTGAGCATTGCCTTCTTTTTTGACTGAAAACTACGAGGGGCGTTCAATATATTCTCGGTATCGATATGAAGGAAAATGCGAATTCAATTTAAATTGTTTCTATTTTTCAATATAATCTCCCCTAACATCAATGCATTTGTTACATCTTGAGATAAGCTTTTTTAAACCCTCAAAAAAATAAATTTCCTCTTTCTCTGCAAAATACCGACTTGAGTTCTTCATCATCCGAAAATCTTTTTCCACGAAGACATTTTTTCAAATCCGGAAACAGGAAACAATCACTAGGGGCAAGGTCTGGACTATAGCGTGGGTGTTGGATTTCTTCGAAACCACAATCTCGCGCAGCAGCCTTGGAAACTCGCGCCGTGTGAACAGGAGCGTTGTCATGAAGAAGCAACACACCCGCTGCGAGTTCACCCCGTTTTTTCTTTTTAATTTCCTCCCGCAAATTATGCAAAGTGGAAGCGTAGGATGTGGCGTTGATGGTTTCACCTTTTTTTTTGTACTCAATGAGCAAGATTCCCTTTGAGTCCCAAAAAACTGTGGCCATGAGCTTCCCGGCAGACGGAGTGACTTTGAACTTCTTCGGGGGGTCTGTTCCTTTTTTATGCCACTGCATGGACTCTTGTATGCTTTCAGGGTGATAGTGGTGGACCCATGTTTCGTCCCCAGTAACAATTCGATCCATAACACCGTCCGCGTTCTCACTACACATCTCCAAAAACTCTCTACAGCATGCGATTCTCACTTTTTTCTGAGGCGCTGTGAGCATTCGTGGCACCCACCTTGCACTGACCTTTGAAAGGTTAAGATGGTCATGAAGAATGGTGTGAATGGTACCAATTGAAAGCTTGGTGATCTCTGCCATCATTTTCACCTTTATTCGGGCATCCTCAAGAACAAGTTTTTCGACTTCTTTGATGCTTTCTCCCGTACAAGCAGTAGCCGGGGCGCCGGAGCGGGGGTCGTCCTCAATGCTCTCTCTGCCTCTCTTGAACTCACTTGACCACTTTTGCACAGTTGATAATGAAGGTGCGGAACCCTGGTAAACAGTCACCATCTCTTCATGAATAGTTTTTTGACTTTTTCCTTGCTTAGTGAGAAATTTAATTACAGCGCGATGCTCAATTTTCACCATCATCGTCTCAGTTGCCATTATGATTCTGTTTAACTAGAGATAAAACGCGAATTAATAATTACATTTATATGAAATTTTACATGAATGCACTAAAATAATAGTATTACTTGATAAATAATTTATATATACAACCACAGCTTCACCCCGATACCGAGAATAGTTTGAACGCCCCTCGTACGTGGTTTTTTTGGTCTCGGCTCATTTGGTGAATGCCATTCACTTGCCTGATGTCTGGATTGCGTCTCGTACTCATAAACCCACGTCTCGTCTCCAGTAGCAGTAATGATCCTTTTGATGAATGTGAGATCGGATTTGGGCTCGCAAATCATCTCTTTTGCGATGTCAACACGGTCTCTTTTTTGCATGAAATCGAGGTCTTTTGACACCAACTTTGCTGCTACACGACGGAAACCCAAATCATTAACCAAAATGTCTTGGACGGATCTATAGGCAATGTTCAAGTCCTCCGCTATCTCTCTGATTGTTAATTTGCGGTTATTGACCAACATTTCTTTTACTTCATCAAAGTTTTCGTCGGTTTTCGATGTCGATGGTCTGCCACTGCGTTCATCATCTTCGATTGACTCACGACCACTTTTGAACCGCTCGTGCTACTGGTAAACGACCGTTTTCTTTAGAGAATCGTTGCCGAAACACTTTTCCAACATTTCCAACGTTCGCGCACTATTAAATCCGCAAAATTTTATACAAAACTTCGTTGTTGCAAATTTAAGTTCATTTCTAAAATTGTAAAAAATCGCCAACACACAGTGATAGATGTACGCTTGGCTGCGTAACTTTTGCAAATGTCAAGCTATGATGCTAAGATTTAGAGGAAATTTAAACAACAGATTTACCAACTTAACAAAAAAAACAGAACTCAAATCGGTACAATGGGAGCGCCACACGGTGGTGGGGATAATATCGAACGATAACTCTTTCAAACGATAGCAAGTCATCTTCGGAATCTGCTGCGACTTTATAAAGTTTTCAAGCGTTCACCAACGTTGAGCTTATCATGGACGTAAAAAGCGGCCACCACCACTTTTTGCCTCGAGTTTTGATTTTATAGACATTGACACACTGATCGTGTTTGTCAACGCCACCCATACCGTTATTATAATCCGCAATAAGATTCGGCTGCTGAATGAAAACTTTTCTTTTTTCTACGGTATCAAAGTTTGTGCCCATGGTGACAACACTATTGTCATTCCACTTTACAAAAAGAATATTATTATTTAGGTCTTAAATGAGCTCAAAATGCCCTCGTGTCTCCTTTTTGAATGGAAGTTGAACTTTTTCTAGAAGCTCAAGAACAACTCAAGATCCCAGTGGCATTTGTAACAAATCGGCGTTCACATTTTTTGCACCACAATAATGTATCAAAGTTGTAAAGGTAGCCACAACTACTTGTCAACATCCAGTTCTTTAAACCAAAACGAACAGGTTTTCTTCTGATAAGCTGTCTTGGAGAATGGTGGCCCAAATACTTGTATCATGGCTTCATCAATGGATAATTTTTCGTGCTTGGGGCATTGTTGATAATTTTGGCACAAAAGATTCATAAGAGGTCAGAGCTTTGCCATTTTGTCTTGAGCATCTAGTTGATTGATATTTTTTTATCTCATAAAATCGATTTCGCGGCATGTTGTTTGCTACCAATGCGGTTCTTGTATCCTCATACAATTTCCAATACATGGACTCCCTGGGCATTGAATGGTAACCACTATACATAGAACATAATTCCTATGAAAATTTCCGACTTTTCTTTTTGGAAATTGAGGCTATGATGGTTATGTTGAGAAGCATAAAGTCTAGTTTGATTCAAGATCAATTCTTTTACCTCATTATCAAATAGCATTTTAAATATTTCTACTGGAGACTTATTGTCTAAATCACATTTCATATTCATTTTGTTTATTTTGAAGTTATCAGAATAGTTTATCGTCATATTAGCATCTCTTTTGGACCAGTGTGGTTGGGTTTGAGATTGCTCAGTTTTTGAGACTCTGATGACTGATGAAGGAACTTCATCCTCGCTATCGAAATCCTCATCCCTAATGAAAGTTTCAACGTTACCTGGAACATCATTGGGTATGTGGTCGTTAACTAAATTTTCCGTTTCTATTTCCTCCTCGTCTATATTGTAATCTGCATCTGGTGGTATAAGTGCAATGTCAAACGCAGCGTTATGATAATCTTCTTCGATTGCATTGGTTGCAACTCGTTCCATAAAATACGAGATGACGAGATTGCTTTGAAATCCAATCAAAAAAAAAAATGCCAGATTTTCCCTTTGTACCCAAACGGGTATACCTAACTTTACGCGTGCTTACCTAGCGTCAAAATATATGAACACTTTATTTTTTACTTTAATATGATTTTATTATTCGTTTTTTTGAACTTTTTCCAAAGAAATAAATAGAAAATTGATAAAACAAATTATTTTTGCATTGCAAAATAGAGGCCAACTTCCAAAATACGGAGTAGTAAACACAACTATCGCTTTATATTTTTTACAGTAAACTGCACGCCTACTTATTGAAAACCTTCGGTTTCTTCATAAGCATCATTTTCAGCAACTCTAGCTGATCTACGTGCCATTCTTTCACTGCAGACACCCTCTTCTCTGCATTGTATATGCGAGTGTCATCGGCTCGTTGTGCAAAATTCATGGCCATTGCATCCATTATTTTCAAAACACTTTTTTGGCCTTCATTGATACACGCTGCTGTGAGCGTTGCAATTTCCAACATTTTTTTGCCCGTAAAAATGTGTTTAAAAGCCAAATTGCAAACACAGTTATTAAAGGGGGGGCTAAGGTTAATTCGTACAAAAAAAGTCATGTTTTTGTGATGACACAGTTAAAATCTCTTTATTAAAACCAGTAGTATATTAAAGTATGACATTCGAAGAATATTGTATAAAATTTTCACGAAGAAATGTTAAAAAATACGGCAATGGCAGCAATTATTCGGACGTGTCTCGGAAAAAAAGTAGAATTTCGGTGAAAACGTGAGTTGTGGGGAAAACGCTTTAAAGTTTTGAACACAAAAAAATCTGGTATAAAACGTTCATAAGCGAATTTTATGGGCCTACCTCACACTGAATCATCAATGCCAGGTCCATAAAGGATGTTGCTATCATCCATGATGTCTAAAGCACCTTTTTGCTCCTGTCTACGACGAATCCTGCCTTCTTTAGTTTGTCTTTCAGCTTCCTGCTCTGCTCGGCTTATACGTATGGAGTCAGTTGATCGCGCCCAGTCATGAGCACTTGATCCACTACTGATTCCCATGTCTTGCATGAAGGTTAGTAAAGCAAAAGAACCTTCATTGAAGACACTGGCTGCCAAATCGACTTGAAATTTTGACACAATATTCTCAAGATATTATGCATTCGATTAAAAAAATAAAAAAAATAATACCTTGCCCCCCCCCACACCTTAAGAGTTTTATTTCAGCTTCTAAATATAGATCTCGGAGCCCATCGGTCCCCGACAAATCAACACGGTTCCCACTCCGCCGGACGTCGTGCAACCACCACAAAGCATCGCACTGCCCCCACCGACTTTTACGGTTGGATTCGGGATTGTAAGCTTCCCAAACTCTGCGACGGGTGGGCACTACATCGGACGAAAAGCTAAAGAAAAACAAGATGAGAGAACAAATTTCTCATGTTCTTATGTTTCCTACTATCGTGCTTCGAACCTACTTCGATATTACGAGGGCGGGTCAATAAGTCCGTGACTTTTTGAATTTCTGACCTCTTTACTGAAACAGGAACACTGCTCCTGTCAGTTGACTCCTGTCAAAATTTAAACTTGCTGCGTCAGTTAGTTTGTGTTTGACAGCTATTTTTATCAGACTACTCACTAATTTGAGGAGAAAATGGAAAAAAGTGAATTTCGTGTGCTTATTAAGCATTATTTCTTGCGAAAAAAAACCATTACCGAGACCAAAGCTAAGCTTGATAAATACTGCACCATCGATTTCAATGGTAAAAAAGTGGTTTACTGAATTTCGTTGTGGCCGTACAAGCACTGAAGATGCCGAACCTCCTGGACGCCCAGTTGAGGTCTCTACACCCGAAACAATCGAAAAAATTCACGATATGGTGTTGGCCGACCGAAGATTGAAAGTGCGAGAGATTGTGGAAGCCGTAGGGATCTCGCATGGCTCAGTGGTTTCAATTTTGAATGATCACTTGGGCATGAGAAAGCTTTCCGCAAGATGGGTGCCGCGTTTGCTCACAGTCGACCACAAACGCAATCGTGTAACAACTTCACAGGAAGGTTTGGCGTTGTTTAATCGCAATATGGAGGAGTTTTTGCGCCGTTTTGTAACCGTGGACGTAACAACACACCAGAGAACAAACAACAGTCAAAACAGTGGGTTTCTAAGGGTGAATCGGCGCCAAAGAAGGCCAAGGTGGGTTTGTCAGCCAATAAAGTTATGGCGACTGTTTTTTGGGATGCACGCGGGATAATCCACATTGACTACCTTCAAAAGGGAAGAACAATCAATGGGGAATATTATGCCAACTTATTGGACCGATTCAATGACGATTTGAAAAAAAAACGACCTCATTTGGCCAAGAAAAAAGTTCTTTTCCACCAAGACAATGCAAGGGTGCACACATGTGCAGTTGCCATGGCAAAAATCCATGAATTGGGCTATGAATTGCTCCCTCATCCACCCTATTCTCCAGATTTGGCTCCGAGCGACTACTTCTTGTTCCCAAACCTGAAGAAATGGCTTGGTGGAAAAAGATTTGACTCCAATGATGAAGTCATCTCGCAAACAAAGGCCTATTTTGATGACCTCGACAAATCATTTTTTTTGGAAGGGATAAAAAAATTGGAGAAGCGTTGGACAAAGTGTATAGAGCTCAAGGGAGACTACGTTGAAAAATAAAATTATTTTTTTATCAAAAAATCTGTGTTTTAATCAAAACTTACGGCGGACTTATTGACCCGCCCTCGTACATTCATCGGATCATAAAACCTTCTCCCAGTGGGAAGCTGCCCAATCCTTATACCTCTTCGCCCAAGCAAGTCGTTTCTTTTTGTTACCCTCTGAAAGGAAAGGCTTGCGCTTGGCCTTTCTAGCTTGAAGGCCAACTTCATTAAGTCATCTGCTAACAGTTTTAAGGGAAATATCGACTCCATGTTGACTTTTTAGCCTAACCGCAAAGCCAGAAATTGCCTGTCGACGATTCCTCAACACGCTTGCCCTTTGTTAAGGCGGTCTTCTTTGATTGTGGTTTTACGTTTTCTTCCTTTCCTGACTTAGTCCTTCCACCTTGGGTCTCAGCGCACTTCTCTTGATTGTGGTTTGCAATCTGGACTTGTACGTTTGACCTCACTTAATTCTCTCTTTTTTGGCATTTTCTTAGGTATTTGCATTGACTGCAGTCAATTCCAATCAAAATACAAACTTTTAATAAAAAAAAAAGGTCGCGAGAGCTGTCTTCAGCAGTCGAACCCACCACAAGAAATGAAATAACAAGAAATACAACAGATTTCAAGAACCTACTATTACGACGTTCTAAGTAACAACATTCTACACTGACAACAGGAAACAAGTTAGAAAAGGAATACATTTGCAACAGCAGAGAAAATAGTAAGAAAAACAGGGTGCCTAATAAGTTTGTCCATGACTGTAACAAGACTCTCCAGTTGCGCACTCCAAGTCGGTTATGGTCCGCTTCTACTTGTGCACGCCATCTAAGGCGTGATCTTCATTTACTGCGTTATCCTTCCGGGTTAAATTCGAATACTCTGCAGACCGGAGCATTCGCTCTATATTTCCTAGCCATCTCAGACGACTGATGAACAGTTTTCTGTTTTCGCCGTACAGCTCGTATAGTTTGTCGTTGAATCTTCACCTTAATTGTCACGAAATGACTGAGAATATCGCCATCCTTCCTAAAGTCGGGCTGGGAAGATCAATGTCTTATATAGAGTGTCCTTAGTTGTTCGCCTTCTTAGCCCAAAAAAACACCGATTGGAAAGTGTGACTCTTCGTTTTATTTCTACTGAGGAGTTGGCGGAATTGATAGCAGAGCCAAGATAGACATATTCCCTTACTACCTCGGAGTTACAGCTATCGACTTTGAAGTTCTGTTCAATTCGTCATTCTGTCACTTCTTGTTGCCAGCATATACAGTCTGTTTGATAACATCGTACACGACAAAAATTAAAGAAGAACTTATAATAATAAAAAAAAATCAATTGTACCGGTTTATTTTGTTTATTTACTTGAATGCTTTTCAATTAATATGTTGTCCACTCTCCTCCATTATCAATAATTGCTTGGAGTCTTCGAGGCATGCTTTCTACTAATCTTATAGCATAATCTTGAGGCAAAGATCTCCATAAAACTCGTATTTTTCATGATAATTGTTTGACCGTCGAGATCTTCTTTCCTTGGAGCTTTAGCTTCATGAATGCCCAAACATTTTCAATGGGATTTTGCATCCGGCGACTCTGATGGCCAATCTAAAACATCGACGTCATTTTCTTGTTTCCACGCGCTGCACAAAGGACTGCTATGTTTCAGGTCATTATCTTCTTACAGTAACCAATTCTCATTCCTTCTTTTAAACCACCTTTGGGCAGATGATAATGAAGCCTTCTTTTAAATTTTGACCATGTTGGGTGCGTTTAAGTTATTTGTAAACATGAACAAATTGCCAAATCCTTGTTTTGTGAAGCATCCCCAAACGTGCACCTTTGCCGGGTGTTTGACGGTCCGCTGGATTAATTTATTGGATTGTGTACACCAGGTATGAGTGATAGGAGACCATGCCCAAAAAGAAGCTTCATCCGAAAAAATAACGTTGTTCCAATCTCTGTCCAAATTCTCCTTGGCCCAACTGAGTCGTTTTTCTACGTGTTTTTTTGACAGTAGTGGTTTCTTTATTGTGCTTAGAAATTTTACATTATTGGCTAGTAAACGTCTTCGTGTCGTATTCACAACACACATTTAGACCCCTTTTACGTAAAATCCCTTGTCCTCCACGTAACGATAGAAGAGGATTTTTTTCAAACACGCGTAGAATCATTTTGTCCTGCTTTTTTCGTTTGTTGGTTTTGGCGTAGACCCACGATGCGGCAAATCATCCACATTTTTAACTTGGGAATAACGGTGCACCCACTTGCTAACAAATGCTTTTGACTTTTTCATGTATTTAGCAGCTGCTCCGTATGACATTTTTGGTCCTTTTGGATGCGTGCACAAGAATACTACTTCATAACGTGATGCAAACGCGACACTCATTTTAAAATGTCTCTGACAAAAATTGAACACTCTTTAAATTTTTTTATTCAAAGCATCTTGGCAGAAGTATTTTTTTATCTACTAATGCAAATGCCATTTCCAAACCGTATCACGATCTTATCAAACGGACTGTACTTGGTTTTGTCCTCATTTACCATTTTGGCAGCTGTCGTTTCAATGCTAGCGAACTGTTGAGATCTGGCAGTTATGTCAATATCATCGGTTAGTAGTTGTCCGGATATTTGTGTCCCCGGTGTTCGGTTGTGAACTCCGCACAATTCTTTCAAGTGTGATGTTAAAGAAGTCACATGACAGCCTGTCACCTAGTCTATTTTGACATCAAAGTTATTGGTTAAGTCGTTTCCAACCTCGACGGAGCTGCGGGCGTTCTCAATCGTCAGTCTGGACAGACGGATGAGTTTGTCAGGGATGCCGAAACTACACATGACCCCATGGTCTCTATGAGTACTGCCAGCTGCGGCCTTAAAATCAATGGAAAAATGGTGGGTATCGATTTGGACTTTTGATTATTTTTTTCCACGATCTGCCGGGTTGTAAGAATTTGATCGATTGCTGGCCAGAAACCACACTGATAGGTATCAATCAGGTTGTTAACGGAGGGAGGAGAATTATACTTCCATAGTTGGCGCAGTTAAGAGAATAACCTTTTTTTGTGGATCGGTCAAATGATGCTGAGATTGCATTCATCAGACATACAGGCTGAATTCTAAAACGTCAAAAAAATACGCATTGTAAATGAACATTGCTTTTGTGATGCAAGATTGTGATGCTTTAATACTGCTTTGCATATACCGTATAAACTATAATGCTTTGCAGTTTTTGACGTTTTGGAGTGCCGTTGATTTAAACTTAATTCATTCATTGCAATATTTCTTGTCCTCCACCACAATAATGACCAGAAAATTAGTAACAACATTTTAAACAACTTACTCAATAATTTTTGGTTCCTAGCCAGTCACGACCACTTTTGAACCGCTCGTGGCACTGATAAACGAGCGTTTTCTTTAGAGAATCGTTGCCGAAACACTTTTCCAACATTTCCAACGTTCGCGCATTATTAAATCCGCAAAATTTAATACAAAAGTTCGTTGTTGCAAATTTAAGTTCATTTCTAAAATTGTAAAAAATCGCCAACACACACAGAGATAAATGTACTCTTGGCTACGTAACTTTTGCAAATATCAAGCTATGACGCTAAGATTTAGAGGGAATGTCAACAACAGATTTACCAACTTAACAAAAAAAACAGAACTCAAATCGGAACAATGGCAGCTCCACACAGTTGTGTGGTGTGGGAACTTTTTGATCAAGGTGGCATATAAAATGGCACCCAGCGGCAGGATAACTTTTTCATATGCAGAATATTGCCCAAAATATGGGGTGTGCGCTCAGTACTAATCTTTGTGGTATCTGACATTTTTTGACATTGTCCTCTGTAACCGCATCGGAGGGCCTGCCGCTGCGGACTTGATCGGTAGTGGAGTTGCGGCCACCACAAAACTCTCGAAACCAATATTTGACGGTGTAATCTGACGGAGCATTAGCCCCATAATATTTATCCAACTTTTCTTTTGTTTCCTTCGCCGTTTTGCCTCTCAAAAAATAATGTTTTATGAGAGAACGAAAATCGTTTTTGTCCATACTCAACATGATGCCAAACACATCAACAACAATCAGCTGTCAAAACAAAACTAAAGACAGTATCGCACTGAAATTTGGCATGTCTGCCTAAATATGAACGGACTTCAAGGCACCATAACCTTTTATGCAGTAGCAGCGCATTCTGGCGGTCAAGTATAGTACATAGATCGCTTTAAAGTTGTAGAGGAATTTGAATAAAAACTTTTTAATCCATTCTTATAATAGAAAGTACCTACCGCTGGCTTATTTGATAATTATAGTTAGTATGTAGCAGTAATTTAATATTTACAGATGTCTTTGTTGGATATCCAGGTTCATGTCACGATGCCACCGTTTGGCCTCAGAGCCCATTACAAAAAGCTGTTATAAGTGGCAAACTAAAGATACCATCGCAATATCATCTACTCGCGGACTCGGCTTACCCTTTGGATGGAGACTCACCTGATGGTCCTATATCCAGAAAACGGGAATTTAACTGCAGAGCAAAAACGTTTCAACTACTGTCACAGTTCAAGACGTGTATTTATAGAACAAGCATTTTGCATTTTAAAAAAGAAATTTCGAATCTTGAAGTTTGTGCCGGTGCAAAAGATCTCCAGAGTAAAACAAATCGTCATGACATGTGCGATTCTCCACAATTTCATTATTTTCCATGAAGGTCCGAATAACATGAGCGAGAGTTCCACAGAACGACTTACCACACTCTTCTCCGCCTAAAACCCAGCACAAATAAAACACAAAACATAAATGCAAGCATTATAAATAAAATGAGTTCATTACAAGATACAATCACATTTAAATTCACTTTCTTTTTGGTTTTGTTCAAAAATTTATTCGAGTAAAGCTGAAAGGAGAACTTTTAAGTCCTTCATTTCTTCAATTCTTTGTTGGTCTACCTTCAGTCTGGCATTTTCAACGCCAATTAATTGCTTTAGGTATTCCCTGTCTTTATCTGCTTCCAATTTTATGAACTCAAGCAGCTCGTTTGTTTTCTTTTGTCTTTTATATATGGTGACCTGGTATTGGGTTCCTCACAGTCCTTTGGTTCTGAATCATGCAAATTGTTTCCAGCGTCCAACGGAATATCGTTTTCATGATCAGAGTCAAAAGATGCGTCAACATTCCGTTGTGGAACCACAATTAAGTGTTTTGTACCGTACTGCTAATTGAACACGTCGTAGAATTCCCTGGCCTTAATCCTTTTGAAGGTGGTCATCATATTTAAGAACTTTCGGCTGATATTTTCCACCGTAAAATCTGTATCAGGTTTTATTTTTTTCATTTCCAGAAATACCATTCTCCATAGGACTTGCTTTCTTTTCTTAGAGCAAAACTCCTGCTCGAATTTGAAAGCAATCGTGTGTCCGCTTTTTATTTCTGCAAATAAAAATACAAATAGGAATAATGTGCACAACAAATATATATAAATTACATTTTTACTTACGAATCCGGCGACGCGTCCATTTTTTTTTTTGTGGATTCTGATGAAATGTCATTTTGCATCATATCCATTCACGATGCACTGTTTGAAATTATTTGCGTAGTTGATGCATTCACAATGCGTTTTAAAAAAGTTTGAATTGCATCGCAATAATTTAGAATGCTCGATTAAGCAGTAATGCGGCATCACTACGTTTTGGAATTCAGCCACACTCTTCTGACCAGATCTGCGAAATGAGTTGATAAATGCTCTCCACAAAGTCATTTCCAGCAGCGTTGAATACCTCAGGCTGTAAACCGTCACGTCCAGCAATTTTGTTGGGTTTAAGGCTTAGATATTGCTATCATTACTTTTTTTTGATCAAGTGGACGAAAGTTTTGGCTATCAATTACCTAAGTTGAAAGGTCTAGTCTCCCTGAAAGCGGGATGTTGAGCTTCGTCTGCAGAGCAAAATTTTCCAACACCTACTATGACTCTACTACAAGGTTTCCTTCTTCATCTCAGCAGGTTTCTGTACGGGTCTTGTTGCCGTGACACGTTCTTTTTACCTGTTGGTGAAACTTCCGTACGTTGTTCCTGGAGTATACACTCTAGATTTCTTGGAGAAGGCAATGTTCTTCACGTAGAGTTCACCAGTGGCTCTCGTCCTTCGTTGGAGCGACGATTTGTACGCTTCTTGTTTAGCCGGTTGGGTCGGGTGAAATCCAACACGTCATTTGCGGCATCTCTAATGGCACGTGGCCACTGGTCTTCAGTACCTAATGCTCGGCTAAGTTTCTGGCGGTCTTTTGCGATTGCAGCTTTACTGCGTTATTTCTTCTCACAGTACATGTTATTTGCTGTGCTGCTTAGGAAATCCGCATTCGTACTTTGGCTGCAACAAGGTAATAATCTTAGTCAATTTTGGCTGTCGATATTACTAGGGGACTGCCTTACGTCGATCGCAAAATTATCAGCCATCCGCAAAAATTTGCTGAACCTTGTTGAAAGACAGATTATCCTTGATCATATCCGAATTTTAGAGAGTCAGATCGATCGTGTAGGGTGGATGCGGTAACAATTCGTAACGTAACTCATGCAATTTAGCCACGGTGATTTCGGATGATGAACTGGTGCGTTTTCGTGGTGGAATAGCACTTTTTTCTTTCCCAAATGAGGCCGTGTCTCTATCAATTTCTTATCAAGTCGTTTCAATAATTCAATGCACTACCCTGTGTTTCTTCAAAAAGTCCATGAAAATTACTCCCTTCGAATCCCAAAAATATCGTAACCATAACCTTCCAACCGACCGGTCGGTCTTTGGTGTGTAGTAATGAATGGATCCTGGTTTCATAAACGGTGATGACTCGACGCAAAACTCCTCCGGATTTCGCTTAGCAGCTCCAAACACTGCTTAGAAGTTGACAGCAGTATCTGCTTGTTATCCACTGTGATCAGTCGAGCCACCCATCGGACCAGAAGCTTTGTCATGCTTAACTTATAATGTAAAATGTTGATTGCCATTCCTTACAATACGCCTACGACCTCTACTATTTAGCACACTTTCACCCGGTGAACAGCAAGAATCATGTCATAGACCTTTTCGACATTTTCTCAGTAATCCGGTGAGTGCTCTGTCGTGCTGTTTTTTTTTATTCTTTAGAATCCGATGTACTTCCTGTCCCTTTTGTCCGTAGAGTTCTCGTTTTATGGGCACCAACGTCTGGAAACCGTATGCTGGCTATAGTTGCGTTTCACCACAAGATCAATAAGCCTGTGTCTGCTTCCTAAGGTAATGGGGTAGAGGCTGTTCTTCAGAACTGTATTACCATAGATGCCCTCCTTGTCTAGATTTGCATTCAAACTGCCAAGGACAATCTTCACATCATATTAAGCGCATTACTCGTGGTTTTTGTCTGAGAACTGGTAGAAACAGCGTTTGGTAAGATCGTTCTTCCCAGTCGGGGCGTCGTCATTTATGAGGCATATCTTGGCGAGTGTACCCTTTATGGGAATCGTCATCAAGCGTTCACGACTGCTGTCTTTGTCGCGTCGGTTGTCTATAACATTATCCATAATAGATATCACAGTTTTTCATCCTCTTTTTATCCGGTTCACCCCATCGCACTTCTTGGTTGCCGATTATGCCGGGTTCACAGTAGTCGGCTGCATGCGGTCTGTGAAGGGCCCGAACATTCCGCGTGCAGAGCAGAAGGTTGTTATCCTTTTATGGTTTGCCAGGGCCGCTAACAACGGCCATAAAAAATACCATATGAAAGTTTTACCTAATGACAAAATCTACTACGCTCATCGAATAGTTAATGATGTCAAGAGCTTTCTCAAAAAAAAAACCAAAAGTACGAGTACAAATGCAATTCCAAATGATTGAACAATATCGCTTGCTTAAATTATGCCCTGGTAACTCTGGTCATTTAAGAAAATGCTTTAAAAATCCTAAAAGGCATGTTGGGGATTTTTAAAGCAATTAAACCAGCAATTTCAATGTAAACCAGTGGTGCCTCAGTGGCAGTTTAGAGAATTGACAACTGGAATGTCAGCGTTTAAAAAAAAGCTCTCTCATAAGGCCTGTTCTGCAGATTTTTATTGTACTCTGGTGGACGTATGATGGAGTTTTTAATAATTCGTTTCTCAAACAGCAGATTTTGTCTGTCTGTTTAGCCCCTGTCAGTGCGGTTTTAGACCTGGTAGGTCCACAAACAACAAATATACACTTTGCAGCAGATCCTAGAGAAAATCAAACAAGTCCGTACCCAAACTCGTCACCTTAAGGCGCGCCAGGCACAATTTTCGAAGTCTTTCAGTTAGTTAGGGATTTTGTCTATACCAGCTTCACTATATTGACGCAGAAGTTACATTTGCCAATCGCTGTTTCATTGGCCTAAAGAGACAGTTGAGTAGTAGGTCTTGTCGACGGCACCAAGAAGGCTAAAAAGACCGTTCTCATCGCGGAAGCATTAACTTTAGCGAAGACAGATGAAGGTAACCTTGGTCATTTTGAACGCAGGATTTTTGGTTCCGTTGACAGGCTTTAAATGCTTATAAACTCTACGAGCGGTACAGCTATATCGACCTGGCTAGGAAAATACTCATAAGTCGTCTGAGATGGCAAAGACATGTAGGGGGAAGAGCTTTCGATACCTATCGACCTTGTTTTAGGTGGCGTACATAAGTAGAAGGCGATCCAACCATCTTGGAATGTGCAAGAAGTTGACCAAGACCATACTTACTGAAAAAGTTTATTATATAGAGAGCCCAGGTTCACCAACAAAGTAAGATACATTCAGCTGGCTCACAAAGAACTATGGACCTACAGTTGACTCCTGTGGTAGGCCATTATTTAGTTTCCTAACTTTAGCATGAACAACTGTGAAAACATGGAAAGTCGTATTCACTATAAGTTTGTTTGTTTCAAGATTTACTCACCTATTTCCAGCTTTCGAATTCTCAACTTTAAAAGGTCAAAAGATGTTTAGAGTTGCTGATGGCCATTGATTTACATATCAAGGAAAGCATAGACGATATTTTCCTGTCTATGATTGTTTTGCTATAACTAATAGGTAGCTCTCTTGCCAAATAAGAACAACTTCAAACTAAACCCTGACTGTTTCTGTCAAAATCCATATCCATTCCAAATCTCATTGTTGAATTCTTTACTTCTGCCCACTCCATCCACGGGGCAATTCCTGTGGCACATCTGCATTATTTCCAGCTAACACATATGACAAACCAGTAAAACCATTTAGCCTATTGTTTTATTAAAGGTCTCCCTCGCGCTGTACCACCACCATCACTAACACAAACACCAATGCACCAAAGCAAAACAATGGAATAGCCATGAAATTTGTCCAAAGGAATTGCAACAATAAGCAGCAGGAGTAATAGAAGCCCTTCTATGCTTCAGGCATTCCTTTGTGAAATGTTTATAAAAAAAAAAAAAAAACAACAGCAACACCAACAACAACGCAATAAAAACTGCAATCAAGAGTGCGCTAAACAAAACCTCAAACAGGACGACACACAACAAAAGAGCGCAGAAGCAACAGCAGCAGCACCAGCAACAGCCCCAGCAGTAAACAGTCCGTTTCCCAATTTCAGCTTCAAACTCAAGGAGCACCATTGCATGATGGTTGTTGACGCGACCAAACCAGCATACTTACGGACACAACTATGTGTGTGAGCTCTGGAGCACAATGAAGACCTACAAGTACCATGAACGTGGCGCAGCAATGAAATTCCTTGGAAATGATTAAAAAGGACTAAAATAAATGGAAAGCGAACGAATAAAAAAATAAATAGAAATAAAAACAAAAAAACAAATACACGCAACAAAGTAAGGAGAGAGAAATACTCATACCCAACGAATAATAAACAACAACAGGAACGATGCCAGAAGCCTAAGAGCCAAGCCAAACCAAACCAAACCAAACCAATCCAAGCAAAGCCAAGCCAAGCCAAACCAAGCCAAGCCAGGCCAGGTCATACTCGTAGCCATAGCACGAAAAGGAGCTCTGAAATAAAAATAAATAAACGGAAGAAACGTTGGAACGCATATTCCGAGCCTAGGATATGCTCACCACCGAAGACGGATAGCCAAACGCAGAGAAAAACAACAACCCAGGATGAAAGAGAAGTTCCGAGGGTGAAGATAGGATCGTCATCAAAACAAAATATGGCCAAAGGAATTTCTTCGGTTTCTCACTCTAGCCCTGGAACTGGGACTGAAGATGATGACGATAATGATGATGACGATGGCGGTGGTATGGCATTGGTGGCTCTGGTGGTTGGTCATCTTTTTCATTATTACAAGAAAGTACACAACGATGTCCAATGTGGGTATTCCTTTACACTTGAAAACCTACAACTTGAGACGTAGTTGGTGGCTGCTTTGGAGCAGGTCGATAGCCATTGCTTTAGCTAGTCAATGACCAAAGGCCAAGTTTTTGACTGTGTGTTGGTGTTCATCGTTCAAATGGTGTGGCATTTTGTTTATGATTTGCCGGATAAGCCGTCATATGGGGATGGAAATTCACGTAATTAATAAACCTACCGAGGCAAGAATGTCTTGCTGGATAAGAAAGGATTCAATAAAGTGGACAGTGGAAACAGTCAGCTGTTTCTAGTCGACCTGAAGTTTGCCTATATGCACGTTCTCTTATCCTACTGGAGCTATATATAACCGAAATACGAGTACTCCTTATGCAAACGGACTGTATCTTTTCCTACCAATATTGGCGCTTGTATCACGATTCTTTGATATGAATTCTTGGCTTTGCAGGGGGTAGCCCAAGATTTCGGCAGATTGGAACAGTTTTTCGTAACCACAAGTTCAGAATTCGAAGCGTTTTTGGACCATCCTTGCCTGGATTCCGAACTGTGTCATCACCTTGAAGATAATCTATCAGTCGTTGTGAGTCTCGGTTTGAAGATTTGATTTATCGTTGGTCCAACGGATTAGAAGTCTGGAGATCCTACAACTCTACCTTGCACTGTATTCTATTAGCGACTTTTGACCGCCAGATTGGAAGCACCCAGCTAATCCTAATTTTGAATTTCAGGGGGTTCCTGAGCTCAATATTGGGTGAAGAAGTAACTTGCTACAGTTCTTATTCTTCTTTTGGAGAGGGAGGACTGTGACAAATAAACTTAATCTCTCTCAACCAAACACTCAACATGAAGGCGCAGTCCCAAGTAATAAGATGAAGAACGACTCACGCATCCCAACGAGCTTTGCTAGAGGATCTTTTCTTGCTATATGTTGGGTCCTTGTTATTGTGAACGTGACAAGTTGTATCCATCATGCATTTGCTAGATCGATGGCCTCGTCCACGATGCTTCTATTGATCGTGTTTAAGGGAATTTAATGGAACGACCTGTAAATTATGGATCGCCGAACCCTTTCGCGACAACCATCACCACTCCTGTCGAATGGGATATCTATGTGCCGAGTTACCCAACACAAGCTCCCCGTACTGATACTCGGTGTCTCATTCAAGAGATTCTTGCAAGTTCCTGCAATTCTTGGCCTAAGTGTCGCAGAGTTCAGGCTAATTCTCTAAGTAGACTAGAGGCTGTCCCATTAGGGCTGCCCATTTTGAACTTGCCGCCTCGTGAGTGATGGCATAAGTTGGTCCTTTTGACGAAATTTTCAACGACATTCCATGATTTAGTTCAGGGATTCTTTTTGGGCTATTGGCATACACCTTTCCTTCCAAAAGAACCCAAAGATATAAATCCAATGTCATTAAATCGCTTGATTCTGGTGGCTTATTCACATCGCCTTCTAATTTCGTCCTCAACAATTCCATTGTTTCAGTCGCTGTCTATTAGGTTGTGCCGTCCTGTTGAAACCACATATCTATGAGATTCACTTCAGCAATTTGAGACCAGAAGAAGTTGTTTATCATCTCACGGTAACGAACGCTGTTGACGACGACCGCATTCTCAAAGTCCAATCACTCTGCCAGCCCAAAATGCACACCAAACAGTGGCTCGTGATAGATGCATGGCACGTTGATGGATCCTTTTTGGATTCTCAGTGATGCCGTATTTGTTTGTTGGCATAGGAGTAGCCATCAAGTTCGAAATGCGCCTCATTAGGGAAGATGATTTTCTTCGAAAAGATCACAATTCACTTGTTGTTGCTGTAAGATCCATTCTGCGCTGTTGCTGTAAGATTCGGCGCTTCGCTGGTCTACTGCCTTCAGATGTAGTGTCAACCTAATCTTGTAAGCATGCAAAGGCAAACCTTTAGTCAAAATTTGCTATAAACTGTTTCGTAAAAGTCTGAATTGGTGAGAACGATTGCGAATCGAGGTGTCTCACTAATTGCTGCAATGCTTTCATTAGACTGATCTGGAGAGCAGTTAATGTAATCTCCATTCGTAGGCGACGCTACAAACACACAGAATCTCCGAAATCCCACAGGTCCATTAGCCTTTCGTCGTTCGTGTTAAAGACTATGGAAAAGCTAGTTGACCTATACATAAGGGAGGACATAACATATTATCTAAAATTTTGCTTTACAATTTGCGGCACTATACACACTGGTCTACGACATAGAAAGAGCATTCGACTCTAAAAGCATACCCTTCTGCACATTCAGGGACATTAAGGGTGCGTTAGATCAATGGAACATGCCGTCCTTAGGAGAGGTGCAAGTCGAAAGACCACAATGTGGATTAGCAACATGGTACACCTAAGGATAATACATAAAATCAAATCTAGGCCATGAGGAATTTAAATCATCTACTGTCCTCAGGGTGGAGTACTGTCCTCTATTTTGTGGTCTGTACTAGTAGATGTCTTGATGCAAATCCTGAAGTGCAGAGGTTATACAACTATACGACGTGCAGACGATATCTGATAACTGCCTGGAACCCGTATAAAAAAGATGAGGTCTCAATTAGTCCCAGCAAAATAACAGTTATTCCATTCACAAGGATAAGAGAGATAGACTTCTCCGACCTGTTTATAGATGAGATTGTGGTGCATTTGAATGAAGAGGTTAAGTGAAGGGTGATCAGATTTGACTCTGGCTTACGCTCATGCTATTATGTCTGGAATAGCCTCGGCTTCGCTGGTAGTGCTTCAAGCGGTCGGTTAAATTTTTGATAACTCGGTCCAATACGTGCGGCGTTATTCCTAGAATAGCGTATCGAATATGGGCCTCGAGCTCCTTTAAAGTGGTTGACTTGTTAGCGTAGACTAAGGACTTGATGTAGCCCTAGAGAAAATAATCGAGGGGTGTCAAATCGCATGGTCGCGGCGGCGGATTGATGAATGCTCGCCGTGAGATGACCGAGTCGCCAAATTTCTCCTTCACAACTTCGAGCGTTGCGTCTCATGTATGACATGAGAAAGTTGCTGCATTCGGCCACTACGTTCACTCTAAACGAGTCTCACACCTACAGCGAAGCCGAGCCTACCACGATACATTTTTTCGTCCGTAACGTGCCTCCCTTGTCAGCACTTAAACCATCCCGCTTTACATTTCCACCCCACAACATCCCTCTTACATTTTACTACCAGAATGTAAGAGGTCTTCGCTGCAAAGCCAATGCTGTCCTACGTCAATCGCATTCTCTTCCCTTTGATATTTACGCCTTGAATGAAACCAATTTGATTCCCGACATAAAGAACCAGGAATTGCTCCCCCCTACTTGTAATGTTTTTCGCGACGACGATCCTACCCGCCCACACGATGATTCCCCCTATCGAGTCGTCCTACTGGCGATCCACAACAGCCTTAACTCTTCTCCCATTGAGATGGGACTTTATCGACTTTGTCGCAATAAAAATATCACTCCCCTTCAAGTCCCTTTACGTTTTATGTTGCTACATCCTGCCAGCTCAACCTACCGAATCTTACCAACTTGTTGTCGATGCAATCGACCAGTTAATTGACCTGTCTGACTCTACTGACGATATCTTTATTTTCAGCGACTTTAATCTGCCTCAGCTACAGCGGACCCCATCAGACGATCAATCGTTCTTCATCGCTTCAAATGCCAACTCGGCTAAGGAATGTCTCTTCTTAGATTGCTTAACAGACTCAAGTCTATGCCAAGTCAGTGGTGTATCCAACTATATGGGCAGGCAATTGGACCTTATTTTCACAACAGATTCAATTAACTCCTCTGTACCACTTTGTCCCCCACCTCTCTACAAATAACACCCACCCCCCACCCCTTCTACTTTAATTTTTTCATAACTCTTCTTTCTAGTCCACTCCCCTCACAACTCTCTCATCCTACGACTTTCATAAAATCAGTGACTATCTTAGCAGATCCCTCTTTAACTTTCACAACTTAAGTGTAAATGATGCCTTATCCATTTTTTATAAAGAAATATTTAATTCTTTTTGCCTTTACGTTCCGTTTTCCCGCCTTAAAACATCGTCTACTAGTCCTCCCTGGTATAATCTCAAGCTTCGTTCCTTACGAAATAAGAGAAACAAGTTATGGGCTGTTTTCCTGCGTACCAGATCCTTGTCCGACTATTCCAACTATCTTGGTGTTTATCTTCATTTCACCGAACTTTACGATTCCCTTTACGAGCGTTACCTTAATAATGCGCAAGTCAACCTTATAAATGACCCTAAGTCCTTTTTCCAATTTGTTAACTACAAAAGAAATTCCGATGGTTACCCTCCTTCCCTCTCTTTCAACAACAAGTCATTAACCGATCCACTCACCATTGCCAACCTATTTGCCATCTTTTTTAAACAATCCTTCACCAACGACTCCTTTGTACCAGATCCATCCTATTTTAGTTACCTACTGAACTTCTCCAATGGCCCACTTCTCTCTCACATCTTGGACCCCTCTTATATCGGATATAAATTACACCAACTCAATGACGAATTTACACCCGGTCCAGATGGCCTCCCTGCCATATTTCTTAAAAAATGTTCTTCGTCTCTTTCCCTTGCCCTTTCTGATCTCTTTCGTCTATCCCTTTCACAAGGAGAATTTCCTCAGGTTTGGAAAACCTCCTTTATAACCCCGATCCACAAAAAGGGATCAAAGAACGAAATAACAAACTATCGTCCAATCGCTAAACTCTACCATATACCCAAACTCCTCGAAAGTATTTTGTATGAAGCTCTAAGCTTCTAATGCAAATCACTTATTTCCCCTAGACAACATGGCTTCCTAAAGGGTAGGTCAACCACCACAAATCTCGTTGAATTCGTATCCTTTGCCATCTCTGCCCTAGAGAACGGCAACGAAGTCGATGTAGTTGCAGCCGATTTTAGCAAAGCCTTCGATAAAATCTCTCATCGATTAATACTCTTCAAATTGTCTGCCCTCGGCTTTGAACCCGTACTGTTACAATGGATATCCTCTTACCTCGAAAACCGTTTTTACAGTGTTCGCTTTAGGTCAGCCCACTCGGCTCCATTTTTGGCCACCTCTGGAGTTCCTCAAGGAAGCCGTCTCGGTCCCCTTTTTTTATATTAAGCATAAATGATCTCGATAGGATCATAAAACACTCCCTTTACGCCGACGATACCAATTTTTTCAAAACCATTTCCTTGCCCCATGACTCCTTCCTCCTTCAACAAGACCTTGTTAGTTTTTCGATCTGATGTCTCAAAAATTGTTTGGAACTTAATATCGCCAAATGCCAATCCATCACCTTTTCGCATAAGCGGCACCAATCTCCTCCCCGACTCTACCTTCTCCACAACCAACCTATCTCCTCCGTTGAATCTCTTCGCGACCTGCACCGCACCACTTCCTACCTCAAATCCGTTCTCCTTCACCACTCTAACCAACGTTAGTTTTAAGTTTTAGTTTAAGTTTAATTTTAAGTTGTAGCCTGTATCAAGTCGCGAATAAATAGGGGCAGTCGCCCCCACCAAAATTAAAAAATTGTAGCGTCGTCTTGTTGGAACCGCAGCTCCGATATATAGATCTTGTCGAGTTTACAGAAAGTTTGTTAACATCGCTCTATACCTCATTTCGAAAGAAATAAGGTCCGATGATGCCGCCATGCCATATACCACACCAAACAGTCAATCTTTGTGGATGCATTGATGCTTGGCCGAACACTTGTGGATTGTGTTTGCTCCAAAAACGGCAATTTTGCTTGTTGACATAGCCGCTGACCTAAAAATGGTCCTCGTCCGAGCAGATGATTTTTTGGCCAAAATCCGGATCTCCGGCCAACATTTCCAGTGCTCAATTAGCGAATTTACGGCGTTGTCTATAGTCGTCCGGCTGCAATTCTTGCGTCAGTACAATGTTATACGGATGTAGGCCCAAATCTAACCGCAAAATAAGCCGGGTTGACTCTCTAGCGATGCCCAATTTACAATAGCTAATCGGCGCCGAATCTATACTTCTGGCTCTTCTTCGATACTGGCCGCTACGGCGGCTAATGTTTTCTTCATTTCGCACCAATCTCTGTCTGGTTGATGGCTTAAGATCCAAAAACTATCATTGCTATCTGGCCACCCGTTAGAAGGTGGCCTTTGGACCTGGTTCCCGCCGCTGGTATTGGGAATTTGGAATTCGACTTCTTGTACTATAACCTCATTCCTTCCCATTTCTGCCATACCACCTATAAATAAATGAATTTTTGGAGCGACAGTCTGCGGTGGACCAATGCCTATTCTCTTCCACTAACTGGGATAGTATCTGCTCAGTCAATTTTTGACCCACGAGTGGTATTTGTAATTTCCGCCAATCTTTGGAATATGCAGGATCCACACTGACGATAGTAGTGTACTTGTTTGCTTACTTACTTAGTTGGCGCTACAGCCCCGGGTAAACCTGGGCCGCAACCTTAAATGCAGTCGTCATCTGCTGCTCCGTCTCTCGAGGCAAGACTTGAAGAGTCTTTGCGCCGATATTGCATCATCCACCCGCTCAACATTCTCAGACTTTGGATCCATAAACCTATGTCGCTATACATACAGCCCGTAAAGTTCGTGGTTGAATGTCCTTTTCCATTCCTCGTCAATACGCACGTATCGTTCCCTCGAAACGGCCAAGGGCTTTTTCATTCGCTTTCGAGAAAATTCCAAGCTTCTATGCCTGCCTCTTGTATAAAGCCGGTTTGGTCTTGAAACGAGAGAGACCTCTGTTACTAAATTGCCTCCTGAACCCAAACAAACAGTGATTGGCAAGAGTAGTTCTGGGTCTGATTTCTGCACTGATGTCGGTGCTGGTTTTAACTGCGTAGCCAAAGTAGATGAAGCTCTTAACTGTCTTGAACTTATAACTGGCAGTGGTAACGTTCTGCCCAAGCAGTCGGTGGCGATGACAGCGTCTACTTTGTCCTTTACCGTCAAATACCTTTTTCCCCGCTTGCGCTTTAAAACTCAGCTTCATTAACGGCTCACTGTGTTAGTCCGATCACATCAATGTCATCCGGGTACGCAAGTAGTCTTGCCAACTTGACAAAGATCGTGCTTCTTTTGTTGGCAAGTCAAGTTCAAGTCAGTTCAAGAAGTCACATGACAGCGGTTCTCCTTGTCTAAGATCTTTCTTGAGGTCTCGGATAATTCGTTACCGACCATGATGGAGTAGCGAGAATACTCCACATGGTCCTCCTCCCTGACTGGTTTGGTAAGGATGTCAAATTTAGACATGCCGCGTTGCATAGCTCGCCCCCAGCACGGCTTTGAAGTCGACAAATAGATGGCGAGCATCGATCTCTAATTCGCGGGTATTTTCCAAGGTCTGCCGCTGTCTGAATATTTGATCGATGGTGGACTTTCCTTGCCGGAAACTGCACGTTATGGACAAAAACGATTTTCGTTCTCTCATAAAACAACGGCGAAGGAAACAAAAGAAAAGTTGGATAAATATTATGGGGCTAATGCTCCGTCAGATTACACCGTCAAATATTGGTTTCGAGAGTTTCGTGGTGGCCGCAACTCCACTACCGATCAAGTCCGCAGCGGCAGGCCCTCCGATGCGGTTATAGAGGACAATGTCCAAAAAAAATACATGAAATGGTGTTGGCTGACCGGAAAGTGAAGGTGCGGCACACGCCATATTTTGGGCATATGAAAAAGTTCTCCTGCCGCTGGGTGCCGCGCATGCTCACTCCTGACCAAAAACACGAACGCGAGAGCACTTCGAAAGAGTGTTTGGACTTGCTGATGCGGAATCGGGCGGACTTTTGGCGTCGATTTGTAACATGGACCCACTATTACACACCAGAGAATAGAATGAGCGCCCGGGAATGGACTGAAGCCGGCACGAGTGGTTCGAAGCAGCACAGGGAGGCTCGATGGGTCGGAAAGGTTGTGGCGTCGGTTTTCTGGGATTGTCATGGCATACTCTTCGTGGACTACCTCGAAAAAAGGAACAACCATCAACAGCGAGTGTTACTGTGCATTATTGGAGCGATGGAAGGCCGAAATCGCTGCAAAACGGCCTCACATGAAGCGAAAAAAAATTTTGTTTTTGCAAGATAATGCGCCAGCGCACAAGAGCATCGCAACCACGGCTAAAATCAATGGGTTACGGCTCCATATGCGACGTTTACGAGACTTATTTCTC
This sequence comes from Volucella zonaria, assembly GCA_963966105.1. Classification (NCBI taxonomy): domain Eukaryota; kingdom Metazoa; phylum Arthropoda; class Insecta; order Diptera; family Syrphidae; genus Volucella; species Volucella zonaria. The sequence continues at coordinate 28,139,940 of OZ014530.1, read as the reverse complement.
TATGTACATTTGCTACAGTCAAAATGGGGTGCTTTCTTGCGGCTCGGACAAACGATGCTGAGATTCCATGCTTCGGAGTCTTTTTTCTCTGATCAAATCTTGCAGACGAGATGGTTCATGTACCCAACCAGGTCGTCTGCAACTGCTTCTAATAGCTCAACAAATAGTTCGTCTGTCCAAGTAGCTTTATTAGACCTAAACTTCGATATTGCTATCTTACCTGCGTCTAGGGCAGAGGGACGGAATTCCCTGTCGTCTTCATTCAGAGTGAATATCTTAATCTGCCTGACATCGGTATTTTGACCATCACAGTCTGCAGAAGAAATCTTTCCATATTCTCAGCACCGACTGCAACCGTACTATGTTCAGCTTTTCAGGCTTCTGGATCTGCCAAATTTTCGGACGTCATTTATGCAGTTAGGTGTCAATTTTCTGGATTGCACGTTTCACATGCTCTTTCTCTTTTTTTCGAAAAATCTTCTCTGCTCGTGGAGCTCACCAACAGTTCTCGTCTACACATGTTTCCAAACGAGAGGCTTCTTTGCGACAGCGTTTTGAAACCAATCACATCAGATGCATCTTCTCAGATGGCTCGTTGAAAACATTTCCATTGGTGTCCTCTGGTATAAGGGCTAGGACTTTCAGCGAACTTGAAGCAAATGCGATCAGCAAAGACTCTACCGATCTCTTACGATTCCAGCTTTTCGAGTTCGAGCTTTGGTGGTCTTACTTCGTCGTTCCTGTGATATCCGAATTCGCGCCCTTGCTGCAACAAGGTAATGATCCAAGCTGATGTTGATTCCTCGGGAAATTGGCGTCGATTGCAATGTGATTGACAGTTGATTAATCAGAGGATAGCCCAGTCATTTTATGAATGTTGGGATGTGCCCTGTTATGAATTCTAAAAGCCTAAATCCGTTGTCGGACGTGGTGTTAAGCGGGCTGTGTTTTCCGATGACCCGCTCAAAAATTGCTTCCTTGCACTGCTTTGCATTAAGATCTCCTAGCACAATTTCGATGCTGCTCATAGCTGGAGCACTGCGCATAAGTTCGTTGTAGGAGGTCATAGAATTAGCCTTTGATGCTGTCATCCTTATTTTCTGTGGCGGCACGACTACAAATCACTTAGGAAAACCTCGTCCCAGACTTTTTTTTTTTTAAAGGCTTCTAGTGTCGTTCTCATCGTTGTATCCCACAATCATCGGTTCATACTGTGCTCCGCACATGAAGTTTTCCTAAAGTTCCTCCTTTACCAAGCACAAACATAAGTCTTCTCCCCGGCACATTTATGTGAGAATAGTTCCAACTTTTAACTCGTCCACATTGTTCTGGTCTCCTGTAGTTACACAGTCTAAATTATTACAATTTTTTTTTTTGAACTAAACAAAGTATACTCCCTTTTCAAACACTGCTTGTCATAGAGCTGTTCGAATGCTCCTTCAGTTTCAAATGATATAAATCCAACCTTTGACTTCAGGACACCTACAGCCACTTGAAATTCTTTTGAATTTGTCTCACGTAAACACTTTGGGAATTGTTTAACTCACCAAGCCATTCCAACCATTAGATCCTTATTACTCGTATTGTATGATTCCAAATTCCAACCATCAAGAAGGAATGCATATTAATAAATTATGCGTCCTTCGCAGCCCCTTCGAGCGTTGTTCGAGGATCTAATAAACATTGGGTTATCTCCTTGTGTTTGGGATTCGAAATGTTTCCCACGAAACCAAAAATAGAAAATAGAAAATCCATTCCAAGCGACCGACGACGATTGATACAAAATTTATGAATGACTCTTCCATCTACGGTTATGTATCTACAAAGATCATTAAGATTGTTGTGAACGGATTCGGATTCAGAATACCCAATATGAAATGAAATTCGATTGCATCACATTTTGTCCTTGTTTTTATTTTTAGTTTTTAGTTTTTAGTTTTTTTTTTATCTGTGTTGTGTTTGTCTTGATCCTTCCAGAATGTGTGTGTTTATGGATTGTGTCAGACAGAAGAAAGATTTTCTCAATTTTCTTTAAATCGATTCCTGGAAAACAGATAAAGATTGAAGATACTTAGACAAAAATCATAACAAAGTGCAACCAGAGAATTGTGGGACGTGATAAGGGACTGGGAATACAAGGATCTAAGGAATTTCACCGACCACTGAGCTCTAATGACCAATAAATGTTTAGGTATCTCGACGGATTTGTTTGGGTCTAATTGAAGGGTTTTCTGGATTTGTTTTGGATATGTACACGTTTTCCAAAATCAAGACCAGGACAATGTAATCCAGTGATCAAAGTCGGAGAACCAGTTTAACTGGCTTCGATGCGGATAGATCCTTTCGAATCGTAACATGAAAAAGAAGAAACACTTTGGGAAGTGTACATAGAATCTGGTTAAGTGTGATCTCTGGGATGTTCATATTCTTGTGGCAACAGTAGGAGGTACAAAGAAGAGGGTGAGAGGGTGAGGGTGAGCCATTGAATGAAGTGCTCTAAAATAATGTTGGTCGTGTTCAAAACTAACCAAAGTAAGATGTCCTACAAATGTTGCGCAATGTGCGGAGAGAAACACATGATATATTGTAGTGGTAAGATCGATTCATTTGTGTAACATGAGTCCATGCATGCACCCTAGGAAGACTGTAAATATTTGAAAAAGTACAGAAGCCGACAGAGTTGGCAAGGGTTGCAATAAGAAGATGTTTTACAGCCAGGCCTGAAAGGTTTTTCTTGTAATTTTTGTCAACTAGGAAGCTATATTAGAAACATGTGGTCACATGTGCTGTGACATGATCGCGATTCCCTCATATTGCAAGAGCTTCCAACGCTAAATTGTCTCATATTTCTACACTTCTTCACTCCTTCGTAATATTCGCCTACAAGTCATTTCTACACAAGAACGGTGGTTATATGTTGTGAGAGTTGTTAGAAAATATTTCTTGCTGTTATCTAGGATCTTTCGATTCGATTCCGCTTGCAATTGGGAGCTCGAGAAACACGTTACTAAAAATTAGGATTGGTTAAGCTCTATTTCTAAAGGTGCACCTTAGGTGAGGTTTACTTTGACTGTTTCGTCCATATGGTTCGAAATGCAAGATTTTGCAAGCTGTAGATTCGTTAGTTCGTAGTTTATTAGTTCACAGGGGGTATACTCCCTCCTTTTCTACATAGCCGGCCGCTTACTATATTAGACGACGACGTGGCATGTGGTATGGTAACTTACTCAACTTTCTAGTTGTCAGTCAAGAATCTCCAATATGACTTTGACATACTGTAGATAGTACTCCATGGATGGATACTCTTTAATGTGAGTCTCTCAGCAGAAACCTCTGTCCCTTTTAGAAACCCCAAGCGCACTGACTGGAAGAAATTCAGTCAGGTCTTAAACCCTGAACTTAAGCAAAGGTGACGACCCTCGAAAAAGGACTTTGTGTCCTGTTAAATTTTAAATTTAGGAAGAAACCTCTCCCACCGTGATGGAATGATGATCTCTCCGATCTAAGATAGCTGACTAGGGATATCTTCAATATCTGCTACAAGCACAAGTGCTGGATGCCTTACAAGGACGACATGAAGATACACAAAAAAAAAACAATAAGCAAGGCTAAATCATTGTCTTGGGCAGAGTACTGCCATCCATTGAAACTCTCAAGGATTCAGCTAGACTCAGTAAAATTCTGTACAAAGAACCTTCTAAACCGGCATTCATCAAACGACTTGATGGAACATGGACAGATTCCACTGAAGTTTCACTGGAACTCCTAATGAACACCTATTTTCCTGGGATGCAAAAATAGCGGCGCTACTTCCGTCTGAAATGAAATCAACTCGTTAAAAACAGCGGAAAAGATTTCCTGGGCCATAACAGCTTTGTTGGAGTTGGAGACATTTTCATCTCTAAAACCATGAGTCCGCCAAGGAATTTAAACCCCTTCATACTCAAAACCCTAGAACGCATCCTGGACATGCATTTCCGGTACTCGCTCAAAAGATCTCCTCTATCGAAATCCCAACATGCTTACCTTAAAGCTATACCACAAAGATCGTGATGGGCCCGTTTTGGTGCGTAGCGTTTGTCGGATGGCATATCCATCACACTCCTATTCTAACCTAACCTAACCTTAAAGATAAGTCTACGGAGACAGTCCTTCCTAGACATAGAAGGTGTCTTCAACAATGTGCACATTGAATCCATTCTCACCAAGCTTGACAAAGAAGGTTTCATCACCAACTGGATCATATCCATGCTAAAAACCAGAATTATTCAGTCACAATTGGAGAATAGCCTCATAAACAAATCCGTGGGCAGAGGTACTCCGCATGGCTCCTGGTCATCAACAATGACGGAGTTCGATAACATTGGAATCAAGGCAATCACGTACGCGGACAACGTGATTATTTTAGTATAAAATCTGTCATGTTCCCTCAGTGGTTAGTGAACTCACAGAGAGGCCCATGACTAAGATAAGCACTTGGGCCACAAATTTTGGACATGACATTAATCCGAATAAAACTGAATTAATGCTATCTACTACCAAGTACAAAATATCGGCTTTCAAGCTTTCACGTCTTAGCAACCAAACACTTACTCTATCGTCCAGTGCAATGTACCGTGGCGTCATCCTCGACCACAAGTTCAACTGGAAACTAAACATAGAACACAGAGTAAAGAAAGTATGCCTTTAGCGAAAGGTGGAGGCTTCAGCCTAAGATGGTCCTCTGGATGTACAATACACTGCCGTAGTTCATCGAATTCTTACTTATGGTCCGCCCGCCTTAAGCAAAGCCTACACATCACAAAAACTTAGCAGAGTCCAACGAACAGCTTTTATTGGGACTACAAAGGCGCTGCGATCGATCTCGACAGAAGCTCTCAACGTGCTACTCCATATACTGTGCCTGGACATCCACATCAAATACATTGTTGCGGGCATTGCTATCAGACTCAGAAAATCGGGATTCTGGTCCCCGAAACGAATACCAGACGTTGATAGTCATACCGCCAACACCGTGGACTTGTTTTTAACTTCTAATCCTGATCGTCCTCTAGGATCATCACACCATTGTGTCATATCAGCTAATTTCTCGTATACTGGCCACATAGTTAGCAAAGATTCCTAAAAGAACCGTATGGCAATACGAAAAAGACTAAACAACTTGTTTAGGAATTTTAACTGGTCGTCATGTTTCCTCGATAACGACATAGATGCCGCTGCTTACATGATCACAGAAACTATTCTCTTTGGAATGAGATGCTTTATCCCTCATCGGATGAAGAATATCAAACCAAAAGAAAAGGCATGGTACGACTCGAGCTGTAAAGAGGCTGTCAGGGTTAGAGAAATGTTTTTTTCGGTCCTACAAGACCAACCCTTCATCCCAATGCTCATTTATAATGACATTCCAGCTGTCAGCTCTTTTGACAAGGCCAATCCACTTGTTGTACACTTTGCGGCAAGTTAAACACTTCCAGATTGTGCTTTGTATCCTCCTACACTTGATTGCGTCGAATCTTCAGTGGAGTGAATCCACATTCGCACTCGTGTTCGTGTAGCAGCAAGCGTACTTAGAGATCTTTTCTGAAGAGATGTCCTTCCACGCTGGCAAAACCAATGCGTAACCATTTTCTTCAATGCTACTCTTCAGGATTCTTTCCGAATAGACAGAAAACATCATTTGTCCAGTCCGTCCCTAAAAAAGGCAAATCTTCTTCTCTCTCCTCCTACAGGCTTATTGCACTTACGTCCCTTCTTTCCAACCATCAGCTCATGAAATATCTGAAAACACGAAAACTTCTCAATGACCGACAGTACGATTTTCGTAGCAGCAGATCCACTGGTAATTTGATGGCATGTCTCACCAAAAAGTGGAATCAAAGATTACATCAATCCGGCGAAAGCAAGATAGTTGCACTTGATATTTCTATGGCATTTGACAGAGTTTGGCATCAAGCTCTTTTGTCCAAAAAACGAACAACGAATCAGATTTTCAATGAATGTAAAATCACCTCTCGGAACATTATATTAAAGTGCTTTGGACGGCTTCAAATCTGATATCCACAAAATAAATGCTGGTGTGCCTCAGCGCTCCGTTCCGTCTCCGACACTATTTGAAATTTTCCAAAAATTATATCTTGTCTGATACGGTATGAGATATAAAATTGGTTCTGGCTTTATTTTGAAGCTACGAGTACGTTCATGCCATTATGTGTGGAATAGCGCGTCGGCTTCGCTGGCAGTGCGTCAAGCGGTCGGTACAATTTTGGATGGCACGGTCCAATATGTGCGGCGTTATTCCGGCAATTGCATATCGAAGGTTATCCTTGAGCTCGTCCGAAGGGGTTGGCTTACTAGCGTAGACTAAGGGCTTGGCTTGACGTAGCCCCAGAGAAAATAATCGAGTGGTGTAAAATCGCATGATCGCGTCGGTGGCCAATTGATTAACACTTGCCAGAAGATGAGCCAGTTGCCAAATTTCTCCTTCACAACTTCGAGCGTTGCGTCGCTTGTATGGCATGTAGCGCTCTGACCACAGAAAGTCTTTTAACATCGCTCTATACCTAAGACCATTGACGGTAACGGTGTCTCCTTCCTCATTTCGAAAGAAATATGGTCCGATGATGCAGCGATGTCATAAACCGCTCCAAACCGTCAACCTTTGTGTACCATTGATGCTTGGCCGAACACTAGTGGATTGTGTTCGCTCCAATAATGGCAATTTTGCTTGTTGACATAACCGCTGGCCCAAAATTGGGTCTCGTTCGAGAAGATGTTTATTTGGCCAAAATCCGGATTTACCGCCAACATTTTCAACGCCCAATTAGCGAACTCATGGCGTTGTCTATGGTTGTCCGGTTTCAATTCTTGCGTCAGCACAATCTTATACGAATGTAGGCTCAAATAAAACCGCAAAATAAGCCGGGTTAACTCTCTGGCGATGCCAAATTCAGCCGATCGGTGCCGAATCGACATTTCTGGGTTTCCCTCGATACTGGCCGCTACGGCGACTATGTTTTCTTCATTTCCCATCAAACTCTGTCTGGTTGGCGGCTTAAGATCCAAAGGAGTGTGCTCATACTCAAACTTTTGCACGGTTCGACGAATTGCCTGCACACTGAAGCCATGATGACGACCGACCTCAAGACGAACTTCACGTTGCGTATTTACAACAGCCGGAATTTCGATATTTTTTATTAATTTTTGCACGTGCGGCAAGCGTGAAACGATGCGTGACGAAATGGCAAACCTTACTGAAGGTTTTGACAGCTGGATGTCATTGGTAGCTTTGACACCTGCTGAAACATAACGATTTTAGAAACTATTATTGCTATCTGGTCATCCGTTATTATTTTGCTGACGACGGTACTCTCCTATTCATATTCCTTCCCGGTCTCACGCCGTTGCTTTTCGGCTGTGGAACGGGAACGACAGCGTATGTTAAGCTTATAAATTCCGATATTAGCAGCATAACCAATTGGGGAACTATCAACAAAGTGGGATTTAATGCTTCCAAAACACAATGCTGTGTGCTGTCGTTAAAGTGAAATTTAAATATCCAGCCATTATCCATGAATGGCACTTGCATCATCGAAATCGAAAAACTTTCCATTCTTTGTATGCATGTCACTAACAACTTATATTGGAAAGACAATATATTCAACGTCGTCACAAATGTTAGGTTTCCCCCCTCTGATCTAGCCTCAATAAATGAGGCATTTATCCGCCCAAAATTGGATTACAATGCCCACATCTGGTCAAGTGCCCTCAAGATCTCTTTGCACTTGCTAGATAGGATTCAAAACCGTGCGATAAAACTCTTAGGTGACGCCAATATTGCACAGTCAATTGACACGCTGAAACACCGACGTAGCGCCTCTTGCCTCATCTTGTTCTATCGCTAGTTTCACCACCAGTGCTCCATCGAAATTGCCAGTAGCAATTGCCGCCGCTTCAAACTTTTAAGCTTAACACCCATGTCGCTATGAACGCTCAGCAGCATACCCTCGAGCCCAATTTCGGACGTACTCTAAAATACCGTGATTCATTCCTAACACGTACACAACTTACTTATGGAATGCTTTCCGAGCTCTTTATTTCCAAGTCATTATAATCTGCAAACATTCAAAACCAACGTGCATCGGTATCTCTCTTTCCGTCCTGACTTTCCGTTGCCTGCGCTGTATGCAAATATTTTAAGGGTACGCAATCTCTTGAGCGCCCACCGATTTAAAAAAAGAAGCATGACTTAGTATGCAAATAATAATATGGCTTCCAAAAAGGTAGAATCACTAACCGGCTTCTTAGGGATTTTTTTGAACTTGGTCAACACTACGCAAATGACATCATGTGTTACGAGTAGTTTTGCTCATTGACTTCAGCAAAAACTTTTGATGCACCATAATAGACTGATCGAAGCTATCCAAAAAGCGGTATAAGCGGGAAAGTTGTGGTCAGCTGATCGAAGCTATCCAAAAAGGTGGAATAAGCGGGAAAGTTGTGGTGAACTGATTGCTGTGACAATGAATAAGAAGTGGAGAATGAGGTTCCACAAGGTTCAAAGCTCGGTCCCCTTCTTTTCATAGTGAACATGTACGATTGAAATGCTTTAGCATTTGAAGCAGGATACTATGTACATTCATTAACTTATGCGGATGCCATAGCGATGTCATCAGTCGGTGAGAGCGGCCACAAAGATGCAAGGATTCGAGACGAGCTTAGGAAAGCTGAGAAATGGTGCGATGACAATGGGCCAGTAATTATCACGTCGAAAAAAAACCTCGAAGATATCCGAAGTCTACAGTACTAGCGTGAGCTTGTTAAAAATAAATATTTGTACGTATATTTAGGGATAACTATTGACAGCCCCTACCTATGGGATGCACGTATAAATGATTTGGGTAATAAGCTGAGGGCGTCCCTGCTTACATTGTCTTGTCTGCAATACAAATTAAGGTTTATGTAGGAAAGCAAGTGAACCATGCCCTAACTGAGTTAAGGCTAAGATATTATGTACTCGCTTGAGAAGGCGCAGTGAAAAGCTGCAAATCCTCCAAGATAGAGCGATTAGGTTACTATCTAGAATAGACGCTATAATCACAAACATAAAGGTTCTGAAAGTTAAGCAGATAACCAAAACGGCAGCGGCGTTGAAATGTATCCAACTTCCGTTTTTCGCGTTGGAGGGTCGTTCAACAGTGGATCAGTTCTTATCCGAGGCTATCGATTGCTTCGCAATAGCCAGAATTTTAGGAGGAGACAACCGCATGAATTGCTTACAATCTTTTCTGGATTTCGGGATCCTAAGTTCCATGATAGATAAGCTGCGTATTCGATTCTTCGTTAGCCGTTGTTACAAGGCGACTTGTACTAGGTTAAAGGTGAACTTAGTAGTTTGCAACAAATGAAATTGTTCTTTCGGATCTCTTACTACTCTCTTCCATCTTAAAAATATAAACTCTTCGCTAAAGACTTAAATTTATGTAAATTCCCCATTTCTACGTTGAGTTCGATTTCCCTTGAAAGACTCTAGAAGAAGTCATCATTAGTCATAAGCTATTTGGTAGCCGCAATTGATCACTTTCAACTCAAATGCTTTCTGACCTTTGGCCAATAGTACGAACTCGTCGCTCTTATCGATACCCTTGGTCGACAGGTACTCAATATTGATCCCCGAACAGTGAACCTACTTCCACCTTTCAGTGGTTATGTTCATACTTCTCTAATCCTCGCCGGGTAATTTATTCGGCATTCTCGAGGATAAATCATTTTAAGTGGATTATTGGAACACATTGTAAGACGCAGCAATAAATCGGAGTAGATAATCTCCGTAAGATAAGTCCTCCTCTCAATCTTAAAACAAAAGATATTCATTCAACCTTTCGCGGGTTAACTTATAAGGAATGCACCTTTTGTAGATACAATCGATGGAATGGAGGAATGGAAAGGTACGGAACCACGGCAATAAGTAAATCTCCACTCAGATTAGTTCCTAGAAAAACTGAGGACGCAGGTAAACTGCTCGTAAACATTTGTTTAGCACCGAAAATGCTGCTGCGCGAGTCCAAGGTCATGCAAACGGCGATAACGATTAGAGAGGATAGAAATTGTTTTGTTTTTTTTTTCTATTTAGATTTTTTTTCGAAAATATTTTCGTGCGAAAAATAAACAAGATTTGAAGTTGTTAATCAGCTGGCAAAACTAAACAGCGATTAGATTGGGAAGTACGTCCACAATTTCATGTGATAAGATGTTGACGTATGTACTCGTGAATATGCATTAGTCAGAGTTCAAAAGAGGGAATACCACCCTGAATTGATAGGAGGAATCGGAAGATTACACTTGGATTCTGTGAATTTTAAGGTTGAATAGCGGCTCTTGGCACCAATGGCATACAGGGTGTGTTCCAAAGTAGACAGGACTTTTTTTTAAAAATAAGAACATCAAAAAGTTTTTTTGGGAAAACCGATTTATTTTATTCAAAACTAGGTAATACCCGTCTCTGATGGCTGTCCAACAAGGAGGACTGTTAGTGTACTGTTAGTGGGTGGCCGTGGCGCGTAGTGGTACGACGTATTAAATCCCGAAGGGGGTCCGAAAGACCAAAAATTTTTGCAGGCAACTAAAATCGTATCAAGTGTTTGGTGTTAGTTTTAAGAGTATGAGTATTCACCTCCTCCTGAGAGTTAAATAAATGAATACATATACGAGGGTAGTCTCAGAAGGACCCGACCTAACAAAGGAAACACAAAAAAAATAGGGAAAAATATGTTTATTTCTCTACGTGGACTCACTTTTCCAAGCGATGTGCAATAGCTTTGATACCCTGTTTATAGTGAGGATCGTCGAGCTCTTTAAAATAGCCATCAACCGCAGACTCCACCTCTTTACCACCGAGGCATTTTTTCACATTCGGAAATAGAAAATATTCCAAGGGGGCTAAATCTGGCAAATAGGGTGCATGAGTTAGCAATTCGAACCTTTACTCATTGATTTTGGCCATCGCGTGACGGATGAGAGAAATGGTGCATTGTCTTGATGAAATGAAACATTTTTCTTCATCAAACGCAGCCGCGCTGCAATAAGTTCGCATAATACGCGCCGTTGATTGTTCTTCCTTTCTGAAGATAATCAATGAAAATTATGCCACGCGCATCCCAAAAAACGGACCCCATGACCTTGCCTCCTGATGGAACTGTCTTCCCCTTCTTTGGAGCCGATTCTCCCCTTTCAGTGAATTGTATTGACTGATCCTTTGTATCGGGTGTGAAGTGATGAACCCATGTTTCATCCATGGTTATGAATCAACGCAAAAACTCAGCTTTATTGCTGTGAAACTTTGCCAAACACTCGATTGAAACATCCTCACGACGGTGTTTTTGTTCCATTGTGAGTAATCGCGGCACTCGTCTTGCGCACAGCTTTCTCATGTCTAGTTTTCCAGTCAACATGCGATGTACAGCGCTTTTAGAAATGTCTACCACTTTGTGGATTTTCTTCAATATTTCTGGTGAACTCACCTCAATTGGTCGACCACTGCGCGATGTTCGTCTTGGCTACTCGTACGGCCTCGCTTAAACTCTGCCACCCAATATTTTATTGTTTTAAACGAAGGAGCAGGCTCCCCCAGAGTAGAATCAAGTTCCGTTTTGATGTTGGTTGGATTGAGGCCTTTCAAATGAAAGGATTGTATCACATAACGAAGACCAATTTTTCCATATGCTGCCGAACAAATACTAAACAACATAGCGTCGTCAAACTTCTAATTTCAGCTTTATAAGGTTGGTGCTTTCTACAATTTTTAAACAACAACCACCATCTATACGGCAGGTCTGGTACGTCTGGGACTACCCTCGTATATAAGAAACAAAATCGGTCTCAACACAGAGCCTTGAGGAACACCAAAACTAATACCATTTTGTGTGCTTAGAACATTCGTTTAAACACACAGGTATTTTTCGTAGTTTTGACTCTTCTTGCGATTGGCATGGATCCTCATCGAGCAATGTCTCCAATTCAGCGTCTTCGAAGGATTTTGGCCTTCCTCCACGCGGACGGCCGTCAACATCGAAATCACCGTCCTTGAAGCGACAGAACCAATCACGGTACGGTGTTTCACTTAGAGCAGCATCTCCGTAAACTTTTTGGAGCTGTCGATGCGCTTCAGCCGCCGTTTTCTTCGAATGAAGAAAGCTTGGCTCATGACGTTTTGGATATGTCAAAATCGACCAGCACTTACTGCTGGAGCCATCTGTTGAGATCTATGAATTCCTTAAATTTGGATTGTCTTATTCTAGAAACATTGTAATTGAGTTGAATGCCCATCAAACTATGATCAGTTATTTTTAAATCATAGATCATACTCTTATATTCCACACAATTGCTATTGTAAAAAAATATGGTCCAAGCAAGAACTAAGACAAGTAGGCTGATTAACCAAAGGCTCAAAACCAAACAAAGACAGATGTCTCTTGTGTTTTACGTAGGTACCTGCCGTGAAGGCTTAAGCTTACGGTGCGTCTTCGCACAAGATATCAAAACAATGCGTTGATAAGCGCCTTTCGGGTAGGACAACTACTACCACCAGTACCAGATTCGAAGTCATGTGTAAGGCATGAACTTCCCCTTTGGTAAAGAGTCAGGGCCTATCTAATACCTCAGCCATTCTGTGAGTCATGGCACCCGGTTGCAATTCAACTCCACATTGAGCAGACCAATTGGTTCCATAGCAATCCTATGGTTTAGCACAGGTCGTAGTGCACTACATATGAGTGCACTAAGTCATGAGATGTCCAAGTACCATTAGGTCTATTCTCGCCGCGATTTTGGGTACAAACCTACAGCCACCGCGATACTCCCATACGGGGGCCAACTCCTAGATCAGGTCAGAACCATAGTTCCGGGGGCTGCTGACCTCCCGTGATACCAGAATATAGCTTCCGGTCGAGCTTCGCAACCTTGCGGTCACTTCCAGTTGGGCACCTTACAGCCTTTAAACAAGCTTCAACATTCTTAAGCTCCACCTGCTATCTGCCTACTGCGTCTTCTATTAAACACTTCTTTTGCAAAACTACGGGTCCTTTCGAACCGTACGGTACCAGTGATAATTCCATAGCCTGCAAGTCCCTAATGTCAGCGTAATTGGGACACTCACATAGGACATGAAGCCAGTCCTCATAGGTGGCTCCACATGAGCAGCTAGCAACCCCGCTAAACCCTCTCTTATGCAAGAATACATTAAGAGAGCTATGCTCGGTCAACAAAAAGCCCAGGCTGAGGCTAAAATTCCTTTCAGGAAATACTCTCATGGTTAACACATCCCTTAGGAAGCCATAAGTAACATTGCCATTTTCGCTTGCATCCCATATAGATTGAACACATGCGTGTAGCAAGGTTTTGCGCTGCTTCAGGGATGGGCCATCCACTTCTTCCGGGGAAACCCAATCGCGCGCATTTAGAGGGAGACCTTTTCTGATCTTGAAAGCAATACCACGACGTATCACTTCCAGATCCAGAGGTGACACTCCAAGCAACACCTGCATTGCCTCTGTGGAGACAGTGTGGCAAACCGGTAAACATCCAAGCAAGGCGACTCTTTGGCAAGTCAAGATCCGCCTTCGACCATCAACAGTCATAACCCTGTCGTACCATACCGATGCTCCATATGTTGCACAGGCAACAAAAAGGCCATCGTATGTGATACGAACAGAGCGCCCGTTGAGTTCCCAGTTAGATCGCAAAATGCGCCTTACCTGGCCTACAGCACTCGGCATGCGTTGTCTCATTCGAACCAGGTGAGGCATGAAGTTCATACACTCACCCATCGTTATGCCCAGGTATGTCACCTCAGTCACACATCTAATGCCAACGCCGTTCAAACGTATCGCAGGAGCCCGACGTCTTGTGTTCAATTTGCCTTTGAGCTTCATTGAAACAGTATTATCCTGCGACACACTCACCCCAACGCTTTCTCCCCATTCAGCAACGACTGCTAGAGGTCTTCCTCCTAATACCTCGATTTCGGCCCCAGACTGTCCTTCGAGGATGAGGAGCAGGTCATCTGCGTAGGCGCAGCACTCACAGAGCTCATTTAGCCGCCACAAGAGTGGGTCCATCATCAGGTTCCAAATAAAAGGACCACAGATGGACCCCTGAGGGCAACCTCTCTCAACACTAATTGAGACGGTGTCGTGCGTACTTACCACACTCGCTTTTCTGTCGTAAAAGTAGCTTCCCCAAAGCCCAATTTCCCGACAGCCCAATTCCTGCAATCTGATTACTATTTTCTGCTAGTTCAGGTTATCAAGAGCACCTTTAAAATCAATAAAGATGCCTATAAAGACACTGGCCCTGCCTCTGAGGACTCTGTCTTTTAGGAAAGACCATGCATCCTCGACACACTTGCCTCTTGTAAAGCCGAATTGGAAGGGCGACACTGGCTCCGCCATGCTCTCCGAAACCATTTCCAGTACTTTTCCTAGTACCGGAAGCAGGCTGATGTCCCGATAAGATTTAGGGTCAGACCTATTCTTATCGGTGGACTTCAGGAGCACAACCACCCTTGCCACCTTCCAATCATTGGGGAAGTAGCTGCAAGCAATACATTTCTATAAAGACCAAACAGGTATTCTGGGGTGGCCTTCCAGATGGCTCTCACCATCTCTCCGGTCATATGAAGAGTCCTCAAAGCGCTCCTCTGTCGGGAAGAACTGACCAAGCAATGCAGTAAGCCAATCTTTCCATGTGTACCGTATTATCCACACGAATGCCTTCAATGTCAGCAGTCTTCTTAGTAGTACGGCAAATCTTATAGAGTTTGTCCCACCAAATGTAGCTCCCGCCGGTTGAGAGAAAATATGCCTTCTGCAAGCTATCTTCGTGGAATGAATTTGCAGAAAAATGCTGCTTCAACCGGAATAAATAGTTATCCCATGATTCCTTCTCCACTGCAAACGGGCGGAACTGTGGTATAGTGCTGGTTGTCCTCGCATCACTCTCGTCACACATTCGATGTTAGATTTCAGCATTCTTTCCACACAAACCTGTTGCTGGGCTATGAGCTGCTCAATTACTTGTGGGTCCATTGTCTGAATTTTCGTCGCCAAATGTTGTTGAACCCATCCGAACCGCGAATGGGAATTTAGATTTCGAGTCCACCACTATGAGCCACTTGTGAATTTGGAATGGCCCAGCAAAGTCTATGTAGACCCATTCCCATACATCTTCAGTTGCCGGCCAGCTGGTATAGTCCTTGGCATGGAGTTGGCAAGCGTTGCACTGTCCCACTACTCGGCTGATGTCATCGTCTATGCTTGGCATCTGTTTCATCCTTGTGACACCCCAATGACCGTGACGCAGCAATGCTAATTGGGTGTTGGAAACACCAGCCCACTTAGGCCTATTGGCCCATTGTGATGCCACGTGGATCCATGGTCCTCTTACTAATGGAACCAGTTTGAGCTTACGACGAATCGTAGGAAACTGTTTACGTCTATATTTTTTAGATCGTTTAGGTCATTGTGGAAGAAAGCTCCTAAGAGAGCTGGACATGTACAGAGAAGGTGGAGGATTGTCTCCTCTTCCTCCTCGTCCATGCTGCTTCTACAGAAATCGTTTGTAAAAGCACCAAGCCGTCTTACGTGCTTGCCTATGAGGCAGTGTCCAGTGATGACACCTATGATGGCACTGAGATGTTCCTTATTTAGAAGGATTAGACACTTAGAGCGATACAGATCCAGTTTTGGCCAGATTTGTTTCGTCGCTAGACATGTTGGTCCAACAGTCAAGCTAAAGTCGGTTCTTTTATTGGCATCCAGCTTTAATATTAGTTTGCACGCAGCGATTGGGATACCTATGCTACCCTTTTCCGGCAGAGTAAATAGAGTTGTTCCAATTTTGGCGAGTTCATCACCCCTACAGTTCCCTGGAATCTCTCTGTGGCCCGGCACCCAGCAAAGTGGAAGGTTGAACTGCTCTGCCATCTCCATAAGAGATGATTGGCATTTAGCAGAAGCCTCCAGTTTGGAGTTGATTATCCTGCTTTTTAGCGTAAGACTGATCAACTCCCTTAGTGAGTCGTCTACCTGCAGAGTTGACAGCGCAGTCGTGATTGCGGATGTGTTGACGTTGTTAAAGGCACTCTCTATGTTCAGGACAGCAACCATTGTTGCCCTCTATATTGTAGAGATCGTTCGATGTTTTTTTTTTTTTTTTTTGGTAAACTAGCGCGCGGTCATGTTTGCATACAGCGCGGGCGAAGAAAATTTAGGGAGGAAAGAAGAATAGGTACCGATGTACGTTGGTTTTATATGTCTGAATGTTATAATGACTAGGAAATAGTCATTCCACAAGCGAGTTGTTCGGCTTAGGAACGAATCACGATATTTCAGAGTACGTCCGAAATTGAGTTTGAGGGTATACTGATGACCATTCATAGCGAGACGTGTGTTGCGGTTAAAGGTTTGAAGGGGCGGAATGCTAATAGCGATAAAACAGAGTGAGACACGAGACCTTACGTCGGTGTTCGTCGATGGTGTTCATTGTTTGAGTGATATTAGTATCACCTATGAGCTTTATCGCACGGTTTTGGATCCTATCTAGCAGGTGCAGAGATGTTTTGGTCGCACCCGGCAAGATGTGCGCATTGTACTACAATTTCGGCGGGATAAACGCCTTATATATTGAGGCCTGATCAGAGGGGGTGCAGTATTTCTTACATCGCTTGAGGAAACCTAGACATTTCGCAGCATTTTTGGCGGCATCGAATATGTAGTCATTCCAACGTAAGTTGTCATTGACAAACAAACCGAGAATGGAAAGTTTATCGGCTTCGACGATGCAAGTGCTATTCATGGATAATGGCTGGGTGTTCAAATTTCGCTTTAACGACAGCAGTCAGCATTGTGTTTTGGAAGCACAAACAGTGTTTCCCCCTGTTAATATCAGAATTTAATGAGCTTAACATACGCCGCCGTTCCCGTTCTACAGCCGAAGAGCAGCGTCGTGAGTCCGGGAACGAATATGAGAAGCAGAGAGTACTGTCGTCAGCAAAGGAATATATTGGATTAGAAGTAACAGACAAGAGATCGTTGATGAAAATTAAAAAGAGTGTCGGAGAAAGAACGGAGCCCTGGGCCGCACCAGCATTTATTTTTTGAATATCAAGACAACTAAAATTGAACGTTCCGAAAGGTAATTTCTAATCCATTGAAGAAGGGAGTCATCGATCCCAAAAGCAAGCATCTTTGACAAAAGAGCCTGATGCCAAACTCTGTCAAATACCTTGGACCTGTTGCTGCGAAAACCATATTGCCGGTCATTGAGAAGTTTTCTTGTTTCGAGATACGAGGGGCGTTCAATATATTCTCGGTATCGATATGAAGGAAAATGCGAATTCAATTTAAATTGTTTTTATTTTTCAATATAATCTACCCTAACATCAATGCATTTGTTATATCTTGAGATAAGCTTTTTTAAATCCTCAAAAAAATAAATTTCCTCTTTCTCTGCAAAATACCCATTTATTGCCGACTTGAGTTCTTCATCATCCGAAAATCTTTTTCCACGAAGACATTTCTTCAAATCCGGAAACAGGAAATAATCACTAGGGGCAAGGTCTGGACTATAGGGTGGGTGTTGGATTTCTTCGAAACCACAATCTCGCGCAGCAGCCTTGGAAACTCGCGCCGTGTGAACAGGAGCGTTGTCTTTTTAATTTCCTCCCGCAAATTATGCAAAGTGGAAGCGTAGGATGTGGCGTTGATGGTTTCACCTTTTTTTTTTGTACTCAATGAGCAAGATTCCCTTTGAGTCCCAAAAAACTGTGGCCATGAGCTTCCCGGCAGACGGAGTGACTTTGAACTTCTTCGGGGGGTCTGTTCCTTTTTTATGCCACTGCATGGACTCTTGTTTGCTTTCAGGGTCATAGTGGTGGACCCATGTTTCGTCCCCAGTAACAATTCGATCCATAACACCGTCCGCGTTCTCACTACACATCTGCAAAAGCTCTCTACAGCATGCGATTCTCACTTTTTATCTGAGGCGCTGTGAGCATTCGTGGCACCCACCTTGCACTGACCTTTGAAAGGTTAAGATGGTCATGAAGAATGTTGTGAATGGTACCAATTGAAAGCTTGGTGATCTCTGCCATCATTTTCACCTTTATTGGGGCATCCTCAAGAACAAGTTTTTCGACTTCTTTGATGCTTTCTCCCGTACAAGCAGTAGCCGGGGCGCCGGAGCGGGGGTCGCCCTCAATGCTCTCTCTGCCTCTCTTGAACTCACTTGACCACTTTTGCACAGTTGATAATGAAGGTGCGGAACCCTGGTAAACAGCCACCATCTCTTCATGAATAGTTTTTTGACTTTTTCCTTGCTTAGTGAGAAATTTAATTACAGCGCGATGCTCAATTTTCACCATCATCGTCTCAGTTGCCATTATGATTCTGTTTAACTAGAGATAAAACGCGAATTAATAATCACATTTATATGAAATTTTACATGAATGCACTAAAATAATAGTATTACTTGATAAATAAGTTAATTTATATATGCAACCACAGCATACCGAGAATATCTTGAACGCCCCTCGTATTTCATTAGCTGACGGTTTATCAGCGTTTCCATGACCTTGCAGAGAAGGGACGTAAGTGCAATGGGTCTGTAGGAGGAGAGAGAAGGAGGATTCGCCTTTTTTAGGGACGGGCTGGACAAATGCTGTTTTCTATCTGCTCGGAAAGAGTCCTAAAGAGTAGGATTGATGAAAAAGCTTACGCAGTGGTTTTGCCAGCGACGAAGAACACCTTTTCAGAAGAAGGGGGGATATACCATCTGGACCAGCGGATTTATGTATGTTGAGATCTTTAAGTACTCTTGCTACACGAGTGCGAAAGTGGATTGGTCCCATTGAAGATTGAACGCACTCAAGTGTAGGCGGAGGCAAAGCACAATCTGGGAATGTTGAGCTGGCCGCAAAGTATGCAGCAAGCAGATTGGCCTTGTCCAAAGAGCGTTGGGATGGAGGATGAGGCAGAATTTCTAATATTTTTGACGAACGACTACAAATTTGTACAACCTTTGGGACATTGTAGTATTTTTTACCTCAGCTTTTGGTCGTATTGAAATTTCACACGCTTAAGAAAGACGTTGCAGTCATTCCTTTCCTCTGTCGGATTGGTCTTGAAGGACCGAAAAAACACTTCTCTAACCCTGATAGCCTCTTTACAGCTCGAGTTGTACAATGCCTTTTCTTTTGGTCTGCTACTCTTCATCCGATGAGGGATAAAGGATGTCATTCCGAAGAGAATAGTGTTGAGGAAACATAACGACCAGTTAAAATTCCTAAAGAAACTGTTAAGACCGCTCCAATTGTCCTTCTCGTATTGCCACATGTTTCTTTTAGGAATCTTTTCTCTAACGGTGTGGTCGGTGTACGAGTAATTAGCTGATATGACACAATGGTCCGACGAACCTAGAGTGGTGAGCACATCAACGGAGTACTTAACGGGGTGAGAAGCTAAAAACAAATCCAGGGTGTTGGCGGTATGACTATCAACGTCTGGTATTCGTGTGGGCTTATTTACAAGCTGGGTTAAGTTATTTTCCGCAGCGAAGATCTCAACACACCGTCCTTCGGGTGTTGTTTGTCCAGAATGTCGAAGCCAACCAGAATCGTGTATAACGATTCCAGTATGGGGATACAGTGATACAATTCTTTGAATGGAGTCAGACAGCGCATCAAACTCGTTATAGGTCGAGTTGCTGTCCAGTTTGGGGCTTCTGTAAATAGAGCAGTAGTGGATAATTTGCTTACGGAGATGGAACTTTAACCACATGGAATTGAATACCGGATTGGAACAGGGACTACATTGTGGTGGAGTTTGGTAAGCTACATCACTACGCACGTAAATGGCGAGACCGCGGTGAGAGAACAATAATGGCACTAGTTCGTAGCCAGGTAGCTGCAGATCAGTGTGATCTGAGAGGTGTGGGCGAGGATCCACCTGTGTTTCACTAAGTGCCAAAACAGCTGGCCTGAATTTACAGACCTGGACGTACGTAGAAAAGTGATTACTTTTTAGCCCGCGTGACTGAATGCAAGCAACAGTACTTACGACCAGGAGCGGGAGTAGTGTAATACTTTTGTTCAACATGAGAACATTTTCCGGCTTGGGAATGAAAACTACATTGACTTCTCTCCATGACAGGGGAATGTGGATCAGTTCTACACAGGTCCTCCTAATATTTTCTAGCGAAGACAGAGTAATATCTGAGAACTTCTGTTGCTCGGCAGGTATTAAACCGTCCGGACCAGCAGACTTGTATTGTTGGTTTGAAGCTATGCAGCGCCCAGAGCAGTTTGTCTCTTGTGATCAGACCATGAATTTTGGTCCCGGTTGCAGTAGGCCGAATTGGGAGCTACCTGGAAAGTGGGTGTCAAGTAGAATGTTGAGTGATTCATCACTTGAGGTTGTCCAAGAGCCATCGGCTCTTTTCAAACAGCTAGGCATCATAGGATTTATAGAGAGGATTTTTCTTAGCCGCGATGCCTCAGAGGTTTATGTGATTTTGTCACAGAAGGACCACCAGGATTGTCACTTTGCCTAACTCAGTTCTTTTTTTTGTATAATTTGGGGGATTCTTTGTATGAGTCCCAGTCAGTCACTTTTCTTGTGTTTCTGCAAGTGTTTCTAAGCAGTCACAGTGATGATGTCCATCAGTGCGGCTTTTTCTTGCCTCTAGGTTGAATAAGAGGACAAGAAGTGGCCATGGACTGATTGAGAGCCATTGTGAATTCCTTGACTTACATGGTCAAGCTCATTAGCGGACTTGAGAGCTCAGAGGATATTGTTTCCGACAGTATTCCTCTGTATTTTGGCCAATCATTCCGGAATGCTGATTGGCTGGGAGGAGCATCATTCAGGCTGAATTGGATGTATCTATGGTCTGAAAAAGAGTGTTCAGACGATACCATCCAGATCGTTACCATTTCAGTGATTCTGTCGGAGACCAAAGTGATATCTAGCACTTCCTGTTGGTTCCTTGTTATAAAAGTGGGCTCATTGCCAGTGTTGCAAACAATGAGTTTAGTACTTATTAAATAATTAAAAAATGACTCACCTCTGTCGTTGATGTCGGTACTGCCATATACCGTGTGATAACCGTTAGCGTCGCATCCGATGATAATTGGTCCAGTTTTTAGCCTTCCAGCTTCCAGTAAAAGCCTTTCTAGGTCATCAGCATGGAGAGGGCCCATATGATCGTGGCCAATGTATGCCGATGCCAGCTAGTAGGAACCTTTGGCAGTCTCTAGTTTGGCAACGGTTAAGTCGGGGTCGCTGAAATTAGGAAGTAAAAATGCATTAAGGCTGCATTTCACTAATATACAAGTTCTAATCTTACCTTTGTCTCCTGTATCGAGCGGAGCGTATTCAGGTGTCCTAAGTCAACGAACTACGCCTTAACGACGAACTTAATTCGTGCGGTTTTTTTCAAAATTTGAACGTTTATTTAAGAAAAGCATGTACAATAGTACTATTCAAAGTATTGCCCATCTGAAGCTATGACTTTTTCCCATCTTTCTGGCAATTTGTGGATCCCATCCCAAAAGAACTACGCCGGCTTGGCAGCCAAGAATGAATCAAGCCAATTTTTGATATTCTGCTCTGATGTGAACCGTATTTCAGTGAGGGCGTTCTGCATCGACCGGAACAAATGGTAGTCAGAAGGGGCAAGGTCTGGGCTATAAGGCAGGTGGGGTAAGACTTCCCATCCACTGTTTTCCAAATAGTTCTTAACCGGAATAGCAACGTGGGGCCGATCGTTGTCATGATGGAAAATTATTGCCTCGTGTTTGGTCGCATACTCCGGGCGTTTTTCGGTCACTGCTCTCTTCAAACGAATTAATTGTGTTCGGTAGCGTTGTTCATTGATGGTTTCACCCGGTTTTAGCAGCTCATAATACAGCACACCCATCTGACCCCACCAAATACAGAGCATTACCTTCGCGCCATGGATATTCGGCTTTGCCGTTGATTTGGCTGGTTGGCCGGGTTTCACATATGATTTTTTGCGCTTGAGGTTGTCGTAATGGAGCCATTTTTCATCACCAGTAACAATCCGATGCAAAAATGACTTCCTTTTGCAGCAGCATTTCGGACATGCAAAACCGCCTTTCGACGTCTCTCGGCTTGAGTTCATGTGGAACCCAATTTCGTTGCTTTTGAATATATCCAGCTGCTTTTAAACGTTTTGAAATGGCTACTTGAGTGACACACAAAGATTCTGCGAACTCTTCTTGTGTTTGGCAACAATCTTCATAGAGTAATGCTTCCAGTTCTTCATCTTCAAACTTTTTTGTCTGCCCAGGACGTTCATCGTCTTCCAAGCCAAAATCACTACTTTTCAATCATGCAAACCACTTTTGGCACGTTCGCTCATCTAGCGCATGTTCACCATAAACTTCCACCAAAATACGATGACTCTCGGCAGCAGTTTTCTTCATATTAAAGTAATGAAGAAGAAGTCACCGCAAAAACACTTTTTCAGGCACAAAGTTCGAAATATTTAAGTGAAAAAAAATTCTTGTTGTTTACGCTTGAAATGAATGACATATACTGAAATGACGTACAATGACAGTAGCTTTCCAACGCATGTTCCAATGGAATAAGAACAATTTAATAATACAAGTTACGCCATCTATTAGCAAACCGCACGAACTAAGTTATACAATCCTGGGTTTCGATAATGTCTTCTGCGTTTTTCGTGAGACGCAAAATGAGTGCGGCCTAAGCCTTTTTATATCATTGCTACAGTTTCCCAGAATGGCATCCACCACGGTGTTATTGGTGTTATTGAAGTTCTCCGATTCTGAAGATGTGCTCAAGAGCTCATCTTCTTCCTCGGATCATATAGAACTTCTTGCTTAGTCATCGGTTTCTATTTCCAACAGGATGTCAGAAGTGGAGACCGACGGCTTAATTGTCATGATATCGACGCGCCAAGATCTAAGGTTGTATTTGGTGGTGTCTCCGTTAAAGAAGGAGGAGGTTGCTAATCAGCATCCAGCTCATCCTTTTTATAGACCCTTAGGTGTATTAACTCGAAGCCGAACCGGATCATGCCTTTTGTCTGCGCTAGAGGGTGATTCCTTATTGATCACGATCAACGCGCATCTATAAGAGACCCTTAGTTGCTTCACAACTTCGCGACTTTCCAGTCATGAGTCGGAAGGTTCGGGTTGCTAAGCCTGATGATTTCCATAATGCCCTCTGGGGAGGAGGGTTCGGCTGGGATCTAGGTGCGACCTCGAGTTTTGCACCTGGCCAAATCTCTGCTAAACCACCTATCGCTTTAGTGAAGATACCAAGAGATCTCTGATTGGCACATGCAATAAGCTTGACGTGGCCTTGGTGCCAGTCAGCGTCGTTTTCCCTCATCATAGCCAAGAACTTGCTCGAAAGCTTTAGCTTGACCAACTGCCACCGTTCAGGCGTTATTGATCCATCGGTGTCATTCCTGTCGATTACCGCGATCATTATTGCGTCCTTCAGGACTTTGCTGAAAGACCTCAGAGATGTGCTGTTGGATGGCCCAGGGGTTTTGGTGTTGTATTGTAAGTTTTGGGCCTCTTGGGAACCAATGATCTCTAGCATTGGAAGAGACTTTCATTGTTTTGGGAGCAGTGGAAGTAGTGGGTAATTCACCTTTTAGGATCTTGTTAGCCCACTCAGTCTTGCTTTTTATTGTACATCGGCACTTCTCTCAACCTCCGGAATGGATCTGAAGCCTTTGATGATGATGGTTTAGATGGAGCTTGCCGATGCGGCTGAGCCCTTCGACAACCCAGATTTCGCGCGGGCATATTCAGCAATGGTACGATCAGATGAGAATTTACCACTTGAAGCGATGTTATGGATTGCCATCTCTAGCCATTTGCTTTGGTCCTGATAGGTCTTTGATACCACGTCCTGTGTCTTAATGTAAGCGCCATAGTCGGCCAACAAATAGTAGTGATCGTACTTCAATAGAACATCAGAGATATTCTTGAATTCGTTGGGGTTGCCAGGGCTGAAGAAACCACCTTGGATTTGATCAATTCATTGTTTAATCTCTGGGTTACTGTTGTAGTAATCGTAGGCATTGTATCCTTTCCTCTTGAGTGCTTCTACTTCTTCGACAGTCATACCGAAGATGAAGATGTTATCATTGCCCATTTCTTCGGCCATTTCAACGTTAGCACCATCCAAGGTACCAATGGTTAAGGAACCGTTCAACATGAATTTCATGTTACCAGTTCCGGAAGCTTCAGTACCGGCGGTAGAGATCTGTTCAGACAAATCAGCTACAGGCATGATGCGCTCAGCTAAAGTGACGTGGTAGTTCTCCAAAAGGATAACCTTCAATTTATCTCCAACAATTGGATCGTTATTGACGACCTGACCGACAGCACAAATCAGTTTGATGATTTGCTTGGCCATGTAGTAACCTGGAGCAGCCTTACCACCAATCATTATGGTACGTGAAGTAAAATTGTCTGTAGGATCCTTCTTGATGCGATTATACAAAGTGATGATATGCAAGCAGTTAAGAAGTTGACGTTTGTATTCATGGATACGCTTGACTTGAATATCGAACATGGATGCAGGGTTCACTTTAATACCGTAATCGTTTTCTAGAATTTCAGCCAAACCTAATTTATTCTCTTGCGTAACACGGGCAACATTCCTTTGGAAGTTTGGATCCTTGGCCCACTTTTTCAATGCAACAAGTTGATCCAAATGAACTGGCCATTCGTCAACGATCTTCGCACAAATCAGATCTGACAAACCTGGATTGCAGAGTAACAACCAACGACGTGGGGTAATACCGTTGGTTTTGTTTTGGAATTTCTTTGGATCCATAACGTAGAAATCATGGAAAAGTTCATCTTTAAGAATTTGAGAGTGAATGGCGGCTACATCGTTAACAGCATGAGAACCAACGATTGACAAATGAGCCATATTGATGCGTTTATCACCATCTTCTTCAACCAAAGACATACGACGCATAATATCCATGTCTTCTTTGAAATGTTTCTTAACATTTTCCATGTGCAAGAAATTGATGTGATAAATAATTTGCAAGTGATGTGGTAGGATTGATTCTAAGAGGGAAACAGGCCAGCGTTCTAAAGCCTCAGGTAATACGGTGTGATTGGTGTAGGCACAAGTTCTGACTGTAATATCCCATGCCTTATCCCAGGGAAGTTGTTCCTCATCGATGAGGATACGCATCAACTCAGGAATCGTCAATGATGGGTATCGTTCAATTGGATAGCTATCTTATCAGGGAAGTGTTCAAAGTTTGTGCAAACAGCTTCCCGGCTTCCGAATTTCGATGATTTATAGCGACGAATAATATCTTGAAGGGTAGCAGCACACATGAAGTATTCCTGCTTCAGATGGAGTTCCTTGCCTTCAAAGAAGTTATCATTGGGATAAAGCACACGAGAGATGTTCTCAGCCAAGTTACGATCCAGCACAGCTTGGATGTAGTCACCATCATTAAAGAATTTCAAGTTGAAATCGATTGGACTCTTAGCGGACCACAAACAAATTCCATATCCAGGAATTGGATTGTCATATGGCATAGCATAGACAACTTGGGTATCAACCCATTTACTGCCTTCATTTGTATCGATTACATGACCGTAGAAGTTAATTGGCAACATGAATTCTGGACGTGCCTTCTCCCATGGGTTACCATAACGTAACCAATCATCGGGCTCCTCAACCTGCTCACCATGGCGAATCTTTTGGGCAAAAATACCGTATTCATAACGAATACCATAACCATAGGCAGCCAAACCAAGGATGGCCATCGAATCGAGGAAACAAGCAGCCAATTGACCAAGATCTCCATTACCCAAACCAGCATCCTCTTCCGTCTCTTCGAGGGCTTCGATATCAAGACCGATTTGTTACATAGCCTCCTCGCATTCACTTTGGATACCCAAGTTGATCATGGTGTTCTGTAGAGAACGTCCCATGTAGTACTCCAGAGAGAGATAGTAGACACACTTGGGATCCTTCTCATAGTAGTGTTGCTGTGTACGGATCCATCTTGAGACCATGTTATCCTTAACGGTGTTGGCCAAGGCAAAGTAGTAATCCCTCAAGGTGGCCACATTACGATCCTTAACCAGGGTGTAATGCAAGTGACGATTGAAGCTCTTCTTGACTTCGGTCACATTGCCAACTTCGACAACAC
Organism: Volucella zonaria; assembly: GCA_963966105.1. Classification (NCBI taxonomy): domain Eukaryota; kingdom Metazoa; phylum Arthropoda; class Insecta; order Diptera; family Syrphidae; genus Volucella; species Volucella zonaria. The sequence continues at coordinate 28,113,693 of OZ014530.1, read as the reverse complement.
CGCGGACACTGATCTGCTTCCGACGATCGGCATCGGTTTGGGGTTTCGACATTTTGGTATTCTTCCTTTTTTTTGTTTTTTGCTTTATTTTCTAAAAAGGATTTGTTTTATTTTGTTATTTTTTGAAGTTAGAGTCAATTCATTGCTTAAGGATACAGGTGATTCTATCTATTGTCACACAAATGAGTGGGAGGCACACTGTCAGGCGATAGTGTCGATTATGAGCAACTTTCCTGGACAGTTTCGGACTACACTGGTTGCTGGGTGGGTGTGCTGTCTTCTCGAACTCTGGAGCACTTCTGGAGTGCCGGTCTCGGGTTTTTTTTTTTTTTGTTTTGTTTTAGGTATGATCCCACGAACAGCGGAGAAAGGATGGTCCATCTGCACAGATATAAGGCTAGCTAATCCGGAGGTTGCCAGGTACGTATCAGGAAACTCCGTTCGCGACTGAGCTATTTTTGGAGATGCTGGGCCAGGTTGATCTTTGGCACGGGTTGTATGACACCTTGATCCAGCGGTTGCGAAGGGGGGGTGGGGAGAGCATCCTTAAGTTTCAGGACTTATCTGGAGAATTTCTCGATATTCATTGTCCCTACTCAGTCTCTACAACTCGACAAGTTCTTTTGCTCACGGTAGAAGAACACTAATATTAACAATAAGCAAAAATCCCGGAATAGTTATGTTGCAACCTGGCATGTTTCTCTTGCGAGATGATGTGATGAAGCTCTGGGAGCAGTTGTCCAACCTCAAAACGAACGAATTCAATTTGATTAAACAACGTCGCGTCAATGACTCGGTGGTAGTGCCTTTCCCCCCTTTTCCTCGTACAGTGTCCTCTAATACTTAAGTTTATTTAGCGATTCATTATCTTCTCAAAGACGTAAAGCTTTTCAATTGAACTAATTAAAATCCTTTTTTTTTCTTTTTACAGATTACAGGAGAAACATTTTAATTGTAAGTACACTTTGTCGGAATAAAAATTTACTCAATTGTGTGCTTTAGCCAGCTTAACCTAATCGGATATCGAAGCACACAGACATTTCGAAAGAAAAAAAAAAATCAAACAAAAGCAACAATCTGCCTGTCGTCAGAAGTGGTGTAGTGTAGGTCCAACTTCCTTTTGCCACCCTGGAAAATGCCAACAATGAAGACTACATTGTTGCCGTCGTAGTCGTTGTAGCACTGAATATAACTTCCAACTGACAACTACCATCTGACTACGACCATATTGAGAGTGGAACGACAATGAACTTCAAGATTAATCCGATTTGCTGGCGACAACAACGTCTATGGAGTCCCAACCATGCCAAAGTCAGACTGAGCCAAACTAATTTTCCACACCCACCCTTTGTAGAGTACCGACCTTGTCGAGATATACTCTGGAAGTCATTCAAAAAAGGACAACGCGTTGTAGATACATTTCGTTTCTGGCAAACATTTTTCGTGCGTAATACTCGTACTTGTAGAGTGGAGCAAATTTTGACAATGTCATTGATTCATTCATCATTTCTGACGTGTGCTTTGTGTTCGAGTTCAAATTTCTCTAGATCTCTGACGCTGCTTCTGGCTATTGATGGGAGAGGGCAGCAGGACGGATAAGAGTAGAACTGGGGGGATTAATTGTTATTTCGTTGGTTGGCACTACAGATACTAGAAACCAGAGAATAGATACTCTTTACGGTGTCATTGAACTTTGTAAGCGAACGCCAATTTTTGATGACTTGTTTTGCGTATTTACTCAGGCAGTAGGCAGTAGTTGATACGAGTACATTCGTATCCAGCGGTAAACGCGCTGACATGTGTAGTTTTATAACTCTGACAAATTAATCCCGGTGGCGTTATGTTATATGGTCCGTTAAAGTGTTTAAGCCAACACGTACACAAGTAAGCAGTACGCAACGCAGTTGTGCTAAGTGTGTCAATCAAGCTGAATTTGAGCTGAAGCACGAGTTAGAAGATCCGGTGGATACATAAGAATTAGATAAATACGTGAGTTTTCGGAGTGCTTAGTGTGGATCTGAGATAAGGTAAGAACCAAGAAAAAGTAGGTAACAAGTTTCTTATATACTCGTAGAGAAGATCTCTGGTGTGAGTGAGTTTGCGACGCTCTAAGTGATCAGCAAGTGCTCCGATCGGTGTGATCCTGTTCTATCTGTTTTTACCAAAAATTGTTTACAATTCAAACTCTCAATAGAGAGTACTATTAAGGACCCCTTTAAAACTTAGAACTGGATAATCAATGGAGGATACTGGACAGTTGTTGACGGACGGTTAAGAACTCGAAGAGTCTACTGACTGAAACCAAGATGCCTTTGAACAGATCACTTAAGACTAATTTAACCCTACGGGTCTAAGATAATTCACACCTTTGTGATGCTGCTCAATACTGGTTTTGTCATAGGTTCCTTGGAAATCAGGACCCGTGTGCTTTATACTTATCCTTATCTTTTACCACAGATTAGAGGGACCTTCGGCTTTTTGCGGAATCCGAGAATCAAGAAGCCATACGAGTATTAGAATTTTAATGTGACTTTTGGAAACTTGTCATTCCTCCCGAAGACGTAGTGACGACGAAAATGACTTTTTAGTGTACTGCCTGGATTTGAATCCAGACCTCTGGTGTAACATGAACTGATTAATGGATCACAATGGCCATGCTTCGCGATATTACCTACGAGGACTGTTTGATGACTACCCGAATTGTAAGATAGGTGGCGCTACTGAGCCAAAAGTATACCATCATTTAGTATACCCTCTTTTAGCCCGTCTGTCAAAATTTGGTGACAATCCGACGCTTAGTTTTCCTTTGGCACCCATTTCAAAACATCGTGTTAGTGTTTTTTGCGACCATGGAAAAAGAGCAGTCTCGCTCCGATGATCCGATTCTTGTTTTTGAGTAGCAAAACCTGCGGGGAAACCAAGCCCGTATTTGGGAGACATTCAACTTCCCTTACAGCCGTTTACCATTGGTTCGCAGTGTTACTCCGTGGCCCATGTGGCCCAAAACCGGTTACCACAGAGGAAACCGTGGACAAAATCCATGATCTCGTATTGGCGGGCCGCCGAGTGAAAATTCTCGAGTTGGGTGAGATAGCAGGCATCTCAACTGAACGCGTTAGCCATATCCTGCATGAGATTTTGGGTATGAGAAAGCTGTCCGCGTGATGGTTGCCGCGTTTGCTCACACCGGAGAACAAGCGCAATCGTAAGACCACTTCAAAGACGTGCTTGTCACTGTTTAATCGAAATCCGGAGGAGTTTCTGCGTCGTTTCGTGACCGTCGATGAGACATGGATTCATTGGTACATGCCAGAGACCAAAGAGCAATCGAAACAATGGGTTTAACCCGGTGAACGTGCTCCAAAGAAGGCGAAGACCGTGCCTTCGGCCGGAAGAGTGTCAAAACAAAAATAAGCGTCGGATTGTCCCCGGATTTTGACAGGCGGGTTAAAAGAGGTTGTCATAAATGATGATATACTCATTTTGGCTTAGTAGCGCCACCTATCTTCCAATCCGGGTACTTATCAAATAGCTCTCGTATTTATTGTGCCTCTTCGTAGGTTGGGGCTAAATTGCTGCAGCTTGGACTTATGCAGCTTTACTTTCAATATTGAGGTCTATGCCGTCCTCAGCTGAGAAGCTGTTTTGTAGTTGTTTTTTTTTTGTGTCAAAAGAGGACTTAGACATGGAATATATACTCCTGTTATGTTTCTTTCGATCAAATTTTGCAGCATTTTGTATGACGAGTTATCGTTTACGCTTAAATGACTAAGCCGCTGCCAGAAATTTCCATAGTCTCACAGATAGCCGTAGCAGAGCTATCACTTAAGCACACTTTCGAGTAGGTGTCCCCATAAGACGACAGTATAGTAAGGAGTCTAAAGTCACTACAGCCGCCGACATTTAGAAGTGTCCAGAAGTATTCCTTTGGTCTACCTGTGTACTTTAGGGATATGCCACTAACAGTCGTACTCGCAAGAATCCTCCGTGCCAATGGAAACTTTAGTTGAGGACACAGGCGGGCCTACCCTGTTTAGGTCATTAGTAGAACTAAAGGTCGTTTCAGCAAGAGGTGTACCTTCTGATCAAAAAGTACTCGGATTTTTTTTTTTTTTAGGTTGGTACATCTGTTATCTAGCGGTCAAATGTCTGTTTGAACGCCATTTGTCGGGAGTTTTTGCGTGATAGCTTTGTAAACAAATCTGTGTTGTTGTGTTCAACGAATTTCGCAATGTCAAATTTAGTTGAGCAAAGGGTTTTGCCTGGAATTGGAATATCATGTGCGGAAGCGTTGAAACGGTAGCCTACGGAGACTCAACCAGCGTACGCGTAGAACGAAGAGTTTAAAGCAGGCCGTACTGTGGTTGATGATTTGCCCCGTTCCGGTCGTCCATCCACCAGTATAACTGACGTAAATATCGAAAAAGTTAAGAAAGTGCGCGCATCAGGGAGATACGAGTAGCAGCCGATCTTGGTGTCTCGTTCGGATCGTTGCAGAGCGTTATGCACAATGTTTTGGGCTTGTGCCGAGAGAGCTGAATTTGTTGCTCACACATCTCATCTTGTACGCGGCTATTTGATCAAAAACAACGCTCATACCGTCCCGCAAGCTTAGCATTCCCCTGACATGGCTCCTTGTGACTTTTTCTTATTCCCACTTTTCTCGAAATTTTCAATCACTCTTTCACATTGGAGTTCTATCTCGGCGATGGCGGTTTTAATGTTCGCTTTAAGAGTTGAAGTTGTTTGCGGATGGTTGGCGTAGACCTTCCTTTTAACCTAGCTCCAAAGAGAGAAGTCTAACGGTGTTAAGACGCATAATCTTAGCACCCAATGGGTGTCTCCGAAATGCAGAATTAGACGGCCAGGAAACTTGGTGCGCAACAACTCGATTGTTTCGCGTCTTGTATGTTACATAGCATCATCCTGTTGAAAGCAGAGGTCGTCCGTATTCATATCCTCGAGGTCAGGCCACAAAAAAATCTTTTATCATGTCTCAGGAGCGCGCTCTATTGACCGCAATGGCTTTTCCGGCATCATTTTCGGAATAGTACGGCCCTATGACACCTCAGGTCCATAAACCGATCCAAACAGTTATTCATTCTGGGTGCATTGGCATCTCCTGAATCACTTGTGGATTTTCGGTGCTTCCGATGCGGTAATTTTGCTTATTAACGTAGCCACCAATGTGGAAATGGACTTTATCCGAAAACGCGATTTTCATCCGAAAATCAGTGTTTCCATGTTTTCCAGTACGCAGTCCGAGAATATACGGCGCTGGTGGTGGGCTTCAATTATTGCGTTGATTGGACTTTGTATACATGGAGAGCCAAATCTTTTCTCAAAATTCGGTGCAGTGTCTCTGTGCTCAAGCTCCTGAGAAAGGTGACGAATGGAGGTGTTTGGGTCGTTTTCGACACGATATTTTCCATTAAACTTCTGAGGCGAACACAATTTGGCTTTTTCACATCTGTACTGAGTCCCTCTCTTGGAATTTTTTTAATTATGTTGCACCACAATTCTCGGAAAATGTAAAATTCAACGATTTGGACTTTTTCTTCCAATGTATATCGTTCCATGGTAAATTTCCCAAATTTATAGATGACATCTGCCACCATATGCCAACTCGGCGTGCATCAAACTTTTCAAATCCTACACCTCTTGTTGAAACACCTTTAGAAAATTCATCGGCCGCTGCATTTCCTTCGGAATTGTAACCGCCTTTTTCATGGCGGATGTTGAATCGGTCGGGAGCGAAGCAATTGTTGATCTTGTTCAACGGGACTCAGAATAGAACCCCATCTGTAACTCACTTACGATCAGCATGGGACAGTAAGGAATCTTTATTGAAGTGGCCACAAGATCATGACAAGAATATTCGGTGTCCACGGGCCCTTGGAGCTACGGTTCAAGGCTGACTTGTAGAGGTAAGCGCCTTTCTGGGAGCGTTGAAGTGGCAGTGGTTTAAACAGAAAACTGCAGAAAAGGTCTCCCGACTTATCGCTTACCTCAAAAATTGTAGCAAATACAAGGCTTCATGACCCTTGAATTGAATGTGACTCCTTACCAAAGAGAAAGTTCATGTCTTATACATGACTTGGAATCCGTATTTAATTTGTTACTCGGGCCATCTAAAGGGTGATGATAAACGTTATGTGATAGAATATGCGATGGCGTACCTGGCAGGTACCAACATAGAACACGCGTAACATCTCAAGACAAGACTAAGTGAATTCGACCTTTCGACTACGCTCGTTCTAATTCGAAAGGAGTGAGAAGATTCAGCAAGACCTAAAGCACAGCATATCTATCTATTACAGAAGCGGATGATTCGGCTCCTCCATGCGTTATTCACAATAAAGTTCATTGCCATGCAGGTTGGGTATGTGTTCGCTTGGAAGACTGACAAAAGTTTACATAATCCGACAGACAGAATTAAACCATCTGCATATGTCTGAGCGTAAAGATTAGATCTGTTAACAGTATAAAGCAGAGAATCGAGGAATATGGACCATAGTGGTTGAGAAAGGAGGCGGCACATTGACAGCATCCACAACCAAAAGTTCTGTTCAATATCTTTGCTTTGATCCACAAATGATGTGGATTCATTTGCGCCGTCGAATGTCGATGAAAATGGCCAGCGCGTATTCCTTCTTGTTGAGTACGCCATCAATTCTGCCTACCAGATTTTGAAACGCACTCTCGCAAAACCTTCCGCGTTAGAAAGCATGTTGCATCGCAAGCAGAGGATGCATTTGAAAGCACATGGAACTCGACCATTCTCTTCATACTCTTCAACATGAAGGTAGTCAGATTTATAGGTCTGAAGCTCTTGGCGAGCGTATAATCCTCTTTTCCGATTTTCGGTATAAAGACTACTATCACTGTTGGCCAGGATTTCGGTATGCCTTGCTATCAGCAAATAATCTCTACATAGTTCCCATTAACTGGTCTCTACCTTTTTGTAATATAGCTGGGTATATGCCACCGATATGGAGATACCATATACCAGCTACGGCGTGTTGAGTTAGCCAGCTCACTAGCAGCTCCGTTGATAGGAGCAAATTGTGAGCTGGGAAGTGAGCCTCTAGCATGAGACGAATACGCTCCACTTTGGACTCAGTGTATAGGTGCCATCAGTTTTTCTATGTAGTTCCAGTCTGGTAGCCTGGTTGATCTTCCCCTTTTAAGGACTTAGACCATCCTACTGGTTTCACCGACAGTTTCGATATTCTCGCAAAAGTCTTTATAAAAGGCATTCTTCGAAATCCGAATAAGCTTCTTACATTCCATTAAAGACTCTAGTCTTCCTCCAAATGAGTCTGTTTAGAAGTTTTCTGGTTTCTTTACGAAGATGGTGCAGATCTGCGTTCCACCACGGAACGTGGGATCTGCAGGATTGCTTTCTAGCTGGACATGCCATTTCAAAACACTTGTTGAGGGTACCGTTCAGGTTCTGAACAGTTCCTTCTAGTTTTGGGGAGCACTTTTGTACTTGTCTAGCTCGTCTTTAAATCGTGTTCAGTTGGTTTTCTGCGAATACCTCTTTTTCAATAAGGTCAAGACCTCGCATCGGAAATATTAGCTGACGCAACGACGAATTTGTGCCATTTTCCGTTCGTTCCGTAGCTTATACCTCCAGCAAGTAAATCTTGGTTGCAAAATTGCCCAAGCTTGGATGGTGAGAGTCAGTTCGGCACATAAAGACAAGTTCTAGGTCTTTCCGATTGCTCGTCATTTAGTGGTATGAAACACCTTAACTATCCGAATCCACAGATGCGTTTATTCCACACCCATGGATCCTGTATAGATATTATATGAGGTTTTGTATTCAATTTAGGGATGCAGTCTGCAAGATGCAGACTTCGAATATTGAAGGTTGATCAGGGCACACCAAATCGTTGTCTCTTATCTACACATATTAGGAAACAAAGTGGAAATTAACCCTTCCAAGGTGCAAATAGGATCGTGAGTCATAGCTAGACTTAATGGTCTGGACAGAAGCTTTGTCCAAACCCACAAGAAGAGAAGAGTCGTCCTTGTTTTCCTGATTCTTTCTCTGCTTGTAAGAGTCCAGGGTTCTGGATATGAAAGACACATCAGCACATCCTCCATTTCCCTGAGTTACCCCCGAACCCAGAAGATGACGCGCGGCAGTTCTGGTTGTCTGAAAACCCCGAAAGTCTTAGTTTCTGGAATTTTCGGCACAGACTTGTTCAACCGTTCGAGAGATTGCTGCTAGAGCACTTCACTCTAAGAGTTAAGTTTTCCGTATCGTAGCCCTCTGCTTGAATGCACACTTCTCTGCTCTGGCTAGCTCGACAGTGCGTTTGCACTCAGCGTCGTTTAGACAGTTGTCATTGCCAGTAGCATCCTTATAGGTACGGCGGTCTCGTCCCCTTTGGCATTTCGGAGTTTTCTTGGAGGTTGCTTTTTCTGCAGAACTGCATTAGATGCTGGTTGCACCATCCATTCCAGCCAGATCTTGTGCGCTGGGAAAGCCATCACCAGAGTTGATTCTCAGCGGGGAATTCACCGCATTAGCCGATTTCCGTCGACCAGAATTGCGGCTTTATCCGGACTCGTGCGTATGCTTCATGCAATTTCCGTCTACTGGAACTGCAGAATTTTTTGGTTGCAGCACCGATTTAATCCAGGTATCGTGTGCCTATAAATCCATCGACAGAGGGAGTGCCGGAAATTTTCTTCCTCACTGCCCTGTTGGGGTCAGAACGGCTCTTGGGTTTTGCGGGAACACCTGATAATAATAAATGCCCATACATTCATCGGTGCAAGGATCCATCTTGTCATTGCTTGCATATATTAGGGAACAAGCTCCACTCTTGGCATTAGTCGGAGGCCGATCTAAACCCTCTTGCCAATCTTAGGGCACGGCAACCAGTACTTTTGCAACTCTACATCGGGTCAAAACCAACTCGAACAACTCCTGCGTTTTAGATTTAAACAACAGCCACCATGACGCTCCCTTTAGGGGGCCTACTTTAGCAAGTCAGGTCCGGACTGAAGTCCGGGGACCCTGTTTACCACGATACCATGTTGTAAGTGCTTGTGTAAACTACCGGTGGTCCTGCCACTCAACAGGACCCATGAACGGCAGCTTGTATCTGGTCAAATCATAGCAACTTTCGGTGGCAATACCTGAAGATGTTTACGATAAGACCAGTGTTGGCTCTACCTTCGCTTTTTATTAGACAACATCATTAATGGAAGAAGCCTTTATAATTAGGCACGCGCTCGCCCTGTTCGGGACTGAAGAAGAAAGCATAGTTTCAGGCCCGTGAGGTTGGTCGGTTTCAGTGGGTGTCACCTCCATCGACCTGTTTCTCCTCTCCGTCGCTGCTGGGGGAGTGAAACTATGAGACCTCGCGCCTTCAACAGCACTTGCCCCTCGTCTCCATTCCTTCTTCATCTGTCCGTTCGACGGTAGTCCTTCAGAGTGTGCCTCTTCTGGAGCCTGCTCCACCTTTTCGGTTTCCCGAGACGAGCTGTCAGAAACAGCACCCTAACCAACCACTGGTCTATTCTGGTGAAGTTTAACTGTAACAGGAAAAGGCTCTACGGTAATCTCTCTATCGCCCCAGCCCAATCTACAGAACGTATCGTAGTAAGAGCCGTAGGAGTCATCGAAATCAAGTGATCCACCAGCTCCTGGGTCAGTGCCTAAATCGGCGGGAGATTTTGGTAATATGTTGGTTGGGCCCTCTAGAATCCGTGGTCCGGCCTTAGATGACAAGGCCATGGGTGTATAGTCACTACTTCAAGTACCACCTGGAGTGTAATTCCTTGAGGTCACCTCCATTTAACCATTTTAGGTCTAGTTAGGACACCTTTGACGCTTAGTTCGACGTCTCACCTCGGTTCTTTTCAGAACATTAGACTCTTTGACTCTTGAGCCTTTCTGCCGCGACAAGGCAGCCAAAGAAAGGAAGAACGTCTCCCATTGCTTTCTGTTTTCCTTTCGTAACAAATGTTGGATGGGAGAGGTTTCACACATAAAGCAAACTTCCGATTTTCTCTACGTCCAGCACAGGATTGCGATTTGTTTTTGGAGTAACCTGCTTGCCTCAATCCATAATCCTATCTTCAATTTTCGCACTCCATAAAATGATTTTCCTACGGAGCTAGATAATTGTGATCTTTTCTCCAGGTTCTGTTCGCAAGTATATTGAGAAACTCTGCCCAGATCCCCGTGGGAATACTATCAAGGGTAACAGCCTTCTTGTTTTAGAGTCTTTTAGGTCTTGCTGCAAATTGAGATAGTTGTTGCTTTGAGCAGATGAATTTGACTTGGATCCTTCTGTATGTCTGGGCAATACCCAATGAAGAAAAGTAGCGGAATGTTATTTCCAACTTTTGAACTTATTCCCATCCGAAACGAGTAGAGCGCCGTTTAAGTCTTTTGCCCTGGTATTGGCTGGAGGGATGACTACCTCTCATCTCTTTGGGAATTCTGTTGCTCTTATCACGTCGCACGTATGTTCTTTCATCATTAAGCCGTACAGGGACTTAAGCTTGCCCCTTCCTACTACTGGGAAAGCGACAATGCAGGCATTATTTTCTAGGCATCCTCAGACCTCCATGTGCTAAGGTTTTCGTGTAAATGTCGTACAATGCTTTCTGTGAGGTATATCAATCAGTGGGCGTTGAGCTGCTGATTGTCCATACTTTGAGTCAACATTATTGAATCAGTCTGACGATGTTTTTCCTGGGCATTCTGCCATTGATCTGTAACTTATATGAGTTTGTGTTCCGGTTCCCTTCCCATATCAGCCTTTCATCTGTTCGCGACCTAAGGAAGGCTACTTTTCAAGTGGCAACAGATGGCAATGGTCAATTTGGTTAGAGGTTGATTGCCTGTTAGTTGGCACCCGTCTGAGTTTATGGTAGTTCTTCTGCTCAAATGTCGTGCCATCTATTTATAACAAGGTATTGTAAAAATCGACAAGGCGCTCGCGGTGTCCGCCTACATTTGGTGTTTGATTCAGAACAGCGGCCTACTTCCCGTGGTTTTCTGGAACAAAGTAGTGCAATGCTACCCAACGGAGACTGACATTCTCCTGCTTCCAAGCACCTTACTTCGCTCACTCCCGCAACCTACTCATGTTATATTGCATGAATTCTCTACCTAAGTCAAAAAGGGTCATTACATTCCAGAAACCAGTCTTACTCTGAGAACAATGGCTAAACGTCGTAAATCCTTATCGTTGGCGTTATTTGGTTTTTGCTTGCATCCTGGATTTGGTAACGCAAAATGCTTACTTACGTTATCTACTCGTAGACTTTTAACAGTAGACCTTAAGTTCATACTGGTAGTAAGCAGAGACCAGTACGGCTACCATGCTTGGTTACGTGCAACCCAAAGCATTCGACAGCGTTTCCACTCGTCTACTGTAGCTTTGTTAGCCTTTCGGCAAGGGCTCGCTGAGTAGAAGCGTCTCATTGTCAGCACAAAGGAGTCTCACTGGAGAAACTTTTCCTCTAACAATAGAGATGATCCCTGGGGCAAACCCTATAAGATTCGCCATAGTACTAAAAAGACTGCTGACATTGAAGGCATTTGTGTGGTAATACGGTTTTAGCCACGTGGAAAGATTACCTCACTGCATTGCTTGGTCAGTTCTTCCCAAGAGAGGAGCGCTTTGAGGACTCTTCATATGACCGGAGAGATGGTGAGAGCCATCTGGAAGGCCACCCCAGAATACCTGCTTGGTCTTTATAGCAAATGTATTGCTTGCAGCTACTTCCCCAATGATTGGAAGGTGGCAAGGGTGGTTGTGCTCCTGAAGTCCACCGACAAGAATAGGTCTGACCCTAAATCTTATCGGGACATCAGCCTGCTTCCGGTACTAGGAAAAGTACTGGAAAGGGTTTCGGAGAGCATGGCGGAACCAATGACGCCCTTCCAATTCGGCTTTACAAGATCCAAGTGTGTCGAGGATGCATGGCCTTTCCTAAAAGACAGAGTCCTCAGAAGCAGGGCCAGTGTCTTTATAGGCATCTTTATTGATTTTAAAGGTGCCCTTGATAACCTGAACTAGCAGAAAATAGTAACCAGATTGCAGGAATTGGGCTGTCGGGAAATTGGGCTTTGGGGAAGCTACTTTTCCGACAGAAAAGCGAGTGTGGTAAGTACGCACGACAGCGTCTCAATTAGTGTTGAGAGAGGTTGCCCTCAGGGGTCCATCTGTGGTCCTTTTATTTGGAACCTGATGATGGACCCATTCTTGTGGCGACTAAATGAGTTCTGTGGGTGCTGCCAGTCCAGGGCACAAATCGAGGTATTAGGACAAAGAGCTCTAGCTGAATGGGGAGAAAGCGTTGGGGTGAGTGTGTAGCAGGATAAGACTGTTTCAATGAAGCTCAAAGCAAATTGAACACAAGAAGTCGGGCTCCTGCGATACGTTTGAACGGCGTTGGCATTAGATGTGTGACTGAGGTCGCATATCTGGGCATAACGATGGGTGAGTGTATGAACTTCATGCCTCACCTGGTTCGAACCAGACAACGCATGCTGAGTGCTGTAGGTCAGGTAAGGCGCATTCTGTGATCTCACTGGGGACTCAACAGGCGTTCTGTTCGTATCATAACGATGGCCTTTTTGTTGCCTGTGCAACATGTGGAGCATCGGTATGGTACGACAGGGTTATGACTGTTGATGGTCGAAGGCGGATCTGGACTTGCCAAAGAGTCGCCTAGCTTGGATGTTTACCGGTTTGCCACACTGTCTCCACAGAGGCAATGCAGGTGTTGCTTGGAGTGCCACCTCTGGATCTGGAAGTGATACGTCGTGGTATTCCTTCCAAGATCAGAAAAGGTCTCCCTCTAAATGGGCGCTATTGGGTTTCCCCGGGAGAAGTGGATGGCCTATCCTTGAAGCATGTGTTCTAGATGGGATGCAAGCGAAAATGGCAGGGTTACTTACGCCTTCCTAAGGGATGTGCTAACCATGAGAATATTTCCTGAACGGAATTTTAACCTTAGCCTGGGCTTTTTGTTGACCGAGCATAGCTCTCTTAATGTATTCTTGCATAAGAGAGAGTTTAGCGGGCATCACCTTTAATGGTGAGACCTACGATGTCAGTGGAATTATCACTGATATCGTACGGTTTGAAAGAACCCGTAGTTTTGCAAAAGAGGTATTTGATAGAAGATGCAGTAGGCAGCTAGCGGGTGGAACATAGGAAATTTTAAATGTGTTTAAATGTGTTGAAAGGCCGCCAGTCCTAGGCAGTGAGGTGCCCAACTGGAAGTGACCGCAAGGTTGCGAAGCTCGACCGGAAGCTATATTCTGGTACCACGGGAGGTCAGGAGCCCCCGGAACTATGGTTCCGGCCTGACCTAAAAGTTGGCCCCCTTGTGGGAGTATCGTGGTGGCTGTAGGTTTGTGCCCAAAATCGCGGGGAGAATAGACCTAATGGTACTTGGACATCTCATGACTTAGTGCACTCATGTGTAGTGCACTACGACCTGTGCTAAACCATAGGATTGCTATGGAACCAATTGGTCTGCTCAATGTGGAGTTGCATTGCAACCGGGTGCACAGAATGGCTGAGGTGTTAGATAGGCCTCGACCCTTCACCAAAGGGGAAGTTCGTGCTTCACACACGACTTCGAATCTGGTACTGGTGGTAGTACTTGTCCTAAACGAAGGGCGCTTATCAACCCACTGTTTTGATATCTTGTGCGAAGACGCACCGTAGGCTTAAGCCCTCACGGTAGGTACCTACGTAAAACACAAGAGACATGTAGCTTTGTTAATCGAATTCAAGTTGAAAAAGGGACTTCTATGTATTATCCAATCTGGATCAATTGATAAGTCCACAGATAACCAAGAAATTCATTAAAGCGTTTTTCTGTGACGTGTATGTTTCGTCCTGATTGTCAGAATAGCTTATACCCGACTCTGAAGCTTGTAGAAAATTATCATCAAATGTTGACGACTTCCCTTTGTTTGCTTTGTCAACTATGAACTCGAACGTTCCCACAATGCTCGCTGGGACGAAATCTCTTCGCTAGTTTTCGCTGCTTTCACTGAAATCTATTGTCCACGTATCCATATTTAAATCCAAACGTCCAGCAGCATGTCCCTAACTCCAATTTCTTCTCATTACTTCCCCTTCAATGGTCGTAAACTGTTACACATTGCGAAGTAAGTTGGAAAACCCTTAATCGGTAATGAATTATGTAACCATAGCTCATGTCAAAAAACTATCACATGGTGTCGTACCTTCGTCCCCAGAAAGCCAGATCCTTTTTTGCAAAATAAATTCTCATGCTAAAAGCCAAAGATGTTGGAAGAAAAAAAAAATAGAAAAAAAACACATCTACAACCGGAACACAAAAGATTCAAATTCATTCTCTTCCTTGAGCCAAAAATAATGTGTCAAACTTCTTATGGCGAACGTCTGTCGTCTCTTTATCCCAATCCCAAGGATTACCCAAATGGAAAAGATACTTCTTCTTCGTTGTCGTTGTCGTTGTCGTTGTCCATGTCTAAACAAAAAGGACAATGCAAAAGCCTTTCTCCGGGAGAGAGAACAGATGTCACAAGACACATAAGACAACTTCTCAGGTACCTCCACATAAATTAGACATCCTTGCGCTGCAAATGTGATGATTTTCAATTGTTGCGCGTCCTCCAGACCAAGACTAGGATCAACGATGGTAATTTACTTCCGCAAAAATGAAAAAAAAATAACACAAACCCGAATCACTTCTTCTTTCGCAGAGTATGCGCAAAAGTAAGCCATTGACATGTGCCGATGAGAATGGTGTATGGGAGTCTTCCAAGCCCAGCCTAAGTAGTTGGCTAATAGGGTGTGCAATCATCTAACCCTTGTCACATATTGATGTCTTCCGCAGTTCCTTTTTCTGTTTTTTTTTTTTCCTCTGCCAAACTCATTATCTAAGAATAACCAGCAGGAGTAGTGAGTAGCAAAAGCATATCCATGCTCGTTGGACGAGCAGATGTGGCATTGATGAGCAAAGAACTCAACTCGGCTCTGGTTCTGGTACCTATTGGGATTGGGAGTCCCTTTTTCCTGGCATCGAAAGTGAAAGGTGTAAAGATTCATTTTGGGATAAATGTAATTAGATTTGTTAGATCGCATCGGATCGGATCGGATCTTTTTTAAAATATCTAAAAGCAATAGCGCAACGTTACACACGTTGTTGGCTCCTGTAGAAGAAAATCCTGCCCTAGAGGGATGTAATTTGTTGGTGCACAACACCCTTTTACACGTTGATGCTGTTGTGAGCTCTGCAATTACATGGTTTCACCCTTCGGACAGATTTAGATCAATTTTTCCTTTTTATTATTTTTTTTTTGTCTATTTTATCAACGCAACCTTGGGGGAACGATTGCATTTGGGTTTTACATTTGTCGATGTGAAAATTAGAGAGTTCCTGTCGAGTGAATGGAAATGAGTATGACGGGGATTATGGGCAAGAAAGACCATGTTCAGATGAATTGCACTTTAGGGCAGGATTCAAAATGATGGGGTAGCGGGTTGTTCTTTCAAAAACACTGAAATTAGAAATGCAGATTGCTTAGATAAATTTCACGGAAGGCAGTAGAGTGTGATTACTCATTGTGATGGCTGAAAGTGGACCTGCCATGAGTATCAAGTAGAAACGGGATCCATGTTGTGGTAAATGAATTCGCCCCTGGGGATGTTATTTTGAAGAATTTTTTAAGTTCACCAGGGCAAGCCTGAAGGTGAATTTACATGGCTTATATGTCCTCAAAGCGATGGGTGGATTACAATCACCTTTCTCCACCAATCCAAGATTGTGACGTAGACGTGCGTAATTCTTTGTCAAAGGCGTCCACTCGTTTCCCGTCAAATATTCCACTTGGAGTCTGTAGACTTCGCAAAGTTCTAGCTGCTCATTTTCACAGAAATATTGCAATCATAATGTGGGGCATAGGAGAAATATGGACAGTTCATCAGTCTCAACGAACCGATCATTTTGTTGGATATCTGGTGGGACTCCACTCTGTCTGTACATTATCGTCTCTCTAACTTTTACCTAACTATCCTATCCTTCTTTCGATTGTCTTGGGCCATATATGTTCTGTACGACCAAATCTTCTTCCGTCCAAAGTAAATGGATTCCACAACTCATTTCGATTTGGCAACATACACATATGTGTCTGGCAAAAAAGAGCAGGAATGGCTCTTGTAGTAGTAGTATCAGCACCTTAGTTAGATTTACTGCTTCCTGGACGTTGATATTGTTCATTCAATTTATTTCCCCCACCTGTCGGCCTTGTTACTGGCCTTAGTACCATTTTACAGACTCTATTTCGATCGCCTTATTAGTGATCCGGTTTTTTTTTAGCCCTACTGTACCGTAGCTTGGGCTTTTATTGCTTTTCGAACCAGAGTTTCCGACAACCTCCTTTAGATGTGGCAATACCAGCTGATCGCTTCGGATCAATTTTTCCAAAATCATTTTTCTTACTTTGAGACTCCCGCCAATGCGGGTACCTCTTATTAGAACACGTTCTAGCACACCTGCGGACATTTGTCACCACATTTCCACTGCAGCGCTGTTAATTAATCATTTGGGCTTAAAAGGCTGCAGAGTGCTCGACCATTGTAGACCTTCCTCGCTAACTCCAGGTGTAACAGCGTCATCACAATCGTTCGCACGATGGCTCCTTCTATACGTGCGTTGACTTCCGTCTTGTCTACCAAAAAGCCTTATAGACGCTGTTAGAGAAAAGATTCCTAAAAAAACCGTATGGCAATACGAAAAAGCCAATTCGAGCGGACTAAACAGTTTCTTTAGGAATTCTATCTGGTCGTTATGTTTCCTGTGATATGATCACAGACACTATTCTCTTTGAAATGAGGTCCTTTATTCCTCATAAAGAGTATTAAACCAAGAGAAAGGGCGTGATATGATTCGAGCTATAAAGAGGCTGAGAAATGAGGGTTAGAGAAATACAGAGAGAAACTGAAAAAAGTTCAAACGAGGCAGGAACGACTGCACCTGGACGACCAGGAACGAGGCAAAAAATACTACAATGTCCCGAAAGTAATAAACATTTTTGGTCGTTCGTCAAAAATATTAAAGATTCTGCCTCATCCTCCATCCCAACGCTCATTTATAATGACATTCTAGCTGTCAGCTCTTTGGACAAGGTCAATCTGCTCGCACTTCGCAGCCAGCTCAACACTTCCAGATTTTGCTTTATCCCCGGATACACTTGAGTGCATCGAATCTTCAATGGGACGAATCCACTTTCGCACTCATGTATCAACAAGAGTGCTTAAAGATCTTAACATTCACAAAGCCGCTGGTCCAGATGTTACTCGTATATCTCCCCGTTTTCTGAAGAGGTGTTTTTCCACGTTGGCAAAACCTCTGCGTAAGCTTTTTCATCAATCCTATAGTACTCTTTAGGAATCTCTCCGAGCAGCCCGTCCATTCTTTCCGACCATCAGTTCATGAAATATCTCAAAACACGAGAACTTCTCAATGACCGGCAATACGATTTTCGCAGCAACAGGTCCTGGTGATTTGATGGCATGCCTCACCGAAAAGTGTAACCAAAGCGTACATCAATCTGGCGAAAGCAATATACTCGTAGTTGCACTTGATATTTCTAAGGCATTTGCCACAGCTGTTTTGTCCAAAATGCGAAGAACGAATCTACTCTTCAATGAATGGAAGATTACCTCTCGGAACGTTATATGAAAGTGTTTTGGAGGGCTTCAAATCTTATATCCACAAAATAAATACTAGTGTGCCCCAGGGCTCCCTTCTGTCTCCGACACTATTTTAAATTTTCCAAAAATTATATCTTGTCTGATATTTCTAATCCAGTATAAAGGGTGACCAGATAAGGACTAGGAAAAAAAGATTAAATAAAAGAACAACGGTGTGTGAGATATAAAATTGGTTCTGGCTTTATTTTGAAGCTACGTCCGTGCCATTATGTGTGGACTTGCACACACACATAATTCAAATGGCCGCCTCGGCTTCGTTGACAGTGCTTCAAGCGGTCGGTCCAATATGTGCGGCGTTTCTCTGGCAATATCGTGTCGAATGTTGACCTCGAGCTCGTCCAAAGTGGTTGGCTTGTTAGCGTAGAACGTTCCATGATTTTTAACGTAAACCACCTGTCACGTGGACCTTATGTTTACGAGATGCCCATACATCCATAGGGAGCAAGGATACGCCTTGCCATCGCTTACCTACATTAATAGTATAATACCAAAGCAGAACTTGTGTTGGAGGCACAAGTTCCACCCTTGGTATGAGTCGAGCCGATTTAAAACCTCTTACTGCTCTTAGGGTCACAGCACCCAGTACTTATTTGCAACTCTACAATGGGTTAAACCAAGGAAAATCCTTCCCACGATTTGGGTTTAAACCACAGCCACCAAATCGCATGATCGCAGCGGCGGCTAATTGATGCTCGCCGTGAGACGATCCAGTGTCCAAATTTCTCCTTCACCACTTCGAGCGTTCCGTCGCTTGTATGGCATGTAGCGCCGTCTTGTTGGAACCGCAGTTGGGGTATATCGATGTCGTCGAGCTCTGACCACAGAAAGTCGGTTAATATCGCTCTATACCTGAGGCCATTGACGATAACGGTGTCTCCTTCCTCATTTCGAAAGAAATGTGGTCCGATGATGCCGCCATGCCATAAACCGCACCAAACAGTCAATCTTTGTGGATGCATTGGTGCTTGGCCGAACACTTCTGGATTGTGTTCGCTCCAATAATGGCAATTTTGCTGGTCCAAAATTGGGCCAAAAACGGGCCTCGTCCGAGAAGATGATTTTTTGACCAGAATCCGGATCTCCGGTCAATATTTCCAGCGCCCAATTAGCGAACTCACGGCGTTGACTCTCTGGCGATGCCCAATTCAGCCGATCTGCGTCGAATCGACATTTCTGGCTTTCCCTCGATACTGGCCGCTACGGCGACTATGTTTTCTTCATTTCCCACCAAACTCTGTCTGGTTGGCGGCTTAAGATCCAAAGGAGTGTGCTCATGCTCAAACTTTTGCACGGTTCGACGAATTGCCTGCACACTGAAACCATGATGACGACCGACCTCAAGACGAACTTCACGTTGTGTATTTACAACAGCCGGAATTTCGATATTTTTTTTATTAATTTTCGCACATACGGCAAGCGTGAACAATGCGGGACGAAATGGCAAACCTTACTGAATATTTTGACAGCTGGATGTCATTGGTAACTTTGACAGTTGCTGAAACATAACAATTGGAGAAACTATCATTGCTATCTGGTCATCCGTTATTATTTTGCTGACGACGGTACTCTCTGCTATTCATATTCCTTCCCGGTCTCACGCCGCTGCTCTTCGGCTGTAGAACGGGAACGGCAGCGTATGTTAAGCTCATTAAATTCCGATATTAGTAGCATAAACAATTGGAGAACTATCAGCAGAGTGGAATTAAATGCTTTCAAAACACAATGCTGTCTGCTGTCGTTAAAGCTAAATTTATCCACTCAGCCATTATCCATGAATGGCACTTGCATCGTCGAAACCGATAAACTTTCCATTCTCGGTATGTGTATCAATGACATCTAACCTCAATATATGAGGCATTTATCCGCCCAAAATTGGAGTACAATCTGGTCACATCTGGTCAAGTGCCCTCAAGATCACTTTGCACTAGCTCGATAGGATTCAAAACCGTGCGATAAAACTCATAGGTGACGCCAATATTGCACAGTCAATTGACACGCTTAAACACCGACGTAGCGTCTCTTGCCTCACCTTGTTCCATCGCTATTTTCACCAACAGTGCTCCATCGAATTTTGCCAGTAGCAATTGCCGCCGCTTCAAACTTTTAAGCTTAACACCCGTCTCGCTATGAACACTCAGCAGCATACCCTCGAGCCCACTTTCAGACGTATTCTAAAATACCGTGATTCATTCCTAACACGTACAACTAACTTATGGAATGCCCTTTTTCGTGTCGCCTTTGCCTTTATACAACAACGCTAGTTAGACATTCGATTATCCTTTTGGTTCATTCTGGTTGCTCCTTCTCTGTCTTCGGCTTCCGTGAAATTTGACTTGACCTCCTCATCTGCAACACCAGAGAGAAAGGTTCTTGTCATGAATTCCGCTTTAAGTGGCGTGTTGAAGTACTTTGTCCACCTATTGCAAATTTCGTTGTTTTCCGTGAGTAAACGTCCCTGGTCGCCTTCTATATATTTTGGCGATCTAGTCTCGAATTGTAGGTTTTTTGAACAGCAATCTTAAAAATATCAGCACGTTTGCTTGTTGCCCGATATTTTGTCTCTTGTGGCATTTAGTCCACCTTGAAAACACTGGCTTTTGTCCTTTCCTTCCTTTCTATAGAGCCGGTCTTTTACATCTTCAGGGATTGCTTTAACATTACCCCTGCATGTTCTATTCAAAATTATTTCGCTTGGATAGTTCGTCCATTTAGTTTGGTTTTACCTATCATGTCACTGACGTTCCAGCTTGCGATTTATAATCAATTCCTTGAAAACATCATATTGGTTATCCGAATAAAACCGTCGAGCTTACGTATGAATATTTATATTCGCCCTCCACGGTATGAAGTAGTGTCCTTCTTTAATGCCGTACTCTCGTACTATACCGTCCGAGTATCACCGACTTTTCTTTTGCCCCACAAGTATTATAGTTTCTAGACGTCGTAACCCGACCATGAATACAAATTTCGGGCGATCTTCTTTCAAAACTCTATTAGTGGATGCCAGTTTTTTCAGTTTTTATGCATTTTTATTTATGTACTTAATTTACTCTTACATGCTAGACAAAAAAATGCTTAAAAATTAGCTTAATTAACTTAAAATTATCTTATTCTAACTTACTGGCCCCATGCGGGCACTCTAAGTTAATCCTAGCACTTAAATTATGTCTTTCGACGTATCTTACAATTATACTATACTACAATATTTATATTCATTATAAGTGGATGCCAGATCTGTCTGGGTTGTGCCTGACTTCCTGCCAACGCTCTCATCTATCGCATCTAGTTTTACCATGAATTAACACGTAACGCATCCCAAGTGAAATAGTGGCTATCATAACCCTGCCACTTTTGACAAGTTCCGCAGCTTGAAGATTCCCGCACACGTCGCTGGCCAGATATCAATCAGATGTGGGCTCTAGCCATCTCAATAAGGGATAAGCGACAACTACCCAAGCTTTCTAACAAAGCGAGGTCAAGAAACTTATAGCTGCTTGGCTATCGGTATAATTGCAGATATCTGCAGTACATATTTCTGATAAGGGAGGGTACGATCTTCTCAATATTTTATCCGGGGTTTTCTCTTCAGATTTAAAGATACGGGATGACCTGTTTAAAGATTCTTAGGCAGCTTTTTGCTTATCATAGATTTCCAGAGCTAATATAAACAGGGTGGTCCAAATACAAGTTTCTTTTTAAAAATAAAATAGAACGAACGAAAATCAATTATTTTCGGGATGTTATAGCTTTATTAGGAAGAGCGAACATTCCCATTACTTATGGAATATGACTTTATTCATGTGGCTGCTTCGGCTGGCTTCGATTAGCGTATCCAGTCAACCCAATTTTCCACGACTTTATTTATTGACTGTTTCTGGCTCGCACGATATTCGCTTTAAGGGTTTGAATCGTTCCTGGATTGTCCGCAAAACACCGATCCACAAAAAAACAATCGCAGCTCCGAGGCGGCTAATTGACATCACCAAGGTGCCTGGTAACAAGATTACCGGACTTATCTCGCAAAACGAGTTGTTTATGGCCTGCGTGGCATCGTGCGCTATCGTGCTGAAACCAAATTTCGCCCAAGTCCATGTCTTCAATTCCAGCCTACAAAAATTCGGTAGCGTTCATCGTTGACAGAAATGGCGTTTCCAACAACATTTTCGAAATAAAGTGGGCCACTTGAAAATCCGCACCAAACTGTGATTCTCTGCGGATGCATTGGCTTCTCGACAATCACGTGCGGTTTTCCGATGCCGAGCCGCCGGAGGTGAAAATTCGCCTAGTCACAAGAAATGGTTTTTGCGGCGAATTCGATGTCCAATTCAAGCTGCTGTAAGGCCCAAACTGAGAAGCGATAACGAAGCGGATGGTCGTTTGCCTTCAATTGCTGAGTCAATTACTCGTAGACTTCGTTAGTGAATAATCCGAGATCTTTGTGCGAAATTCTCATTAGGCTGGTGCGTGAAATGTTGAGTTGTTGAGATCGATGGCGATTCGATGTTCCTGTACGGACATACCGTTCGACAACGGAGACCGGGAGTGTTGTCTGCAGGCATGCCAGTCTCACGAACTTTTGGCTCAAACTTGCGTAGAGTATTCTTCATTTCGGCCAAAACCTCTTTTCAATAAACGCACTGTTTGGGCAACTCAGCACTCACTTTTGAAATAAGTTTACAATATAACGTTGTTCAAACGAACGTATGATACTGACTGACAGTCAAGTTTTCGAGTGGGAAAGAGCTGTCAGTGTCAAAATAGCATATGATTCAGAGATAAACTTGTATTTGGACCACCCGTTTGATACGAGCAGGATTATTTTTCCACCTTTCGCAAGGATATACAGCTGGTTTGTGATCTACACAGGTTATATCACCATTTTTCGTCTACGAATACTCATGCTGGATAGCTCAGTTTGCTGTCCAGAGCCGTTCCCAGAAAATGTCCCTCTTTTAGCAAGAATTGTTTGATGCCATTGAGAGTACGTGATGGAACCATGAAGAGAACCGGGTAAGCATCAAGGAAAGTCTATCCAGAGCTCTTTGGAATAAATTTGTTAGTTTTAGGTGGTGGTGCCTGCGAACAATTTACAGCCCCTTCTTTCTAGAAATCTTAACAGTTTATTGGCTATGTAATTCTATAAGAGTGGACAGAGAACATAATCTTGCTGTGTGTTTCGACTGGCATATCATGGAGCTGAGGACTCTCCTACCTTTACGTTGATGATTCTTCTTAGCAGCTTAAATGAGTTTCTGATCCCAGATCTGCCTCCATAACTTTTGAATGTGAAGCAAGTCTAAATAGCTCTTTAGAATAACTTTAAGCTCTTTTAGAGCTTGTTGGAGATTTTTTTTTGGTTTCTTCCGAAAATATGTCATCTGGTCCTTGGTTACACGCTATTTACTGAAGCGGGGTGTTTCCGATCCCAGTGACGGCGGCTCTACAGAATGTCTCGGAAAGTGAGATCCCACTAGAAATTGTTTAATTGGGGCGAAGACTTTATGAAGTCTCAATGCTTTGAAGAATATCTCTATGATCTTACAAAACAGGGTCCAAGATTTTTTTCGAACCTTCATAAAATCAGCTGTGAGTTTTTTTTTTAAGGGGCCCTTATTAGCTAGACGGAGGATTTTTTTTTATAATTTTTACACTCCCAAGACAATTTGGACAGCCTAAAAATGTTTGCACTAAGCTCGGGCGGAAGGATAACTCAAAAATAAAGAGCGATACTTATGCTCGTTGGTTTTAAATGTTTGGAGGCTGTAATGAATGGAAAATAAGCAATTTGTATGTACATTTGAAGCTGGCCTTAAGGGTAACGTGCTGAATGTCTGAAGGTTCGAAATGCTTCCAGCAATTTTTTTGGAGAACTGACGTTGGAAATAGCGGCAGAATAAGCAGAATAATGGAATGCAAGAGTCATTATGTTGGTGTTCGAGGGCACCAATTGATTGTGCAATATTGATATCGCCTATGGGTTTTATCACATGCTTTTGAATCTGGTTTCCAATTTTGGACAAATAAAGGCTTTATGCATTGAGCATAGATTAGACAAAGGTAAGGTACATCTACATACATCTCTTGAGAAAATTTAAGACATTTCGCAGCTTTATTGGCCGCTTTGAATATGCGGTCATTGCAATGTAAGTTGTGATTAACATTCATGGGAATGGAAGGTTTTTAGTTTCGGTGATATACGCTGCAAGTGCCATTCATGGATACTTTGGTTTTAAGCGTTCATGAAGCGTTAGATTTCACTCAGATGGTGGCAGAGAGTACGAGTAAGAATATACCGGATTCGAAGCGGTAGACAAGAAAATTAAAAATAGTGTCGGAGACAGAGTGGAACACTGGGGCACACCAGCATTTATTTTGTGGATGTCAGACCACAAAAAGTTTAGGACAACTTGAAATCAACGTTTCAAAGGGTAATTTCTAATCCATTGAAGAAGGATTTGAATGCAAGCATTTTCGACAGAAGGGCTGATCTCAATTTATGTCAAATGCCTTTGAAATATCAAGTGGATCTTGATTCTTGATGACAGATTCGCCGTTTTTAAGGCCTGGACAAATTCTTCTTGAAAAAGTCCTTAAAAGTTGGATTGATGAGAAAATACCGTCTGGACCAGCGGATTTGTGAATATTGAGAAAGTGGAAATGTGTCATCTCACAATCTGAAAGAGCTGGCAGTTGGAGTGTCATTGTAAATGAAGAATGAGTGAAAACTTCTTGTGTTTTTGACGATCAACCAACAATTTCTACTACCTTGTCTCGGTTCTTGGCCACCTTTGGGAAAGGTGTGGAAGTGATTCCTGGTTCGTTTGAACTTTTTTCGATTTTATTCATTCGACTTGGTCTTGTAGCGCCTGAAAAAATCACGTATTTTCTTTTGGTTTGTTATTATTCATCCGATGACGGATAAAGGATTTCATTTCAAAGAAATTGTTGGGTACTGACCCGCACTACGACTTAAAAGATTTGTGCCACAAAATCAGTTTAAACTTTCCTAATAAGCTTGAGGATCACTCTGGTGAAGATACCTTGCAGTTGCTCAGCCACTGAGATTTCTCAAAGAAATAGCCAGGCGACATTTAGTTTCCTGACTAATTCTGAGTTTGTGCATGTGATATCAAAGCTGGCAGCGTTCCGTCAGAAGGGTGACTTGTCTTCTGATGTCATCTCTTTTTAAAGTTAAGAGATAATTTGGACTTGTTTCCGAAGGGTTTCATAGCTCTTTTAGCTTGTCGAAGAGCCGGCCCAAAATTTGATCCTTGAATTTATTGCTGAATACGGAATGCCACAGGAAGGGCCGTTGAATGGATCAGCTAAACCTTTTCTACCCAGTTCATCGGCTTTTTCATTTCCTTTAATACCCTGGTGTCCTGATTCCCACCGGATCTTGACTTTTCTTTAAGATAAGCCTGAAGAGTTTTGAACCCGTGTTGCACGGGTTTGAGTTTAGGGCTTCCAATCCTACTTGGCGTTCGGTGAGTATATACGGAGCTCTTTGATAAGTACCCGTGTTGGACGATAGGTGGGCTACTGAGCTGAAATGAGTATACAATCTTTTAGTATAACTTCTTTTAGCCCACCAGTCAAAATTTGGTGACAATTCGATGCTTAGTTTTGTTTTGACTCCCATTTCAAAACATCGTGTTAGTTTTTTTTTGCGACCATGGAAAAAGAGAAGTATCGCTCCGTGATTCGAATCTTGTTTTTGAGTGGCAAAACCTGCGAGGCAATCAAGCCCATTCTCGATGGTGTGTACGGGACCTATTCACCTTCCCGTACAACAGTTTACCATTGGTTCGCAGAGTTTCGCCGTGGCCGCACGTCGGTTTTTGATGAGCCGCGACCAGATGGCCCAAAAACGGTTACCACAGAGGAAACCGTGGACAAAATCCATGATTTCGTATTGGCAGACCGCCGAGGGAAAATTCGCGAGCTAGCTTAAATAGCAGGCTTCTCAACTGAACGCGTTGGTCATATCCAACACGAGATTTTGGGCATGAGAAAACTGTCCGCGCGATGAGTGCCGAGTTTGCTCACACCGGAGTGAGTGGTGCTTGGCTCTGTTTAATCGAAATCCGGAGGAGTTTCTGCATCGTTTCGTGACCGTCGATGAGACATGGATTCATTGGTACACACCAGAGACCAAAGAACTATCGAAACAATGGGTTTTACCCGGTGAACGGTGCTCCAAAAAAGGCGAAGACCGTGCCTTCGGCCGGAAAGGTATCAAAACCAAACTAAGCGTCGGATTGTCACCAAGTTTTGACAGGCGGGCTGAAAAAGTTTATACTAAATAATGATGTACTCATTTTGGCTCAGTAGCGCCACCTATCTTCCAACACGGGTACTTATCAAACAGCCCTCGTATGTTAGATGGGAACGCCTTTCATTTATGTTCCGAGGAGGATACCAGCACATTCTTGCATAGCATGAAGCTCAGCTTGGAAGACGTTGAAACTTTTCCTCATTGGCCATTGACTAACATTTGATTTTAGGTCGTGGATACATGCAGCTACTTTGGTGTCCTTTTTGTTTAGATCCATCTGTATACCACTTGTTAAATTTAAGGTTTGACGTTGGGTTTTGGAAGTTCCATGCTTGTACATTTGGGATCACGATCTTAAACAGCCTGTCGAAGGAAAGAGTTTTTGTTATGGAGTCATGTCGAGTTCAGGAATCTCTGATATGAAGTCCAATTATACTACGAGTTTCTTCTCTCTTGTTTGTAATACCCCGATTGTACTGCGAATTGCCACTTTTTTAACATATACGTCAAGTGGAGTGAGGCCAATGATAGCTTCAAAGGTAACCATGGGGCAGAGTCGCTAAGGACCGTAGATAACTATGCATACGAGTCTCTGAATACGTTGCAGCTTGTTTTTTCTTTTGTTTTACTCCACCTGTCGAGTAGGCGATGATCGGTCCGATCATTGTGTAGATCCACTAAGTGACTTTTGAGGATAGACCCCAGGTTTTACCAAACATGCATCTACTAGCCCGTATGGTTTTGGTAGGTTTCGTAGTTTTGCTATTTACATTCGGGCTCTAATTTAGTCGTTTGTCTAGAGCTACTGCTATCAGAGAGATCTGGGCAAGACCTTGCTTTCTTCTACGACTGAAGGGTATGAGTACAACATTTCCGGGGTTTATTGGACGGTTTTTTCCAACGCTTGTACGTCATCGAAAACGAGAAAGAACACTTTCTTGTGAACAGCCTTTGGCTGCCGAATCTGTAATTGGTGTTGGGTTCCGCATTAGAATGAGGATTGCATCGTGGCGGATTTTTAAGCATAGTTTCGTCTTGTTCCTGAGCGTCCTCAAAAGCCTTGTTGTACTATATGCCTATATCGGCTATTCATACAGATCCTTAACACAGGTAGAACTAGCAGCTTCATTCCTAGAGGTTTAGCCCTCAAAGTCATCCCTTTGTTTGAATATTATTTTGGAAGCCCTTAGGTTAGCACATTTGTTCATTTAGAAAAGAATTCTTCAACCAGAGAAAGTATGAGTGTTCCGAGAAGTCTTTGACAATCGAAAAGGACATCCTTATTTCCAGTAGAATGAGTTTCATCCTGTGTTTGCGATCTTTTTTCTTATTTGACATATCAAAGACAGAACGTGTCTTCCTAATTGTCTTCCACAAACTTTATTCATCTTAAAATCATCAGCTAGCCCCTGCTGGTTATTCAAATTCCTTTCAATCGGTGTGAATACTAGCTTCCACTTCTGAGACGGTTGCAGCAAAATATTCAAAATCCGATTGACCCTTTCCAAATGTTTGCAGTCACCAAAATGTCTATATAAACGCCAAGCAAATCTCTGGGTTTGAGGACCGGTTAAGTGCAATTTAAACGAAGCTCCCACAAAGCAAATTGTATCTGCAAAGGTTCACTTACTATGCCCTCTGTACCTCTGAAAAAGGATAAAAAAAAAACTGAACCAGAGCCCGAGTAGTCCTTCCGAATATATCTATCGAAATTCGTATTCGTATTCGAATTAGAGTTCGTTTTTTTTTTTTTTTGTTTAACGCATTTCAATTCAAATTCACTGCACTGTGATGGCAGCTGCCGAAATGCATTACTACCAACCACTACATGCAACAATTACCTACATTTTCGACACCACCGAAAACCCATAGTAGCCCGAATCCTTGTCTTTCTTTCTCCTTTTGGTTTACCACGACTTCAGATCCTCCTCGGGTGTTCCTAAATAAAAATAAGTCACACAGCGCAATTGAAAGGAAACCAATCGTGGTGTACTCGTTGCCCGTTCTATGACGACTTTTTGACAAGCGTACAGGATAATTTTTTGGATGAAGCTCCTCCGTCGTCTCGTCGGAGTCGACAAATCGACTTTTTTCCTCCTCCCATCGATTGCTACGCGTCGAGGTTTTTGCTGCGTCCGAACAATGGAAGTTGTGAACGCAAAAAAAAAAAAAACAAAAAAAATAACAATCGTTTTCGAATTTCGTTTTCCTAATTCCTAGTGACACTGTACACGACGTACGTTACGTACTAACGACCTATGGTCATGGAAATGGCATTGAACCAGGAGCAGTAATTCTATTCCTTCCATCGCACTCTGTTGTCGACCACACAGCAATGAGGGGTTTCCAAGGGTAGACACCCTTATTTGGTTGGCTACGCGGGTATACCCGGACGAGAGAGTGTTTGTGAGGATACCTTACAAACGCACACTGTTTCAAAAGACCACAAATATTCAGCTGCAATTACAGAAGACGAGAGGGTTTTCCAGTAAATGAAACTGAAATAACCGATTGGGAAGGGATAGCGTTTCTCTGGTTACCTAACTGCGTATGGTTGTATTACAATGTTGGGTGGAAGATGGAGGGTTGAAGTTTACTCCGCATCGGGCTGAAACCTCAAACCGAAAGTTGGGTGAAAAAGTGAGTTGAGGAGATAAAACTTTTCCCGCAAATGAAAGCACGATTTCGTTCCTTGTAGTTGTGGAGTTCTAGGGCAGTTTTAAGTAAAAGCTGTTAGTTAAGTGCTCTATAATCTATTGGCTGCTCAAATGTGTGGAGTCTTTAAGATTTAAGGACTCCTTGTCGTTGAGAGTTTCTGCGTAAGCGACTGGAGCCTTTCATGCGTGCTGATTTCGACAGACTTGCCTCGATATCGTCCACGATATCTGCCTTTTAGCTTGAAATTTATGGTTCATTCGTCGAGGCATTGTAGTCGCCATGCCTAAGCTTTTCGCTCTACATTGGTACACATTTTGGTACAGTCAAGAGAGTTCCTAGTATCTGAAATCTAATGCGCGCGTCACTCAGGCAGCAGCGTTCACAGGACGTGGTGTCACTTAAACCTAAGACACGAGTACCTAGATTCTTAGGAAAAGCCTGGTGATTCACTAAAATACAGTCTTTCAGCCAAGGGGTAGAAAAGAGGTTGCTGGTTCTGAAGACGTCCATAAGGATTCTCGTTGTATAGTTGCAACCGGAGAATCACATCGCCTGCTGCTGTGCTCACAGGTAGCCTAACTGTCAATGGTGGCTCTAACGAAGTTTCAGGTCCTCAGAAGTCTTCCTCTAATTCGTATCATACTTTACGGCGACCTCATTTCGTCCTCTTTCTGGATTTCTGTTGCACCCTGAAACCCAGATAGGACTCAGTACATTCAGCCTAAAAATTCCGATCAAGAAAGCCCTGCGTTTTCGAACTGGTGAGACGGATCAATTTAGCATTGGGTGTTGCTATAAACGCAGCTACTTTGCCACATCCACCTGATCGTCCCCTTGGATGACAAATACAAGTTTGGTGGTTTTGGGGCCACCAGTGAAGAACTCATTTTATTCCTTTCCACTGAAGTCAGCCCTGAGTATGAGGAAAGCTGGAGTTCCGGGGTATAATTGCGTCAGACGACGTTACATAAGATCGGTGTCAAATCACATTCGGCGCTCAAGACTAATGAAGCCCTAGTGCGACGAATTCCCTTTAAACGGCAGATGGCGTTGATAATGCAGCATCAGTG
This sequence comes from Volucella zonaria, assembly GCA_963966105.1. Lineage (NCBI taxonomy): Eukaryota > Metazoa > Arthropoda > Insecta > Diptera > Syrphidae > Volucella > Volucella zonaria. Next base: position 28,083,925 of record OZ014530.1, on the reverse strand, counting down.
ACATATTTAGGTGAAAGATTATTTCACCAAACAACTGACGCATAGTATAGCAGTGGTCTCATCGTCGCTGCTTGGGTCTCTATATTAGAAGGCCCCGCTTTGGGGGACAAGCTCAATATCCCGCCAATCACTTACAAAGATTGAAAGCTAACAGCACTTGGAAAGTCTTCGATGAGATATTTTAAGTCCACCTAGATCGCTATCCAGTATGTCCCCAGATACTAAGCTTCATTAAAGAAACGGATAGTGCGCCATATAGCGCCGGACTTAAGCAAGTCAGAATCTTCTTTCTCCTGAAGATAACCTCAGTCCTGAAAGGATTCCTGGGGCACCAATCTCCGATTACGTTTAGGGCTGCCAGGCTTTCCAACCCAATGGCAAATGACATCAGTCAAATGGGCGCCGTGGGGAGCCTCTTATCCGAGAGGTCCAATTTTCGACCGTATAAATCGGGCTCGAGATCGTGGCTGCCATTGGTTCTGTTGACTTTTAAGTCTCCGGCTTATTCGCATATATCCGTGATTTAATGTAGCTCCGCAAGGAAACGTCTAATGGTGTTAAATCACACGATCTCGGTGGGTAGTTGACGTCGTAGAATAACCGTGGCATCGAATTTGTCTTGCACAAGATCAACTGTTCCATGCACTGTGTAGCACGTTCCGTCTCTTCCATATCCTCCAATTTAGGTCAGACAAATTTGGTTATCATCTACCTGGCCAGAGACGGCCAGTGACAGTTTTGGCGGTGCCAGCTTCATTTTGAAAGTAGTACGGGCCAATGACCCCGTTGCCGGATCAAAATCCACACCAAACAGTGAATTCTCCTGGATGCATTTGCAGCTGATGGGTCTCATCTTCCCAAAACTGACAATTTTGCTTCTTGACATAGCCATCCATCCGAAAATGGGCGTCGTGGCTGAAGATGGTTTTCCATTCGAAATCGGATTTCACCTCCAGGTGCTTCAGAGCCCATTCAGCAGATGCTTACCTGCAAATTCTGGGTCAACTGAATTTTGTACGGGTACAGGTTTAGGCCTAAACCCTGAAACAAAATTCCTCAAGTTAAGGTCAACGAAAAGCCAAGTACTTGGGTGTGACGAGAAATTAACTGCTTCGAGTTATCCTGAACACTCTCGTTCTTTTCAGCAATGTTTTCTGTAGACCTCACGTACGGGTTTTGTTTGATTGCTTGCTGAACCAGTTGATTCCAATTTGTACACCAAACGACGAATAGTCGACTCAAACTGAGCACTCATTTTGATAGTAAAGTTTAATAGTTTGAACGAGTTGCTCGCACTCTAATATTTGACGATGATTTGCCCAATATTAGTTAGCATAACCTCCAAATTTGACAGATGTAGCTTTTCTAAAATGCGCCTTATAAACCGTCAAAATGCGAAGCGCTTATGGGAAAGCGCGCTACATCGGCTGCATACGCCTAAGCGTATAAAGCAGAGGGTCTACCAATTTATACCGTATTAGTGAAGATAAGACGCAACACTTTGACTCCACTCGGCATCCGCAACCAAGGTTTTGCGGCGCTAGAGTCCGGGATGGACCTGGACCAACAAACGTCTTCAGCCAGCTCGATCTAGCTAGCTGCCTCTAGTTTCATACGCTAAGTTGGCTGACGTCTTTTCTACTTGCGTGCGCCACCTGGGTCACGGTTTTCCTCTGCCGCGCTGTCCCTCGGGGGCAGATTCAAAGACTTTTCGGACCGTAGCATTGGTGCCCATCCCTTCTACATGACTCAGCCAGCTCAGTCGTTGGACCATTACTCTTTTGACTAAGTCGATGTCGCTCAGCCCGTACAGTTCGTCGTTATATTTCCTCCTCCACTCACTGTCTATGCATACGGGACCGAAAATCACGTGAAGAATTTTCCTCTCAAAGCAGCCAAGAGCACCCTCATCCATTTGTGATAAAGCCCATGCCTCTGGCCATAGAGCAAGACTGGGATTATTAGGGTCAATTTTGTTGTTCGAGAGAGGGCTTTGCTAGTCAATTGCCTTCTTAGCTCAAAAGAAGCAGCGATTGACAAGAGTTTGATCACAGCGCTGGTGTCGTTGTCTGAATTGATAGCGGAGCTTAGGTAGACAAAATCCTTAACTACCTCAATGTTATGTCTGTTGAGGGTGACGTTCTATCAAAGACGTCGGTGTTGGGTGTCCTTTCTGGTTCACAGCGTATACTTGGGCTTGCCCTCGTTGATCCTCAATACTCGCGAAAGCGCCAATGACATCACGCTTCTTTCTTTCGATTGTGCCTCTTGTGTTGACGCGTGAGTTTTCCACTATTCTTTCAAGAACGAAGTTAAAAAAATTCGCATGACGGCGCATCGCTTTGTCTAAATCCTTTTTTGACGTCAAATGTCTCGGTGAGTTCTTTACCGACCTTGATGGAGCAGCATACATTCTCCATCGTCACCCTGCACAAACGGACCAGTTTGGCACGGATGCCAAAACTAGAGATTGCTCTGTATAGCTTGTATCTATAGATGATGTCATACGCGGCCTTAAAATCGATGGATAGGTGGTATGTATCCATTTTGAGTTCATGGGTTCTTTCCAAGATGCCGTAGTGGTCGATGACAGACTTTCCTGGCCTAAAGCCACACTGATATGAACCAATCAGGTTGTTGATGAACGCCTTCAGGCATTCACACAATACATCAGACAAGATCTTGGAGGCGATGTTAAAAAGACTGATGCCTCTGTGTTGTTGGCGCATTTCAGAGGATCTCTTTCCTTGATAATCGGGTAAGCAATGCCGAGATTCCATTCACCGGGCGCACTTTCGTTGGCCATATTTTACAGATGAGTTGGTGTATGCTCCTTACCAAGTCATCGCCTGCCGTTTTGAAGAGCTCGGCAATCAGGCCGTCTGCTCCAGCAGCTTTGTTAGACTTAAACTTAGCTATCTTCACTTCATTCAAATCGGTTGGACTGAATTGTTAGTCTACTATACATCGTCCAGATTGAAAGGTTCATTCTGCCTGAAAGTGGTATTTGGTTCCTCATCGCCGTTATACAGTCTACAGAAATGCTTTTCCCAAATCCTTATTATCGACTGCGACTCTACTACGACATATGTTTTGTTCGTCTCTACAGGCGTCGGTTCGGGGTTCCTTTTGGTAAAACTTCCGACTCTCATTCCTGGAGTAGCATCTCTCAATTTCCCCGAACGCGCGCTCTCATGATGCTTCTTTTTCCACCAGAGATACCGGTATTCGTCCCTCCTCTTCTGCTCGTAGAGCTTGTGGGCAGCTCTAGTCCTTCTATGCAGCGCCGCTATGTATGCATCTTGCTTAGCTGCATTTTCTTGCCAGCACTCGTCGTCAAACCAGGTATCTTGCTGTGGTGACCGAGTGAAACGCAGCACATCAGAGGCGGCATTCTCTGATGGCTTTTTGGCAATGTTGTCCTGGTTTTCGATACATGTTGCTGGCTGCATAGGACTTCTTAAGAAATTAAAGGAGATTCGATCGGCAAAGTATTTGACGATCCCTTGCGACGTCAAACTTCCTCACAGTATTAGCTTGCCTTTGCGATGTTTGGGACATCCGCAGCCGTACCTTGGCTACAACAAGGTAATAGTCCGAGTCGAAGTTGACCCTCGGAACGTTCGTTCATAGATAATACTGGAGGAGTGCCTTACGTCGATCGCAATGTGGTAAGGAGTCCCCTTATGTATATCGAGATGCGGAAACTGCGTGCTAGGTACGACAATGTTTCGCCCCACCGCAAAGACGATTAGCCTGAATCCGTTATCTTTGGTACTACCAAAGATGCCCTCTCGTCCTAGGTTCGCATTAAAATCGCCGAGGACAATTTTATTGCCATTGCTAGGGCACTGCCCGTAAATCTTGTCCAAGAACTCGTAGCAGCCATTTTTGGTGTTGTCGTTTATGTCCTCTGTGGGGGCATGCGCTCATATAAGGCACATGCCGGAAACTCAAGACTTCTTGCCTAAGTCTGCATCTAACAGCAAATCCACATCCAAATAGGCGCTGCGTTTGCCGTCGATAACAACCGCCGTAGTAGATGTCGCAGTTTTTCATCCTCTTTTTGTCCGTCTCATCCCATCGCATTTCTTGGATGGCGGTAATACCTGCTTTGCAGCACTATAGGGCCTCCGCTAATTTTTCGGTTGCACGTGGCATATTAAAGGATCTAACATTCTACGTACAGATCCGAAGTTCCTGTCCTTATTTCGTTTGCAGGGGTATTGCATTCGATCTGCCCGTATCCGAGGCTTGTTGTTCCTTCGTAACTATAAATATTTCCCATGGCCGGATAGTTACCCCGGCCATTATAGAGACTCCTTGGTCGGTTACACCGTAGCCAGTAACCCTTTCGGGGATGTCAGCGCTGCCGTTGGTCCATTGAGGGCTCATTCGCCACCAGCACTTTTCCAAGGCCCTGACTTAGTCTCGGAAATCCTTAACGGCCTGAGCTAAAAATACGAGTACATATGTCGGAGTAGCCCGGATAAGGTCTTATTTAGTTTGTTCCGGGATTTTACTTCTCCGTTGATTCCATCTGGGGAATTCATCCACTGTCCCATTTATAGTGCTGTTATTTTTGTCTGCTGGTCAGCACTCGCGCTTATAAGCTTGGCAAATCGAGTCCGGCTGGGCATCGACCAGTACCCGATGGTTACCACTTGAAGGCAAAATAAGCACAATTGATGTGGGCATCGCCAAATTGCCACCCCTCAGTGCCCACCGTATTTCTGCAGCATACGCTAGGATTGCCTTTACCCACAGCGTTAAAAGTTGCGATGTCCAAGGCTCGCCTAATGCGACGAAAATGTGCAACTCGTACTTCTTGTTGAGTGGCCCCTCAGCCGTAGTCCCTAGATTTTGAAATGCAATCTCACAATATTTCCTGCTTTAGTGTGCATGTTGCATTATAGCAGAGAGTACATTAGAGGTACGTAGAGCACTCTTAAGCACTATAAGCCCAGACCCTCTCACTATGCTCTTTAGGTGGAAGACAGTACGACTGATAGGTCTCAGTGTTTGCCAGTTTGGATAGCAAAGAAGTTCCCCTTCAGAGTTGGCAACACAAATGAGTATATCCCATCGGGCCTAGGCGACTTCTAGCTATCAATGGACGCAGCAGCTTATTTAAAGGCCTCCCATTACTCCTCTAGTCTGTATTCCTTGCAGTTCCAATGATTCGAGCTTGTTGTTAGCCGGTTCCAGTTGCCTGAGAAATGAGATCCGAACATGAGACAGAAAGTCTTTGCTTTGGACTCAGTGTAGGGTGTTTTCGGCCTGTCTGATTCGTCCGTTTTGAGGACTTGAACCAGCCACCTGCTTGTTTCACTGAGTTTTTCGGTATTTTCGCAAAAGTCCGTACAGGAGGCACTCTTCAAAATCTCAATTATGTTATTTTTGCTTCAATAGTCTTACAAGTATCTGATCTATTAACAAACCTTCTGGTATGCTTACATAGTCGCTGCAGATACTATGCATGCAACCATGCAACGGCCACTTGTGTAAGTTTTCATCCGACACAGCACGGCGGTTCAAAAATTTGGTGACGACGCCCTTCAAGTTGTAAACAGCTTCCTCTACCTTCAGTCTCGATCTGACCTGATCTCTAATCTGACGTGAACTTTTCAGACAGTTATAGCAGCCATAGCGCAAGAGTATCTATGAGGTTGTTTTGATTACTTGTTGTATTCCTGACGTTGATATACACACGTGTAAAGTCCACAATGCGTTTTCCTCTCACGTTGTATGTACATACTTTCTACTGCACTTCCATCTGACTTTTGATAAGAACCGACTTTCTGAGACCACGGTGAATTCAGCTACTGCCATTGATGGTAGCGGTAGTACCGAATCATAGAGGAAGTAAGCTGACGCAACGATTAACATGGCTGCTGTACCCCAATCTTGATAACAGCCTCCGCGTACTGCAAAGAAATGGTGACTAAAAGACGCGTCAAATATTTGGGAAACCTGAAACGTTTCCTTTGAATCAGGAGCAAAAACTTAAACCTCTCTAAATATTTTACCTCTCTTATGCCGAACACTAGTTAATTAACTAAAGCGATCATCAACAGACAGTGGGACAGTGCTCCTCCCTGCGGAATGCCATAAATTATCAATCTAAAATGATAATCGTTCATAAAGCCATATAACGCAGCCCCAGCGCAAGTCGTATTACCTTGAAACCCTTCTCCATTTTGATGAATAGAATGTGCACTCGTATCTACAATGTAATTATGTAATGGCTGTATGGCTGTAATAGGGATGTCTATACTACGAGTATCTACAGCTTCCAAATGTGTTGGCATTCTATGTAACTGAGCGCATTTATTTTCTGTGACAGACTGTATTTAATAAATTCCTTTTCGCGCACAGTTTCCTTGCTCAGTCTGTTTATTTAGCCGCCATTGTCCTCGCCATTGATAGTGTAGTTAAAATATTTCTTCCTGTGTACCGAAGAAATCACGAAAATTCCACTCTCAGATACTTTTATGTGATTCCTGGAATTGTATATATTTCTGGCGATGGCGATGAAGAAGTCTTTTTTTTTTTCTTCTCCTTTTGTCCACGGGAGATAATGGAATTGTCACTAATAGAGATAGAAGCCAAGGGCGCCTATTATTATGAATACGAGTATATGGATGCCTTCTGGGAAACGTTGGTCTGTCAAATACCTTTAGAGAGAGAGACTATTTTTCTTGTTTCGCTTGTCAATATTTGGGTATCGTTTTGAATAATTGGTGGAAGAAATTGTTTGCTTTGTATATACCGATGGACGAGTATGTTTGGATTAGACAGAAACATCATTTAAAATCCCGGACTAGGCTAGTGTAACGTGTAGTTATTCTGATGTTAATTCGTGTTGTTGTCCTAATGTATCCTCTCTAGACTGTCGACAGGAGGTAACCAGATGAAAATTGAATTGACAAAAATTAACCTCAAGCAGACCACTACAACTTGAACCATTTTAAGATGCTTATCAGACTATGATCATGGTTGCATAACAAACCACAAGTTCGTGTTTCCTTTTCAAAGGATGGCCACGTACACATTGCCAAAACAAGAATAGATTTCTTATTAGAACATTGGCTAGATAACTTTCGACCAATGATTTCAGGGACTAAAATCCTTAAACTCGGTGCTAAGTGGATTTTAGTTTCATTCCTAAAGCGAGGGACGCAAGCCACAGGGCTTCAAATATCTTCAGATCTTTCAACCTTATCGCCTTTCTTAGACAAGATTGAACGCATAGTAAAGGGCCTTTCATTAAGCGCTTCCTATCTTTAAATTTAAATAAAACAAAGTGTGTGTGAGATATCATCGAAATTTTTTATTCGTTCGAAAGGCTTATCGCTGCCATTATGTATGGAATATAACATCGTTCAAATATCCGCCGCTGCTTCTCTGGGTGGCACGCATCCGAAATGTCCAATTTCCCATGACTCTGGCGCGTAAATCAGGCTGAATTTGACCTATGGCATGGGTGGTTATGTTGACTTTGAGGGCCGCTATGGTTTATGGCTTGTCCGCATAGAAATGCGGCTGCAGAAAACCCCACAAGAAAAAGTCTAAGGAGGTCAAATCGCACGATCTGGGTGGCCACTTTACATCACCTCCACGTGAGATGACCATGCCATCAAATTGCTCGTGCAGAATTTCCAACGTGTCGTGAGCTGTGTGGCACGCAGCGCCGTTCTGTTGAAACCACATGTCGTTGGTGTCCATATTATCCAATTCAGACCGAACGAAGTTGGTAATCATCGGCCTATAGCGCGCGCCGTTGACGGTGATGGCCTGGCCAACATCGTTCTTAAAGAAATATGGACCGATGACGCCGCTAGTCCAAAATCCACACCAAACATTGACTTTTTCGGGATGCATTGGACGCTTTTGGATCTCATGTCGATTGGTATCGTCCCAAATTTGACAATTCTGCTTGTTGGCGTACCCATTCATCCAGAAATGAGCCTCATCGCTGAAGATGATTGTTCGATGAAAGTTAGGGTCAGTTTCCAACTGCTCCAGATATCATTCAGCGAACACACGTCGTTGTCTATTGTCGTTTAGCTTCAGCTCCTGAGTCAGTTGAATTTTGTACGGGTGCAGGTCCAAGTCACGACGCAAAATTCGCCAAGTTGTGGTCTGCGAAAAGCCGAGGTCTTATGAGCGACGGGAAATCGACTGACTCGGATTCTCCTGCACACTCTTTCACTCTTTTTGTTTTTTATAATCAGCGCGCGCTCAAGGGGTTTTTGTACCTTTAAAATGTTTTTACACAGCGTGGACGAAGGAAATTTAGGGAGGAAGTAAGGACAGGTACCGATGTACATTGTTTTTAAATGTTTGTAAGTTATAACGACCAGGAAACATAGAGATGGGCTTGAGGGTATACTGATAAGCATTCATAGCGAGACGGGTGTTACGGTTCAAAGTTTGAATGGGCGGAATGCTACCGACGATTTCAATTTAGCACTGGTGGTGGAAATAGCGATAAAACAAAGTGAGACAGGAGACATCACGTCGGTGTTCGAGGGTGTCAATTGATTGACTGATATTAGTATCACCAATGAGTTTTATCGCACGGTTTTGAATCCTATCTAGCAGGTGCAGAAATGTTTGAAGAGCACCTGACCAGATGTGGGCATTGTACTCCAATTTTGGGCTGATGGAATGTCTTGTACACCCTTAATGACTCGAACTGCAACCAACTTCAGAATGCTATAATTTCCAAACCGTTCATGACAGTGAGCTCAAATTTTGACACATGACATATCATTTTATTATTTACAAGCCTTTTAAACGATTTGCGTCTCAGTTGTGTTGAAAAATTTTTATCCGCGATTGAATTCAAACGTGATAGTGTGATTGCTTTATATTTGGCTGGAAAACCACAAGCAGCTATCGTTAGAGCCCTCCAGCACCTCAACGTGAATAAATCATTTGTGTCTCGAACCATAGCTCGTTACCGTGATACTGGCAGCGTTGCGATACGCCATGGAGGAGGTCATAAAAAAACAACAACATCGGCAGAAATGGTTCGGAAAGTGAAGGCTCGAATTGAGCGAAATCCACGTCGAAGTGGAAGAAAAATGGCTCGTGAGCTCAACATATCGTTGGAACGGATGCAACACATACTGAAAAATGAGCTTGGGCTCAAGCCATTTAAGTTCCAAAAAGCACACGATCTTACACTGCAACAGAAAAAACTTAGAGTCGAAAGAGCGAAGGAGTTGCTACGCTTGCACGAAAGTGGCGAGTTGCCGAATTTGGTTTTTTCCGATGAGTCGCCATTTGTTATCGAGCAATATGTCAACAAACAAAATAACCGAGTTTACTTGTTAGAGAGGTCCTTCGAAAATTTACACCTTCGGACGGCCACCAGAAAGCAGGCAGCACCGATGGTGATGGTTTGGGCCGCAATAACCGCCGATGGTTGCTCTCCGCTCGTATTTTTGGACCGTGGTGTCAAAATTAATGCGATCGTATACCGTGAAACTGTCTTAGTCGGAGACCGTGGACATTTCAACAAGACTCGGCACCGTCTCACAAAGCGCGCGTCAACCAAGATCGGTTAAAAAACAATGTCCCACACTTCATTTCTTCGACACAATGGATTGCGAATTCTCCGGATGCAAATCCGTTGGATTTCTCTGTCTGGGCTATTTTGAAGACGATGGTTGGAACTAAAAAATACCAAAGTTTGGACCACCTCAAACAAGCACTTCGCCGGGAATGGGCCAAAATACCGCAGAGCCACTTGCGTGCAGTGTGCGATGCTTTCTTCGGCCGTCTCAAGGCCATTATTCGCGCCAAAGGTGGACATATAGAAAACTACTGATACAATTTGAAAATTGAACAATTTTCCAACATTTTTTGACTTGGCACAATAAAATTTATTAAAAATAAAAAAAATCATAGCATTTTAAAAAGTTGGAGTTCGAGTAAGTCACTCTGTATATTGTGGCCAGATCAGAGCGAGTAAAATATTTCTTACATCGCTTGAGGAAACCTAGACGTTTCGCAGCATTTTTGACGACATCGAATATGTGGTCATTCCAAAAATACCATTGTTACTGACACGCATACCGAGAATGGAAAGTTTATCGGTTTCGATAATCGGTTTCTCACGGACAGCGGCGATATTTTCGGCAAATCTTGCGTTTCGTCGACGTACCGGTGTTGGTTTATCGTTTACTGAACTAGTGGACTCAAATTTATCCACCACACTGCGAATAGTCATCTCGGTAGGACGATATGGGCGAAGTGCGCGGAACTTTGCCCGAATTTTATCATTTTATCATTTGCACGTGTTATTGAACGCTATGTCCAATAGAATAAATGACAGCCAATTTGACAGATGTAGCTTCAACAATATGGCTGCTATCAACTGTCAAAGTTCTGAAGTCCCTATTGGAAGACCCTGTAGATATGAGTGTAAGAGATTCGAGTAAAATGATTAGCAGGAATTATCTGTCTAAATCACATCCTGGACACATAAGAGGCAGATAGGTAGATACGCCACTTCACAGTGTAGTATCGTCGATAGAAAAACCCCTCCAGCTGAAGAAATTCATCCTCAGGGCTTTGCATACTTTGGGGAAAACAAGGGAACTCTCGTGGGCAAAATTTTCTCAACTGCTCATCTTGGTTCTTGTAGTGGACGAGATCTTGATTATAATAAAGAAGAATGGGGGACAATATAGCAATCCTAGTATCGGACAAATTTTCTTCATTTCTAAGAGAAAGGCAAAATTAGGTTTTTCACAGAGGGCTTGGGGTCAATCATTCGAGGACGGATGTTGCTTTCTTCACTAAACCTTAGGCCCTAAGATTACGGTAATAAAGCTTAGACTTTCTGTGTCAACACGATCTAACGGTAGGGCTTAAAATTGCAAACTGAACTGAAAAACGTTGAAGAACATATGAAAAAAGGACGTTCGGCACTATCTGGGGCTTCAATCCAAATAAAGTAAACTCGTTTTGTTCGCACTGTTTGCTATTCTTATAGAAGGACTACCAGCTCTCAAATCGTACCAAGACCCAGAGGGCAACTTGCATTGAAGTTTTGGGATCAAGCAGGACAAAATCCACACCGGCATTAGAGGTTTCAGGCCGCGAGAGGGATACCTAAATTATGACTTATAGCCTCACCTGCAACTTACAGACATCTCTCTATATCCCACGTTGGGAGACTGCAAAAAATATAATTCAATGAAGCTCATTGACAGAATATTCTCTGCCAAAATTCCTGACCAGACAGAATGAAGGAATGGACAGAGTGTAGGAGATGCTGGCTTTATACACTGATGATCAGGTTTTTAACCAAGCATGCCCTACGAACATCAAGAAATCCAAGAACTCCCCACACATTGGTGGACTAAAAGCCTACAATGCATTAGGAAAGAGGCAAGAAAACTTTTCAATGCAGCCAAAAGCTGAAATTTACGCTCCACAACAGAGTGTATGAGACTAAGGAAAGTCATATCTAAGGAACCTACAGTAGTTGGAGATCTAAAACTACAAGATGGTAGCTACAGACACAATCCAACACCGAAGCTTTGGGACTCCCGTTAGAAACCCATTTTCCTGGATGGACTCCTACTCCAACACCAGTAGCAAATACAGGCACATTCTTCCCTAGCTAATATGAAATCCCAGAAGGCACACTAGAAGAAAAGACGTTAAACTGGGTTATAGCCTCATTCTCCGGTTACAAATCCCCTAGACGGAACGGAATCATAGCAGGCTGTAAAAAAACTATTCAGCTGTAGCATCAAGGGTGGAAATGTTGCAAAATGCTGGAAGCAAATATTCGGTCAAGCATCAATGCATCCACAAAGATTGGCTGTTTAGTGCGGTTTATAGCACGGCGGCATAATCGTTCCTTATTTCTTTCGAAATGAGGAAGGAGGCACCACTATCGTCAAACGGTCTCAGGTATAGAGCGATGTTAACCGACTTTCTGTGGTCAGAGCTCGACAAGATCGATATATCCGATCGATATATGCCATGCTAGCGACGCAACGCTCGAAGTTGTGAAGGAAAAATTTGGCGACTGGGTTATCTCACGGCGAGCCTTCATCAGTTGGCCACTGCGATCATGATTTCACACTCCAATTATTTTCTCTGGGGCTACGTCAAGTTCTTAGTCTACGCTAAAGAGCCAATCACTTTGGACGAGCTTGAGGCCAACATTCGACACGATATTGTTGGAGTAACGCTGCACATATTGGACCGTGTCATCAAAATTTAGACCGATCGCTTCAAGCACTACCAGCGAAGGCGAGGCGGCCATTTGAATTATGTGCTATTCCACACATAATGGCATGAACGTAGCTTCAAAATAAAGCCAGACGCATTAGCTGTCTTCGTTACCATTGAAGGATTCTTCAAAAATGTCTACGTTCCCACTATAAGTAGAAACTTAGGAAATGTCGGAGTTAGTCCTACATTGACCATCTCAAGGGCATCCCTTAAGGAGGAGTGATACCACCTCTTCTGTGGTTAATGGAGTACTTCTGAATCTAAAAAGGGAAGGCATAAAAGCCACTGCTAAAATCACACTGGTTTTTATTGCCACCGGCAAGTACCATTCACCTGCATTTTCCCAAGCAAAGAGGAATCGAACAGGAAGCAAATGGTACAAGACGGATGGATCAAAGATCCAGATAGGAACCTCCACGGCGCCGGGGTCTTCTCCGATCAATTGAACTTACGATGCTCACGACACCTGCCGGATTACAGCTCTACATATTGGCCAGACAGTATTCCATGAGGATATTGCTATATTTACTGACAGCCAGGCTACCATCTCTGCAGTCGAAATCAAATCGCGGCTTGTGAAGCGCTGTGGCGAAGGGCTTAGTGCTCTTTGCATTCAGCATAAGGGTCCCTGGGAATGGCAATCAATGATCATGCAGACGAGCTAGTTCGAAAGGGATCCTCGCTAGAAATGGTACTGACAGAACAAAGTATCAAACCTCCACTCTGCACTCTGTGCTCGCAAGAGGAGCGAACGATACAAATGAAAGCCGATGAAAGGTGAAATAGAAACACTTTCCAACCTGCGAGATATGAAGACAAATATGGCCGGACCTCAGCAAATCCGGAGCAAGTAAGATTCTCTTGAAATTGATTCTTGCTCGAAGGCCATAATCTTCTGCGGGCGCACACAATAAGCTGCCTCTTATCAACGCCGACCTCTGCAGAGGCTGTGGGGACATAGGCTCACGGGAGGATATCTTACACTTTTTGTGCCACTCTCCCAGCCTCAGTAATTTGAGGCAAAGAACTATCTTCTGCTTCACTTACATCTCTTTTCAGATTTGCTAATGCAACAAAGCGGCTTCGACTCGCTCAGGAACAAAACGACAACCAACTCGAGGCGGAAAGTGGAAACCAGAAGTATTACCGCAATGAAATCCCCATACGCTTCCAATTCCCCCACCCGGGCATTACAATGGGTCTACACAGACATAAGTGTGATATCCGTCAACCTAACTCAACCTACACCAATAATTCTTAAACGGACATCACCACGATTTTTGGGGTCCACTCCCAAGCAGCATATACGAAGCTGGAGAGCTGCCATGAATGAAATGATATCGCCGGGGAGGTCAATTGCTGTCTACATGGACCAGGATTTTAACAGTTTGACAAAACCTCCCGAATGAGATATCGATTGCCAAACCGACTACTCTATACTGGGACAGGAATGTCCCTGGCAATGATAGGGCCGATGAGTTGGAGAAAAAGAAATATAATTCACAAATCCTCTTCTCCATAAAAGTTCCCTGGAGCACGATCAGTAGAAACATCGTCAATGAAGCACCATAAGCCGAGCAAATGGGTTCAATTTGACGCGTGCGCAATATTTTCAACCTTGTCTATTACAAGAAGAGATGACGTTTTCTAATCTCGGCGGTGGGACGCCGATCTGTCTCATTGGGAACTACGGGAACGGCATTCATGGTGTACGACTGGATAGTGGATGTGTGCACCACAATCTTCTTCTTCAGAATGTGAAGAGAAAAGGAAGTGATTTAGTCTGTCCCTTACCTGGGGCTCGACTGTTCTGCAGCCTTCAGGAGAGAGATGAAAGCTTTTCTATACGGAATTATTTGGAAGACCTGGGCCTCGCGATATTTCTCCTAGATCCTCGAGTTTCCCACTCAAAGTTGCTTGCAACCCTACCCTCTCTACCTAAAACGAGGTCTTCTTTTATTTCAATGTCCCACCGGGTCAGGATTGGAGACCTTTCAAGTAATGGCCTTGATATCCTAGGCGACTGATGCGGACTTTCCTGAACAGATCGATGTTGCTGTACTTCTAGATCATCTGCTTCTCCAAAACCACACAAATGGGACCAAAAATAATTATCGAGTGGAAGGCGGAGGCAAGGCAGACCCCCATGATGATTGCGGACAGATGTGCGTGAAACCCAAGTGAGTTTTTAGGCGGCTTCTTTGAATCTCAGTGTCACCACCAATTAATGCAGGCCGTAAACGTATTGATGAGAGTTAAAAGGATCCGTTACAGGCAAATATTCTGGCACTTTGTCACTATTGCAATCGTTCGAAGTGTAATCTTTTCACAGCTCATATCGGGCTGATGCTGGCTAATTTAGCCTTGATAGGGAGTATTACAATGCGTTCACTCGCTTTAGAAACTTCTTGCCACAGACAGTTGCTTATAACCAATCTGCACCCAAACAGATGTCACCGTAGTATACTCGTATGTCACAGTTCTTCCTTCTTTTGTTTGGGTTATTCCACCGCACTTCCTGATCGCCGATATCACTGTTTCTCACCTGTCTATTGTTTTTGGTATCTGCTGTGCAGCTGCGTATGTTCGATTGCATGCGGTCTATTTAGGGACCGAACATTCAATTTGCAGATCCGAACGTCATTGTCCGTTTTTGGTTTTCACGGACAGTGAATCCGTCCGTATCCCCGGCTCTTACTTGTTCCAGGATGGCATCGCGATAAGTCGATTATAAGCCTTAGTCGTCCTCATTGAACGTCACAGTCAAACTAGCTAAACTAGATGCTTTAGATGCTAGAACTGACGTTTCTAAATATCCAAGAAGGAACGTAAACCAATTTCATTGGATGTTAGATGTGTGCAATCGCAGGAGACCGCGAATTATAGAACCAGCAATGGAAATGTTGCCAACGATCGATCAGAGAAGGTGATCCTGATGAGATTGGTTGCAAAGTTATTGTAGGCAGGTGCACGCAGCGAAGCATAAAGCTGCGCTGCATCGAAGAACGAGATCTTTTCGTGATGTCTATGAGCAGATAAGAGGGAAAGTGCACCGGCTTCTCAGAAAGAAAAAGAAAGACCACGAGAAGCACGCCATCGAGGGAACGGATATACGTTACTGCGGGAATGACATTCGAAAGTTTTATCAGAGAATAAAACGTGCATGCAGGACTACTAAGCCAGGATTGAAGCCTGGAAAGATGAACATCGACTACTAGTAGTACGGTCGCAATCGGTGCTGAGAATATGGAAAGACGACTTTTGCAGACTGTATAACGGCGATGATAGTCAAAATACTGCTGCTACTGAAGGTAGCAATATCGAAGCTAAAGGCTAACCAAGATGCTGGCGCAGACGGACTACCAGCTTATCTGTAAGATATGGTCACAGGAAAAGATGCCTAGAGCATGGAGTCTCAGCATCGTTTCTCCGATCCACAATAAAGTGGACCCTTTTGACTCCGCCAACTATGTTATATAGAAATAAGTCTCCTAAACAGCGCATAAGAAATTTTTTCTGCCGTACTTTGTGAGCGTCGGAAATCATTCATGAACCAACTGGTTGCTCCATACCTGTGCGGTTTCAGTCCAGCCCACCATCAATGAAATATTCTCACTATAGCAGATCTTGAAAAGACCCGGGAATTTCAGATCGACCCTCGCGTGCATAGAGACGAGCTATACAACGCCTTGCCTAGTTTTGACATCCCTGCCTCTGCTGATTATGCAGGATGGCTATGAAGAATTTCCGCTGCTCCATCAAGGTCGGTAATGAATTAAACGAGATCTTCAAAGTCAAGAAAGGTTTAGACAGGGCGATGCACTGTCTTAACGGATGATATTGATGTGGTTGGCCGAACAGATAAGTTTTCTTGAGTACTGAAGTGGAAGCGGCTTGGCCAGAACGTGAATATTGGCATTTATGACTTCGATCGAGATAGCTAAGGACTTGGTCTACCTATGCTCTGCAGTTACAAACAGCAAGGATATCGACAATCGCTGTTTCTTTGGGCTTAAGCGGCAATTGGGTAACAAAGTCTTCTATCGTAAGACCAAACTGTCTTAATACAAGACTCTAATCATCCCGGTCCTGGTCTATGGTGCAGAAGCTTGGACATTGTCGAAAGCGGATGAGAAGCCATTTCGAGAGACATATACTGCACGTGATTTTCGGTGACGGGAAATGGAGGTTGAGATTCAACCACGAACTGTACGGGCATCCGTCTAGTCATCATCCGTCCACGAATCTATCGTCTGAAACGGCTGGGCTATGTAGAGCGACCCAAAGATTCTAACATCAGAGGACGGCCGTAAGTACAAGAGGATCTTACCCAACTTAGAGTACGGCACTGGAGGCAGCTGGAGAAAGATCGTGGTAGCTGATTGAGGCCCAGGTTCACCCCGGACTATAGCTACCTAATGTAATGTAATGCTTGACTATTAATCAGATATATTTGCTTGGTAATAGGGCTTAAGTTCGAAGAGGTCAGTTCCCATTATTTACATTTGGCTTGAACATGCTACTCTGCCTGGCCTGGTCGTTATTCGCTTCCGCTGCCTCCTTTTGTTTTGGGTTACCAAATCTACGTTTAAAGGCTACACTTGGCTGATTGTCGGAATCCTTATAATCAACTTCCTCCGAGTCGTAACACTGCATTATTGTCCCGCGAGAAATGTTTCCAATTTCAGAGTCACAATTGGTTTTGTCATAGGCATGTCCTAAGGAGTCCGTACTTTGTCAACTTTTCAATGTTCTTGCGTCAATCAAATGCTTCTAAATACGACACTTAGCTTGAATTTCAAAAGCACATTTCCAATACCGATAAGCTCATTACCGTTAAATCCCAATACGCGCCTGAATACGAGTAGTTGTTCCAATTTCGAAACGCTATTCCACTTTGAAATTAGTTCTTTCCTACATTCGCCTTGGCTGGATTGTTATTCCCAGAACTCATTCTCTGAGCCTTTATTGTGTCATTTGGATTGTTCGCTTGTTCCTTTGACTAATGAACGTTCTAATCGCCATTTCAAAAGAGAAAAAACCAAAAAGAAGGAACCAAATCAACTCTTGAACTCAATTCTCTGCACTTGGTTGCGTCGAATTTTTTTTTTTTTTTTGTATTTTTCGTGATAATCGAGCTTTTTTGTTTTTTTGTTTCTCCCCCTGGCTTCTGCTCGTACTTTGCCGCCCCTTTCGTATATCTTACACATCCGTGCACAAATTAGGGTACATGCAACTCCGCTATCTGCCGCTGCTGCGTCCCTTTCATTTTTGATTTCCGGTTTATTAGTTCGCTTGAACAAAAATAAAAAATAAACACAATCGGTTACAGTAGAGGACGTCAGCGTGAGTACACTCGATTTAATTTTTTTGAAATTTTTGGGAATTGAAATGAGGGAAGGGAGTTTCTACGAATTTGAGGACTCGAATGGACAATTGTAATACGAAAGGACAGTAGAAGGTTTTTGTGGACTTTTTGTGACTGTATATAATCTGCACTTAATACGGTTGATCCCTTGATTGCGATAGTCCTGTCAAGTTCACAATCTGTCTAAGGCAGCATTCGGTGTGTTGAGCTTGGTATTTAGGCATGACACTGGATCTGAAACTATTGGGTCTACAAGTAAGTTTCCAGCGTTTGTCAGAGATGGCGCCACCAGTGGATCCCGGGCAGAAATGTCAGACCCCATGTGTTTTATTTGTAGGTTTTGTATCTGTCAACAACTTTGCAGCGTTATATTGGAGCAGTTCTATCGGTGTCGTACATTTTATCGAGCAAAATCATGGCAAGTTTCCAGCCAAATAAACGTCATTTGCGGGAAGCGCTGCTTTTATTCTTTAATATGAAGAAAAGTTCGGCTGAGGCCTATCGCTTGCTTTCGGAAACTTATGGGGCGGAATGTATTGGTGAATCGACGTGCCGCGAGTGGTTCAAACGGTTCAAAAGTGGTGATTTTGGAGTTGAAGACAAAGATCGTCCCGGAAAGCCGAAAAGTTTTGAAGACGATGAATTGGACGCTTTACTGGATGAGGATCCGTGTCAGATTCAAGAAGAACTTGCTGCATCATTGGGCGTCACGCAACAAGCCGTTTCTCTGCGCCTAAAAGCACTGGGATTCATTCAAAAGATTGGAAACTGGGTACCATACGAATTGAAGCCAAGGGACGTTGAACGGCGATTTTGCATGTCCGAAATGTTACTGCAGCGGTATAAAAATAAATCATTTTTGCATCGTATTGTCACTGGTGATGAGAAATGGATTTATTATGATAATCCTAAACTCAGAAAATCGTATACAAAGCCCGACGAGCCCGCCCAATCGACGCCGAAACGAAATATTCACGTGAATAAGGTCATGCTCTGCATATAGTGGGATCAAAAGGGTGTCGTATATTACTAACTGCTTCCGAGTGGTGAAACCATCAAAGGACCATTATATCGAACCCAATTAATTCGTTTGAAGCGGGCATTAAAAGAAAAACGGCCAGAATATGAGACCAGGCATGAGTCCGTCATTTTTCATAACGACAACGTTCGGCCACATGTTGCGGTTTCGGTGAAAAACTATTTGGAAGATAGTGGATGGGAAATTCTGCCTCACCCGCCTTACAGTCCAGACTTGGCACCATCTGACTACCACTTGTTTCGTTCGATGTAGAACGCTCTTACGGGAATACGCTTCAGCTCAGTAGAGGATTTCAAAAATTGGCTCGATACGTTCTTGGGCTCGAAAGACGAGAAATTTTTTTGGTCCGGAATTCATAAATTGTCAGAAAGATGGGGGAAAGTTATAGCTTCCGATGGACGATACTTTGAATAAAGCATTGTAACCATGTTTTCATAATAAAACTTCAAATTTTGGGAAAAAAACTCAGGAAATTTACTTGTAGACCCAATAAATCCATGTACAATAGATGCAAGGATCCCCGAAGTCATAACCACTTTCTTGCAATATTGTGCGATATTTAAGACATTGGCTGCCACGTTTCCGCACGACACCTTATACTAACCCTGGGGCCACGTCGTATATTTTCGGACGACACCTAATACTTCTCTTAGGGCCACGTTGTACTTTTTTGTCCGACGGTATATGAAATTTTATAGCCGTTAATATTTGTAGCTTTTTTATAAACTAGCAAGGCATTTACAATCTGCTGTCCCAAGTAAAAGTTCGATTGCAACTTTTTTGTACCACTTGATACCTCATCTGACTGTAGTAGCATAAGAAGCCATTTGATCAGAGAGATCGATCCCTGATTTGCCCTTATTGTACTTGGCAACAGCAAGAGGTTTATCTCGAACTCCTTGCCGCCGGGTTGATTTCCTGCCTGTACTGGTGGATGGTCTGCAGGTAGTTGGTCATTTACGGCAACCATAACTGGAGCATTCTTCGTCGAAAGAATCCTGACATCCCGGGTGTCCTTCCATTTGAGCACAAACACCCTACGTTCCTCCTCTCGGGCCACCATTTCGCCTCATTTCATTACCTTTTTTGGGCAATATTTTTTGTTGGCCCATAAGGTTCCAACCAGGTGCGTTTGTTGATCAAGCATGGAACGTGCAAGTTCGTAGCTCGTGTAAAAATTATCTACGAAAAGGGTACTCCCCTGTCCTTTCAAAAAGCAGCTCAGTTCCTCACAAACATTCCTTGTGAGACCAACTTCCCGCACACCTCTTGAGCTTTTACACGTGTAGATTTTCATGGACCATGTAAATCCTTCCGTCGATCATAACTTGAATAATTTAACCCCATAAGGATGGGGTATATTGGCGGGAAACTAGTCTACCTCTCCAAGGAATTATGGTTTCGTCAATTACTATATTCTCTCCAGACATGAAGACTCTTTGAAAATTTGTGTGCAGCGATGCTGGGATAATTAAATCGTTGTCCGCTAAATGGAGAAAATTCAGCAAAAGCTGAAAACGATTGCGGGACATTGCTTTTGCGGGAACTCCAAAGTTGTACCTAAGGTCTTTAGACCAATAATCTCCCAGATTTCCAGCCCTAACCAGACCCATCCATAAAAAAAGTCCGAGAAACTTCTTCATTCCTTGACTGGCTGTAGGTCTCCATTTTTTTCCGCGATGCTCGGGTAAGAGTGACTCTTTCCAATTGTTGTTCCGCATATTTGTTATTCACGAACGATGTGCTCAAAAAGTTCTTTGTCCACGAAAAGGTTGAACTCATCAAGGCAACTTATATTGTTCGCAACATCTATGAGGAACCACATCTGCCCGTAAAAGTGAAGGTTTTTTGCCTTGATGGAAACTTGGCGCAATTTGGCAAATCATTATTGGCGACCGATGTGTCTTCATTTTCGGTATCTGATTGTTCTTCATCACTGTAAGCTTCCGCATCGAAAATATTGATATCACTAACGTCAGAGTCGCTATCCGTCGCTATAGTGGTCGCTGGAAAAATCTCCATCACTATCCTTGCTCTCCGCCGCTTGCAACACTCCTGCCACCTCTTCGTTTGCTAGGTTTCTTTGTTCCATATTTACAAAAACAAAGTCAGCAAACAAAAAAAAACACAAGAAAAAACCGTCGTACGTTTTCGGACGATGTGGCCTGGCAGAAGATAAAACACCGACTGAGGCCATGCCATACGAAAGCGTACGACACACAAAAACCGTTATAAAATATTGGGAGTGATGCAGAACTACTTTTTCGGTACTGAGAGACACGAAATTGAACAAAAAATGCCTTGGCCTCCTGCGACCCAAATCGCTAAAATGCCTTGGCAGCCAATGTGTTAACAAGAACTGTAAGCGCCGAATGTTCACGTGTATTTTTAGACCGCACATAGGAACACGTTAAGACTTAATATCTTCAGATCAGAGCTACAAGTATTTGAGTATTTTTGTACTTGAGTACGAGTAAAGGTACCAAGTACTGAGCCTTAAACATTCCTTGGGCTCCAATGTTCTGGGCCGCAAAAATCATTTCGGGTGGATCCATAACTCCGTGATTTTCTGAAAACTACCATTTGTACATAGAGTACTGTCAAACTGTGAGCAGGATGAAAGCAGAAAACCGCGCAAATTTTAGCGAAAGTGGATTAAAGAGATTTCGTGTGACAACTCCAAGTGTTTATTCAATCGCAACCCGGACGAGTTTTTGCGACGTTTTATAGCCATGGATAAAACTTGAATACACAACAACACAGTGGAGACCGACCAACCTACAGTCGAAACTGAGGGTTTCTCTGGGCAAATCGACCCCTAAAAAGACTAAGATGAGTCTGCCGGCCAACAAGGTCATGGCAAGGGTTTGTTAGGATGCCGCGTTAAAATCCACATCGATTACCTTGAAAAGAACAATCAACGCCGAATATTATTCCAACTTACTGACAATTTGAAGTAGAAACAAAAGCCTTTGGCCATGAGAAAAGTGTTCTTCTACCAAGAAAGTGCACTGCTGCAAGCGTACGTAGCCTCCATGGCGGAATTTCAATAATTGGCCTACAAAATACTCCCTCATCCGCCTTATTCTGCGGACTTAGCCCCCTGTGACTATTTCCTGCAACCAAAAATACTCGAGTTCGAGTACGAATACTAAAATATTTAGGGCCTAAATAGTACTTCGGGGCTGGGTAAGAGCTAGTATTTGATGCTGAGTATTCATGCGCATTGGTTTGGTTAGCCAAACTCATCGAGCGGTACGTCCATTTTACGGTCGACATAATTATTCATCTGAGCAAGTTATTCGGAACACGACGAATCGTTTCTGCACCACGTACACTCTAGTAATAATGCGCATCCCCAAAGACGACAAACAGTGCGAACAGAAGAAGTTATTGCCGTTGTGGCGCGCAGTGTTGAGGAAAATCCGAATGAGTCGATTCGCCATCGTGCACAGCAATTGGAGCTATGCCGATCCACTTTGTGGAAGATTTTACGAAAAGTTCTTGGCTTAAAAGCTTATAAGATCCAGGTTGTGTAAGAGTCGAAACCGCGTGAGCATTATACGCGTCGTAGATTCGGTGAATGGGCCGAAAACATGATTCAGCTTGATCCTCATTTTCAACGCAAAATTTTGTTCTCCGATGAGGCCCATTTTTGGTTAAATGGATAAATTGCCGAATTTGGAGTGGAGAAAACCGAGAAGCTTGTGTCGAGACGCCCTTACAACCATTAACAGTCACTGTTTGGTGTGCCTTATAGGCTGCTGGAATCATCGGCCCATATTTCTGTAAGGACGATACCGGCCAGAATGTTACCGTCAATGGAGCTCAATAGAGAGCGCTATAGAAACATGATTTCTGACTTCTTCATTCGTCAATTGAATGGCATTGACGCAACAGAGCTTTGGTTTCAACAAGATGGCGCAACATGCCATACGGCACGCTACATCATCAGTTAGTTGCGGGAAACATTTGCTGAGCGCATAATTTCGCGTAATAGACCTGTGAACTGGCCTAAACGACCCTGTGACCTCAGACCGTTAGATTACTTTCCTTTGGGGTATGTGAAGTCACTAGTCTATGCCGATGAACCAGAGAAATTGGACGATTTGGAAGTCAACATTCGCCGTGTTATTGCTTATATACGGCCCCAGTTGCTCGATAAGGTTATCGAAAATTGGACTTCACGATTGCGTTTCATTTGAGCTAGCCGTTGCGCGCATATACCCGATGTCATACGAGTATTTAGGCCCCAATGGCATAAAATTATCTATTGAATAAAGCTAATATCATAGACATTAACATTAGCTTCAAGTGTTTTATTTCATATTGAATTTGTATACCTCTAAAAAAAAAAACACCCTTTATAGGTATGGTTCCATTTTGAACAACATTTCTGATCTAGAGACGCTCTGATTGAGCAATGCTCACCTTTGCATAGAGAAACTACTATCTTCAACCGTAAAGAATACATCAGCGCCTTGTCTTCCAGTTGAATGAGGAAAGACAAAGGCCTTGAGCTTCTCGTCTGTGCCACTTCGGATTCTGGTTTAATCCCAGTTATCGCAAATATTTAAAAAGGCTAGCGAGGGTAGATATTCCTTAGGTCTCTAGAGAGAGCATCTCATTGCATTGTTTGAGACTTTATCTGTGCATGTCACATCCTCAATCAAAATCTTCACGAATTTCAGAAATTGAGAGGTTGGCAATACCAGGAAATCTCTTGATTTGGTTTCCGAGTCAATCGCCTAGGTTTTCTATATTGGTCACAACAAATCGATTGGCTTGGACAGTTTTCCAATTATTGTATATCGACGAATCACCTTCTTTTCTTCTATGCACACATTCAGTCTGCTGGAATATTTTTGCCGTATCTTCATGCAACTCGAACTAAACCAACTTAAGCATACAGCAAACAACTTACAATTTGGTTCAAGTTTGATTGCGGAGACGGACAACAAATGACAGCCTTCAATTCGTTGCACTTCTATTCCTACCCTAGCTTTCTGGAAGGCAGGATCGTCATTCCTTAGGCTCTCTTCTCATAAGGTCCTTTGAAAAGTTCCTTGCAGGTATATAGTCGCAGTTTTTAGTTTTGAACTTCCAAACCCATGGCATCTTTTGCTGAAAATTGTTTAATGCCTTTGCTGGCAGGCATTCAGTTGGATTAGCAATATCTGATAGAAGACGTGTTTCTTTTACGTAGACATAGCTAGACTTGCTACTGCTTAAGAAACTCTTGAATACCATAAACTCTAGCTGAAACATATTGCATGGGGGGTTCCACACAGGATATTTCCCCGTGATAAGCATGGCAGAGGCATTGGCATATGCTATGCAATTGGTTCCATAGCATCAGAAAGGTTATAAAAATCCCTGAAATTCCGTGTTCAGTGGATTTTTTCGTTCCTGATTTCCGCTTCGAATTCGGATTTGATGACCCAATCGAACGGCATGCGTTCAATAACATTATTCTCCCTCTAATAGTTTCAGTATCATGTCCACAGGCCAGCCCCAGAAGAAAGACTAATCGATCAATGCTTATCCAGAAGAGATTTTCGATAGCTTAGGCTTCAAATTGTCCTGATTATCCTGACCAGGAAAGAGTGAGGAAAACGCAGGGTTAAAGGCTACTTTTTAACACCAGTTCAAGGGGTTCGTGGTATTACCTACAAATAACTTCATATATTAAGAGGCTGCCGGTTATTGAAGATCCAACTAATTGTCGCTTCTTTTTATAAATTGCGTAAATACAGATCTTTGTTGGGTCTGTTATAACTACGGCAACAATCTTATCTTCGCTGGTAATTGAAATAGAAGTCCTGGTAAATGTTTCTTCGGGCAATTCAATTTAGTTAAGTTGCATGTCACTCCTTCGGTTTCCCCAGTTAAATAAGCAGGGAGACGCCTAAGGCTTTTACTGGATCCTGTCTAAAGCGCATCTTTTCACAACTTTCGCTATTTCTACGGACAAAACGCTTTTCGTGTTTCACGCTATGCTTCACTTCTCTGAAATTTATTTGAAAAAATACCATGAGCTTCTTCTCAGTGCTTCGGTTGCAGCAATTTGAATTCTTAGAAACTTTCGCTTTCAGCCTATAGAATCTCACTGAAAACTACGTGATTTATCCTTCTTCCCCTCATCGGTCAGAAATACATAAATTCATCACGCAACAGTCCGCTACGTCTTTTAATTTTTTTGTTCTTTGTTTGTGCACAGAGAGAGGAATATAAAGGTTTTTGTCAACTCCAAATGGCAATGAAACGAAGACTCTTAGGCAGAAGTTTTCTATTGCCTTCCGAAAAGGCGGTGATGTCAAAATTAATTTTTTGGCTTTTCAGTGGACAGCGTAGGAATTGAACCCACAGCCTCTGGCGTAGTACCTAACAAATTAAATATTTTTCTAACTTTCCAACATTCCTCTTCGGCTAACCCGTTCAATGTGAAGGTGGACGAAGATTTTCTTCGAAATTCCTCAAGAAGTTTCAAGCTAGCAAAGTTTCTGCATTCAAAGCATCTGAAGGCAAGTATCTCATTAAAGGCAGTGCTATCGCTTACTTCCTGAACAGTCAACAACACGGTTGCAATGAATATCAACAAACCTTAGTTCAACAGTGGACTATCTTTTGTGAAAATAGGATTGTACTATCCTCGTGCTCCCAGGTGTTACCTTATGTTATATTATGGCATTGTGCCACTAATGATATCATTGTATTCACCAGTTTTCTTTTTGTATATCAGTAAGTGCTGAAGCCTACTCTACGTGCGCCCAATCGCAATCTGAACAAATGGTTCAATATAATCCACCTCAAACAATCAGTCACAGGTTCAAGCCATCGTCAAAGGCTACGATCTGTGCGATATGACTCGCTTTCGATCCCAAGAAATACCCCGAACTCTTCGAAAAATTTGGCGCCGGTCCCGGCTCTGCCAAAACTGATAAGAAGGCGGATAAACTAAGGTAAAAAGAAGGATTAGATCCTTCCGATATACATTTTGCTTTAGATCCGAACCCGTGAACTGGGCAAGATGTTTCTCAGTTCTAACCTCATCACAGGTACGGTGCAACGTCTAGATAAAATACGCAACCAGGCATTCTCCTCTGGTATGTCGTAGGCAGGATTCTGTACCCGACTGCCAAATCAATAACGACTACTACGAATGGAATAAACTCGATCCCAAGTCCGGTGAGACCAGGACTTTGGTGGCACAATATTTCCCCAGGACCGACGCCGACAACGGGTCAACTAAAGGAAAAGCTTGAAATAAACCCCCGGTACTACAGTCTAAATATCAAAAGAATGGTTGAGGGTCCTTAGCTATGACTGCTTCATTGTTGACTCGCAGAAGTATTCTTTATTTACTCGGAGTTTCGCCTGGGTATCTTCATAATTTGAACGGATGTCCATTGAGGAATAGCGACCTGTCACTAGATGATCGGTCTTGTTTTTTACTTGTTTTCTCTCAAGATCAGTTGATTTTGTCGAATCATTGAATCATTGTTATTGCGTTGTCCAAAGTTTTGTTTTTTATTTAAATGATGGCGCTGGCGCTAGGCCGGTTAGTTGTTGCCATTTTCGCCCTACAACAGACATTGGCGCGTATTATCGTGTCGCTTCGCACTCCGTAATTTTGATAGAAAAATAACTTCCTGAAGGCTTCCTTTGACAGTTTTCTGGACTAAATCAAGGCAATATTACTGCCTAGAAATATCACTTCCAAAAGGTCAAGTTTGTGCCGTAGAACATCACTTTTCAGTTCGAGGTATTTGGAATTATCAAGGTACTCATTGCCAGCAAGATGGCTCTCTGGGTACAGAATAGCGCAAAATCGGTATGGTCGAATCGGCACTTACCTATATCAGGCACGATGCCGGTTTCAGTACCAAAAGTATATCGGTTTCGGAACGCTTAACTGCGTGGTCTAGATAAGAGACAAGTCTTTCCATAAAAATATCCTCGAGGAGACCAGCGAAAATTTGACCTTAAGCCAGCATTTGGTAAACTATGTAAATTGTATTCAGACGAATTGGAGTTTCCAGGTAAGTTGACCCATCTATGCGACAGTTTGGTCTGCCAGTAACTAGGGAAGTCATGCTCAAATGAAACCCAACTGTCAATGCAAGCACTAACCGAGGACGCAGACAGTCCTAATGTAAACTCTCCCCTTAACCTTGCTTAGCAAGTTCATCAGCAGTTGCAATTCCTGTGTTCCCATTGTAATCTGGAGCCCAAAGAAGACTCAGTGAATTTCGCCTTTCGACTGCGTTCAGCGAAGTTATTCATTCTCGAACTAGCTTGGAAGTCATGAGAGGGCCCAAAAATTCTTTAAAAGTAGCTTGGCTGTCTGTTGCCATCATATTTGCGTATATCTCCACTTGGAAGAAGAATGAAAAGCAAAATTTTAACGTTGTCGTCCTTCAAAAAGGCACCAACGCCGGATCCTAAATCGGTTTTTGGAGCTGTCCTCAAAGACCTGACTCCATTCTTTGCCTGGATCAGATTCTGATTGAAACTATTCGTTGGACACGTTTGGGGAAGGCGTTTTCGTATTTTTTTGGCAACAGGAGTTTCGGTGTCATTACATTAGAGGGCATGCTCATAAGACCAGAGTCAGACGACGGTCGGCGCGCAAGCTCATCAAAACTCCAGTGCGTATGGTACAAATGACCACTTCTCTTTAAACGGAATATGGCTTTAAGAGTGCAGCCCATGATCTACGAGGAGTGTTCAAAAAGTAAGGTGGCTTTATATTTTTATTTATTCATCAATATTAATATTGTCCCCTTCAAAGTAATTCCGCTCAGATATAATACACTTATGCCATCGCTTTTTCCAATCCTGGAAGCACTTTTTGGTATAGCCTTC
The DNA here is from genome assembly GCA_963966105.1 of Volucella zonaria. Classification (NCBI taxonomy): domain Eukaryota; kingdom Metazoa; phylum Arthropoda; class Insecta; order Diptera; family Syrphidae; genus Volucella; species Volucella zonaria. The sequence goes on along the minus strand of OZ014530.1, from coordinate 28,056,383 downwards.
AGCTCTTCCGTTGCAAATCTCCGTCCTTTCATAGGTCTCTTCAGTTTTGGGAACAGGAAAAAGGCGCATGTGGCCAAATCCGGTGAATATGGTTGCTGAGGCATGATTGTCGTGTTGTTTTTGGCCAAAAAATCTCTCACAAGAGCTCCTGAGCGATGCTCATGCGACGGTTCTTCTGATCAAAATTAAGATTGGAACAAGCTTCGCTGACACAGGTCTCATGCCCAAAACAATCGAAAAAATTGCATGACACTAGCCGGCCGAAATGCCAACATCCTCAGCAACTTCTCTTATGGTAATTCGACTATTTGCCAAAACAATTTTCTTCACAGCTTTGACGTTATCACCTTTTATTGATGTGCTGGGGTGTCCAGAGCGAGGTTCGTCATTGGCATCTTGTCGGCCATCTTGGAAGAGCTTGTACTACTTGTAAACATTATTTTTTACTTAGAACAGACTCACCGTATGCCACTGTCAACATTTCAAGTGCTTTAGAGCACTTGATTCCATTTTTTACACAAAATTTGATGCAAATTCTTTGCTCCTTTTTTTTTTTAATAATTAAAAATCGGCCGAGCAGAGCAAAACACATCTAACCTTTCGATCGGTCAAAAACAAACTAAGTGTGCTGTATACTTGAATCTGTGAACATATGTTCGGGACATGTGCACCAACACAGCAAAAAAAAATAAATCGATAACCGAACGCATGCTGCAGGCCAAATCTCAAAAGTCACCTTACTTTTTGAACCCACTTCGTATAAACAAGAGCTGAATTTGACCGATGGCATGGGTTATGTTGGCTTTGAGGGGCGCTGTGGTTTCTGGCTTATTCGCATAGACCTGCGACTTCAGAAACCCCACAAGAAAAAGTCTAACGGGATCAAATCGCACGATCTCGTTGGCCAATTCACATCACCTCACCTCCATGCCCTCGAATCGCTCGTGCAGAATTTCCAATGTGTCGTGAGCTGTGTGGCACGCAGCGCCGTTCTGTTGAAACCACATGTCGTTGGTGTCCATATCATCCAATTTAGGCCGAACGAAGTTGGTAATCATCGGCCTATAGCGCTCGCCGTTGACGGTGATGGCCTGGCCAACGTCGTTCTTAAAGAAATATGGACCGATGACGCCGCCAGTCCAAAATCCACACCAAACATTGACTTTTTCGGGATGCATTGGACGCTTTTGGATCTCATGTGGATTGGTATCGTCCCAAATTCGACAATTCTGCGACAATGGGCCTCATCGCTGAAGATGATTGTTCGATGAAAATTAGGGTCAGTTTCCAACTGCTCCAGAGCCCATGCAGCGAAGACACGTCGTTGTCTATGGTCGTTTACCTTCAGCTCCTGGGTCAGTTGAATTTTGTACGGGTGTAGGACCAAGTCGCGACGGAAAATTCGCAAAGTTGTTGTGAGCGACGCGTAATCGACTGCCTTGGATTTTCCTGCACACTCTCAACGGATAGCGGCGATGTTTTCGGCAGATCTTGCGTTTCCCCGTCGTACGAGTGTTTGTTTATCGTTTACTAAACCAGTGGACTCAAATTTATTCATCACACTGCGAACAGCCCTCTCGGTAGGACGATTATGGCGACCGTAAAATAGACGAAACGCGCGGAACGTTGTCCGAACAGAACACCCATTTTATTAAAACACTTTTATCGTTTGCACGTCTTGTTGAACGTTATGTCAACAAGACGTCGAATATTCTCCTTAAGGACTGCGATTGTCTGAGGGTTGTTGTAAACCCGCGACTTCAAGTAGCCGCAAAGAAAGAAGTCTGGGATGGTTAAATCAGGCGATCTTGCTGGCCATGGTTGTACCGCCTTGTTGAAACCACAAGTTCACCAAGCCCCGCTTATTCAATTTCGGCAGTAAGAAGTCGTATATCATGGCCCTGTAACGTACGTTCGCCAGTAACAGTGACCGTATTGCCGATGGCATCCTCAAAAAAATACAGCCCAATCACTCCTCCTGCGTGGACGCCGCACCACACAGTGGCTTGTAATGCCTCTTAGTGCATCGTACGTGGATTTTTAGTGCCCCAGAAACGAAGATTTTGTTTATTGACGTAACCGCGTAAGTGGAAATGCGCCTCGTCGCTCATGATGATTTTCGACACAAAATCGTCCTCTTCGTTGTTGAGATTGAGGATGGTTTTACAGTAATTCACACGCTACTGACGGTCAGGAGGCATTAACTGATGCACTGTTTGCACTTTGTACTAGAACATGTGTAAGTCTTTCACTAAAATTCGCTGTAGGGTCCGTCTGGTGATGCCTAATTGCGTGGCCTGTCGTCTGGTTGATGTTTCGAACGACCAGTCCGGTGGCTGCCAGGCCCTGCATGGTCTCCTTTGGTTCCACTCTGTTCGATTCGAGTATCTAAATACCGGAATGTCTGCCCAGTTGGCGCGACACGATTAGGAAATCGACGTCGAAATTCACGCTGCGCTAACACCACCGACCGATTATTAGTCAAAAACTTCGACACAATTATTCCACGCTCTTGCGGAGTATAGCGCTGCATTGCTTGTCTGTTTGTATACTGCAGCTGTCTAGTTCACAAATGTCAAATATAATTGACGTACGATGCCATTTGCAAAAATTATACCATCTTCCGATAGGGTGCTTAATTTTGCGCCACCTTATACAAGAGCAGAGCCAGGCGTCCTATGGAAGCCCTATGCAGCCAAGACATATCGCTCTTTGTGTTGTCTGATTAAAGCTGCAGTCGCGTATTCTCGTGAAATCTTGTTCCATGAGACAATCGACGTATAAGATATAATTGGCCTTATCATAGCATCATAGATCTAGGGGATCCTCCTCGGTGACAAGCCGCATGTTTTGCTGAGAGCTCCTTTACACTGACAAAAGGACGGCAGCGCCTTTGAGGTTTTTGATGTAACATGTCAAGTCCAAAGAAGTTTGTTTTCCAGGATTACACCCAAATGTTGTACCTCATTGGAGGACCGGATGATGATGGTTTTAAGCACAAGATGAGTGCTCGTAAACAGAACAACCTCAGTTGCTGACTGAAAGCCTATTACTAATGCAACAGTCGCAGCTGACTGCTACATCTTAGCATAGACATCAAAATTCTTGAGGATGTTGCAGTATAGATAGTACGCCACCTTGCGGACAAATCCTGTTTAACTCCGCCATCGCGTACTTATTAGCCGCAGTCTGGAGGCGCAATTAGGGTGGTATTCGCCAGCTTTACTTTTATCCACAAAACTAGTGATTTGTATAGGCCAACACGTCTGTCCGAGTTACACATCCCGTCAGAAGTTACGTTGTCGAAAGCATCCTCAATGTTGATGGCAACACGTAGTCCCTCTTATAGAGTGCGCCTTCAATTCCACCTACCGTTTTTTGAAGCGCACTCCTTTATAATCTTCGGCTTTGGTGTTATATCCTAGATAGGGGATGCATTTGCAAAGCAATTTTGCGCACACGGAATCGACCAGTCAGAAGTGAAGGAAGTCAGACTAATAGCTCTGAAGCTATTGGCGAAGGTATACTCACCTTTTCCGTATTTCGACCCTGTTCGCCAGGGTCCCGGTATGTTGTGTCCAAATTATGTATTTCGAACCGTCACCGAATCTCGAAAAGAGGACGCGATGTCTTGTAATTTGTTCAATCTGATTCTAAGACGAATGTACGACGTGCGTAGGACTAAGATCTTAGCGGATATCCGGAGACGATGTACGACGTGCGTAGGACTAAGATCTTAGCGGATATCCGGAGACGAATAACTTTGGTCAGTCCCTTCTACTTGAATTGGACAAAAATGTCAATAAACAGCAAAGCAGAAAAGATGCTGCAGAGTGTCGAGAGAAAAGTACCTCGTCGAATCTGTTAGGCCTACTTGCGAGTAGGGAGAATGGAGGTATCGATCTAACCACGAGCTCTATTAGCTACACAAAGATGAGGGAAGATTTTCATATCAAAAGGAAACTTTGTTCTTAACCTTGTGTCGGTATCTGTAGAATGACCATCCCCCTCAGAGGTTCCCAATCGAAACGTCAACTGCAATGAAACTTGATCCAATGAGAGGTTCCTTTAAATTTTATAAAGAGGTTGGACCTTTAAGTTTGAAATAAATAAATAAAAAAATAGAGCATAACTCTATGACAACATCAGACACTGTTATCTTTACCAAATAGATCCACTTATGTATTAGTTGGTTGGTTTCTCTTCTGCACCCTCTCTGTCGTTGGCATTTTATATAAGTGTATGTAGTTTTTTTTTTTTTTTTGTTGGATTTTTAAAATTAATTCCTTTATTTTTACTTCTCTCTTTGTATATGCTTTGATCCGTTCATTCGCGTCATTATTATAATGTTTCCAGGCTTCGTTTGAATTCAGCAGCAGCAACAGCAGCAGCAACACAATCAACAAAAACGGCAGCAGCAGGCCTTCTTTTCGGCTCAATGGTGTTTACTCCTCCCTTTCACTGCCACCTAGTATTCCTGTTCAGTGTTCCATTCTCAGATATGTGTGTGTATATCTATCTATCTATCTATCTATCTATATATCTATATAGTCGTACATGTAAACGTTGCGTACTAAAAACTCTTGTGGTAGTGGTCTTGTCGCATCCCTTGCCATTATTGCCACTGCAGGCATTTTGTATAAAATGCATCACACGGCAATATTATCCAGCAACACTAACACAATAACTAGTTATTAGAGTTGAATTACTCGTACTCGTATTCGTACAAGAGGTACACCACCACCAGAGTGTTGCTGCTCTACCTCGCCCTAAGAATAGGCAACAAACAGCAACAGAGCAACAGCAACAACAACCAACAACAAAACAAGCAATGTTTCAGGCAGAGAACCAAAAAAAAACAAAAAAAACAACAGCAGCGCGGCAGCAGGAAGCCCTTTTCTTCGCCCCTTATTCCTGAATCTGATTGCATTTTCAAATTTAGTCGCATATTATGCTACGCGCTGTACGTACACGTTCAAAATTTCTAAAGACCACCGACACTCAACTAAACGGGACGAGATATTTTTCGCATTAAAATCAAAAACAAAAAACCGCGCAACAATAACCCGCAACAAAATAAAAACAAAAAAAGGCGATAACATGAAAACAAAATTCGAAATTTCATAAACAAAAAAAACCAACCGAAACCGCAAAAATGTCCCTTGAAAATTAAGTCAAAATTATTTATGAAAATGTGGCTCCATCTGTAATCGAAACCAAAAATTAAATTTAGTTAAATAATTTACACACAAAAAAGAATAATTTTTTTTTTTTTATTTTAGTTAAATATACAAAATCGCGACTTTGTTAATTTAAATTTTAATTTTAACCGAAAAGCCCTTAAAAACGCTTTAAAAAAAAAACAATTTGTTATGCAGTGTTTACATTAAATTTTTCGAAATTCTACCTCTAAATGTTGATTTTTGTTTGTTTGTTTTTCTTTTCTTTTTTTCTCTAAATTTATTTATTTATTATAATTATTTGTAAAGTGTTAAAAAAATTTGTTTAGATTGTAAATTTAAATTTAAATAAAGAAGGAAACGGTGTAGCCATATTTTTTTTCGTTTAATTTTTTTTTATATATTTTTTTTTTATAATAAAAAACAAGGCACCTTTAATAGTACAAGCAATTTTAATTTGTTTTCGAAGTTCGAATTTCGAAGTAAAATCAGAAAAAGTAATGCTGCTTAGTAAAATACTAGCAAGACAAACGTATTTTTGGATAATCCGTATTAATTTACTATTGCGGACGCAAATTTTACTATTTGAAAATATAGAGTGAGTATTTTGTTGTTAAATTTTGGTTTTTTAATCGATTTCTTTGTGACCAAGTTTCGAGAGTGGCGAGTTTTCGAGGGAGTGATATGAAAAGTGGTTGAATCTTAAAGTGATCCGGGTGGAACCGTAGTTTTTTGGAAAGACTTGAAGTGCTGGATTGTGCTTTTTTTTTAATAGACAAAAAGTGGTGCCTTTTTTGAATACATCTGTGATTTTAACTGCCATTTCCACGATGGTCGTTTATTTTGAAGTAGAAAACATTCAATGATTTTCCAAAGACCATGTTCAACAATTGACAGTCATTGAACCCGATTGGCCGCATAATCGGCGGATCACTTGCGAACCTGAATTAGTGCTTGCTTTCTTGATTTTTTTATTTTGTGGAATAGCGTTGTACAGTCGGCGACTACTATTCAAATCTCGGCCAACGTTGAAAACTGGAGAATTAACTTTTTTTCGGCCGGCATTGCAAACCTTCAGCATTAGAATTTTTGTCCTAAAAAAATATCTCTCACTCATCCCCTGCCCCATTCGGGATTGGCAGAGAACCGTTCGAAAACGTAGTGAGTAATTGGGCCCTGGTTCACCCCGGTTTATCGTGCCAACAATTTATTTACGCCATACTTCCCTTCTTCATTTATTTTATTAATTTAATGTGGTGCCGGGGACTTTAGAACCATTCCACAGGTCGCTCTTCTTTGGATCACCTCATTAGTGAGGCTAAGATTTTGCGGATGTTTTTGCAAATATTTTTCCTTCGGTCTCTTTTTTGAACCTGGGCTAAAGTTTAAGCCTGTTTAATTGTGAAGTGCACGACTATAAAATAACCGATCACCATTTATGTGAAATTAGTTTCCAAATGGAGTCTTCGCCTAAGAAAAATTTTAGCAGGCAAAAAGCCCAAGCATTGAAGGAAAAACTCAGGTATGAATTTTGGGAAACAGTTTTCTTGGAAAGCGACCCTTCTGTGGCCTACAATGCTTTTATTTCGATCTTAAGCGATCATATCCATAGCACAACTACTGTCCTCGTAGTTGAAGCCTTGGATGACATTACGCCTACTTAATCAAATAAAGCGAAAAAAAAACAAAATCTAAGTCTGAAAAGCTATTACAATAATTTGTGCAATAGAACTAAGATTATGATGGAACAAGCACGTGATAGCTACTACATCAATCGCTTACCTCAAGTCAGGGGAAACACAAAGAAGGATTGGGAATTAGTAAATAACATCTTAGGTTGGAAAAAGAAGTCTAACGATATCCCTAACATAGAGGTTGATAACTCAACCTTGGCCGATCCACGAGCTATAGAAAATACACTCAATAGCTTCTTTGTTAATATTTCTGCTACTATTAAACCCTCCGGAACCACCTTCCAGTTGTAACTGTAATATTCCATCGAACTTAATTGAAGATAGATGGCAGAGTAATAGTTTCTTTTTTTATCAGTTTACCTCCTGTAAAGTTTTCAGGACAATTATGGCTTTGCAAAATAAGAAAACCTGCACAAGTGATGGTATTTCTGCCATAACCCTGAAAAAAATCTCTTGGGAAATTGTTGATGTCTTGTGTTATCTTTTTAACCTCAGTGTCAACAGTGGCGTATTTCCGGCGACTCTAAAAAAGGCAGAGGTTCTGGCCTCTGTTTAAGAAAGGGAATTGTAAAAATATAGCCAATTATAGACCGACTTCTCTGCTTCCCACAATATCAAAAGTTTTCGAAAAATTAATGAAATCAAGAATGCTGACGTTCTTAAAAAGAAGTAACTTCTTTTTAGAAGTTGCAGAGGATGCAATCTTAAATGTCTGCTGTGATTTATTTAGTGGAGTTAACAAAAGCCATTCTACTATGGCTCTTTTCATTGAAATGACGAAAGCATTCGATATGGTAGACTTAAATATAATCTTAACAAAATTATACAAGGCTGGTTTCAGAGGAATGACATACAATTGGTTTAAGTCTTATTTATTGGAAAGAGAGCAAAGAGTATTGGTCAATGGCTTTTACAGTACCTCACTTAAGATAAGAAATGGCATTCCGCAAGGTTCTGTGTTAGGCCCAGTACTGTTCCTTGTATACATAAACTCACTTTTCATCCAGAGCTTTTACGGAAATCAAAGCCCATTTGCAGATGACATCGCCTTCACGTACACTGACGCCTCTCTCCATGAATGCGTTGCGAAAGTTAACAACGACCTTCATTTACTTAGAATTTAGTTCACCCTTCATAAGCTTATTATTAGTGAAAAAACAAAAATGATGAACTTTAAGCTATGCCAAAATAACCTAGAAAGCTTTGGGTTTGTTTTTCATTTCAAGTGATTACCAAAAATTCTGTTTACCACTACACATCTGTGGGAAGCAAAACTTCAGCGCTTTTGGTAATTGTTCCACAGGCTGCTTTAATATTGAAGCAGTCGAGTCTTTCAAATAGCTCGGAGTTCTCATTGATAGCAAACTAAATTGGAAGGCACAAAAGCCCTACAGTTAAAATCATACAGGGTGAATGACTCGAACTCCAACTTTTTAAAATGTTATAATTTTTTTATTTTTTGATAAATTTTATTGTGCCAAAGCAAAAAATGTTGGAAAATAGTTCAATTTTCAAATTGTATCTGTAGTTTTCTATATGTCCGCCTTTGGCGCGAATAATGGCCTTGAGACGGCCGAAGAAAGCATCGCACGCTGCACACAAGTGGCTCTGCGGTATTTTGGCCCATTCCCGGCGAAGTGCTTGTTTGAGGTGGTCCAAACTTTGGTATTTTTTAGTTCCAACCATCGTCTTCAAAATACCCCAGACAGAGAAATCCAACGGATTTGCATCCGGAGAATTTGCAATCCATTGTGTCGAAGAAATTAAGTGTGGGACATTGTTTTTTAACCGATCTGGGTTGACGCGCGCTTTGTGAGACAGTGCCGAGTCTTGTTGAAATGTCCACGGTCTCCGACTGAAATGATTGTTTGCCCAAAGCTTCAGTACTGCCTCTAAGACAGTTTCACGGTATACGATCGCATTAATTTTGACGCCACGGTCCAAAAATACGAGCGGAAAGCGACCATCCGCGGTTATGGCGGCCCAAACCATCACCATCGGTGCTGCCTGCTTTCTGGTGGCCGTCCGAAGGTGTAAATTTTCGAAGGACCTCTCTGGCAAGTAAAATCGGTCATTTTGTTTGTTGACATATTGCTCGATAACAAATGGCGACTCATCGGAAAAAACCAAATTCGGCAACTCACCACTTTCGTGCAAGCGTAGCAACTCCTTCGCTCTTTCGACTCTAACTTTTTTCTGTTGCGGTGTAAGATCGTGTGCTTTTTGGAACTGCAATGGCTTGAGCCCAAGCTCGTTTTTCAGTATGTGTTGCATCCGTTCCAACGATATGTTGAGCTCACGAGCCATTTTTCTTCCACTTCGACGCGGATTTCGCTCAATTCGAGCCTTCACTTTCCGAACCATTTCTGCCGATGTTGATGTTTTTTTATGACCACCTCCATGGCGTTTTGCAACGCTACCAGTATCACGGTAACGAGCTATGGTTCGAGACACAAATGATTTATTCACGTTGAGGTGCTGGAGGGCTCTAACGATAGCTGCTTGTGGTTTTCCAGCCAAATATAAAGCAATCACACTATCACGTTTGAATTCCATCGCGGATAAAAATTTTTCAACACAACTGAGACGCAAATCGTTAAAAAGGCTTGTAAATTATAAAATTATCTGTCATGTGTCAAAATTTGAGCTCACTGTCATGAACGGTTTGGAAATTATAGCATTCTGAAGTTGGTTGCAGTTTGAGTCATTCAGGGTGTATATGACTCTATTAACACGGAAAATGTATCTTCTGAAGCCATACTGCTCGCAAAGAATACTTTCAATGCTTTACTACGGGTTAGTCCAGTCAAAGCTTCAATATGGCATTGTTAGTTGAGGAGGTACCTATCTTAGTACCCTAAGTGCACTAGTCGTTGCCCAAAAGTATATAATTAGAATTATGTGTGGCAAAAACCGATATATGGAAAGTTGGCCACTTTTTACAAGTCTTCAGATATTGCCACTCAGGAATCTATACGTTTTCAAGGTACTCAAAGAGTTCTTTAAACGAAGCGATAATGTTCCTTTTAAGAATTCCTCGGCTTACAATTTGCGAGTAAACAACATGTAACTTTTTGACATCCCACAAGTGCACAAAACACATTTTATAAATTTTTATATAATTACTTCCCGTAGAATGTTTAACAAAACTTCCTATGTCTATACGCTCCAGTCAAAACCTCCACTATTTTTTTTAAAATCACTTAAAGACCGATGGCTTTCATTAAACAAAGCAAAATCTGCCTGATGTTCTTAGCCTGAAATTTGTCCACTATCGACTTTTTAATGTTGAGACTTGCGAGAATGCGCATATTTCTTATTAGACCACCTTTCGTTACACTCGCTGATGATTGTTACGACTGCACCTAACCCCATGTACGACATCGTCACCACAATTTCCTTGATCGTTAACGACCGAGACAGGCCCCATGACTCCTTCTAAATAGATGTTAGCAATTGAGTTACTGATTCATAGAGCGTTATCTTTTTGAGTCTTAATTCAACAAAGAATTGTCACATCATTGCTTATGATAACGCTATTATCGGCGTCATTCAGAACTCGTTAATCTGCTGCTTTGAAACAAAATCACTTGTAACTTTATCTACGAGTTCTACGGTCTCTCCCGCTGTGGATTTAATTTTTCTTGTAACGTTATCGTACTGCGTTCTATTCTTGTTTATGTTTAGGGTACATTTTGAGATCATGGCGCCATCAATGCTCCATGAATACCTCCATATCATATCCAGATCTTTCGAAGCGCCATCATATTTCTCCATCAGTATGCGATAACCTTGAATGGCGTCGTATTTCAACCTGCCTCACTTAAAGTTGCATTGAGTGTCATAGATTTCGATGAAATTGCGCTACTCTCGTATAGAATACGACTTTACCTTGAAAGAGCGGTTCATGTTACACTTTTGCGTGTCGCATGTGCCTTTATACAGTTGATCTAGAAAGCTCTGTTTCACTGGCTAAGTAACTGGTAATTTTGATAGAAAACACAGGGCTTTCATTAAAAATTGTAAATTTTTTATTGATTCATAAAGTGTACAGTATGGGCTATGAATGAAATAGTATGTCGGGTAAATGGCCTCCACGACTTTACTGGCACATACGCACTCTTGTCAAAATTTTCTATGACAATCTTTCACAGATGTGGCTGAATACAACGCTAAATTTACTCCTTCAAGAAGTGGATGGTCGTGGGCTTGTTGGCATAAATCTTAGATTTCAAAAAACCCCAACGTAAAAAGTCCAACGGCGTTAAATCTCGTGATCTAGGCGGCCAATTCTGATCACCAAAACGGAACGGTCGTGTAAATGACTCGTGCAGTAATTGAATTGTTTCTTCGGATGTATGACATGTGGCACCGTCTTGCTGAAACTCCATAGCGTCCATATTCATTCCTTGCAATTTAGGCACAAATAACTGGATTATCAGTCGCATTCTCAAAGAAGAATGGCCCGATGATACCTCCAGGCCAAAATCCGGATGCATTTGTTTCTGAACAATCACTCATGGGTTTTCTGAATCCCAAATTCTGGTTAACAAAGCCATCAAGATGAAAATAAGCCTCATCGCTGAAAATGATTTTATTTGAAAAATCACCATCCACTTGTCGTTGTTCCATGACCACGGTCAGTAGGCTTCAGTTCTTGAGTCAATTGCACTTTGTATGTATGTGTTCCATTGAATTCGCCAGTAGCATTCCGCCCATTCAAACTTTCAACCGTAACACCCGTTTCGCTATGAATGCTCATCAGTATACCCTCAAGCCTACTTTCGGAAGTACTCTAAAATATCGTGATTCTTTTCTAAGCCGTACAACTCGCTTATGGAATGCCCTGCTGATCTCTGTGTTTCCTGGTCTTTGTAACTTACAAACATTTTAAAACAATGTTCATCGGTACCTTAAAATAAAAAAAGATGCAAATCTTTCCTGAGAATACGCTGTAGAGAACTTCTCGAAATGTCCAATCCTTGACCACGGTGGCGAATTGATATTCCTGGACTCTCAGCAACACTCTCGCGAATTGGTTTGATGCTTTGTTGAAGAACGACCACAGTGTCGAAGATCACTAATTGATCCAGTTTCCCTGAGTTTTTAAATCAATCTCTTCACAGTTGATGAAGTTAAATCACTATTCCGACCAGATTTAGTTCGAAAATTGGAAACTGCCAAACCTTCATTATTTCTAAAATATTGCCCAACAATGAAAACACGTTGTTCTTTCGTGTAGCGCTCCATTTTTAAGAAACCTGAACTGTCAGTTGTTACGCGTCTTTCCTTTTTCGTTGGCAACATTTTACTGCACAAATGGCGCAAAATTCAAAACTTGCGTGAATTTTGAGACACCTCTTATATTTTTTTTTTAAACAAAATCGCGAGGCATTTAAATCTTAGATTTTCGATTATCACAATTCGGAGGGTATGTGGTCCGGTCCGACTGTACGCCACCGGTTTATCCTTTTTAAAGCTTTCCTGGCTTCAACTTTTGTAAAATCTGCCGGTTTTTCTTCAAGCGCCACAACAATACTGTTTACAATGCAGTTTTCGTTGTTCTCCGGTAGCAAGCGTCCCTGCTACTCTTCCACATATTCCGGCGATTGAATCTCTGCTTCAACACTGCACATCTTCTATTCTTGACGCCCTTTTCATGGATTGTGACTGTATATCTTCTAAGTCCCTTTAAAATGTCTGAAATTGCCATTCTTCTGCACCGTTTGCCTTTGCTCTTTTCTACCTCTTGCGTGTGGAGCCGACATTTCGAAACATCGAGTAGGAGTTCTGTGCTATTTTTGGCATCTTTCATCGAAGTTTGATCCACAATCATGCTTTATTCTTCGTCAATGGTATCTTGGACCCCAGAGTTGGCGTCTGTTCTTATTTAAGTATTTGCAAGTTCTTGTCTTCTGCCAGCAAAAGTTGCCCAAGATCACTTTTGAATATTTTACTCGCCGTTTCGGGCATTTATCATAGATGGCTGTCTATGATAAATTGGTGTTCCCTGCTGCTGTTATTATGTTGTTATGTGTAATTATGTTATGTCCCTGGTACATAAAATAATCCATGCACTGATATTTGCGAGATCTCGGGTTTCCGGATTCTTAACGATGGGCTGTTTGCTACTTTATTGTGAAAAAATGGTTGCAAATGAATCATTCAAAATATTGCCCATCGCTAGCTACAACTTTTTTCCATCTTTCTGACAGAGCTCGAATACCGTTATGGTAAAAGTGTTCTCCTTTTGAGGCTATCCACGAATCAAGCCATTTTTTGATGTCTTCATATGAGCAGAACCGCTGATCAGCCAGACCATGTGCCATCGAACGGAACAAGTAATAATCGGACGGCGCAATATCTGGGGAATATGGCCGGTGGGGTAGGACTTCCAGATAGGTCTTAACGGTTTTGGCAACGTGCGGCCGAGCGTTGTCATGCTGTAGAATCAGTTTTTCGTGCCTTTGCTCGTTTTTCGCGCAGTGCTCGCCTCAATCGCATCAATTGAAGTTTATACCGTTCTCCACTGATAGTTTCGTTGGGTTTCAACAGTTCATAATAAATAGGACCGATCTGGTCCCACCAAATACACAGCATAATCTTCGCAGCGTGAATATTCGGCCGAGCCGACGACGTAGAAACATGACCGGGCAGTCCCCATGACTTTCTTCTCTTTGAGTTGCTGTAATGAATGCTTTTTTGCCGATGGAGCAGTTGTTCACAGCGAAAAAACGACGCTCAAAGTCCCTTGGCTTCAAATCATAAGGAACCCAAGTTCCTTGTGTTTGATTCATTCCCAACGCATGCAATCGCTTGGAAATGGCTTGCCGGGTAACTCCTAATGCTAAAGCAAGCTCTTCCTGCGTTTGGCACGGATCTCATCGAGCAATGCGTCCAATTCAGGGATTTTGGCCTTCCTTCACGAGGACGGTCGTCGACATCGAAATCACCGTCCTTGAAGCGACGGAACCAATCACGGTACGGTGTTTCACTTAGAGCAGCATCTCCGTAAACTTTTTGAAGCTCATCATCAAATGATCGCTTGATTAGCTAGGTTGGTGGGTAGGAAGGTACTTGTGACAGTTTGTCCCTAAAACTCAATTTTGATGCTACAGTTCGGGTGACCTCTTGTTTATTGGTCTACTTTACAGAATCTGAAATGTCTGTCCTTAGAGAAGTCAGAAGAGTCACCTAAAGCCTTGTGCCTGATTCAGGTAAGAGTCAGAGGAATTGGATTATTGTTTCTCTGGCGTGTGCATCCTTGCACCTGTAGCGGAGTACGTTATGGGCTATGAACGCCTGCTGCTCTGGGTAAGCTTTTCCATAATGTCCTACTACTTTTGATGGAATGGAGAGATTCGACAATGGCCTGGTTCTCCACAGAGATTTGGGGTGAAATTTAGGTCTTAATAGCTAATGGCTAGTATTTCTAGCTAAAATACAGTGAAGAAGCCGATAAAAGTTAGAAAGTTTCAGTTCAGCCGAGAAGAAAGGCGTTCCTCTATCGCACTCCATCTTCGAGCCATCAATAAAACTCGATGGTCCGTACATATCTCGAGGTAATTTTGCCGTTCTCCCTTCTGGAAGGGAAGGGTATATAACTTAATTCGTGTGTTTTTTTTTCAAAATTTGAACGTTTATTTAAGAAAAACATGTACAATAGTATTATTCAAAGTATTACCCATCTGAAGCTATGACTTTTTCCCATCTTTCTGGCAATTTGTGGACCCTTTCCCAAAAGAACTGCGCCGGCTTGGCAGCCAAGAATGAATCAAGCCAATTTTTGATATTCTGCTCTGATGTGAACCGTATTTCAGTGAACTTCTGAACAAATGGTAGTCAGAAGGGGCAAGATCTGGGCTATAAGGCGGGTGGGGTAAGACTTCTCATCCACTGTTTTCCAAATAGTTCTTAACCGGAATAGCAACGTGGGACCGAGCGTTGTCATGATGGAAAATTATTGCCTCGTGTCTGGTCGCATATTCCGGGCGTATTTCGGCCACTGCTCTCTTCAAACGGATTAATTGTGTTCGGTAGCATTGTCCATTGATGGTTTCACCCAGTTCTAGCAGCTCATAATACAGCACACCCATCTGGATCGTAATGGATCCATTTTTCATCACCAGTAACAATTCGATGCAAAAATGACATCCTTTTGTGGCGTTCCAGCAGCATTTCGGACATGCAAAACCGCCTTTCGACGTCTCTCGGCTTGAGTTCAAGTGGAACCCAATTTCCTTGCTTTTGAATATATCCAGCTGCTTTTAAACATTTTGAAATTCCTGCTTGAGTGACATCCAAAGATTCTGCGAGCTCTTGTTGTGTTTGGCAACAATCTTCATAGAGTAATGCTTCCAGTTCTTCATCTTCAAACTTTTTTGGCTGCCCAGGACGTTCATCGTCTTCCAAGCCAAAATCACCACTTTTAAATCATGCAAACCACTTTTGGCACGTTCGCTCAGCTAGCGCATGTTCACCATAAACTTCCACCAAAATACGATGACTTTCGGCAGCAGTAACTCCCAAAGTTCGACATATTTAAGCGAAAAACAACAATTATTGTTGTTTAAGCTTGAAATGAATGACATATACTGAACTGACGTACAATGACAGTAGCTTTCCAACGCATGTTCCAATGGAATAATACAAGTTACGCCATCTCTTTGCAAACCGCACGAATTAAGTTATAGACCCAATATTATTGGAACTTTATATTGCTGCTCCGTTGTTAGGAGACCTTTGACATCAAGATCCAAGGCCATGTTCTGGCCGTATGGTTTTGATGTCCACCTGCAAACCCTCAGAGTCTTTTTGCACAAAAAACAGAATTTGATATATAGGTCAAAAAGTACGAGGCGAGGGATCACACTAATCGCCTAGGGAGGGCTTGACATCAAGGCGCCAACCGTTGACTCCTCTCATTTTGTTAATATGTTATGCTCTTTTTAGAACGGACGCCACAGTTAGGACAAATTATGACTATGTCCGTAGATCGTCAACTTATGCCAATAGTTCTGCTACAAATTAATTAATTTATTTTTTTTTAACATAATTAGACAAAGTAGAGGTTAAACGACCCCTGGAGTAGATTGATTAGGTAAATTCCGAACTACCTTACAGAACCCAAATTAGCTAAACACTCAGCAAACTTCTTGGTGTTCTTGACGTCAATCTTTTTCGAAATATGTTTTTATTTCAGCGCAGAAACCCGACACCCGATTGATGTTCCCGTAAACGACTTTGAGTAATTTTATCGTAACTTACTGGTCCCCATGCAGGACCGAAGGAATAATAAATGATTACACCTACAGGAGTCTCAAAAAGTACCGCAGTAGGCCAATTTGTTTATATAAAAAATATTTGGCTAGACACCATAAAGACAGACCAATTTAAAGACGAATCACTTGGTTGGATACTCTTCCTGGAATGGCTCAGAAAGCATCAGTTAACTTGACCATATCTACATCTTTCCTCGGCCGTACATAAGACTAAAATAGCCACAAGCTTAGATGGCATAATATCCGACCCAAAACGACTTGACTGGATGCCACAGGATGTCAGGATGTCTCCTGTCTTACGGTCATGTGATAGAATGAAGTCAACGTGAAGATGTTTAAGACTTCAAGCCTTATCTAAGAACTTGTTGGGTATGGACAGATTAAAAAAAAGCGCGTTAGCTTGGTAACCAAGAGGACTCATACCTGATCTGAGCTCTGGATTTGATCCTACGCTACTTTTTGTTTAACTTTGTTTCCTCTTTTTCAATGATCTTTGCTTAGTTCGTTGCTACAGATGTACGAGTATCTACAATCACAAAAAGTCCACTGTAATCATTTCTTTTTGTTCGATCCTAATATGCCCTTAAGTCTGGCAACCATTTTGAATAACACTGAATGAAGAATGAAAAGAAAAGTAGCACCACCTTTCTCCAGTGTCTAACTTCATCACTTCCTTGTTGCTCTTAACACCGTTTTTTTTCCCCTCTGATTTTGGATGTTTGGATGTTTCTTATAGTCCCGATGTTATCCTTTTTTTAGATATAGTCAAAGGTAAATGGATTTAGCAGAAGCAATTATCTGGGATCTTACTTAGTTACTTAGGTGTCGCTACAGTTCGGGGTGAACCTGATCCTCAACTAACAAGCCTCTTCAGTTAATCCTGTCTTTAGCTAACTGCCTCCAGTTGAGCACTCCAAGTCGATTGACGCCCATTTCTACTTGTGCGCCCCATATAAGGTGAGGTCTTCCTCTACTGCGTTGTCCCTCCAGATTAGATTCAAAGACTCTACCGGCCTGAGTATTGTTCTTCATTCGCTTTACATGTCCTAGCCATCACAAGCGACTGATGTGCAGTCTGATATATGGTATGTCGAAAGAACTAAAGATATTGTCATCCGCTTTCGATAGAGTCCATGCTTCAACACCATAAAGTAGGACTAGGATGATTAAGGTCTTATATATGTAGAGTCTCCTTAGTTTTTCGGGACAGAGCACTCGGACCGAGAACTAGTCCATTGCACTCCTTGTAAGTGCCTTTCAATGAAACCTTTCAGTATTTCAAGGAAAGATGAATAAGCGTCTCAGTGATAAAATGCCTACAGTGCCAGAAGCAGTACAGTACCTGCAGCCTGATGCGGGCGTAAGCCGGACATTCACAATGGTAGTGGTCCGCTTTGTCGCTATCACTTTCACAGCAAGCGTCGCAGGATGTTGTATCACTTTTGCCCAACACATTTAAGTGCTTAGCAACAATGTAATTCACCATCACGATGCCAGTAAGCAATCTGTTCTGACTTCTTAGAGACGTCAGGAAGCATTCGCTTGGTCTGCTTGCAACCTGGGCAGTGATGCCGTCTGCAGTTGTGCTCATATAAAACCCCTAGCCGAGGACGCAAGCAGACCTAACCTAGGCTCGGGTCTTGAAAAACTCTCCTCTGAGCTTTGCCTGGCAAGTTTATCGGCGATTTCATTTGCCGTAATCACATTGTGACCTGGAACCCAGATAAGACTCAGTGAAATCAGCCTTCCGACTGCATTCAGTGATGTCTTGCATTCGCAAACTAGATTGGAAGTCATAAGAGGGTTCAGCAAGGCTCTAAGCGGCGGTTCTTCACAATATAGTTCGTTGCAATCAGGATTGCGTATATGGTATCTTCGCTTGAAGTCGTCCTCCAAAAAGACACTAGCGTCGCATCCTATATCGGTTTTGAAGCCATCCGTGAAAACTCGACTGCATTTCTTTCCTGGCTCAGTTTCCGGCCGAAACCAGTTTGAGGCACAAGGAAAACCGATGGCGTCAGATGGTATCTCCACAAGACCAGAGTCAAAAGACAGGCGGCAAGGTCATCAAAGCTCTAGTGCGTGCTCTACTAAAGACCACTTCTTTTTAGACGGAAGATAGCTTTGAGAGTGCACCCCATGATAGGGGAGATAGAGCCTTACTACTGAATTGCCTTTTTAGCCCAAAGAAACAGCGATTGGCAAGAGTGATTCTTCGTTTTATTTCTGCTATGGTTTTGAACGAATTGATAGCAGGGCCAAGGTAGACAAAGTCCCTTAATACCTCGAAGTGACGTTCTGTTCAATTCGTCGATGTTGTGTGTCCCATCTTGTAATTGTAAATATCTGGAATCACACAAACAAAAATTCCGAAGTATGGGACCCAATACAGAGCCCTCGGGTACACCGACACTCACGTTGTTTTAGTACGTTTTCCATTTCAAAAAGTGACCGGAAAATGTTACTGTTGTATGCGGAATTAGAAATATTTTCAACAGGCATTGGACGCTGCCGCATTTCCATCGTTCCATTGTGATGAAGAGATCGGCAGCTGATATCTCACATATTTTCGTATGCGTCTATGATAGTTTTTGTTTTTCTACTAGTGGTGTGGCGAACCTGCTTTCTTTGGGCCCTTATTCCTACTCCCTCGATGGCCTTTATCATTCACGCCTTTGGTCTCTGACGTATTCATAGATACTCGTATGCACTTGAAAGCTTATGAGCCTGCTCTCTTTTTTTAAGGGGAAACTAGGATGTCAAACATACGGCGAAATAAATTTTGACGAGGAGGTCCGAAGATTTGCAATTCATTGCCTGCCGAAAGAATAAAGACATTAGAATTTATTTGTCTGTGTTGTTGCCACATACACAGTAGTAGCTTGCGAACGTCTTTTCTTACATGATCTTCGTCTACACCCGTATAAGAACCGTTATTTATGGCGGGAGTTCGCAGATTGGACTTTTAAGTATCTTAAAGACGACCCTTAATTTATCGAAAAATCGTGCTCAGTGACGAAGCTCACTTGTGGTTAAATGGATTTGCTTCTGGAATGAGGCAAATCCAGAAAAGACACATGAGACTCAATCACATCTACAACAGTGCATAGTTTCATGTGATCTGCACGCTCTGGTGGCGTCATCAGTCCTTATGTTGTCGAAAATGAGCCCGGACCTCACCTTACAGCCAACAGCCAGTATTCATCCGGACGATAGGGTCACAGCAGAATGCGTTGCGTGCCATATTGTCCATGAGGTCATTGCCTTACTGAGAACCCGTTTCAACATTATGTCTCAAAATGGATCAGCGAATTGATCACTGAGACATTTGAAGACATTCGACTTATCCTTATGGGGATATGTAACTCTCTTGGTGTATGCTGATAAATCACAAACTTTTCATGCCTTGTGGAGGCCAATATTCAGTCCGTTATTGGTGAGAAAGCTCCCAAAATTCTCGCGAGAATGGTCCAAAATTGGACTGCCAAGATGCCGAGGAAGCCATAATTCTGAAGTCGTCTTCAAAACATAAGATAATGTATGAATCACTCTTCATAGATTCAAAGTCAATTCCTGTCCCCATTATATATATAAAAACGGTTCTATAGCTCTTAAAAGAAATCTTCTAACTCATTACCAAACAGTAATCTCTTGGTAATCACGTCGTCATAAAGTGTAATTGATTTCAAAGTAATTTATAAATTTAAGATTGCAGTAGTTGATAATAGTAAACCTCTGATTACTTGGTGGTGATAACGAAGTAATTGTTATGTAATCAATTACATTTGTAATCAGAATAGCATATTGGCAAATGCTAATTTGTAGAGAAAAAACAGCTATTGCAATGCATTGCGCTGCGAAAAATTCCACAGCTTTTCATATAGACTGGAATTACATTATCAAATCTGTTGCAGATTTAGGAACTTGAAATACTGAAAAGGTGTCAAAGACCAGCTAAGCCAAACCCGTATGTCATTGATTACATGTTAGAGATACAACTTCAAGAAGGACTCGCAATACCTGCCATCCTCATTAGTTCTTATTCCAAACTAACATGAATCTGACACAACACCACCAATAACATTTTGCAGAATTTATCTTAAAAGTGCAAACATGTCAGGACGATGTCAGGACGATGTCATACCTCCAATAGAATCCTCCACACTCCCTGCTACTCTCGTAACCAGGCAAACGTCAACTATTTTTCTTTTAAATACTATTTTGTTCCGAAAAGCTTTTACAGAAAAAAAAAAAAAAAAAAACATGCTAACAACCATAAATTCTTCAACTTAAAATGTCGTTGACACTAAAAACCGATTAAGGTTCCTTCTCCGTATGACGACATGGATTGAATTGAAAATCCCTGAGTTGCAATCTTCCCACGATCCTCTTCAAGCCAAGAAATCAAACAGAAAAAAAAAATTAAAGAAGAACCAAAACAAAAGATACAACAAGCGCACAAAATGTAGTTTCTTGTTTTCTTTCTCATTTCATTTAATTTTTTTTTATTTTTTCATTATTATTCCATCGTTTCCTATAATAGACTACAATAAGCCGGGTTCGTTTTCTTTCATTACATTTTTTTTTTTTATCGAAGTTATACCCCCCTGTTTGGCTCGATATATGGTATGTGTGTGACTTATTGGCGGATTTCCAGCGTATAGTACGTACTCGTATACCAGATACAATCAAAGAAAATACTATTACCCTGCACTTAGGACCTACGTACTATTCGTGTACATAAAAAGGGCTATGCACCCTTCTTCTCATACTTAAAAAAAAAAAAAAAAAAAAAATAGCAGAAAAAAAAAAGCAGTGAATTGCATTGTAATTAGGAGTACGTATTTTACGTTCCACTATAGTAAATATTGTGTAGAAAAGATATTTTTGCGCAAAAATTTATATCCAAATGAAGGAGAGAGTATGAGGAAGGAAAAGAGTAAGGAATAGATGAGTAAAATATAAGCCCTTGTGTGGTATAGGGAGAAAACAACTTACAATCTGTCTGCGTTCCACAAATACAATCCACACGCTATATATGACAAAAATCTATATTACTACTCTGTGGAACCGATGGAATTCGAGAGAGTAAACAACAGAGAAAGCTTTAAAACTCTCATTTTGAAGCTAATCGAGCCAGAGTGAGAGAGATAGAGAGAAATTCTTTCTATCAACTAACTGTACATTGGTGGATTTTGAATTCTCAATGGTAAAATGGTAGAACGATGGCGATGATGATGGCAATGGCGATGTCGATGGCGATGGTTTAATGCTTGATAGCGGTGTTGAATGGCAGTATAACGTTGCCTTTAAGTCACAATAATAATGATCAGGATAATAAAGAATAGGACAATTATGATTCAATTCATAATGACGAAGATGGTGGTGGTGTGTAGAGTTTGGTTTCGGTTTTCGTCGCCATCACACAAAACTCTATGTCTGGCTCTGGGTTCACGTTCCCTTCTTCTTCTATTCTATAAAAATGACGACAACAACAACAACAACGACAATGATGATGAGGATGGTGGTGAAGATGATGATGATGATGATGATGATGATGATGATGATGATGATGATGATGATGAGAACCGAGGAGGACTTCAGTATTAGTTGGGTTAAGCGGCCGCGACCAGTGTTTTGTATGACGCTTGGTCTGTTGGTTGTGTGTTGTTTAGCTGCTGCTGCTGCTGGTTGTCGCTACCGCGTCAGTGCTGGTATTTGCTGGCTTGCTAATGCCGGTACTAGTGCCTAGTACACTAGTTATTCAGCGCCTTATGTCGCGCGTGTAGTGTTTGTTCTTTTTTTTTTTTTTTTTACATTTTTTTATTTTTTTTTTTTTGTTTTAGTTTTTCTTTTTTTATGTTTTTGTTTTAAGTGATGTGTAAGAGTAGAATTCGCCGGGTAACATCATGACGTTGGGCGCCATACTAGGGCTTAGGCCAAATGGTGCCGAAACAACTCTAGTGGCTCGAAGAGTGGCTTTAGTAAGACGCATTCGAAAGTGAATTGGGTTCGTTATAAAAATGTTTAAATTAATTCTTATATGAAATAATGTTTTAAATTTAAAAGTGTGGTGAATTTAAAAATGCTTTTTTTTTTTTTGTCAAAAGGGTGTGTGGACGTCCATTTTTGTTTTTTGTATGAAAAAAGAAAAAAAAAGATTCCTTTTCCGTTTCATTCCCAATCAAATTTGGATATTCAATAAGAACAGTCCTTGCGCTGTGTGTTAGTCTTATTAGTTCGTCATTGTCGTCGTTTTTGTCGCTGTTGTTGTTGTTGTTGTTGGCGTTTGCCGTTGCCGTTGCCCTTTCCCTCGCCACCCAATTCTTCAACATCCGGTTTGTGTTTTCGTTAGTGCGTTGTGGAAAATGATTACTACTTGGGCTCGTTCGTTGAACCCCTACCTTTTTTTTTTTTTTTCTCATTCAAACAGATGCCAACTTCCGTTCTTAAAAAAAAAAAAAAACATAAAACATAATACTCCAAAAGAACAGTTTTTTTTTTTAAATCTTAACAGACTTTGACTTATGATAGAGATCTAAGGTCCTACAAAAAAAAAAAAAAAAAGAACAATCTCAGCGTCTGTGATGAGATGAAGATGCGCCTCCCAGCGACGACGTCGACCAGACCGGAAAAGAAAATGTCTTCCCTCATTCATTACAGGCACATACACATACAACTTCATGGATACATACTACAAATGCTCTATTCTCATTTTATGTACACTCTGTGGATGATTCGTTTGTTACCCCTACAACGGGCAGATACGTACGCTTTAGCCCTACTCCACTCGTAAGTTGATGGGAAATTTTGTCGTGCATACATAAAAATCGAAATGTGTGTTTGCCTGTTGTTCCACTGTGTATTGTGTGTGCCTGTTCGCCTGTTTCCATATTCGGGAGGGTTAATTTTTATGTCATGTTGTTTACCAGAGGGATACAAAATACAGGGTGGCGTCGCATTATTTCTTTCTATTTTTTTTTCTTTTTTTTTTTTTTTCCTCTCTACTGCCTCTGGTTGTTATAAAAGAAGTGGCACTGAACTTCCCTCGCATTTATAATAAGCAACCACCAAAAAAAAAGAAAAAGGGGATGAAGGGAAGAATGAGCATGAGCAGTGGAAAAGAGAGTTCAGAGTTTTTTTTTTTTTTTTTTTTTAAATAGAAACTGTACCTACATAAACTTACATATGTTTAAAATAAAAGTAAAAAAAAAAAAACTTTGTTTACTATAAATTGAAAGTGGAAGCACTATAATAATTATTTGGTTTTCTTTTTTATTTTAATTTTTTTTGTGCATTGAGTGGTCTCTCTTACGCTGTAGTTTAGGGCATTGCACTGTCGGGGTACTTGTGTGTGGATCAATTAAATTTAATCAATAATTTAATAGAGTTTGCTTTTTCTACAGTAAACAGGGAAATGAGTAGTTAAAAATGGTTGAATAGTAAATGATTTTATATAATTGAGTGTGGCAGTTGTGAATCGACAACCCTCCGTCAGAGGGTATACAAGAGAGTAGCTTACGTTCCACAAAAGAAAAAAAAAGTCCTTTACAAATTTATGCATGGCAATCAGAAGAATTTGGCTGGTGGATATGCCATATTTTTTTTTGTACCCTGGTGACCAGAAAATGGTTCCTACGTAAAATTTCCGGATAATATATGTATGAATATGTACTCGTATGTACCTACATATAAGCTTCTACCAAAGGGAGAACCTAGGTTATGGGTTTCCTTGTGGCTTGTAGGGATACCTAATGAAGATTTTTTTTTTTGTTTTTCACTGAAACGGGCTCCTTGTAGTATTGGTCTGGTTGTTGGAGTTGGGTTTTATTTTTAGGTGGACCTTATTTTTTTTTTTTTTAATTTTCCGGTACGGGATTTTTGGGCTACTAAAGTTGGATTTTAGCCCTTAGCCCATTGGTCATTTTTTAGTCGTTCGAGTTGGAAAAAACTTCTGACGCTGGCCCTTTCTTTTGAATTCTGTAAATTCAAAGAGAAGATTTTTTCCAAGATTTTCAAACCAGTTCATAGAGTCAAGTCAACCTGTGAACACGGCTGAAATTTGTAGGTTCCACATGATATTGCAAGAGGAATAGGTAGGTAATATGTCATTTCAGTCAGCCTATATTTAGGAATGTTGAACGGAAACACATGGGAAGAATTTCGTCACAATGAGCTAGTAGCTTACTCTTGTTTTAGATTCAATACCAGCAAAGTTAAGAATCCCCGCTGAATATTCGCCTCTTCAATAGCTTGTAAGAGGATGTATGAAAGGACACTTCAATTTATCCACAAATCTCTCATATTCTTTTCAACTGTTCAGCACCAAGTGGTCCCAGGGTGTCCTGTGGATTCCATTGCTGTGCTCTTTTGGCAACATAATTTTTTTCATTTAACAATACCCTTCGATTTCTGACCCGTTTTTCAGTGGAAATCATCGCTAATTTGTATGAATGAGAGTATAGGTACGTTTCGGTTATTGAATTCTTAAATTTGAACTACAATATGCAGGTGATAATGATCTGTTTTCAAAAGTCCGAATTGTTGCCACTGAAAAAGTCCCAAGAACTTGCCTAAACAAATTAAAGAAAAATTAAAATTTTTTAATAAAAATTGTTGCGAATGTATGCGAGTGGAAATTATCATTTTCTTTTTCGGGACGGTATCACTCAGGCATGAAACTGGTGCGTTTGATTGCATGTGTCATCCGGGAGTGACGTACCCCAGCTAAGCACTTACCGCGCCCAACGCTGCTTGACTTTGGTGATCTACTATTGGAAACCGAAGCATTTCATTCTTGTTAAATGCATTTTAATTCCAATTAATTCATTTACTCTTACGTGCTATACAAAATAATGCTTAAAAATTCTCATTTATTCTCAATTCAATTCTCATTTATTCAATTCTCCATGCGGGCGACCGAATACTTAAACTATGTCTTACAGTACATATTTATTTTTATTCGATATTTTATTTATTTTTTTATTATAGTATAAAACTTAAAATTAATACTTAGATACAAATTACCTAAAAATAAGTCTTAGCCTACTTAAACTAACTATGTATGTGGGTATTATATAATACATAATACATTTATATTTTTTGTGTATAGGTTTACCCTTAATTTACCAGAAATGCCCATCTCTTTTGTTCTTTTATAATTTTTTTTTTAATTTGTTTTCCCTAAAGCTGCCTTAATTCTAGCTAAAATCAAGTAAGCCTCCCACGGCTAGGACCACGACCGAGTTTGCTTCCTAATGAAGCTGCTCTATATTTGAGGAATTCGACGAAGAAGCTTCCTCTTATTCAAAACGCCACCAAAATTGTTGGTGTTACATCCCTCATATCAATTTCCTACCACTCTACTGAACCGGAGGAGATGCTCCGCACTGCCGTGTGTGTTAAGTCCGCAGCTGTCCGAGCGATGTAGATAATTAACAACACTCCTAATCTATCCTGGATCAGACCCTTCATGTGTAGGTAGAGGAACGCTTCTAGAGGAATAAAGCCGTCAAAGCGAACTCTCGTGATATGCGTATAGCATGATTGTTCGACGAGTTCATTGCTCTTGCAATGCGCCTTCGTGTCAACTTATTGATAAAATTGCTGACTTTTATTAGGTTCGCCGCCTATTGTAAAAAAACTTTTGCGCCACCTAGTAGTTCCAATGATACACTTCTGCAAGTCAAAATCTTTGCCGACAAAAAGTCGTTCGTCCTTCGGAAATTAGGTCAAGGGTCCCATGTAAAAGTACAACGCCAGCACACTAAAAAATAATTATAAAATACGATAACTTCAAAAATGGAATAACCTTTTACTTAGACATGCAGTCCTCAATCTTGTTTTACCTGCTTGGTTCTCTGGATTTTGGATCAGCTAATATCATCGGCTTGGTAGAGGCTTGTAAGAAAGTATCCACTAAAGTGTCTCTCCTCAGATTTTCGAAATGTTAGTAAATTTGGTGGTCATTTTCTTTTTTTACTCGTTTGTCATACCATATGTCCTTACCGAGAAATTATTAAGTAGAGGTCTGTCGTCGCGTTAAGGTCTGTTAAGCGCATCTGTTATGAGCGCTTTTTTTTTTCTTACTTGCGAGTGAGTATGAATTGGACTATGATTGGATTCCACTACCTCAAGCCCAAACTTGTTGAGATAGATGGGAGGGAGAAAGTAATCTAAAGGTGTGAGATCGCAGTTCACAGGTCCATCACGCGAAATTATACGCTCAGCAAATGTTTCTCGCAATGTGGCATGTGTGGCATGTTGCGCCATCTTGTTAAAATCAAAGCTCTGTCACGTCAATGCCATTCAACCGAGGAACGAAGAAGTCAGAAATCATGTTTCTATAGCGCTCTCCATTGACGGTAACATTCTGGCCGGCATCGTCCTTAAAGAAATGTGGGCCGATGATTCCACCAGCCCATAAAGCACACCAAACAGTGAGTTTTAATGGTTGTAAAAGCGTCTCGACACAGGCTTCTGGGTTTTCTCCACTCCAAATTCGGCAATTTATCCATTTAACCAAAAATGGGCCTTATCAGAGAACAAAATATTGCGTTGAAAATGAGCATCAAGCTGAATCATGTTTTCGGCCCATTCACCGAATCTACGACGCGTATAATGCTCACGCGGTTTCAACTCTTACACAAGCTGGATCTTATAAGCTTTTAAGCCAAGTTCTTTCCATAAAATCTTCCACAAAGTGGATGGGCATAGCTCCAATTGCTGTGCACGATGGCGAATCGACTCATTTCGATTCTCCGCAACACTGCGCCCCACAACGGTAATAACTTCTTCTGTTCGCACTGTTTGTTGCCTTTAGGGATGTGTATTATCCACTAGAGTGTACGTGGTGCGAAAACGACTCATCGTGTTCCGAATAACTGGTTCAGATGGACGATTATGTCGACCGTAGAATGGACGTAGCGCACGATGAGTTTGGCGAACCGAACCATGATTTTCAAAATAAGTTTACACAATTTGCACGCGTTGTTCTGGCGTTAATACATGCATCGTAAAATGGCAGAACGTTCTAAGTACAAATCAACTTTCAACAGTTAAATTGACAACCTATAGAAACAGTGTTGCCAGTTTTAAAACCAAACCTCTAAAAAAAACACCCTTTGCGTCCTGAAGCAGAATTATGTCCACGTTGCACCTTATTCATTGGTTCTTAGAAAAGCTCCAGTAAGTCAACGTAGTGTGTGTGTGTTTCTAATGACTCTAAGTTTGTATCTCAGAGATATACCGATTCGATTTTATCAATCCCTTGCATTTGTTACTCTTGAATGTGAACGTCTTTTACTTTGAAAATGTTGAAAAAAAATTTATGGAACTATCCCGAACAGAGTAAGATAGAAATTGCTTTAACAGTCAGCAGATGTATCAGATCTGAAATTTCTTGAGGCTATATGTAGTATCTGTAACATACTTACTTACTTCGATGATACAATAGGTTAAGGTGTCCTTCCACTCGTGCGCGTTACCTAAAGTGCATCTACTGTGTCGTCCCTCCGGGTAGGAATCAAATTCTCCTCCATGTCTTAGCCATTTCAGGCTACTGATGCGCACCCTTCTGACAAGGTCGATGTCGCTAATGTTTCGGTATACGAAATGAACACGTTCGTTCTCAAGAACCAATGAATGCATCTACTTCAACTTGACGGCTATTTGACAAGTGACATTTATTCAAAGCTCCCGCATAAAAAGTTTTTGACTTCAGTTGTTTGCAATCGCAAAATGGGACTCCTCAAAAATGCGGCTACGAAAAGACGAAATCTTTCGGATGTTGCAGCCTCTGAAAATTCACACAAAACCGTGAAGTTATTCGAGGATACTGGTAGACAGTGCAAAATCCGGCCATCCGCGCACTGTGCGAACGCCACATGCCATCAAGCCGTGGAGATCGAATTCGTCAATTCAGCTGTGCAAACAGAAAATCATGTCCCGAGAGATGAATATCAGCAAGGACAGAATCTCGCACATCTTAAAACTTATTCACAGAACCAGAACAGAAGTTTCAGTCGTTGGTTGTGCTGAGATCGATCTATAGATGTTACTGCTCAGCTTTGTGGTGTTTGAAATTCGTCACAAATGTTAAGAACGCTGTAAGATCTCTTAAGTCCGTTGAATTTTCAAATAATTTAAATTTTTTCGAGCACAACTTACATAAAAGTATTCCTTTTCTGTCTCGACTTGCAACGTCCGGTTCTCGTCTTTTTTGTAGGTCTGCTATGGGTGTTTAAGGCTATAAAAGAGTGAAAAAAAAGTGCCACTTTATTCAAGTTGTAAAAGTCGGTGTAAACTCTCTGCTTTCAGAGAAATAAATCGTCCTAATAAAAACAATACTGGCAAAAGTAAGCAACCTAGTGGCCTTCCATCTCAAACTATTTTAAAAGTCTCATTCGATAAAAAAGAATTGTCTCCTGTCTTAAACAAATAAGCCTACCGTTTATGCTATCAGAAATTTACTCCGAAATTAATAAGTAATAACTCGATCTTATTATATTCCCAGAAGATCTGTGCGTAATACGACTATGTTACAATTTTAATGGACAGTTTTCACGGTTTCCGGACCTGGTTTCTATCAGCAAGGGAGGTATTTGCGGACTATGAAGAGTTCACTTACTATGTACATCGATTTTTTCCCAACTTTCTTCGATTTTATTTATCATACCTACCTTTTTGGAAAACCTTCGGGAACGAGTTCAGTTGCACAACACTGTATCGATAATTTTACTATACCACCAATCTCACGGATCTCAATTCCGTGTTCAATGTTTGACTACATTTATACATTTGATGTAATTTAAACATTTATCAGCACTTATTATTAACAAAAAAAAACTTATAGTGCCGAAAAGTTACAACCTTGTGGAACCTCACTTTAAAATTTAACTTCTTCCATCTACCCTATTCGTGGTAAATTCGTCAAATGCCATCTTTTAGTAAACCAAACTCTTTTCGCTTCGCTCTTCGCTTTCGGCAGATTGTTATCAAGACGATAGTTATACGAGTAAGGGTGATGAAATTTGTAAAATGGTGTTTGAGGTTAAAAGTACTGCTCTAATCGTTATGATAAGAGGCTCCAAATTAAGAATTCGCTTATAATCAAGTTTATCTCTGAATTGTCCTTCAAAACTTCCATCGACAAATTTGAGTATACTTGCTTTACTTAAATCCGGTCGCCCAACAACGCCTGCCCTCCATCTTGTTCGGATAGCTGCAATTCATTTCAACTCACTCCCGTTCTTTCCCAGTAGACTCGATCCCTCTTCGACTGTTCTTCGCCATGTTTGCTTAGGTCATCCCGCTCTTCTGTCTGGCTGAGTGAGTGGATTCCTCTGCGTGGCTTATTTCGCAATAGGACCGTTTTCACGCCGTAAGGTGTGACCAATCCATTGCGACTCCGTATAGTTACGTCTATAGGTTTTTGATAGCATTCTAAACGCAGATTTAGCTCTCCCCATTCTGCTGTCCAAGTTGAGTTCGGTGCCACCGTCGGCCGAGACTATGCTTCCTAAATATAGAAATTTTTCGACTTTCTCGACCTGCTGTCCGGCAATATTGAGTCGACCGTCTGAGTTTGTAGTCCTCAGGGCCTTTGTTTATCCCGCATTTCTATTAAGCCCTACTTTATTTAAATCAGCTTGCAAATTTTATGACATATAGTGGAGATCCATTATTTTATGTGCAAGCAGGCAAACATCGCCAGCGTAGTCCAGGTGGTTCAGATAAGATGTCTTTATCCACCTCAATCCCTGGTTTCATTCAGTTAGTGCTGCCCGAAGTACTCGTACATTGTTGATGACTACCAGGAATAATAACGATCAAAGTATACATACAGCCCTGACATACTCCACTATGGACTTCAAAGTCATCTGACACCTTATAATTGTGCAGAATGTGACACTTACCACCCTCGTATATAGTCTTAATAATGGTTACAAGATTTTTGGGGATACTTCTCCTGCGCAAAGCTATCCAGATAACATCTCTGTTAAAACTGTCGAAAGCCTTTTTCAAAGTCGATATCAGTAGAGGTACCGAAAACCTGAGCTCGACATATTACTGTCGGGCAAGTACAGTGATGATTCGCAAGATTTTGATGTGAACTACGCAAGAGTATCCACACCAAAATCCCGCCTGTTCGTCATCGAGTTTTGAGTCCAGATGCTCTCATATCCGCTCTAGAATTATTCTATCTATTATCTTGCCTATGGCTGGGAGAACGTATATTCCGCTCTAGTTCCCACATTCCATCAAATTGCTTTTCTTTGGACGCTTGATGATCATCGGTCTTTTGCACTCCTTCGGACGTCAGTGATACCATCAATGGCTACCGCATTATTTCTTTTGATGGATCTGATAGCGGGTATTATCTCTGTATTGCTGGAAGGTCGGGTTCGAATTCAGGAATTTGTTGCTGATGCATGCTCGTTGAAACTATTTAGCACTAACGCGAAATAATCCCTCCATCTTTTGAGCTGATCCTCATCCGAAATCAGCAGACTGGCTCTAAACTTTTTACAGGATATTTTTTAAAACTCCGACCACCAGTAAGTTATTTTATGATGCTGTCACACCTGCTTAGCTGCCTCTTCAGCCTTCAAGGCCAGTGCGTTGATGTATGAACGCTTGTTACGTTTGGCACTAAGCTGTACTTCGTTCCTGTTCACACAATTTTGGGCTTCTAGCTCGAGTTTCTCTACTGCTGATGGCGCTCCAATCCGAGCCTCTGTAACTTTTCTGCTTTATACGAGGACCGATGCAGGGAACTGACCCAGATACATAAGCATTCCAATTATCATCCATGTCTTCATGCGTTGACCTGCGGATTGCCTCTGCTTCTGTGACAAGTTGGTCCCTGAATTGTTGTCGCACTAGGAGATCCTGAAGTCTGTCGATATTATCCTTTTTCGTTTGAGCGGTTGCTATTGATGGATGCAGTATGAAGTCGTATAGTGGCTAACATAAGATGACAGTTGCGCGACATTCCAATATCGGCTCCACGTTTGCTCCGGACGTCTAGGACGGAATTTCTGAAACGTTGACTTATTGCAAAATAGTCGATTTGATTTCCTGTCTGTCAGATGACACCCTTGTGCTAGAAAAGAGTTCCTCCAATGATTAGCCGATTGGTGTTGTAGAAATCTACAAGCGTTCCCCATTATCATTGCGGTCTCCGGGGACGTGAACTCCGGTCATGTTTTCGAGCGCTGTGTTGTCATTGCCTATATTATCGTTGAGATCTCCCATTACGATTACGATGTCCCCGGTAGGCGTTAAGTTGTAGGCGGCGCCACGTTGATTGTAAAGATTGTCTTTTCCATCCTCAGTCGCGGTTTCCGTTGGTGCATAGCAATGGATGATGGTAATTTTTCTGACCCTACTGTGAAATCTGGCCATCAATATCCGATCACTATACGCTTTCCAAGATATGAGGCTGCTTCTGCGGTTGGTCTTCTAGAGTAGGGGAAGTCGGTGCTTTTTATGGGCGAGTGGTATTCCCCAGCATCCAACCATTTTATTTTGCTCATAATGACTCTCGCTCAAGTTAGAGGAATCTCCCATTCTGAAGGTCTTCGTCCCGTGATTCGAGGAGGGTCCTAACATTACAGATCGCTATCGTTGCCCGTAGTCGATTGCCAAAGACCGTTAACGAGGGTTGTTGCGGCGTTTTGGAGAGCAATACATTTGTTTACGGTTGCAGCGCGATGGGCCACAGATCGTAATCAGACACTAATCGTAATTTGTGAGGCTGGAAGTTTGCCTTCACTTCGCTATTTGCGAAGAAATTCCCAGATGACGCCGCGAGAAGGCGTGGATTTAAGGCTTGCTAACAGGGCTACAAGATGTTCGACTGTAGAGGCTTCTATCTCGTTATTTGGCGAACCAAATCCATCGGAAGATGCTACTCCTTCGAGGCCTAATATTAGCCATTGCCATCCAAAATCTGAGTATAATATTTACAAACACATGATTTGCTCACTCGGAACTTACGATCCACAAGCTGTTACCAAGAGATCATTAGGTCAAACGCCTTAAAACTTGTCTTGTTAGATTAACTGACTGTGGCTGATTTAAGCTTCTTCAGATTTTATCCTTCACGTCTCCTTATTTTGATCCTTGTGACTACCAGAAAATGACACATAATTTGTTGATATCTCACTATCTCTTAACCTCCAAATGAACTGATTTCCACCTCGACCACTGACTCTGATTCTCCAAAGTCTTAAGTAACACATTATCGTGTTGAACTCCATGTTTTATGCACCGAAATTCGGAACTTCCCCCTTACGAACGACTAACCTTAATTTATTGTTATTAACGCTTCCTGAAACCGGCTTAGAACATTCCAAATCATTGAAGAAACCGTTCAAAGTCATTCATTCAAACACTAAAGCTTGAAACTCCAGGCAATCTAAACTTCATTCAAAGCTCTACTCTCCATTGATCCATGATAGAATTTTTTTGGCTCGTCGAAACTATAGACACATACTATGTATCTAATTTCAGAGAGCACTAGTACTGGGATCGGGATACCTCGACAAGAAGACGAGAAAGGCAAAAAGAAAAACCGAAAAAAAAAAATTCGAAAAATACTTTTCTTCGAAATTCAATCCAAAAAGTTTTTATTGCAGAACAAACTCAAACAGCAAATACTTGCGTTGCGTTATACTCTTCCTACAAAACCTCACCTCACAACAAGGTAGGTACTAGGTAGTATTGGAAGGTGTTTTCAGGTACGGATTCGGTCTGGTCTTTTCTCTGGACGATATATAGATACAGATACACATTTATGTGTATGCACGAGTATATATCTTTTCTTTTTTTTTTTTTTTTTTTTTGTTGTGATTTTATAGTGTACATCTCCTTGTGAAAAATATTATTTTTCTCTCGTTAATATTCACTGAAGCACGTTAATATTCTTCAGAAAGCAAAAGAAAAAAAAAACAAAATTCTCTCATATCAGCACATACACAGAGGGAATATAGATACGGGATACGGTACACGGTACACGGTACACGGAATACGGGAACAGAGGTAGAGAAAGATTAAAATATTAGACGAAACTGGTATCACCGGTTATAAATGTTTGCCGAAAATTCCCTCCAAGTACCAGTGTAGATACTAGATACGATACTACAGTAGAGGCACAGATTTTTTCGGAGATTTTTATTTTATTTTTTTTTTTTATATTTTTACGATTTTCCGTTGTATTAGAGAAGCACTTTATTAGGGATATGTGTGAGTCCACCGTTGTACTTTATCTACCTGCGTCGTCCTCTCAGATACTTAAAACCGTGTGGATCGAATTTTATTTTTTTATTTTTTTTTTCCAAAAGGAAACGGTAATTTTTACGGTGAAACATACTCTCTCTGAATTATTGTTTTCGAAATAAAGTTTATTGCTAAACTAAAATTTGAATTTTAAATTTAAATTAAAAAAAGAAAAAAAAAATAAAAAAATAGTCGTAATAAAGAATTGTATCTCAGAATAAATAGGATAACCGTGTATCTATTCGAATAAATTAAGAAAATGTCTAAACGATGTTACCAAAAAGTGTGAAGTGAATTTGAACTGGTTTTCGCCCCGAATTCTGTTAACAGAATCTCTCTGTCTACATACTACTTTGCTGATTGTGTCTTTTGTTTTTCGAAACATAGTTTAAATGTCTATCGGTCGGTCGATAATTTATCTTGCTATGGCTAATCAATCCATAGATTGCATATGGTGAATGTCTCGTGTTGATTAAATTTTTGAGAATAAAATAAAAAAAAAAAAAACTAACACAACCTGGACTCATGAAATTTAAGAGACTAGGTATTCGGAATTGGGTTCAATGAAACATGAGCGATGTTTCTGAATAGTTTGACATGGAACAATACACGCATTCCAATCTGGGTTTGTGAATTTATTTTTTATCTATAATCGCAGCAAGTAAACTATTTTTGGGTTTGTTTTTTTTTAGATTCTTATGTTGAACCAACACCTTATTCAAGTGGAAGACTATTTAGTTTCTCGGAAATTTAATTTTTTATTCCTCGAATGTGGTACCTGATTGGACGCGCATGTATTCACTGATTAAGAAGAAACATTGGGTTGTTAGTGGTCTCGCAAACGCAGTGCGACAGAAAAATTGACAAGAGTGATTTCAAACTTGACCCATCATGAAGGTCTACCAGACATGACAAACCCTATTCGTCCTACTTAGTTAACGTAACTAGTAATCATTTTTGATCCTAGCTAACCAATGTTTCAACGTCAATCGATCGCTAACGTTATTCCAAATTTTGTCATCTTTTATGGATCTTACAGCTTAGAGTCCTAGAGATATACTCGTAGTTTAATGGGCTTCGACAATGAAAAATCATTGATCATTGATCACATCCACCTGTGGTAACATCTCAAGCTCCAAACAATGGAGCGGATCTGGACTATAGGCGTTTAGCAGGTCCTTCAACTGTTATTTATGCGCAAACTTGCTAGAATCTGTAGGCTTTTAAGCTGTTTCCTTAGATATGGGCCAGTGAGCAAGTAATTGCTAAAAGTGGGCTTTGGCGTATCTATCTTTTGGTCTTGCCATCTGATACAGTGGCCCCAGATCTGTGAAAAAGACTTTCCCAGTAGGCGGCGGTTCACAATGAAGCCAAGTAGCACTAGAAAGCGCCTTTTTGTTACCACGACTCCTGTGACCTGATTGATAATATGTGTTGTTGAGGATGTGAGACAGTCGGTGCCTAGATCCAGCCTGTGGAGGTAAGAAAACGGATTAGATCTCGTATTCCGTGATTCGTGATGTTGTTACGGTCGTCGAAGAATGGTTGGTTTAGTGCACGCCAACCATTTGCAGAGGAAATGAGAGGAAGTTTGCTTCTCTTTAGGGGATACCTAACTTGGCTGCATGGTCTCCAATTGGCCAATGCCCCGTGATTATTGCCGTGATTCCGGCGATATCTGGGCGACTTTTGTTTAGTAGGTCTTTTGTTCTATTCTTGTTGTAGGTTGGCCATATCATCATTCATTAATTAACTCCCTCATTTAATTGGCCTTCTGCAGGGAGTGTAAGTGAATTTGTCCTTTAACTGCTCCTAGAGGGATATGGACCCTTGCCGCGAGTGAGCCGTGCAGAGCCGAGCACTGCCTGACCAGTTTATCTGCATGCGCTGGAACCCAAACCAGTGTGACGATAAAGCGTTCGCCCAGGCGATCAAACTCGTTCCGGCACTCTTGCACCAGTTTGGAGGATATAATAACCGCGTCGATAGTTTTGATAGCGGCTTGGCTATATATGAGGAACGCAATGTTTTGTTTGTGCGTAGTGTTACGCCCGTTCCACTTGGAAGACATTGACAAATTCAGAGTAGACACCGGCCACTACGCTACAGTTCATCTTTGATCCGTCGGTGTAAATGACCGTGACGATGTTCTTTATTACTTCGTCTTTCTTGCACTGAGCTCTAGTAGGAAACGCCATGTTAAAGTTGTTCTTGAAGATTAGTTTGAGTGTGATGTAGTCGATTGGAAACGTGACCGTGCCGTTTTGGTAGCGAGTCCAGGATGCTGCTGTGGCTGTGAAGCCGTTCAGTCCACCATCCTTTGAGTCTGCCTGCGCAGCATAGTGCGATATTTTTTGTTTGCAGCTGGAGAGGCAGAAGCACAGAAAGGATATCCGTTGGGGCTGACATCAATGCTCCCGTGATGGCTATAGTAGCTCTTCTTTGAAGCCTCTTTCATTTCCTGAGGTTGTAACCTTTGCTCAACGCGGGACACCATACTAGTGAACCGTAGGTGAGAATTGGACGCATTACGGCTGTGTACATCAACAAGGTCATCTTTGGTTGAAGTCCCCACTTTTTTCAAAAGGTTTTGCTGCAGGCATAAGAGGCGACGCATGGTTAAGTTTTGGGTCAATCGTGATACCCAGACATCTAGCGCTGGAGGATAGTGTGAGCGGTTGATCATTAAAACAGGGAAGGGTAAAATCTGGAATTTTGGTTTTGGTAGTGAATAGCGTCAGTCCGGTTTTGGTCGGGTTGACACCAAGGCCACAAGAGCAGTCTCCATTATTTCACTTATCACAGAAGAAAACTTCCCTAACACTAATATCACCACGTCATCCCCATACCCAACCCCTTTGGTTCCTTCTCTGTCTAGTCTTGCAAGAATTTTGTTTATAACCAATCAAAGTCAGTCAAAGTAGAGGAGAAATAACGTCGCCCTGTGGCATTCCTCTATGGGCGAATTTGGTGAAGTGACTGAAGTGAGATTTGTGAATTGCTTTAGCGTATACGTTATTAATGGCTCCCTCTATGTCTAGGAAGGAGGATAGGGTATATTCTTTATAGTGTATGGATTTTTCGATTGTTCGCACCTTCCCTTGGGGTAGGTGCTGTGAATCGGATAGCGATGATTCTTCTAAATTGATTCGCATGTGGATGTCGAAGACAGGCCGCATGTCTTGCCTATAGCACTGTCAGAATCCCGGCAGCGCTTTAGAGAGGCTTTCGACGTTTCGACGTAACATGTTTATTCCAGACACATTTGTTATCCAAATACTTAGCTTCTTTGTAAAATTGGACGGTGATACCTTTAAGCACTAGATGAGTCAGACCAGGCAGCTTCTTTCTTTTCGTAAAGAGGGGGATTGACTGAAAGCCCATTTCACCAGTCGCTGATCACGTCTAGGTCTGTCTGCGCTAGCGCAGACAGTAATTACACACGATCCAACAGCTACATAATCCGCATATACTTGTGCATAGACGTTAGAACTATTGAGCGCGTTGAGCAGTATTTCTACCAAAATGCACATTGTAGTGGAGACAGAACCTTGTTTATCCTCGCCACCACATATTGGCCGCAGCCAGCATCCGCAATCAGCGTTGCTCTTATACACAAAACTAATATATTCGTCTGCGTCGTGTTGGGCGAGTTACATATGCCGTCAAAAGTTGCGTTGTCGAAAGCACCCTCGACCTCGATGAAAATGCCCAAGGCGTATTCCTTCTGGTCGAGTACTCCTTCAATTCTGCCTACCAGATTCTGAAGCACACTCTCGCAGGATCTTCCGCGTTGGAAGGCGTGTTACATCTCCGGCAGAGGATGCATTCGAAAGGCTGTTGCGGTTTTGCGCACATGTGTCTCGACCATGCTCTCGATGCTTTTCTAAATGAAGGAAGTCAGGTCAGGTCAAGAAAGAATTAGGTCTGAAACTCTTGACGAGCGAGCAGTCCTCCTTTCCGATTTTCGGTATAAAGCCCACGGCCACTATACCTCAAGGTTCCGGTATGTATGCCAGTGCCAGGCTAGCAGTGAAAATTCTCTTCAGAGTTGCCAGCAGCTGGTTTATACCTTTTTGAACACAACTGATTGAATCCATCAAAGGAAGCAACAGCATGTTTAAACGCCTAATCCGTCACCATAACTGATTAGATATACCAGCTACGGCGTGTTGTGTTGTTCAGCTCACTAGCAGCTTCGTTGATAGGAGCTGGTTGTGAGCTGTTACCGATTTGCTTTCGACTCAGTATAGGAATCGTCAGATTTTCTGAGCGGTTCCAACCTGCTTGATCTTCCCCTTTTGAGGAGTTTGACCAGCCTACTGGTTTCACCGATAGTTTCTATTTTTTCTCAAAAAACTTTGTAAAAGACGCTTTTCGAAATCCGGATAAGCCTCTTAAAATCTTTTTGCTTCGATCTGTAAATATTCCAATCTTCCTCCAAATTAGTCTTAAGTGACCTGTTTAGAAGTTGTCTGGATTCTTTACGAAGACGCTGCAGGATTGGTTACTAACTGGACATGTCATTTCGTAACACTTGGTGAGGGTGGCGTTCAGATTCTGAAGAGCTTCCTCTAGCTTTTGTTTTGTCCTGAGCTTAGGGGGAGCACTATTGTACTTGTCGAGCTCCTCCTTAAATCGTGTCCAGTTGGTCCGTGTCCGGATTCCTCCTCTTCAACAAGGTCGAGACCACGCATCCGATTCTATGGTCTGACATGGAGATATCTGATAGCACTTTCCAGCCAGTAATCTCCTAAGCATACCTGTTGGATAAAGTTAAGTCTGGTGATTACGAGTGCCATGGAACCACCTAGTCACTATTTTGGCTATATATTTTTGTTCGTTATCTTTCTGGTACGTCAATGTTAAAGGCTGCTGCATAAGCCTGCATTATGCTCTCTAAAATTTCGAGGTATAATTATTTAGTCATGTTTGGCTTCTTCCGATATAGGACCAACCCCTGCATATGAAAAACAGACCCGAATTTTGATTTTCCCGCCACCATGTTCAACCGTTTTCCTGGTATCCCAAGGATCCAACTCTTGGTTTTGCGTTTTCTTATATACTCGTACCAAATAAATTTATTTTTGTTTCATCGCTCTATAGAACATTTCTCTAACGTGGCTTTATGTTCCTAGCGCTCAGCAATGGAACCTTTCTTGCGATCCTTCCATGCAAGTTTATTTCCTGCAAACTCCTTCGAATCGTTCTAGAGCTAATATCCAAAGATAAACTCATTTTAATCGAGGTAGATGTCGTAAATGGATCCTTAAGCGCCTCTCTAGCAATTCGTTTATTTAAGGCTGTTCTGGGGGTAAATTTCACTCCTTTAATGTTATTTATATGACACTTGCGATAAAACTACGAGTATACGTATTGCCTTCATCTCTGAGTTGAAGGATTAATCGTCTTTCTTCCTCGGGACAATGCTTTCCGCGTCCTATAATTATTAAAACACAATCAAAACACTATTAAACACACAATTAAATTTACAATTTCTGCTATAAGTTCTACCAAAGAAGTGAAAAAAGACTAAAATACATGAAATTTAAATAACACTCTTTTTATTTCGTCCAGCTTCGTTAATGAAAGTAACGATCCTTTGACAGATGCTCATGAATATAACAGTATCACTGGAAATGCGAAACAGTGAACATTGGAGCCTTAATAGAATGGGTTATAACTATGATACGAGGGTAGTCCCAGAAGCACCCGATCTAATAAAGAAAACGCAAAAAAATTGAGGAAAAATATGTTTATAATTTCAATACACTTTTCCCAGCAATGATCAATAGCTTCGATACCCTGTTTATAGTGAGAATCGTCAAGCTCCTTAAAATAGCCATAAATCGCAGACGGAAATAGAAAATAATCCGAGGGGGCTAAATCTGGCGAATAGGATGCATGAGGAAGCAATTCGAACTTTAACTCATTGATTTTGGCCATCGCGATGACGGATGAATGAACTGGTGCATTGTCTTGATGAAACAAAACTTTTTTCCCCCAAATACGACCGTTTTTGCTGGTTTCATTTTTCAAACCCTGCAATAAGTTCGCATAATACCACTTTGATCAAAAAGTTCCCGGTTCACACCACCGTGTTGCGGCTCCCATTGTTCCGATTTGAGTTCAGTTTTTTTTTGTTAAGTTGGTAAATCTGTTGTTGACATTTCCTCTAAATCTTAGCGTCATAGCTTGACATTTGCAAAAGTTACGTAGCCAAGAGTACATCTATCTCTGTGAGCGTTGGCGATTTTTTACAATTTTAGAAATGAACTTCAATTTGCGTAAAAAACGGATTTAATGGTGCGCGACCGTTGGAAATGTTGGAAAAGTGTTTCGGCAACGATTCTCTAAAGAAAAGGGTGGTTTACCAGTGGCACGAGCGGTTCAAAAGTGGTCGTGAGTTAATCGAAGATGATGAACGCAATAGCAGACCATCGACATCGAACACCGAGGAAAATATTAATGAAGTAAAAGAAATGTTGGTCAATAACCGCAAATTAACTATCAGAGAGATTGAGGAGGACTTGAACATTGCCTATGGTTAATGATTTGGATCTCCGTCGTGTAGCAGCAAAGTTGGTGCCAAAAGACCTCAATTTCATGCAAAAAAGAGACCGTGTTGACGTCGCAAAAGAGATGATTTGCGAGGCTGAATCCGATCCCACATTCATTCAAAAGGATCATTATTGGAGACGAGACGTGGGTTTAGAAGTACAACACGCAATCCAGACATCAGACAAGTGAATGGCGTCCACCAAATGAGCCGAGACCAAAAAAACCACGTCGTTTTCAGTCAAAAAAGAAGGCAATGCTCACGGTTTTCATGGATTACAACGGTGTAGTGCATCATGCATTTTTGCCAGAAGGCCAGACAGTAAACAAAGAGTATTACGAGTATTTGGGCGCTATGAGACGTTTGCGTGAAGCAATTCGCCGAAAGAGACCAGAATTGTGGGCAGAAAACTCGTCGATTTTGCACCATGATAACCCACCGTCGCACAGTGCCATCATTATTCGTAATTTTTTGACGAAAAATGGAACAAATACCATCCAAGAGCCACCGAATTCACCTGATTTGGCTCCCTGTGACTTCGGAGAACGCGTTTCAGCGGCCGAGAGGAAGTAATGGAAAAATCGCAGGAAGCACTGATGGACATACCGAAAACCGAATATAAAAAATGTTTCAAGGAGTGGATCAAGCGCTGGCATAAGTGTGTTGCAGTCGATGGGGATCACTTTAAAGTGGACAATATAGATCTAGATGAATAAACTTATATTTTTAAATTTCTGAATACATTCCGGGAACTTTTTGATCAAAGTAGTACATGCCGTTGATTGTTTTTCCTTTCTGAAGATAGTCAATAAAAATCATGCCACGCGCATCTCAAAAAACTGACGCTTGACTGTTCCTTCGTCTCGGGTGTGAAGTGATGGATCCATGTTTCATCCATGGTTATGAATCCACGCAATAGCTCGGCTTTATTGCTGTGAAACTTCGCCAAACACCCGATTGAAACATCCTCACGACGGTGTTTTTGTTCTATTGTAAGTAATTGCGATGTTTGTTCCATCTTGCTCACAGCTTTCTCATGTCCAATTTTTCAGTCAACATGCGATGTACAGCGCTTTTAGAAATGCCTACCATTTTGTGGATTTTTTTCAACATTTCTGGTGAGCACACCTCATTTGGTCGACCATTGCGCGATGTTCGCTTTGACAACTCGTTCGGCCTCGCTTAAACTCTGTCACACAATATTTTATTGTTGTAGACGAAGGAGCAGGCTCCCTCAGAGTAGAATCCAGTTCCGTTTTGATGTTGGCTGGATTGAGGCCTTTCAAATGAAAGGATTGTATCACATAACGAAGACCAATTTTTTCCATATTTAAAAATTCATTGAGAGCATTCACTATTGATGGCTGCCGAACAAATACTAAACAACATAGCGTCGTCAAACTTCATAGGGTTGGTACTTTCCACAATTGTCATTGTCATTTAAACAACAACCGCCATCTATACGTCAGGTCGGGTACATCTGGGACTACCCTCGTAGTTATGAAGGTACGGTAGGTGTCATCATTCACTCTTATTTCTTTGACCACCACTGTACGTGTATACAAAGTTGACTATTCTTTATCTAAAAATTTGTAAAAATACGCTCATGTTAATTAAAAAGTTGTGTTAAGGATAATAAATAAAATTGAATTGAATAGTCGTCCTAATCCTGCTCTATAACACAAAAGCATGGACGTTTGCGAAAGCAGATGAATGTATCTTTGGTCGTTTTATACGCAAGATTATTAGTTTATTTATTATTTAAGAAGGAGATACAACAGCGAACTTTACGAACATCGATTGGCCATAAAAGTTCGCATCAATCGTCTCAGATAGAATAGAATGAATTGAAAGGTCTTCGATTCCAGAAGCAATAACGTGGAGTCAGACATCACCCATCTTGTTGTGCGTAACTGGAGGAAGTTGGCCAAAGACCGCGCTAACTGGAGAGGCTTATCGATTGAAGTCTAGATTCACCGCGGATTGTAGCGCCATCTGAGTAAGTAAGAGGGTAATAAACACATGCCGCATCACTGAACATAAAAGCCAAAGAAGAATCCAGATCTTTTCACGCGTAGGCCATGAATTTTGCCCAATATGGGTTTTTTTTTTTTTGTTTCTTTCTGTGATAGGCTGATAATCGATAATCTTTTCTTCGTT
This sequence comes from Volucella zonaria, assembly GCA_963966105.1. NCBI lineage: Eukaryota > Metazoa > Arthropoda > Insecta > Diptera > Syrphidae > Volucella > Volucella zonaria. Next base: position 28,014,226 of record OZ014530.1, on the reverse strand, counting down.
TACAACAGCAATATTGTCATCACTACGCACATTTTTTGAATGTGTATTAGCGGTATTGCTTGGCTGTGCAGTAGCACGTGTTGCGATTACTATCCACCCCTAATTACTCGTAGATCGGCAGACAATTAAGACGACGACTCATTAGTCGGGAATTCGCTTCTATGTTATACTCCCAATCTAATTGAACATGGATTCATTCAAATCCTCTTAATTCGGATCTAAGTACGTGCATGTTCTCATCTTCAAAGATGTTTTCCCTTCACTCCTAATTCTTAAACTCTTCAAAATGGCCGCAAAGTACCTTCACACGCACCATCATCGACCGAAGCCCAAAAGCGTTACATTTGAACTCCCAGTAATGGGGGAATAAAGCAATTCCCCGAGTACCAGCTCTCACCAAATGCGTAGATCATGAGAAAGAAAACGCACCCAACCAAATCGATTTTAACCAGCAACAAAAAGTAAAAAAAAACAAGAAAAATTAACATAATTGACTCCTTTGCCGCCTCGGCTATGAGTAAAGCGTTTGACAATTCTAGAGCTCTCTTGTGCGTTAATTTGTACATTCCGCAAGAGGAGGGTGAAGCGAGTCTATTTTTGGAAGCAATTTCACCAAAAGGAAACGTTTCAAATATTTCAGTACTTAAACACTAATTTCCCTTAAAAATGAAATGCTCCCCCATTCATTCATTCCACATCCATCCAATCAATATTTATTCATTCAAACACCCGCCAACATTTGTGTTGCTTGCCTCTGGCCATGTCATCGTCGTCACATTGTACATGTCATCATCGTACAATAGCAATGTTATCGATGACGCCAGCGACTTAAGCGTCGGACATTTTATTCAATTTTGTAATTCTTTCGATTACAAATGACAAACAATTTCATTTATATCCGCCGACGAACTATAAGAGCAACAATAAAAAAAAAATAATGTTGTACGGAGTAGTAGTTCGATGCCGAAACAGGGTAGGGATCAGAAAGGCGGGCGGCACAGACCCGAGGAAGGGGAAGAAGATTTAAGTGTTAGAATGCTTAGAGTCGGGCTTTTGTCGTGCCCCTTTTCTTTTTCGAATACAACTTATGGATATGTGCTAAGTTGATTCGCCGGCACTGGCATCTTTCTCGTCGCTTGAACTTCGTCAGTAAACTGAAACCGGTGTAAGTGTGTGGTTAGGTTTATTGACACCTTTGGTATTGAGTTGAGTTCTCATTTGGTTCGCGCTATGGAATTTATTTTCAGAATTATTCGCAAAAGAATGTGACACCTCGCTGCGCGCAGTCGCTTAACCGACTAAACCTGTGGAACTTACGCTTTTGAATTTGTAACGACCGACCGACGACCCATTTCCGTTTTAAGTTTTTTCTTTTTTTTTTTTCTTTTCGTTTTCTTCTGATATCTGTTTGTTTGGTGAAAAATATTTTAGAATCGAATGGGACTTTAGTTAGTCCCGATGAGTTGGTTGGGGATTCTCGTTACTGTGACCTCAAATCAAGAATATGAGTATGTACTCCCATTTGCATTTAGTCGTATAAGTTTATCTTGGAATCATATTATGTTAATTGTTGCTTTATTGGAGGCAATTAAAATTTGTTTGTTGATTACTTAATAAGGTTAGTTTTGTGGAATTTGAGTTATGGGCCAAGACAAGCGTCTTGGCTTCACACTATTATATAAGTCTCTCAGCGTGAAAGGAGGGTCATCAACCTTCTAATAGCGGTTTGACTTACGTTCTGCTTGTTACTATTAATATAACTCCAGTAGGTCGCCCGTGAGACTTTAATTGTTTCTCAAAACACCACCGACATAAGTTAATGGCCAGTTGGACAGACTGTAAAGTATCTGAACTTCTCGTGTGACTCAGTCTGTGATTATGAGGACATCGTTAAGTGCTATTTAAATAAACGCAACCGCTCAGATAACTCTCTATGCAATTCGAGTTTCGTTAGGACCTACATATACGGGTATGTATATTTTTCCATATCATGATTCTCCTTCTCCTCTGGCCAGAACTTTTTGTAAACTCTTTCTTTTGTCATCGTCTGTTGTCACATTTCAAACAAATGAAAGCCTCCTCGTGTTCATCCAATTTCAAATAAATGCTTTGTGGGAAATATTACGAGTACGTATTATGTGGAATGCCGTCGTTTTAGAGACCATCAGTCCTTTGAAAAAGTGTGGCATAGATACTCGTAGTATCCGTTTGCATTTCTTGGCTCTTCTCTTAGGATGAACTACGGAATTCCAAAGTAAAGGTTGTCTCCATAACAGCTTAAAATATAATAAAATGGAAAAACACGTCTCATAAATCAGGGCTTGCTGGATTTCAAACCAAAGCGTGGTCGTGAGGTCGTGAGCTGGTTCAAATAATCTGTGGACTTCAAAAATTCGTAGATAAAGAAGCCAAAAAGCATTAAATCTCATGATCTAGTCAGCCACTTCGTGTCGCACAAACGGAAGATTGCAGGGTATGCCTCGATACCACCCATTTGATGAATAAAAAACAATTGAGTTATTTTCATGCAATATACGTAATGAACATTAATCCATGATGTATTGGCCGTTTTGTTCATTTTGCCATCTCTCAGGCAGCTACCTATCTTTCTCTGCGAGAAACTTTTCAAGGATTTGTTCGGTGAGGTCTTCAGACGTAAACGTTCTACCATTCAAAGAGTTTTGCAAGGAGCGAAATATACGGTGGATACACATCCCAAACAAGCTGCAACATTGCCTAATGACCAAACTTATGTGTGGCCTTGCATTGTCGTGGTGAACACCACAACCTTACGATTACGCATCACTTAATTTCTGTAGCTGCTCAGAGTAGGCATCGGAATTAATCGTTTTGTTCTTTGGAAGCCGCTCATAGAAGACTGGTCCCTTCCAATCCCACCAGATTGACAGCATCAACTTCTTTAGGTGGATGCCCGCCTTTACTTGCTTTTTCAATGCTTTATCTCGCCTACTCCAACTTTTTCTTCGGCTGACATTGTTGTAGACAATCCATTTTTCGTCACCCATGATCATACGCTTCAAGAATGGATCGTTTTCTTCGCGTTTGGTTAGTTTATCGTAAACATTTATGCGGCGCGCCGCCTCGTCAGATGAATGCCTTTCAACTCGTATGGTACGCAAATATCGAGCTGCTTTACGAAGCCAACCAATTTTAAATGGCCATGGACGCTTCCAATGGGCACTCTTTGAGCGGTAATATGCTACCGCACCATTGAATGCTTATTTGCTTGCACCAATGCTTTGATTTTGTCGTCATCAGTGACGGAAGACCTACCGGAGCGATGAACCACTTCTACTGAAAAACCATCATCAAAATTTACACAAAGCCTCAGTTGTTTTCTTCCTTTTTTTGAATTAATAGAGCAAAATATGGCGAATGTGCTGTTCAAAATACTCCACGTTCGAACCACCATTGCAAACACAAAACATTTGACATATATTTCATGCTCAGATACAAGTAAACGCGAAGAAACCCGTTTATTGCAAAAAAAAACGCAATGACTTTTCGAGCAACCCAACAGATTATTATTCCCCTAAACCGTTCGCCATTGACTGTTTGTGCAGTCCCAAAAGCGTCCTCGAAGAAAAATGGTTCCTCCAGCGCATGGCACATGTGACACGTTTGGGCGTATGCTTTTTGTTTTTATGAACCAAATGAGGATTTTTGTCACTCCAAAAGTCGCAATTTTGCTTATTTCCGACATAAAAATCAACATAATGAATCCCATTGAATTTTGTAACCATGAAGGCGCAAACCTTTTGTGAGAACGCGCTGGTTAGTCCTCCTTGAAATGTTCAATTCTTGACCGCCATGCCGAATGGATGTTCCCAGATTTTCAGTCATTCAACGACTTGGACGAACATCTGTCGATTGTTTGACATGAGTACTCGACCCATTCTACAAGGAATCTTCAATTATTTCCTCCACAGTTGAAACGAATCGTGGCAGTCAAACTTTTACCCTTTTTGAAATAATGTTTAAAAATCGGAAATCGCTGTTTTGTCGTATAGTTATCCATTTTTAATAATAACAGATTGTCCGCAATCGAACTGTTAAAGTGATTTGAATGTTAAAACACAACAGCAACATTTAATTGTTCCGCTCTTCTTGGTTTATTAAAAAACAGTTGTCGTCTTGAAGATACATATGTTGTTGGTGTGCCACAAGACTCAGCTCTAGGACCGTCTTTTCTTCTTTTTTTGTTGAATTTATATTATTGACTTTCTTTAATTGGTAAAATAATTTAATCCAATCCAGTGAAGTAGGCAGAAGCGTCCACTTTGTTCGACTTAATAACAAGGACGTTTGCTAGAGAATTCCAACCGTTTATTACTGTTTGGAAACGGCTCATACATTCAAAGAGAGAACTTAAAGAATTGGATGTTGAGTAATCAAAAGGGTCGTTGCAGTTGTTAAGATCACGCTGGCAAATTAGATTTATTCAAAGAATGTACTCATAAGGATACCAATGGCGATTTGCAAATAAACTGATTTATAAATGAATCCAGGATCAAAAAATCACTTCAGCATTAGCATAAATGTTCCAAACAAGCTCGCGAAAAATAAAATAGGACTCTACCGCGGTTATTTTCGCCAAATCAATCTTCTTGTTTGGCAAGCTTTCGTTCTCTGCTGGAATCATGTTGTATTAGCGCGTGAAATCCTTGGTGCGCCCCACGTGACAGCAAGTTTTTTATATACACTCACTATGTGAGATTGCCAGTAACTTGAACATTTCACCAATCGATAGAAGAGACATAAGACTCCTTGTAGATGCTCACAATACCTCTCGACAGTTTTACATCTTCCCTCTGTTCAACACTTAGAGCCCGCCCGTCACTAATCGCAATGTCTGTGAGGACGTTGGAAGTTTGCCTCTCGCATGAGGCTCACGGAAGTAATCGGGCGATTACCATAGTCCGTTTCAACTGCTTTTTAGAGGTACCTCAAAGTATCCTTCGTACTTGCCGGTTACCTTCTGTAGTTATGCGTCCACCACAGAGTAAAATATGTGACTCCTGATTATACTGACCTCATCCAAAATCATAAACTTTTCATTAGCAAACGCATATATGCGTGCACAGTGACTCTTCCTAGAACCTCTGCGGCTTTGTCGGTCGGGGCGCTCCCCACATAAGAGTTATTCGCTGCGTTTTGTGACTGTCAAAAAACCTGTCATACGTTTCTATCGCGAGATTGAAATTAAATGTCTTGCGTGCGTTAAATTTGTTTTGCGCTTCAACTCACAGTAGGCTTGTTTCGTTCGTCATCACTCTATATCAGATATATCAAAGCTATCTTTGGCGAGGACATCAACCTCGCTCTTATCGTCAGTTCATGTACATGTATCTCCTCAACACTTCAATGTAAATGTTGTTTTTCAATTCCTTCCAGCAATTCATAATATTCTCACTTCTTGCGGCGTAATTCAGAAGAAGCTTGTCATGAGCCAAAATGTTTGGGACCTTGTTTCAAAATTGGAGATATAGCGTCACTATGTACCTCTTGAAGATGTTGAGATAGTCTGTGCCATAGTTTCAAAATCTTATGAACTTACAAATTGTGAGTCATCTATGTATTGTTTGTCGGCTTCCGTATCCTCATCGATGTCTTTTGCTTAATCTTTCTGTCATCGAAGAACTCTCCTCTTCAACTTACTCGGTGTATATCACGCGACAAATTGGGCCAAATTGATTCCGTCAAGTTTTCCGGCTCTCCTCAACGTTGGTTGACACTCTTAATTCAAAAGTTAACGCTGATTACTTTTGTCTTTTCTAACCACAAGCGACCTGGATTTTTTCAACTTTCGGCCAAGGTGTCATCGTCATTTACGAGTACATAGGCTCTGAGATAGCTAGACTTGTGTACGATATTCTTCTTTAAATCACACCTACTCACTGGGTACCGTGACTCGATCTCGCAGCCGGCATATCTGCATCTCAAATTATTGTATTTGTGAACCACGGGCGTTGCTTAATGATGCTTTTTTTTTTAAGTAATGTTCGGGCCCATCCATTTTGTCAATTTTGAGCTCTCCTCGCCACCGTTGGTATACCCAGTGGATCTGATATGTCTAGGTCGGTTTCTATTGCAATCTCTATCTCTTCGCTAATGATATCCACAACCATACTCGACCCAAGCTCGATAGATGCTGTCTCACCCATCCGTATCCAGTTTGCCTATATGTAGTGGTGTTCTGGTACCAACCGATCCCTACATATGGTGCGATTCCCACATATATGCGTTGCCTCAAAACAACCTTGTTCTTCAGAATAAAATTTGATTATATTTATTTTAATTTCTTTACTGTCTATTGTTCCATATTTAATTCCCCAAGTCTTGCTTACCAAATTCTATAATATTTTAATAAGCAGAGATTGACCAGGAATTGGAGCAACCCACCTTTCCGCTAGCTTGAAGCCTAGCCAGTTTCCTTATTTGTTTGCAAAGGTCGTCAACAGTAAAATGAATGTCATGTTGGGCTGGTTGTTCTTCCATCCCAGGTTGCTTCTACATTAAATGGGCTTCCAAGATGCATAAATAATTAACAAGGAAAAAGGATTTTCTTTTTCTCAGGATCTGTGTCACTATAGTTTCATGCGAAAGATTTTGCGCAGATAGTTTTACGCGTATCGCCACTAAGAGATAAGACCAGTCCTTAATCATGAACATAATAGTCAAGTACTGATTTTGAGCGTTTCCAGTCACTCACAGTCCTGATGCTAAAAGCAGTCTTTCTTTTTGTTCGGTCGCCCGATTTTCAAGACAATATACCATTATGATTTCAATGGCAATTTCCACGCAAAGCTTTCGACTTTGGATTTTTTCGATGTCGGTTATGACTAACGCTTCTAAGCAATTTACTGCTGTTTGTTCGCAAGAACGAAATGATGGAATCAGATCTTGTCCATAGTCACAAATAGAAATAATGAACCATGTCTTCCACCATTAACGCTTGCGGCGCGGAGTCCTTCTTCATACGCATTAATCCGCCAAAGATTGGTAAGGAATACTGCCATATGAGATCCTTGAGATCTAAATCAAATATCTTATAGCCCTTCTTCTGTGTGCTAACACCACATCTTGAACTTGTTAATCGTTGACAGCATCCTCGTGCTTGGAACCGAGACCTGATTCGTTACATAATATTTGCATACGTGTTATCGTCATTTCCATTCATTCATTCCATTGTCCTGTTTCTGAAAAAAATCTTAGCCAATGAGTCATGGAATTGAATTCTCTGCCATTTACTGCATTTGCCCAGCTTTCCTCTCTATCGAGACTAGCCCTTGATATTTTCCTACAACATATCCGTCATAAAAAGCGTCGGTGTCGCTTCTGCGTTCTACTAAAGATGATCCCAAAATTGTTTCTGATTTTTTTTTTGTTTTTTTGCAAATTGAATAATAGACGACGGTTCTTATCGAGGATTTATTACATATTGTGGGTTCCTTAATTTGCCAAGCAGGTTTTTTTTAAATCTAGAAAGAAAAAACAGAACAGCGGCTCCTCACAACCTTTTATTTTTAAGACAACCACAATTTATTTAATCTTTTCTCGCAACAACTAATCTCTCGTTTTCTTTTGTTTTTATTTTCAGATGTGAAGAATCCATAGGTGCTAAGTTAGGAAATAAGATAATGAGCTGAATTATCCAAAAGAAAAAAGTACAATACATACACAAACACACATACACAAAATAACACTCATTTAACAACAACAACCAACAACAACAACAAAAACAAAAACAAAAAGTTATCTTCGAATGCAAAAACTAAGCACATCAGCAAATTGAGAGAAGTGAAAGAAGAGACATTCTATTGCACTGCATCAGGGAACCTCTACTGTTTAATGATTATAACAAAACTAATCACCTTGTTACCTTAGTTTTAAAAACTTAAAAAAATAAATAAAATACAATTTAAGTAACTAAATAAAAACATAAAACCTTAGACGCTAGTATAAAATACAAAGAGATATAAGCAAACTTATAAACAAATACCAAGAGAAAAGAATATAAAGTGAAACACACACAAATAGAAAAAGAGAGAGAGAGAGAGAGATAGTATTCAGAGTGAGCAAAGTATTCCTTCCTCCGAAAATTAATTAACAAAAAAAAAAAAAACAAAAAAACACATCCACAAGACGACAATATTATCCTTTGTGTTGAAAGAAAACGCTTTGCGCTTTTCAAAGATAAAATGTCCAGATACCTCACCTCGAACAGTAGTAGTAACAACATATATAATGGCAACGGAAGCACAACGACACATTTACGAGCCACATCACGGCAACAGCTGCAACAGCAACAGCAACAGCAATCTGCCCAACAGCAGCAAGCAGCACCCACATCATCCACCTCATCGTCGACATCGTCAGGAACGAATTCAGCAGTTCGTAAGTTATCATATGAAGCGGCATCATCGGTGGCGACAACAAGTATCAAAGTTTCATCGTCGTCCAGAAAATATCTGGAAATGGATGGGAATGATGGTGGCAATGCTGGTAAATCCACATCATCGACATCGATGGCGTCAACAGGGAGAGTGAATCAGCATAGTAATGTTCATTTGTTGGATCATGGCTATGGGGCGACAATGGAAACATTCACGGGGAAATACACAACACCGTCGGGTAGAAATTCTGATCCACACATAACGGATTATTACAAGGTGAGCTATAATACTCGTAGTTTATTGTTTTATTTATTTTTATTGTTTAAGTGTGTAGATACTTGCACACAGATGATAGATGATAGATGAGATTGGCTTTGGGAAGACAAAACTACTTACGAATATTCAATCTTAAACATTTCTCAGGATAACTATCTTTTAACCCAGATTGAATGTTATATGTTGCACTTACTGGCTTAAAACATTCCAGAGATATTCAAGAATTCCCAAAAACATGTCCTTTTTAGGACAGTCTTACCTATTTCCATTTCTGATAAGAGCATTGTATTTGTTTCATTGTTGGGAATGATTGTATCTCTCATTAAATCCCTCGCTTTCCGACCATTTGTGAGAAAAATGACAAAGTTTATGGTTTTCGTTTAAAACCAGAAAAATGTCCTTCCTCTACTAGTCTAGCCCAGCCTGGCTAAGTTTGCTCCACAGCTTAGTCTTTTTTTGAGGACTAAAATCTCGTAGTTCTTAACCTCACAGGTAAAACCTAAATCAGTAAGCTGTGTCTTGAGTCTACCATTAATCGCACGAGTGAAAATTAATCTAGCATATTGCACTAACCTCAAGGTAGGGCCGCTTAGATTATTAGAGCCGCTTCATGTTAATATTCTCGAACAACTATTTTGGATTGCCTATTTACTCCAGCATCATTTCTATGTACTCGTATACTGTTTGTGATTCCATGTGCAAAACTTTTGCAGTAAGTCTACTACATAAGATCAGGTCGCAGGTCTTTGCGACACAATGCTCATTAACAACGATAATAGAGTTGTCAGCTCTACACTAGAGCTCGTAGAATCTACTTTCGGGTCTTTCATGAAGCGCTTCCTACCTTTAAATTTAAATAAAACAAAGTATGTGTGAGATATCATCGAAATGCTTTATTCGTTTGAAAGGCCTATCGATGCTATTATGTATGGAATATAACATCTTTCAAATGTCCGCCGCGGCTTCTCTGGGTGGCACGCATCCGAAATGTTAAATTTTCCATGACTCTGGCGCATAAATCAGGCTGAATTTGATCGATGGGATGGATTATGTTGACTTCGAGGACCGCTGTGGTTTATGGCTTATTCGCATAGACCTGCGACTTCAGAAAACCCCACAAGAAAAAGTCTAACGGGGTTAAATCGTACGTTCTCGGTGGCCAGTTCACATCATCTCCACGTGAGATGACCATGCCCTCGAATCGCTCATCTAGAATTTCCAATTTGGAGTGAGCTATGTGGCACGTAGCGCCGTCCTGTTGAAACCACATGTCGTGGACACCAACCAATATCATCCAATTTAGGCCAAAGGAAGTTGGTAGTCATCGACCTATAGCGCTCGCCGTTGACGCTGATGGCCTGGCCAACGTCGTTCTCAAATAAATATGGACCGATGACGCTGTCAGCCCAAAATCTACACCAAACAGTGACTTTTTCGGGATGCATTGGACGCTCTTGGATCTCAAGTGGATTGGTATCGTCTCAAATTCGACAATTTTGTTTGTTAACGTACGCATTGATCCAGAAATGCGCCTCATCCCTGAAGATGATTTTTCGATGAAAATTACGGTCAGTTCCAACAGCTCCAGAGGCCATTTAGAGAACACACGCCGTTGTCTATTGTCGTTTACTTTCAGCTCTTGGGTCAGTTGAGTTTTGTATGGGTGCAGGCTGAAGTCGCGACGCAAAATTCGCCAAGTTGTGGCCAGCGAAAGGCCGAGTTCTTGTGAGCGACGCGAAATCGACTGCCTCGGATTCTCCTGCACACTCTCACGGACAGGGGCGAAGTTTTCGGTAGATCTTCCGTTTCGTCGACGAACTTTATCGTTTACTGATCCAGAGGACTCAAATTGATCCACCACACTGCGAGTAGTCCTCTCGGTAGGATGGTCGAAGCGCGCGGAACCTTGCCCGAACCGAACACCGATTTTGATAAAATAATTTTATTATTTGCACGTGTTGTTGAACGCTATGTCCATCCATGGTGATTTGGCAAAACTGACTGAATAAATGAAAGCCAATTTGACAGATGTAGCTTCAACAATATGGCCGCTATCAACTGTCAAGATTTGGAAGTCCCTATTTGAAGACCCTGTAGTAGCAAGAGTGATTAAACATCTTAACATACACAAATCTGCTGGCCCAGGTGGTATACATATCTCCCCTTCTGCTGTAGAGGTATTCTTCTACGCTGGTAAACCTACTGCATTAGTTTTTTCATCACTTCTAGCGCTAAGGATTATTTCGTAGCGTTTGTCCACCCCGTCCCTAAAAAAATGCGAATCTTCTACTATCTCTTCCCACAAACCCATTGCACTTACGTCCCTTCTCACAAATTTCATGGAAAGTCTGATAAAACCTCAGTTCATGAAATAATTAAAAAAACAATGACTGGGACAACAGGACCACTAGTGATTTGATGTCATGTCTCATCGAAAAGTGAAACCAGAGTCTACACCAGTTTGGCAAAAGTAAAATACATAGTTGGACATTCTAAAGGCATTCGATTGTTAAATCTCTTATTCAATGGATTAGAAATTACCTCTCGGAACGTACAACTCAAATTGTTTTGGATGGCTTCAAGTTTGTTATCCACAATTTAAGTGCTGGTGGGCCCCAGGCCTACGTTTTATCTCCGACACTTCTTCATTTTCATCAAAGATCCCTTGTTTGCTACTTCTGATCCAGTATATTCCACTGCTGACGACAGTACTTTGCCTTTCAAAATTCGTTCCCTCACTTCCCTACTCTTCCGGCTGTAGAATAGGAACGGTAAGGGTATTTTTAGTTCATTAACTAACTAATTGGAAAACCATCGCCTTAGTGCAATTTACCGCTTCCAAAAACACAATGTTCCTGTCTGCTGTCATTAAAGCGAAATTTTATCACCCAGCCAATGCCTATCAATGTCACTTGCTTTGTCGAAACCGAAATATTTGGTATGACGTCGCTAAATATACTCAAATATCGACGTTTCTTCATCCTGTCTGAACTCAATATATACCATAAGTAGTTCAAAATTTGAGTACCCTGCCCACTTTTGACCAGGTGCTGTACACTGATGCCCAAACCTCTCTGCACTTGCGAAATAGAATTAGAAACTCTACACCAAGTCGGTGTGATACCCCCCACACCGACTTACTGTCTCTTGACTTACCTTGTTCTATCGTTATTTCCACCCCTTAAAATCTTCAACCGTAACAATCATTTCGTTATCAATGTTCGTCAGTTTATCTTTAAGCTCACCGTACGTACCGTACCGTACCGTACCGGACGTACTCTAAAATATTGTGATTCGTTCATCAACTATAACATTTGCTTATGGAAAGCCTGTAATGGGGACAGCTTGCAAGCATTTAAAACCAACGTACATCGGTATCGGTGGGTGAACCGAATTTCCCTTCACCCACACAATGTGCAAACATTTTAAGGATGTCCATGTCCCTTGAATGTAAGCTAGAAAGAAATTTTATTTTAAAAGCTTCTAACAGCAATATGAATTAGGTTTGTTAAATGACACCCAAGCTGGCACGCTATGGTCAGAAAAGGTCCTCTGACACCACAGGCTGTGTCCACACCTAAGAAATGGAGGAACAAGTTACGAGGATCTGAAACAGAATTACTTAGAGGTCGAATCATTTGGTGCTTTTAGCAGAGCCGAGGATTCTACTAAACATTATTTCGGACAGATCTCCGAGATCAACCAAAAAGAAATTACCTGGACGATGTTTAATTCTTTTCCTGTATATATCGGGGCAGCTGCACAGTAGATGAAGAGTGGTTTAATCTTCCTCTTCGTCCATTCACCTGCTGTTAAAATCATATGGGAAACCAAGTCTATTTGCGCGTTTCGCCATTAAGTAAGCAGAGGCCTGTGTTTATGCCCATTAATATGCTAAGATGTGCCCCTTTCATTGAACCAGCTTAGGCCAATTTGATAAATTTGTAGGTCTTCTGACAATGTGTTATTTGCTTCATCCATGTCATCCAGGCATGAGTTTACATGTAGCGCATGGCATTCGTACATCTTTAGAGATTTAATTGATATTTGGGACTGCTTTAGACAAGTTCATAGACTCATCGACTCATCGACTTTACAGTTTTAACGAATATCTCGATGTCCAAATGCCTAGCAAATATGGGTTATGAACTATTTCGCCATCTCGTTGAAAGATCGACGACAGCTTTTAATAGCTGCTTGTGTATCAGTGAAAATCTCAAGTGAATATTACACTCCACTTCAGCCAAAAGAGAACCTGTTGGGAGATTGGCCCACTGAGGTGTAGTTTTTAGGCGACAAGCTGCGCAGACCGCAGTCTGCTTTTCATTAATGTCTAGAAGAAGTATTCTAGTGCAGCGGTGGATGTAAATCTCAGGGTGTGCCGCTGATCTGTTTGTCCAGGGATGACTGCCATACTACTACATTAGTATAGGTCTGACGACCGAGTAATTGTAGGTTGTAGTTCCCTTTTGTTCCAATGAATTTTCTGCATATGAATAGCTTTGCTATCGCGTTGCTAAATAATTGGTTTCCAATTCAATGTAATGTCCAGAATTGCTTCCAAAAATTATGCCTGTTTGAGTTTAGGGGTAAAGTAATTGAGAACTGATTACCCACCCCTAATAAGAAGTTCATTATCCTTTTCAGAGGAAGTCTAAACTCTTTCAAAACCTATGCAGCCTACGAATGGGCAATACAATCTATTTTTTTATGCAGTGCTCTGGAACTGAGATATGTCATCAAATCGTGCGGCCTTACAGCAGTTGAAGTGACTATTGCAGTCTTAAGATGATAGTGGTTCGTAAGGCAATCAGGTTATACGTACATGTAGTCTGGTAAATTTTCAAATACCAAATTTAGTTGAATCCAATTTGTTTTTGCTGTTGCTTTGAATTTGAAGAAATAAGTAATTTTCCGCCAATTCAGAACCTTTGTCATCAATAGTCTGACGAATTAGCACAATAGTTTGGCTACTCCAACGTCATGGCAAATGACATATCATGTAGATCGATGGACGATTACATTCTGCTAGAATTCACTTCTTGAAGTGACAGCAACTAAGTTTCAGAACTAAGAATTGGTAATTACTACGCGATTGTGACATGATATCCAAATGTCATCCTCATTATATGAAGTAGCCAATAGTTTGGTTTTAGTGTTTCGTACCATTCGTGACGTTGTAAAATCTCTACTTGCTTTAGAAATAGAGAGATTGTGGCCTATGCGGACGACGTCTTGGTAATGCCATGTAGGAAATATTTGCAGACGCTATCTGATCTGTTCCAACTTGCTCTGAAGCACCACATGACCATGGGCTGTACGTTGTGATCTTTATGTTCATCCAAGGAAAGGCGAAAGCATAAGAACTACCCTCGATCTTCTGGATATCTGTAACTGGATTTGGAGACTTGAAGTGGTTAGCAAATCTTTAGCAGCTCTCTATTTCAAAAAAAAAAAAACAAAATTCCTCAACATTAGGATCACTTACCTATGAAGCTATTTCTTCGAAGACATGCCTTCACGGCTAATGATCTGAAATTTTGTATCAAAAGTGGCATTATGCCCTAATCATCAGCCAAACTCTCCCTCATTGATCTGTGTTAATGCTCCTGCCCACAACGCTGTTAAAGATTGTTGTCCATTGACAGAAATACTGCAACGAGTTTGCATTATTCCCATTATGCGACATCATAGTCCGGCCTATGCAAATACGATCTTTTGCAGAACTCTTCGTTCCAAAACTATCGGACACAACTCAGCTTAAAATGTGAGTATTTTAGATTATCTGGAAAGATGGGCTAATAGCTAGTCTCTAGTGTTTGTTTCTCTTTTGCGTAGCTTTCAATAATTATTTCTCTGGGTCTACTTGTGATTCCTGTGGTAATTGTACTCCTAATCCCATGCTCATTTACTCTTACATAAAACCCAATGCCACTCATCCATATCTTACACCTTATAGCCTCAATTTTAAAATTTCCACATCAACACTTTCAAAACCAAAAATTAATCACTGAAATGTTTCTTTTTCTCTTTGTAGCAAGTTAAAAGGCGACATCCGATTGCAGATAGTACCTCATCGCCTCAGCCCTCAAAACAGGCGAAACACAGTACTTCACATCAAAGTCCATACATCTCCACAACTCATCCTCACCATCAACAGCAACAGCAACAGCAATCCGCCACGCATCAACAATCCCATCATCAGCGTCAAAACTCTCATAGTAGATCAACCACAACAACTACAACGAGCACCCACAACATCTCCGCCCGCAATTCGTTAGCTGCAGCCGAAGCAAATGCTGTCGCCTCGGTAACTGGTAAAAAACGTACAACGGATGGTCGTGGTGATACCTCTCTTGGCATTCTTACAAAACGTTTCGTCGACTTACTGCAAGAGTCACCCGATGGTGTTGTCGATTTAAATGATGCCTCACAAAAGTTATCAGTCTTGAAACGTCGCATCTATGACATAACCAATGTCCTCGAGGGTATTGGTATACTTGAGAAAAAATCAAAAAATAACATTCAATGGAAGTGTGGCAATTCACTGGTCAGTGCTGAAACCTCTGAAGACATGCAATTAGAGAGCGATAGACTCGAACAGAAAGAGAATAATCTTAACTATATGATCGATCAGATACGAGCAGAGCTAAGTGGGGAGATGTCAAAGAACTCCCAGCTTGCTTATGTGACGCATAGTGATTTGAAAAATGTCGACCTGTTCAAGGACCAAATTATCATTGTGGTTAAGGCGCCACCCGAAGCCAAGCTTACGGTAAGTGTTAACCGCAACAATACAACACGTAATGAAACATCATTTGATATACATCGAAAGGTGGAATGGATTTTTAATTTTTTCTTTTTATTTAAAAAACAAAACAAAAAAATTACTTTTTTGTGTCTGGGACAAAAATAGCATCATCGTGTAGACGGCAATTGACCGATTCGCTTCTCTAATGTACCATTAGATGTTTAGCTATATGGTATACGTAGTTGTGAGCGCTCAGAGTACGCCGAGTATTTTGGGGCGATATGTGAGAATAACACACAACATTGAGAGAAAGTGATCTCGATTGTGATCTCGATTGGGATCGCATTTACCCCTTTCACCTTCGATGTGTGTTTTTTTTTTTTTTTTGTATTATTATTTTTTATTCATTTAGGCATTTATACAGAGAAGTTTATGCCTTCTCTAGCAATTTTCTCGATATTTCAGTTTTTCACTTTAGCCTGGCTCTTTGGGGTTTTGATGTTGAAAATAAACGCAAATGTGTTTCCGTTGACGTACACAGTAAGGCAGGCCATTGGACTTATTCGTTGTCGTCTGTGAATTTTCTAAAATAAAAGATGACGGTGGGGAGAGGATAATGCTAAATTAAAATGGTCATCATACAGTGGTGTCTACGGTTGAGATGTGAAATCATTTTTGGAAAATATTTAGGAATCTGTTTTAAGAGAGTGAGTTTTCAGATTGTTTTTGGAGAGAATAAAATAGAAAAGCCTTGTAGCTCTTAGAGGGGCAGTCATTCATAGATTAGATCGAGGTCATACGAATGTTCTATAGGGTATCTGTTCATCCTTCAAGCATTTACATACTATATATCCGAGTGGGGAACTTCAGCTCTGTCTTGCCTTACGTTATGAAATGCTAACTTGTGTTGTTGATGCCTTAGGAAAGGTGTTCGAACGTCGATTTAGATAACGTGGAAACGATGATCTTAGGAGTTCGGGTTAGCATTTCCGGTTTACAGATCGTAAAAGTTATTCGTGCAACCGGCTGTTTTAACAATTTTGATGCTTCAAAACTCAACTGCCTGTCCAGTCACCAATTTCAGTATCAAAAGCACAAGAACGTTCACCAGTTTTTTTTTTCTATTTTCCAATCGTCACACTCGCCATGGACGGTCCTGTTTGTTTAGTTTTTGGTGACATTGCAAATGCAGTAAATTCAATTTTGGCATGTATATAACCATTGTTTCCAAGCCTAAGCTTAAGCCTCATTATGATATATTTAACAATTTGGATAGTAAATATGCATTGACAGTTGTATGAAGTTCAACTAGAGAATCACTAATCAATTAGTGTGCCCTGCAAGCTTGCATTCCAGATAATTATCAAACTAGCTGCCATGCTGAAATCTGTATCTAAGCTAGTGTTTTCTGCTTCCCCTTTCGATTCTAGTTATGTTCCTTCCCAGCTGACTAAATCAAACCTTTTTCTGGCTTTTAAATATATTAGATCAGATATATTAGATCAGACCCTCTACCGTCCGATTACTTCATCTTAAAGCCGAAGGAAGATCTATTTAACCAGGCGGTGCCATTTGTGGACTAATAACTGAAATCTCCTGAGTATTTTTATTGCTTTGGACTAAAGCACATCCTTGCAGATGTTGAGCAGTGTCACCCTTGGGGCTACATTGCAGGCATTATTTCAAAGCTTGGTAACTCGAATTCTCCACTCTATAGCTGTATTTCCAAAGTATAAAGAGATATATTCCATTTTTACAAACGAATGGACTTCTTGTTAAAGCTCTTACTAGGTGGAGTGAAAAGTAACCTTGGGAATGAAAAAATTTTTTTTATTTTATTCAATATTTTTAGTTTGATACATTTATTCCAGCGATTTTCCAACTTCTTGATCCCGTCCGAAAAGTAATTTTCCAGAAGGTCTGCAAAATACTGATGAGCCATCTTTTGAGTTTTGGGAAGAGATAATAGTCCGAGGGATCCAAATCCAGTTACCAATCGACGCCAAAAGTCCGCCCGATTCCGCATCAGCAAGTCCAAACACTCTTTCGAAGTGCTCTCGCGTTCGTGTTTTTGGTCAGGAGTGAGCATTCGCGGCACCCAGCGGCAGGATAACTTTTTCATATGCAGAATATTTGCCAAAATATGGCGTGTGCGCTCAGTACTAATCTTTGTGGTATCTGCTAGCTCGCGCACCTTCACTTTCCGGTCAGCCAACACCATTTCATGTATTTTTTTGACATTGTCCTCTGTAACCGCATCGGAGGGCCTGCCGCTGCGGACTTGATTGGTAGTGTAGTTGCGGCCACCACGAAACTCTCGAAACCAATATTTGACGGTGTAATCTGGTGGAGCATTAGCCCCATAATATTTATCCAATTTTTCTTTTGTTTCCTTCGCTTTTACCTCTCAAAAAATAATGTTTTATGAGAGAACGAAAATCGTTTTTGTCCATACTCAACATGATGCCAAACACGTCAACAACAATCAGCTGTCAAAACAAAACTAAAGACAGTATCGCACTGAAATTTGGCATGTCTGCCTAAATATGAACGGACTTCAAGGCACCATAACCTTTTTTGCAGTAGCAGCGCATTCTGGCGGTCAAGGAGGTTACTTTTCACTCCACCTAGTATAGCACATAGTCTTCATGTTCTAAATCATTTTTGGACACTTCGTGGCGTCCGTATGAGGCCAACGCAAAAACAATTTCTGTTAAGTAATGCTCCGACATGCACTTAAAATATTGTATACTGCTTACAATTTAACTTCTGGAGCAAGGACAGAAAACCGTCTTGTAAGCAATTGTAATTTTAGTCTAAAGACCACCGGGAAACACTGTTTTTAACTTTAAATTAAAATAAAACAGTAAAAGTCGAGCGTTTGTTTGTTGTACAAACCTGTCCTAAGGCTGTGTAAACACGCATGTGTCGATTCGGTAGGCTGCTCGAAATGTCTATCGACGCAAATGTTTCGACATACCATACAATTAAAATTTTCTGTACCGACACACCAAATGAGACATATTTTGCTCATGCCAAGTGGGTGACGTTCCATGTCGAGAGAAATGTGTATAGCCTGATCTATTTACATAGAATAGTGACGATTAGATCATGTGCCTGGCTCTCTATATGTACACAGGATCTAGAACTTGCACAGCCGACGATTTTGTGGCATAACTTGAAAGTTACCTAATTGAGATTGTTATTTTACAGCCTTCAAAGGATTCAGTTCAACAAGACTTGTTATTTACTAGTGAGTTGGGTATTCAGGGTGGGAAGTTACGTAAGGAATCACATCAAGTCATCTCTGTATGCCCTTTATGATTTGTTTTAAAGAATAGACGTCCCATTTGAGAAATGACTTTTCGTTCGATTTGTTTCTCGGCACCACAGTCTTTCGACAAAGTCTACTGGCGGCGGTGAATATGCCATTTCTAAAAATAATTGCTGATTTGTCATTTCGTCGTCGTTTTCGTCTCCGAGAAATTGACTTGTCTCTTTTACGACGATCGTCTCGGCCAGTTTAGATAAATTTTTCTTAGATTTTCACCAGTCGCATAAATGTGTGTCCGCCGTTGTGTGTTAGAATTTTCCAGTTGCCCAGCAATTTCTGAGTTGAATTTGAAAAAAGAAATCCTTTTTCAAGTCATTTCCAGGTCCTTTATCAATCTAAAATTGTCATTTTCTATTTAAATTGATTTTTATTTTTAATTTGTCTTTTTTTTTTGTTTTTTTTGTTTCTTAACAGCTTCCCGATACTAATGTGCCCCGTGAGATACACGTCAAGGCTGAAAATAATGAAGAAATCAATGTGTTTCTATGCCATGATAACTCGCCCGAGAGCTCGCCCACATTCTCGAATGATCCACTGTTCAATAACATTAATCGTTTAACACCAACGGTAGAGAGTTCAAGGAAAGCAGGACTAGGAGGTGAGCATTTCATATCTTCATTTGTCTTCGAGTGGATTTTTCTTGAATTTGGAAAATTTCGAAAGCGCCTAATTATTATTTTTATCTTTTTTTTTTTTTTGTTTTTTTTTTTTTTATTTTTTCTTGATTATTTAGGTCCATTAGCATCAACATATCCAAATCGTTCGGCACAACGAAACTTAAGTAAGTCAATCGAAGATGCAGCAGCATCAGCAGGTCCTGATAATAACGGTAGCAGCCAATGGGCTGGTTATGATGGTATTGCCAGTAGCTTTATGGATTGTGGGGATTTCAATAAATATCCGACCACAACAAAACCCGTACTAACACATATTACCACCCACGTTCAACATCACCAGCAACATGGAGACAATAAATCACATGACCAGCAACATCATCAACAGCAGCACCACCAAGTGAGCCATGATTTCTATATAAAACAGGAGTCGTCATCCAGTCAAGCTGTTGATATTGTGAATGATGTTGTTGGCTCCAGTGGAATTGGAGTTATGGGTGGATGTTTCAAAATGGACGAAGGAGGTGGTGGTAGTAGTAACGTCGGCGTTGGCGCTGGTGTTGCCGGCGCCAGTGGCAGTGGCAATGGCCGTGGTGGTGTTAGTAATGTTGTGGGGACACATTTAGTAGAAAATAATGGAGGAGTCGTCTTAGGAGGTGGAAATAATGGAGTTGGTGTTGGTGTCGTTGGCGGAAATTGTAGATTAGCTGATTTATCGCCGCCCCGCTCCACCGATTCTAGTGATTCAAATAATACGCTTAGTAGTTGTAATAATAAGTCAGGCCTTAAACATGACGTCGCAATGGTGAATTGTTCTATTAGTGACGGTGTAACGCATAGTTCTCTTGGATGTGGTGGTGGTGTTAGTGTTGACAATAGCAACACTGTTTGTGGATCAATGCATCATCATCATTCGCAACATCATCATCAACATCAACATCAACATCAACATCATCAGCAGGAGCCGCAACATCATACGTTATCTACGATTGTTGATAATAGAATTAAAATGGGCGAGTCGTCATCATTGCTCAGCAGTAGTAGCGTCCAGAATGCCCTCATGTCTGATTCGGCGAATTTAAGTCTGTTGTCCGAGCGAAGCTGTAAGTATAATCGTTCAAAATATCATTTTGATTCTTTTTTTCTTTATTTTCTTTTCTTTTCCTTATTACTTCTCTGTTTCTGCCTTTCAATTATTGTTCGTTCTATTTTTATTGTTATTATTGCGAAAAATATTTGTATCTGTATCTTTTCTGTGATCCCTTCCTTGCTGTACTAATCGAAATTCATATAATCGTATGCGCATATCATTTTTCATTTTATTTATTTTGTGTTACTGCTGAGCTTTTTTCCTCACTCATCATTTGGTTTTTTGTTTGTTTCCTTTGCATTTTATTTTATTTGATTTGTTATTTTGGAACAGAGAACGGGAATTGACAAAAATAAACAAAACAAAAACGAACTAACTACTGAAACTTTTGAATAGTGGATTCTGCTCTTCGGGAGCTCTGCCTGTGATTTGCGTTTTGTATTTGTTCCGCATCACAGTCTGAGTTCTTGCTGAACGGTGTTCATCAATCAACACTGTAAATATTGTACAAATAAATCTAAAACATCGAAAGGAGGTGGTGAAATACAATAAAAATAAAAATAAATAAAAAATCGAAGGGGAATAATAATAATCATAAACGGGTCATAAATTAATTTTGTAAATATGAAGTAGAGTGTAAAGTGGTTGAAGTGAATTGTTGTAAGCACAACTTCAATCTGGTGCTGGAAGCTTGGGAATCATTTCACTTAACTAATGTATCGAATAAGTACTCGTAAAACTCATCAAAATAACGCGGAATCCTTTAATAAAGATTCTATACAGAAAAGAAAAGCTTGTCCTACTAAAACGGAAATGTTTGCTTGTCGTTTATACAAGAAATACATGCGTATGTGCAGAATTAAGGGCTTATGTATTATATCTGGCTTGTGTCATTTTTAAATTCGTTTCTTATGTCTTAAACAATTTTTAATAATTCTGAACTGAAGGTAACCGATGAATAGCTGGCCAACTAATACCGCCAATTGTTGTAAAATTAACAAATTGGTCGACTCTTATTTCGTTAGAGAATTGTCGCTAAATTAATTCAATGACTTAATGACTTTTAATGACAATGTATGAGTATCTATGCAATTTATCGGATTGTAAGTTTTGTTCATCAACAAATGTCCCTATCTTTGAATGTTTAATCAGTTTGCGGTCATGTGCTATAAATGTCTCTCTATAATTATTATTGTAAATTATTACGTACTCATAAATTCGTCAAAGTATCTCTATCTCTGAAGATAGAAGATCTCAAAATCTTAAAGCATGCCTTAAAGCAGGAAATGAAAATATCAACATCGTCATTCAAATAATATCTCTCTCAGACAATGAGTCAGTCTCTTACGGGTATATCTGTCGTTCACTACGTGACCAATTCATTCAACTAACTTCATATAACTGCGTTCAACTGTTTATTCAACTCAAAATAAATCGATAAGCTCATTCAATAGTGCACAAATTCATGTTGCTCGCTGAAAATTAGACAGGCTCCAATTAAACGCGTAGCGAGCCTTTTCCACCTTGTTTATTAAATCATTTTAGTAATTTAACAAATGATTTCCTGGCTTGATTAACTACGTTTTTGTTGTGTTGAATCTTCGTTCAATAGACGAAATAATGAACGTTAAGCAAGGCGTTAAGCACACTAGAGTTGACTATTGCAAAACCCCACGATGTGAAAATACATATTTCTGTTCAGTTTTATAAAGACTGAAACCACTTAAGAGGCATCGCAAACACACGTGCAACTACACCAAAAAGCACTGTACCAAGAACGTCCTTAAATGCACTCCGCTACGTCTATTTAGTCACATTCCACGCAGCTCAGATCAACGAAAAATTTAAGTAGTTCACCAAGGTGCTCAACAGATAATGTGCAGAATATTGTTTGAAGATCGTTACTCAACTCTTTGCGTAACGATGACTAACGAGTAACACGAACTTGTACATCTGCCATTAACTTGTTGAATAGTGAGCTTGATGCATCTCCATCGCATATCTTGGACAAAGGTAAGACTGTCGTTCATTTTGGATTAGGGATTATGGTCATTGATTTTTACCATCAATAACAGCAATTGACTTATCCGTCGAACTTAGAATATTACAGCACCTTGCCCCTTAGAGCGTAGCTGGTGATTCTCCCAGAAGTCCTAACGTGTTCATGGAATTTCTTCTTTCAAATTTGTACATTTGTACACATGTTCCTGAGTTTCTGGAACACCAGAAGTCGTTCAATGGCGGCTAAGCTTACTTTATCAACAGAGATGAATTGCTAGTCTTCTTCGAATAGTGTCTTCTCTACATTGTACATTCTCTGCTATCTTTTAGAATTGTGCACAAGCATTGCTCTAAATTAGAATATAAACACTACCAACGTCTCCTTTGATAGTAAACCTGGTATGGTTTGTTCTAAATTTGTGAAAGAGCCCATTGGTAAGCTGAGCCAGCTGAACTGATGTGTCATCGGTTTGGGTTAAGAGGATCAGTTGCAGAAAAATCATTGATTGGAAATTTGCGTAAAATTGATTGTCAATTAGCGCTTGACAACATTAGAAAATTATTGTTAATGCGCCTTAAAATTAATTGCCTTTCCCACGCTTATACATGGCATTCGCACTTGGTACGGTGCCAGTAGAAGTGTCATAGTGTGTTGTGTACACACATGATCAACAAATTTTATGGTTTACGAGTGGAATGACGACTAAAATCAAATGTACAAGGTGGGGCATAATGTATGACCCTATTGGGAAGTGTCATGGATTTTACAAAACGGCGCCGAATGTCAATTCGGTGAATGAATGAATGAATGCCCAAATAAACATTTAAAAGCGCATTATTTTTTTGTATTTCATTCCAAAGACATAGCTTAGGAACATATGTTCATATATTATGGCCCACCTTATACAAGACAAGCATATGTTTAGTAAAACATTTGTCATTTATCTCGAACATCACTTGAGTGTATACCAACTTTCGGGGGAGCATTGTACGAGAAATATTATGGAGGTAATCTACCTGATGTTAGCTGAATAAAACCGTAACCAACATGATAGGATTGATTGTCATTAAGCATACCAACTGTTAATATAACATATGTTTACTGAACGTAGGCCTGTTAAAGCAGAAGAACAAGAGACTCTCTGGATAACCTTTAAATGCACGTACAAGCTGACAGTTCATTGTGTCTCTAAAGCAACATACTAGGTAGGAATCTTACACGTATACTAAGCCGTTTCTTAAGTGAACTATGATGCTTCTGTACAAAGAGAAGCTACCATTAGTTTTGGAATGAAATCTTTAATATGTGTACGTCTTTGAAAAACGCATAACAAGGGAATTTTAGTCAGATTTTTGAACCTGAGCAGACATCACAACATGCGTTTTTCAACGCTCTGCTGTTCGTGGTTAAACGTTGATATTCTTACAAACCATATGGCACTAGCCCAAAGATGTTTATGCAGAATATGTAAAATAGTTACACGTTATCAACTCCAAATGTTTTTTTACAACAATTTATCTCTTGGCAAGATGCCAGCCTTTTTATATTTTTCAACCTTTTCCATGATGTCTAAAAAATTCGACTCGCTGCTGTGATACCCTCCGAACTTTTCTGATGATCATAAAAGACATTGAAGAAAACCATTTTTGTTAGTTTGGTACATATATACTAAAGGGAATCACTCCCTACCCAACAAACGAATCTGTAGGAAAATTCAAACGTGTGGAGATGCCTTCGAG
The DNA here is from genome assembly GCA_963966105.1 of Volucella zonaria. Taxonomy (NCBI): domain Eukaryota; kingdom Metazoa; phylum Arthropoda; class Insecta; order Diptera; family Syrphidae; genus Volucella; species Volucella zonaria. The sequence goes on along the minus strand of OZ014530.1, from coordinate 27,990,003 downwards.
TATGCATGCCTGATTAGGAAGAAACAACTGACTCTGTTTTAGACTAACTACTTTAAAATATAGGTCTGTGGTGCGTTTAAAAACGTCAGACTCTAAGAAAACGAATTGTATTTACAGAGTGCTCCACAGCGCTCCCCTTCCAGTCGTTCGGTTTAACTATTTCAGTTTCGAAACTGAACTATTCTCCTATACTTTGTTAAGATAATTGGAGTTTCTATGCTAGTTTTTATCTGTTCTTGAGGCTGATGTCTGAATGTCTTCCATGGGTACTGCTTCCGGCCATCTGGAAAATCTGTCTACAATCGTCAGACAGTAACGGAATCCTGTGGATGATAGTAGGGGACCCACGATGTCAAAGTTGATACGCAATCTTGTTGTATTCGCCAATAGGAGTAACGTTGTGATGTGAAGTTTTGTATCGCTGACCTGCTAGGCGTGCTTTTGCCAACATTCGGCAATCTTTTCTCATACTCGGCTGTATACATCGCTCGCTGATTATTTTAATTTTCTGACGCACGCTCGGATCAACGGTTGAATCTACGCTGTTGAATGCAGATCGGCTGTTACACCAAGTAAATATGACTTTTTAAAAATTAGTACTTGGTAATTACATGCGAGGGAAAAGTAGATACTTTGCTGATGTACTGTCAAAAGTTCATGACATTTGGGCGAATAGCAAACGAGTTATTTCGCCTCAAGTGAATTATGTTTCTGTCGTCGGTACAAACATGAGCATCGAGTAAAATTGCTCAGAATTCAGCATTCGAAGGACATGATCAAGGAGCCCAAAAAAATAAAAACTTCCTTTACAACATTGTGACTGGTGATGAAACATGGTGTGTTCAATTGATCCAGATACCAAGGTGACGAGTCGAATCCGCCAGAGAAGTCAAAATCTCGTTTGGAGAAGTCAAACGTGAAGACAATGTTGATTTGCTTTTCGATTTCAAAGACATTGTCCACAAAGATTTAGTTCTACTGGGCCAAACAGTTAATGCACAATTCTATCATGGTGTTCTGAAGCGTTTGGTGCCAGAATATCGCGCAGAAGAAAGTTGGCGTTTATTGCACAATAATGCACCATCTCATCGATCGACACTTGTGACCGATTTTTTGGCTAAAATATGCATTTTAACTGTCAACTAATCAACGTATTCGGCTTATTTCACTCCGTTCGACTTTTAGTTTTTCGGAAAAATGCATCTGCCAATCAAAGGAAAGGGTTTTGTGGACATATAAGCTATACAAAGGCGTGTGCCAATATCTTGAAACACATCCCGGCCAACGATCTAAAACACTCATTTCAAATCCTTGTAGGCCGTTCAAATCGCGGTATTGAGCTGGAAGGGGAGGACTATTTTGAATAATCCAAACCAGTTTTGTAAAAAAAAAACTTTTTGTTGTTCTTATTTCTAAAAAGTCCAGCTTACTTTGGACCGCACCTTGTATAATAGCGTTATAATCAGGCGGTGATATCGATCGCATCTGCCTATTCGAATAAATGGTTTTTTTACAATACTTGCTCCCTGCAGCACTCCCCCAGGAAAAATCCTAAAAAATTTTAATACAACTGTCTTGTTACCTGTTTGTGAAGTAAGAACAGATTAGATTGGCAGATGCGTTAGAAAAGCAGAAACTTTTCCGTAACTTTGAAACTAAAGTTTCGTGAGAAATTGTATCAAACGCTTTGGAAAAGTCATGTAGTCGAAGAAAAGGTATCAGATCTTTATCCATAGAACACCTAACATCGTCTGTTACTTTTAGTTAGACCGAAACACAGCTGTGCTTTTCACTAAAACCTGGCTAAAAAGGATTTACGAGTTTGTTATTTTTAATGAAAAAGGATACTTCTTTGTGTAAAATTGTTTCCAAGACTTCCGACAAAAATGGAAGTATAGAAATTGGTCTGTAATCAGACTGTTCGGGCCCTGCCAAGGAATAACATTTGCAACATCTGTGAAAAAGTACTCGTTTAGACAATTGTGTATCATAAGCGATGTTTGAGAATCGTATGCACTTGTAGTTGTTGATGTGCATGTCGATGAGGATGATTTGGTTCTCATAAATTTTACATATAATTTTTTTGACACCCCTTAGCAAAATATCGCAACCAGTTTTGAAATGATATTCTACCCTTCTACTGAGAAGCTGAATTGCTGTTCTTTTGTTTTCTGGTGATTCTTTTAGTGAATGTTTAGACTCTCCTTTGCTGGCTGTTATACATTTTTAGTTTACTTGTAAACAGTATATGTTTCTTGTTTTAAATCTTTTCATATTCAGAATGTTCCACGTATGTCTTACCTACGTCAATATACTTGTGGTAAATTTGATTTTTGTTTTTTTTTTTTTGAAAGCTTATTATGTACTATCGTTGTATCAATCTAGCAAAGGCGACAAATCAAAAGTCAATGTTTGTTATGTTGGAGACAGTCGTCGGTTTGATTTTTATAAATAAATTGTTTGAAAAATAGAAATTATGGAATTATACGAATAAAAGAAACTCGTCTTCCACTATTTTTTGTTTGTTTTTAACTCACACTAACTCTTTTTTGTATATTACAAACCACTTTGTACATCATTTTTTATATACATTTATAACATTTATGTTAATGCTTTATCAACAGCAATACAATTCATTCTACATTAAAGGCACTAAAATATTTACATATGCAAGCTTATAAGGAATGGGATCATATCATTAAAATCATTATAAGAGCCAACCATTTGCCTATTAAAACTCTAATTGCTTCTTCATCAGCGTCCTTCGGCTACTTTTCCGAATTAAAATCTGAAGCAGTTTGGAAAAATGATAAACCTTGACACTGTGGGTTACTCCAATCTATTTATCTATAAATTTGATTCTTCCTTTCGTATGGGTTAGTGTTTTATATGCAATCCAGTCTACGTCAAGCTGTGCCAGAAGTACTACGTATTTGAAATCTTAACAGGTTTGTCATACTTCATTTGAGAAGACGTTCACAGTCTGTGAGAAACCTTCAACTTCTTCAGACTAATATTTTCTGGATGTTCTTTTTAGGAGACTTGTGATCGTGAGGCGAACCTCCAGAATAGTTATATGAAAGATTATCCAAGCTATACATAAAGATTTGTTGTCATCCACATTGTTCTCATGTTTTTGACTTCCATTTTTGCTTGTGGGAATGTTTGTAGAATCGATATTTCTCGTTTCTGATAGTTTTTATTAATTATTTGAATTTTCTCTTCTTTATTGTTGTTTTGAAGGGGCCTTTTTCATTAAAGTCACACCGAATTTCTGCTTTGGACATAATGTATGCCCATGACATTCTCCGCATTCTTCTAAATAGCAACATCTGAATCGATTTTCTGTTGTCGACCATACATACGGTGCTGCTGGTCGACAATGAAACACTTGTTTTTGACGTGGCTTCTCATATTTTATCAAAGGCTATCCAATACAAGACGTTGGAAATATATTTTATAACCACAGAAACATAGTTCCCCATAAGTCTGCTTTGCATCTGTATTTACATCTAACTGAAATAATAAAAGTAGCAATGTAAACGTAATTTGCAAAGGATATATTTACCTTAGGAGCCCTAAGGTAAATTATAAACATACCATATATGTATGCTGAGGTAAAGATCGGAGCAATTCCGGCTCTATAAACCTATGTGAGAGAAGAAAGATAAGCTTTCAAACCAGAACGGTGTTCGAATTCCAACCTCGCCCGAAAGACATTAATTTTTGTTGGTTAACAAAAATCAAGTAAGATGAGTTGTTGACTAAAAAGTCAACTTCCACTAAGAATTTAGTCTCCCCATTAAATGTTGGATGCCACCCATGGAGCGAAAGAGCCACTGAGCCCAAACATCTTTCTTTCTCTCTCTATCCCATTTTCCAAAAAAACTTAATACATGCTACGGCATTATAATTGAGTGTTAAGTTCTTTACAAAAAAAAAAGCTTACCTCCTTTATTGGCTGCAATTGAAGCTCAGCCGATGTCCTCCGACTGCATTTCCACAAGACACGAGTAGTGATCTGTATTACCAATAACGATATACCACCTTGATCAAAAAGTTTATTCAGATAATTAAAAATACAAGTTCATTCATCTAAATCTACATATATTGTCCCCTTCAATGTAATCCCCATTGACTGCAACACACTTATGCCAGCGCTTGATCCAGCCCTCGAAACATTTTTTATATTCGGTTTTCGGTATGTGCATTAGTGCTTCCTGCGATTTTTCCATTACTTCCTCTCGGCTGCTGAAACGCGTGGTTTTTTAACTCGATTGAACAGAAAGAAGTCACAGGGAGCCAAATCAGGTGAATTCGGTGACTCTTGGATGGTATTTGTTCCATTTTTCGTCAAAAAATTACGAATAATGATGGCACTGTGCGACCGTGCGTTATCATGGTGCAAAATCCACGAGTTTTCTGCCCACAATTCTGGTCTCTTTCGGCGAATTGCTTCACGTAAACGTCTCATAACGCCCAAATAATAATCTTTGTTTACTGTCTGGCCTTCTGGCAAAAATTCATGATGCACTACACCGTTGTTCTCGTAATCCATGAAAACCGTGAGCATTGCCATTGCCTTCTTTTTTGACTGAAGACGTGGTTTTTTTGGTCTCGGCTCATTTGGCGGACGCCATTCACTTGCCTGATGTCTGGATTGCGTGTGGTACTTCTAAACCCTTTTGATCCTTTGATGAATGTGGGATCGGATTCAGCCTAGCAAATCATCTCTTTTGCGACGTCAACACGGTCTCTTTTTTGCATGAAATTGAGGTCTTTTGGCACCAACTTTGCTGCTACACGACGGAGACCCAAATCATTAACCGTAGGCAATGTTCAAGTCCTCCTCTATCTCTCTGATAGTTAATTTGCGGTTATTGACCAACATTTCTTTTACTTCATCAATGTTTTCGTCGGTTTTCGATGTCGATGGTCTGCCACTGCGTTCATCATCTTCGATTGACTCACGACAACTTTTGAACCGCTCGTGCCACTGGTAAACGACCGTGTTCTTTAGAGACTCGTTGCCGAAACACTTTTCCAACATTTCCAACGTTCGCGCACCATTAAATCTGTTTTTTTGCGCAAAATTGAATACAAGTTCGTTGTTGCAAATTTAAATCCATTTCTAAAATTGTAAAAAATCGCCAACACACACAGAAATAGATGTACTCTTGGCTACGTAACTTTTGCAAATGTCAAGCTATAACGCTTAGATTTAGAGGGAATGTTAACAACAGATTTATCAACTTACCAAAAAAAACAGAACTCAAATCAGAACAATGGGAGCGCCACACCGTGGTGTGATGCGGGAACTTTTTGATCAAGGTGGTATTCTCTTTCGAAACCTCTCATCTTACCGATGATACGACCTGTAACTCGTGGGGTGCTGAACTTCACTGCACAGACTCCTGCTTTTAATCAGGATCAAATTAGTGTCATTCCAAATGTCAAATCTGTTAACGATTTCTTGTAAATTCCTAATGTTAGCTACGAAAACTGCTGAAATCAATGAACGCATTTCTTTTTGATGCGACCTTATTCCTAAGGTGGTTTCTACTGTGGCTTTACCAGAAACAAAAGTTCGGTAATCTGTTTACCTATTTAAAAACTGAAACAAGGATTGAAGATTTGCAAGCTTCAAAACAATGAAGAAAATATTAAAAATACTTTTATTTCCTTTAAAAATTATGTTTTTTTTAAAAATTCACTTAGACTGGTGAAAATAAAAGAATTGTTAAACCTCCCAGAGCAACATGTCTGGATAACATCAATTGCATCCAGTACTTTATTATAAAATTTTTTATTATGTGATCTGGTGATTCAAATATATTTTCCTTCGAATTTGCGGCCCGGGTCAACCCCGGACAGATTTATTAACGCTTATGGCAAGGTTATTCTTAAAACTAACAATTTTCACTTAAAACTAAAGAAAAAAACTTATGGGTGGAAGCGGTTTAAAAAAAGTTAGGACGTGAGTCATAGGTGGAAATAAGAATGTTCTTAAGAGAGCGTTTGCTGAGATGGTAGTCGAAGAGAGGCAGAATATCGTTAACTTCACGAAGCATTCTGGAGATTGGTTCCAAGTGCCCGTAATTCGTTCTGTGAAAATTGAGCCGGAGAAGTGGTACAGACCTAAGATTGGGTGGGCTGGAAGGGCATTCGATATTACCAACTAAAATTTGATGAATAAAGAGAATGTAGGCAACTTTTCGATGTATAGAAAGGGGTTGTAAAATTATAAGTTTCAATCGGTCAGTATAAGGTGGTAAGTTTTGGCTATCATCCCAGGGAAGACCACGTAAAGCAAATCGTAAAAGCCTGCGTTGAACAGCTTCTATCCAGAGGATGTGAGTTCTGTAGTAGGGTGACCAAACTTGGCTTGCATATTCAAGAAGAGGCCTAACAAAGGTTATGTAAAGAGATTTGGTAACATAAGGATTGGAAAACTCCTTAGACCAGCGTTTGATGAAGCCAAGGACAGAGTTGGCTTTTTTTATTATATTATCAATGTGAGAACTGAAATTGAGTTCCTCATCACAGATAACACCTAAATCACGCAACTAATTCACTAAGGAAACAGGCAGATTAAAAAGGTGAAGTACGGGGCCGCTTACGGATATACCCTATTGCCTGACACTTATTGACGTTTAGCTCGAGAAATTCTTCTGACACCAAGTATAAAATCTGTCTAGATCTTCCTGCAGTGGTAGGCTATCTGAAGAAGACGATATATGTGTATCTGAAGATTTTCATATCGTCTGCGTAAACCGATATGTATGAATTTTTAATGACGCAATCAACATCATTAATGGCCAGAATAAATAATAAGGGACCAAGGTGGCTGCCGTGAGGGACACCAGAGGAGGCTTTAATTGGGTCAGAAACCATGGACCTAAATAGAACATAGTAATGCCTTTCATTTAAATATGATTGAACCCATGTTATAAAGTTTATTTGGAAACCAAGAGCTTCCTATCCTATCAAAGGCTTTGCTGAAATCGGTGGCAATCACATCAACTTCATTTCCAGATTCCAGTGCACATAAAGTGCTTGATACGAATTCCGTTAAGTTGGTGGTCGTAAATCTACCTTTGAGAGATCCGTGTTGGTTTTGGCAAACAATAGGTTTACAATGGAAAAGCATTATGTCATAAATAATGCTCTCGAAAAGCTTAGGTATGCAGGACAGCTTAGCAATTGGTCGATCGTTGGAAATATCGTCTTTTCGGCCTTTTTTATGTAGGGGAATAATATAGTAAAAGACCTTTTCCAGGTCTAGGGAAATAATCCCTGGGTGAAAGAAAGCTGAATGAGAGCTGTAAGAGGTTGGGCTAGGTGCATTTCACATTTCTTTAAAAATATAGGGGGAAGATCATCAGGGAGAGCAGAATAATCATCTTTGAGGTTTATTATTTTATCTTTAATCTGCTCTAAAGTTATAGACACAGATTCCAAAGTTGTTTGTGGGCAGCTATTTAAGTAGGAAAAGTAAGAGTGGTCCATAGAAATGTTTAATTTCTATTTTTTATACAATAAAGTGGTTTGATTGTGAAGACTTTTCTAGCCATTTGTCGGTGATCGATTTACGCTTTTCTTTTGGACCTGTTATTTTTTCTAAAATACGTCCAAATTCAAAACCGATTTGGGTACAAAAGGTGATTTTATTATTGGCTTGTTGAAAAAGTCATCGCGTTTATTTAATATACATACGTAGTGAACATTACACAATGTTGTATTAGTCGTTTTATTCGATGAGTTTCTGCTATTTCTCGGGCCACTTCATAACACATAAAACCTCCCATCTTTCTCTACAAAAAACTTGTCAAGGAGCTATTTGATGAGGTCTTCAGCAGTAAACGTTCTATCATTCAAAGAGTTCTGCAAGAAGCGAGATAAGTGGAAGTGTGATGGCGAAAGATCTGGGCAATACGGTGGATGTGGCAACACATCGCAACTAAGATGCAACAATTTTGCCAAGTGACTAAATTTGTGTGCGGTCTCGCATTGTCGTGGTAAAACCCCATATACTTACGACTAAACAGTTCGGGACGTTTCTGTGCGATGATTTCACTTAATTTGTGTAGCTGCTCACAGCAGACATCGGAATTAATGCTTTTGTTCTTTGGGAGCAGCTCGTAGCAGTCTGGTCCCTCCCCACCAGATTGACAGCATCACCTTCTTTTGTTGGATGTCCGCCTTTGTTTGCTTTTCCGATGCTTCATCCCGCTTCATCCAACTTTTTTTCCAGCTGACATTGTTATAGACAATCCATTTTTCGTCGCCCGTGATCATACGCTTCCAGAATAGATCGTTTTCTTTGCGTTTGGTGATTTGATCGCTGAGATTTTTGCGCTTTTTCTTTTAACTCATGAAGTACCCAAATATCAAGCTTCGTTACGAAGCCAAGCTCTCGAACGGTTGAATGCTTATTTGCTTGCACTAATGCTTTGATTTTATCGTCGTCAATCTCGGAAAGTCTACGGGATCGATGAGCGCTTTCAATGGTCAAACCAGTTCTGGCACAGACGTTTTTCGATGACACTTCTGCCGTAAATCGTTCGCAACTTTTCCTTTGCCTCAGATGATCTCTTCCCTTTCTTGAAGTAATAAACTGGTCTTCAAAATTCTCCATGATCGAACCCCACTATTGCAAGCATAAAATTCAACTCGCGCAAAATTTTGTTTTGTTTTTAGGTTAATGGCCAACAATAAAGCACCCGCAAACATTTGAGAAATATATGTCACGTTCAGATACAAATAAACAATTTCAATTCAATTTATTTGAAACGAAATGAATTTTTGAACAACGCAATATTTATATACAATCAGTCCTTAATTATTCTCCTCCTTTAACCTTTGTTTTGTGAAGGATACCATCGCTGCACGGTACTAAATACTTGACTTCTTCAAAGCAACCTCAAAATTTCTACTTTTGTTTTGACTTCTATAGGCAAACTAGTTGGCAAGCCATCTTGAAATTTTACGTTCATACCTAAAATGATTGCTTGACAACGAAAATAGAAGTAATACTCACCCTCCTACTTAACCCCTATTCCGCGCACTAGAAGAATTCCCTTCGCATTCGAGACCAAAGTTACATATTTGGCTTAATGCATACATTTTATAAAGACCTTTTGCAACATTTTAAATATGTCGCTCCATGTGTGCCTGTAATTGAAAAGCTTAACTCAAATGGTACTAACTGCGAGAAGTAAGTTCCAGGTTTTTGTTTTGTTGACTGAAGGCTACTTTTTTTTATCCGGATTTGCCCTATATCTGCCATTGTAAAGTAGTACATGTCGCACAAAAAATGGGTGCCGTATATTGACGTAAACTTTGGACTTCGAAAATCCCAGAGAAAAAAAATCCAAATGCATTAAATCCCTCTATATGGGCGAAAAGAATTGGTTTTAATTGGATTAAACGGACAAGAAATGTCTCGTGCAAAAAATGCCATTGGCTATTGCTTCATGTGAAGTGAGGCAATTGGTACCGTCCTGTTGAAAACACAATCGTCGATATGAGACACGAAAAACTGGATTATCATCTCCGATACCTTTTGCCATTGACTGTTTTTGCAGTCCCTGCAACGTGTTCGAAAGAGAATGGTCCAATTATGCGTACAGCCCAAAATCCACACCAACCACTGACACGTTTTAAAGGCATTTCCTGCTCATGAAACACATATTGATTTTTGTCACTGGAAATGTGCAATTTTGCTCGCGTAGCCATCAATATTAAAATGGTCTTCATCGCTGTAAATGATTTTGTGAATTCTCTTCGTTGTGTACGGTCAGTAGTCTTAAGTCAATTGTAGGCAGCAAACGTGCAACGTGCACAGCGTTTCTTGAAGTGTTAAATTTTTGACAACGATGACGAATGGATGTATCCTACCTATCGGCCATATTCTCGCGAACAACGATGACATCTATCGATGTCTACCAGACTGTGACCATAGTCCTGGGTGAAGACTAGGCTATGGGAAGTGTTTTTGTTTCTGATCTCCATCACGCTATTGCCCCCAGGTATTTTACGATTGCCTTACTTAAATCCACTTTAGGTTCGCGGGGTACCCATTTGTCGAATTTCTTTGTCTTTCCAATGAGAGAGAGACAGTCGATTTATTGTTATGGATACTGCCACGTTCTGTGCAATATCTCCCATCGATTTCGTTGGGTCTGCATCTACGCTTAGGACATCGTCGTCAATAACCGTTTAGGGTTTCCTCACTTAATTTGTTTTCGCCGCTAAAATCTCCGAAATTGAATTTATCAAACCAACGTTGAATAGTGTGTTCGTTTACCACCTCAAATGGGTCATTAATGCTACTCGGTGTAGACCCATACAGTCAACTGCTTTTTAATTTCAGGGCCATGTGTACATATCCAAGATTATTAGCGTGTCACGATCTTATAGACAGAGGTCTTTTGAAGCACCGTGATCGAATTTTTTCAGCATTTCTTTGGACCAATCGATGCCAGTCTTTTTTTGAGCGATTATCAAATTATGCGGTATTCAACGCGAAGAAATCTTTTTGGCGGCCAAATGTTGTTACACTATGAAAATGGAATTAAAGCCCAAGCCTGCATCAATTTCACGACAAGTCACATGAGATCTTACAATATGAGTTCCCCACAACATCGATGTTTTGTTGGCATAAAAACCGATTTCGGATGACCTTCGTAAAATTCGTCCTAGAGCGAACGACGACCACGATTGAATTCGGAAAACCATCGAAACATGGTGGCCCGGGAGGGTGCTCCATCAACAAAAGTCGAGGCGGATTGATCAACACACTGTTATTGAGTTACATCACGTTGAAAATCATAAAAAATCATCGCCCGAAAATGTTCACAATTTAATTCCACTTTTTGGCTGAGATAAATTTTTCAAGTCTCTGTAAAAAAAAAACGCAAATAGCACTCGTATGGCAAAACGTTCTGCGCACCATTAAACACCATATTTCATAAGTAGCAACCTATGTAGTACCTCTTTACATAGACATTTTTGCACAATATCAACTCTAGTTTTCTAGAAAACAGCAATCAGTATTGAAGAACTCAAACTCGCTATGGGATAGAGTTTAGTGTAATTTAAAACTCCTTACCCATTTGGAAGAGTGTCCTACATCAAATATGCAAATTTTGGTCGTAACTATTGGCACTCAACCATTGTCCTAGTTTTGCCAAATCTTCGACGACAATAAACTGGTAGGTTCTGGAACGCATACCACTTTGATCCAAATTTATTCAGAAAATTAAAAATACAAGTTTATTCATCTAAATCTGTACATATTATCCCCTTCAAAGTAATCCCCATCGACTGCAACACACTTATGCCAGCGCTTGATCCAACCTCGAAACATTTTTTATATTCGGTTTTCGGTATGTCCATCAGTGGTTCCTGCGATTTTTCTATTACTTCCTCTCGGCTGCTGAAACGCGTTCGCCGTAGTGGTTTTTTAACTCGATTGAACAAAAATAAATCACAGGGAGCCAAATCAAGTGAATTCGATGGCTGTTGGACGGTGTTTGTTGAGTTTTTCGTCAAAAAATTACGAATAATGTTGGCACTGTGCGACGGTGCGTTATCATGGTGCAAAATCCACGAATTTTCTGCCCATAATTCTTGTCTCTTTCGGCGAATTGCTTTACGCAAACGTCTCATAACGCCCAAATAATAATCTTTGTTTACTGTCTGGCCTTTTGGCAAAAATTCATGATGCACTACAACGTTGTACTCGTAATCCATAAAAACCGTGAGCATTGCCTTCTTTGACTGAAAACGACGTGGGTTTTTTGGTCTCGGGTCATTTGTTGAACGCCATTCACTTGCCTGATGTCTGGATTGCGTGTCGTACTCACAAACCCACATCTCGTCTCCAGTAATGATACTTTTGATGAATGTGGGATCGGATTCAGCCTCGCAAATCATCCCTTTTGCGACTTCAACACGGTCTCTTTTTTGTATGAAATTGAGGTCTTTTGGCACCAACTTTGCTGCTACACGACGGAAACCCAAATCATTAACCAAAATGTCTTGGACGGATCCATAGGCAATGTTCAAGTCCTCCGCTATCTCTCTCTACATTTCTTTTACTTCATTAATGTTTTGGTCGATTTTCGATGTCGATGGTCTGCTACTGCGTTCATCATCTTCGATTGACTCACGACCACTTTTGAACCGCTCGTGCCACTGGTAAACGACCGTTTTCTTTAGAGAATCGTTGCCAAAACACTTTTCCAACATTTCCAACGTTCGCGCACCATTAAATCCGTTTTTTATGCAAAATTTAATACAAGTTCGTTGTTGCAAATTTAAATCCATTTCTAAAATTGTAAAAAATCGCCAACATACACAGAGATAGATGTACCCTTGGCTACGTAACTTTTGCAAATGTCAAGCTATGACGCTAAGATTTAGAGGGAATGTCAACAACAGATTTACCAATTTAAGAAAAAACACAGAACTCAAATCGGAACAATGGGAGCGCGCCACACGGTGGGGAACTTTTTGATCAAGGTGGTATGTTTCCAAAGAATTAAAATTTGTTTCCAATTTGTTGAATCCCTACCGTATTTATAAACCCATAAAGAAGTCTCGACCAACAAGGTATGTTTTATATGTTAAATAAATTAAATCCGTTACTAAATATCCTATAACACCAATAAAAAAAAAATTAAAAATTGCATTCTTCCTCGGGCACCACAATGATAAAACGAGAAATCAGACCAAATTTGAATTTTCACTATTGAAATGAATTAAAAACAAACGCATTCGTAACTTAAAATTTCTTATTATTATTTATTTTTTTTTTAAACAAAAAAAAAAAGAACAAAAATCGTGCTTCGCTAATTATAATATCATCTTTTCTGCGCTGCTGCTAAATACAAATAATCATCGCTGCATTCTGTCGCAAGAGTACTAATTAAAATTTAACCATCATCAACGTTACATACTCACGTGCATAGCCAATTTTCGCCGCATAATTTTCATTTTCTTTTTGGTTTCTTGTTTTTTTTGTTTTTTTTTTTTAATTTAATTTAATTTTTCTCCTTTGTAATTACAAATCGCAGTAAATAATACGTAAAAAAAGAAAAAAGAAAAAAAAATCGAAAAGAAAATTAAAGAAAAATTCATTTTGGATCTGAACTCTCGTGGGTCTGCATTGCAAAAGGGCAAATTATGAAATTCTGTAGCACCATGAGATTCAGCTCTGGCGTGAATTTCAATTCATTCACATGTTATAACAAAAGCAACCATTGGATACCACCACTTCATTATTGTTTTTTTATTAATTTTGTTTGTTGTTGATTTCATTTTTGCTTATCTATTGTTATTTCTCTCAATTGTTTGCTTTTCATATTTCGTTTGAACGCTTATCACACTTCTCTCTTTCTCTCTATCCTTTACATCCATCTGTGTATGTTCTTTTTGGACTTTTCCATACTTTAAATAGATTTTATGTCGACTGTGGTATTATTATTTTATTTTTATCTTTCTATTACAGTTATTGAGGATCTAACTACGTTCCTAACAATCGAGCCGCCACTAGGTAATGATTATAATTACGCCCTGGGTAGCGCTGAAGGCCTTACAGAGCTATTCGATGATCTTTGTTAACTTAACATCCCCAGAGATAAAGGAATAAATTTAAAACAGCAGAAATGAAATTGCGTTTCTGAGAATTTTTAATTAGTTTTAAGGAAACAATTCAATAAAAAAATAAATAAAATCTTAATAAATAATTATTAAACAAAAAAAAAAAAAACATAAAAACAAAATGAAAATTCATTATGCATGTTTGTGTGTGTGAAAAAGAGTAAAAAACAAACAATTTATACCTCCTCCCTGCCCACACTTAAAACAAAAGTCCCTTCCACAGACTTTCATGAAACCACACACCTAATAAGCAACCGAAACATATTTATTTAAACGAAAAAGACATACTGAAAACTGAAAATTAACAAAAAAAAACAAAAAAAACAAAAGAAACATTTATTAACAACAAAAACCTCTTCACCGTTAAACTATAACACTATACTATCTTTAAGAGAAGGTAAAATATTCAAAAAGATATGTAAAAATCGAATATAGTCAAACAAAATGCCTAAAATGTACCTTTACCTTTTACCCTTCTCTAAAATGAAATAACAAAACAAAAAACTGAATAAATAAACCTTTTGTAATCGTAAACCTCCCCCCCCCCCCCACTATATGTATAACATCAAACAAAACCCATCAACAACATTAATTTGTTAAGTTTTAAGTACGAGTACTCTACTTTCGTTGCATGAGGTTTTCATTTTCAATTCAATTTCAAACATAAAACAATAAATACCTAAATACCATATATAGATATACATATAAATAAAACAAAACACAACGTAATTAAACATAAGTTTGATGAAATGAAAAATAAAAATAAAAATAAATATTTTTTAACAAATGTTTTAAACATTAAAGAACCTCCTAAAAAAAACAAAAAAAAAATATGAAAAAAAAAACACAAGTGAGCAAACAAAAACAAAAATTACCGTATTAAGCAATCAAATACAAAAAATTTAAATTTAAAAAATAAATTCATAAAAAAAAAATGGCGAATTCAATTTACCCATTTAAATTATCATATTAATTAAAACAAACAAAGAAAATATATATTTTTTTAAATTTAGTTATTATTTATTGTTGTGATTAAAAAAATTATAAAGAAAAGATAATAATACAATTACTACATACATATATTCAAACAGTGAAAATGAAGGAAAGCTAATATGTATTCAAAACCGATTCCTCCTTCGCTTTTATACATACATACACACTAACATATATACATAACATATATATGGTATATGTGTCTACATATATTTGAAGTCAACTCAGAAAGTTGTATTGTTTTGTTTTTGTTGCCAACTGTATCATTGAACCACATTCGTTACCAAACTATCCTTAATTTCCTTCCCTCCAGGTTTCCCCCCCACCAACCTGTGAAAATAAAATAAAGGGAAAACCCCTCGGGTTCTATGTCCTTTCTATTATTATTATTTTTCTTTTTTTATTGTTTTTTTTTTTTTTTTTTTTGTAATTAGCTTGAGATAAATTAATAAAAACAAAAAGAAATGTGAGAAGAAAAGAAAACTATTGATAAAGAAAAATTATTATTTTTATTTGTAATAATAATGTACAAATAGGTAAAATAAAATTAAAAAAAAAAAAAACAAAAAACAAACAAACAAACAAACAAAAAATCAACAACAAAAATAAATAAAACTTAAAAAAAATACAAAAACCAAAATTATTTGTTTCAACTGTGACCACAAAATGCGGAGCTTAAATCAAACGTCAATAGAATGGAGAGCAAGCTTAACTGGCAACAACAACACCTCCTAAGCAATCCCATCGAAATTGTGGGTGTGTCAGATGTTAATGACACTAACGCAACTGGGAAGGCAAAGCAAATCTTTTCCAAAGTCTTGTTCATCGATATTCCTGACGACACAAAATCGAGAACTGATATGTCAAGAGAGCTCCAGCAAAATCCTCTTCATCAAAACTGAAACCGATTGTGAGGTTCTCTGATCTAATAACGAAACAGCGAAAAATGTATGCAAAGAGGACACATAAAAATAATCTCAACACACAAGTGACTGGCCTCGATGGTGTTGTAGACAATAGCAGTAGCAGCAGCAGCAGCAGCAGCAGAAAAGGTATAGTCTAAGAGCTGGTGAACGTTTTTGAAACGTCATTTGAGCAAAGCAAATTTATATATTTTTTTGTTAGGCTTGAAGAAATGGTCACGAAAATCAAATTCTGGAAGTTGTCTGGTGGTGCTACTGGGAAGGGCGAAAGGCTAAATGCGTCACGTCATTTGACCAAAGCTGATTTTTGACATTTGAATAGTTCGTCTTATTATACAGGGTGTCCCCTAATTCGTTGACAATAATTTGGGAAATGATTCCTGGGCATATCCTAAGAAAAAAATCGTTCTACGGTAAGGGTATATCTCCAATGTTGACATCATTTATCGAAGATTTAAGAAAACTCTTACTTTGGTGTACCCTGGCCCATGTTAACGTAAATTGCTCTGTTAGTACTAATGGTAAAAACTTCGTGTATGACTTAATTTTTAAAAGAAATACCAGCCTTTATAATGGCGTTTAAATAAAGTTGATATCTTGTCTGAATCTTTAGATATCCAATTTCTAAGCCTGTTCCATTTTCATTGCTCATGCTAATTTTCGACTTTGAGGTCACTTTTCTCCAGAAAATGCCTAATTAACATAACGTTTTACTATTTCGTTCTTATGAAAGTAACAATAAAAAGAAAAAATCGTCAGTGAGTTTGCAGAAAAATCCACAGATTTTATGATACTTGAAAAAACCTGCAGCAGTTAAAATTTATAAAAAAGGTTTTTTTTTGCTTTAAGCTCCAAAGGCCATGAATAAAAAATGATTTTGTCTGGTCTTATGTAGTTTTTATTTTATGTGTATACTAAAACAGTTATAACAAGTACTCAAAGTGTCCTGTTTGATTTGGCATGCATTTTGGATTGCACTGCGAATGTTTATTGATGCTAACTGCTGCCTCACTTTTGATGACGCTTCGAGAATACAATCTTCCAATTCAATTAAAGTTGCTATTTCGGTTGAATTAACAAGTTCTTTCATTCTTCCCCATACAAAAAAATCCAATACTGTAAGGTCAGGAGATCTTGCGGGCCAGTGAACTGGTCCATTTCTTCCTCTCCAACGGTTACTGTACTCTTCATCTTCATCTAGCCAATTCTTAACTTCATGACCATAGTGGGCTGGAGCACCGTCCTGTTGAAAATATGATGAAGCTAGTTGAATCAGTGGAACGTTCTGGTAAATCATTTCGCAAAAACTCCAGATAGTTTGTAGAATTCAGCCTAGGTGGTAGTTTGAAGGGGCCCATTAACTATTTCCAAGTACACCTGCCCACATATTGACACTGAATTTGTATTGAAATGATTTATGTCTCATTGTATGTGGATAGTCCGCAGCCCACGTATGAAGATTTTGAAAATTTCTGATCCCATCTCTTGGAAATTGAGATTCGTCCGTCCAAAGAATTCTAATAATAAACTGGTTGTCATCCAAGCTTCGCTCCAGCAACCAGTTAGAAAATTTAAGTCTCTTTCCCAAATCATTGGGAAGCAGTTCTTGTACAGGTGTATGGTAGTATGGATAAAGATTTTCTCCATGCAGTACATTAGTAATTTTATGCCTGGAAATTGGAAAGCTGAGCATCTGATGCTGATTGATGGATCAGTTGCAACAGCATCCAGTATTCTTTCATCAACCGAAATCCTTCTTACTTGTGGAGCTCTCGCATTCGGTCGTGTATTCGACACTGATCCCGTTTATCGAAGCCTTCGATACGTATTTATAAATACTTTTTTATTAGGAAGTCGTCGATTAGGATAAAGTTCATGAAATCTTTGTCGCGCACCAGTTAAACTTCCATTGCATAGCCCATAAATGTAAATAATGTAGGCGTATTCTTGATTTGCAAATGCTGACATTTCAAACAGTGTCTGTAAGCAACTGTAACCTTAGCGTAAAAAATTAAACTGATGAATTTATTTTTTTCCTAATCTTTTATACCATTTCTGTAAGGTATATTTTCCAAATAGGTCTTCATAGCCAAAACTTAACTCTTCTAAGGAAGAGGGTAAGGAAATTAGGGTTTTGACAGGTACAGTAGGCTCCCGTTAGCGTGAACACCGGTTAGTTTGAACACCAGATAACGTGAACAGATTTTTTTTTTGCTTGACATCTCTAAAACGTGAACAAATCATGAACCCTCTAAAGCGTGAACAACAATTTTTGCTTCAGGTTAACAGTAAACTGTTTGAGCAAGCTGTGTTTTAGTTTGAAATTCCTTATTCCTTACGATTTTGGTTTTTTAGTTCTTTGCGTCGACATGTCCTCAAAGAAACCTAAGTTTTTGTTACTTAAGAACAAATGCGCGATAATTGAGCAATTCCGTAGTGGTTCTAGTGTAACAAGTTTGGCAAAAAAATACGACGTTGCAAAGTCTACTATTTGTGCCGTTAACAAAAAGAGTGAAGAAATTGTAAAGTGTGTAAACAAAGAACACATTTCCGGGGCCAGGGAAAAGAAAAACACTTCGATCATCGGAACTTCCCAAAACGGAAAAGGCGTTATACCGGTGGTTTCTCGAACAACGTGAAAAAAATTAAACGATTAATGGCCTGATGATAAAGGCAAAGGCTTTGTCACTGCATTCTCAAATTAAGGAGAGCCAAAGCAGCTTCAATGCTAGCGAAAGGTGGATGCAGAGATTTAAAACTCGATACGGCGTAAGATTTATTAAAATCACTGGTGAAAAACTGTCTTCCCAACCCGAGCCGGTAGACCCATTCAAACGTAAGCTGCACGATTGATACGATGGGGGTGACCACTGACCAACTTTATAACGCAGATGAAACCGGGGTGTTTTGGAAGCTTTTGCCAGACAAAACATATGACAGAAAAACCTGCAAATAGCGCATAACTTTCCTCGCTTTTACAAATGCAATTGGATTGCATAAGCTGAAGCCATTGGTAATTGGAAAGGCGAAAAATCCTCGTTCATTCAAAAATTTTAACTGCCCAGTAGACTACCAGAATTGGAAATCATCCTGGATGACCGCAGCTACATTCAAAGATTGGTTTCATGGTTCATTTGTGCCACAAGTATGTATGACGAAAATTGGCCAAATGCGTATAGACTTCAATACTAAACTTTTTTAGGTAACATCATTTATGAAAAATCAGGGTCTACCAGTGAAGGCCCTTCTGCTGTTAGACAATGCTCCATCGCATCCTCCAGTAAGTGGGTTAACCACAGATGATCACTCTATTGCAGTCATGTTTATGCTTCCAAATGTGACGCCACTGATCCAACCCATGGATCAAAATGCGATACGGATAACAAAGCTTTACTATAGAACTAGACTGTTAGCTTCGGTTGTAGCGAAACAAGCGGATATTCCAGAATCACTAAAAAATTTAACTTTAAGAGATTCCATTTCATTTTTAAAATCAGCTTGGGATCAATTGGACACGGACACTATCGCAAAGTGCTGGAAGAATATTTTAAGTTTCGTAGGTAATGAAAATGATCCAGAAGATGACATTCCACTAAGTATTTTGAATGAGAAGTTGTACCTTAGAAATCAATTTTGAAGTGGAGAATGTAATGAAACTGCTCGACGCTATAAATCCTGAGGTTTGATTTCTACTTTTTTAGGATTCTTGTCTTTAATCAAATCATTTGGGTAGGTGAACTGCACAGCTGAAGAGATCCATAAATGGAACGAAGACGAAGAAGACCATAATGTCGCTCAGAGTACCAACATCATAAGTGATGATGACGGTGTGCTAGAATTGCCAAAAGAAAATATTAAGCCTAATGAAGCCATTTCCATTTTTAACAAAGCTTTTGAATGGGCTGAAGGTGAGTAGGTTAGCCAAAATGACATTAGTGTCTTAAGGCGCCTTAGGGAAAAAGAAGTGAGAATGCTTTTGGAGAAGAAGAAGACACGAAAAACAAATGACTGATTTTTTCCATTAAATTTCGTATCGGTAATGCCCATGCTCAGTCAATATTTAATGTTACGAGTACTTTTTATGCCATAACCTTCTATTTTATATGTTCCAATGCAATAACTTTTTATTTAAAATTAAACAAGTGAATTAAATATACTGTTATGTAATAGTAAAAACGCATTATTTTTAAGTTGTTAAAGATAAGACGTTTTACGATGAAAATCTACAGTGGGATTGCAATATTCTTTTATTCAAATTTGACCCTCGCAAACGTGAACTCCCTTGGTTTTTAATTGTTCACGTTATCGAAAGTCTACTGTAGTCAAATAAAAGAGCAAGTTTTAAAACTCTTTAATAGCTATGCAATTTTAAATAAATATTGAAAAATTAGTAATTCCTGGAAAACCACGCTTACGAGTATGTATTGTCAACTGTTATTAGAAACGTTGGTAAAAAATCATAAATTTCTTTTTTTGCCTGATGCAGGTTCTTCCAGGTATCATAAAATCTGTGGATTTTTCTGCAAACTCACTGACGATTTTTTCTTTTTATTGTTACTTTCATAAGAAAGAAATAGTAAAACGTTATGTTAATTTGGCATTTTCTGGAGAAAAGTGACCTCAAAGTCGAAAATTAGCATGAGCAATGAAAATGGAACAGGCTTAGAAATTGGATATCTAAAGATTCAAACAAGATATTTCTTCTAAAAATTAAGTCATACACGAAGTTTTTACCATTAGTACTAACAGAGCAATTTACGTTAACATGGGCCAGGGTACACCAAAGTAAGTCTTTTCTTAAATCCTCGATAAATTATGTCAACATTGGAGGGTCTATCCCTTACCGTAGAACGATTTTTTTCTTAAAATATGCCCAGGAATTTTTTTTCTGAAATTATCATCAACGAATTAGGGGAGACCCTGTATATTGTAATATACCACTGCCAGACACTTTAGTCGGGTCCGAAAGGGTGCCAGACGGGCTCAAACCTCCATAAATATGAGGGTCGGTAAAGTGATAGGAGCAAGGCTAATTTTTTATTAAATATTTAATTGAGATCTCCCTGAGTAATTATTCACAACTGCCAAACAAAAACCTCGGGTCAAACACCCTGCCAGACGCAACCGAAGAAATAATATCGATACGAGTACTAAAATCATGTGGGAAAAAGGCATTTTATAGCCATATTTCATCGAAAATATCAAAGAGAGTGAATTCTTATGGACTTCATCTTAATAGGAAATTTAATTTTCTATAAAAAAGCATATACAGGGTGTCCCAAAAATCAACGTCAAGTCGGAAACGGATGATAGGTCAAGAGGTGTCGGTTATCACAAAATTATAAAAAAAAATCTAAGTAATGTACTTTTAAAATTATTGGAACTCAAAAAAAATCGAGAAATCTGACACCCTGTGACGATCTTTCAAGTGCTGTGACCGCAAATCTTTACTTTTCTTCGATTTTTTTCTGTTGTCACGTAACCCTGAGTAACTGTTCTGTAAATTACGGTCCAAAATTGAAACATAATTACATATATCGGTTTTAACTAAAATATTGCTTTTTTATCCATCCTTGTATCTGAAATCATTAATCAGTCAACTTGAACTGACTGTACTGACAAAAAAATGTACTGTGCCATTTTGGCAAGTAACTTTAAAAAATGGCGTATTTAGTCTGGATTCCAAAATGGTATGACAAAAGTTAAAATGAGTACCAAGTGTGTGCGAGACAGACAGTGACGCTGTGATTGAGACTGATAAACACGCCATTTCGACTAGTTTGAGTGAAACATATAGAGATGCCACCCTTGTCAAGCAGTGACACATAGGCACATCATGCAATACTGCAGTACGTTACGCTCCTTCGCTTACAGCGCATTATTCTGTATTCTTCTTGATTTCGTGCTTACAACTTTGGCTTTCTTTATTGGACTTCATTGCATTGCGACTCGACTTTGATTTGCTATCTGACCGTTTCTGTCGAACCTGGATTTCTTCTGGGCTATTATTGATCATTGATCCCGTGATTGTGTAGTGTGAATGCCATCTCGATACACTGCTCAGGAATATGCTAACATTCATCTCATTTATGTGGAATACAGCTGTAATGCTAGTGCTGCAGCCAGACTTAATCATGAGAGATACCTAAATGCTCAGCGTCATCCGAATTTGAATGCCGAGGTTTATTTAGATTTTTTGGAGAACCACTTACCAAATTTATTGGAAGACGTGCTACTAAATATTTATGTATGCATGTGGTATCAACAAGATGGCTGCCAGCGCATTATACTCGCACAGTGCGAGAATTCCTCGATCGGGAATGCTCCAACAGGTGGATAAAGCTGTCTGGTACAATTTCGTGGCCAGCCCGTTCACCTGATATGGGTATCACCAAGAGAACGTAGTGTGTGTGCTCTGTGACGGGAAAAAATGACATGAAATGACAAGGGTGGCATCTCTATCTGTTTTACTCACAGTAGTCGAAATTGCGTGTTTATCAGTCTCAATCACAGCGTCACTGTCTGTCTCGCACACACTTGGTACTCATTTTAACTTGTGTCATACCGTTTTGGAATCCAGACTAAATACGCCATTTTTTAAAGTTACTTGCCAAAATGGCACAGTACATTTTTTTGTCAGTACAGTCAGTTCAAGTTGACTGATTAATGATTTCAGATACAAGGATGGATAAAAAAGCAATATTTTAGTTAAAACCGATATATGTAATTATGTTTCAATTTTGGACCGTAATTTACAGAACAGTTACTCAGGGTTACGTGACAACAGAAAAAAATCGAAGAAAAGTAAAGATTTGCGGTCACAGCACTTGAAAGATCGTCACAGGGTGTCAGATTTCTCGATTTTTTTTGAGTTCCAATAATTTTAAAAGTACATTACTTAGATTTTTTTTTATAATTTTGTGATAACCGACACCTCTTGACCTATCATCCGTTTCCGGCTTGACGTTGATTCTTGGGACACCCTACGAGGGGCGTTCAAGATATTCGCGGTATCGGGGTGAAGCTGTGGTTGCATATATAAATTGACTTATTTATCAAGTAATACTATTATTTTAGTGCATTCATGTAAAATTTCATATAAATGTGATTATTAATTCGCGTTTTATCTCTAGTTAGACAGAATCATAATGGCAACTGAGGCGATGATGGTGAAAATTGAGCATCGCGCTGTAATTAAATTTCTCACTAAGCAAGGAAAAAGTCAAAAAACTATTCATGAAGAGATGGTGGCTGTTTACCAGGGTTCCGCACCTTCATTATCAACTGTGCAAAAGTGGTCAAGTGAGTTCAAGAGAGGCAGAGAGAGCATTGAGGACGACCCCCGCTCCGGCGCCCCGGCTACTGCTTGTACGGGAGAAAGCATCAAAGAAGTCGAAAAACTTGTTCTTGAGGATGCCCGAATAAAGGTGAAAATGATGGCAGAGATCACCAAGCTTTCAATTGGTACCATTCACACCATTCTTCATGACCATCTTAACCTTTCAAAGGTCAGTGCAAGGTGGGTGCCACGAATGCTCACAGCGCCTCAGATAAAAAGTGAGAATCGCATGCTGTAGAGAGCTTTTGGAGATGTGTAGTGAGAACGCGGACGGTGTTATGGATCGAATTGTTACTGGGGACGAAACATGGGTCCACCACTATGACCCTGAAAGCAAACAAGAGTCCATGCAGTGGCATAAAAAAGGAACAGACCCCCCGAAGAAGTTCAAAGTCACTCCGTCTGCCCGAAAGCTCATGGCCACAGTTTTTTGGGACTCAAAGGGAATCTTGCTCATTGAGTACAAAAAATAAGGTGAAACCATCAACGCCACATCCTACGCTTCCACTTTGCATAATTTGCGGGAGGAAATTAAAAAGAAAAGACGGGGTAAACTCGCAGCGGGTGTGTTGCTTCTTCATGGCAACGCTCCTGTTCACACGGCGCGAGTTTCCAAGGCTGCTGCGCGAGATTGTGGTTTCGAAGAAATCCAACACCCACCCTATAGTCCAGACCTTGCCCCTAGTGATTATATCCTGTTTCCGGATTTGAAAAAATGTCTTCGTGGAAAAAGATTTTCGGATGATGAAGAACTCAAGTCGGTATTTTGCAGAGAAAGAGGAAATTTATTATTTTGAGGGTTTAAAAAAGCTTATCTCAAGATGTAATAAATGCATTGATGTTAGGGGAGATCATATTGAAAAATAAAAACAATTGAAATTGAATTCGCATTTTCCTTCATATCGATACCGAGAATATATTGAACGTCCCTCGTATGTAATTAAAAAAATAGAGGGCCGAAGAAGTTCTAAAGTACAAAAACAAAAGCCTTCTGCCTGCCCAAACGAAAGCGCCATAATCCACCTCGATTGTGTAAAAATTGACGCTGTGAAGAAACTGATCCCGAATGTCATCGAGGCAACTTTTCTTAATGGAAAGTTGAAAGGACTCATTAGACGAATTCCCATTATTTCCCCAGATATAACATTTGATTTCAAACGACATTCAACAAGCCACAAGGACTATCACTTCAAGTGTGCGGATTGAATCTAGAAAACCCATGTTTTTCACATGACCACTTTTATGTTGCATGCTCACAATTCGGACAGTCAAAAAATTTATTTGTTGCTGAAGGCAGAAAACAAGAAATATTGTTTACCCTAAAACACTTGAATAATAAAGTCAACAAAATAAAATAAATATCATTGATGCTTCTCCCTTAAGCTGGGCATCCACGGTCACTTATGAATGTCACTCCCAGCGTGAGCGCACTTATGAATGCCGGTGGATGGCGTTGCGTGTCAGAGTGCGCATTCATGCGCGATGAAATTCAAATATTTTTGAATTCCGCATTCATGCATGATTGTGGATGGCGATGAGTGTCATTCTTTCGTTTTCATTCTACATTTGACTGTCGACGTGCGCGGACGAATCGAAAAAATGGCAGTGAGCGACGATAAAGAATTTTGGCGTGAATTTATTTCGTATTATAAAGAAATGCCAGAATTGTGGCATGTGAAAAATGAAATATATAAAGACCGTGATAGGAAAAATAAAGCGTACGGGAAATTAGTTGAAATAATGAAAAAGAAAGATAAAAATGCGAACAAAGATTTGGTAAAAAAAAATTAAACACCCTTCGCGGTTCCTACCGGAGGGAACTCAACTCTGGTGCGGGAGTGGACGATATATATCTGCCGTCCCTCTGGTATTTCGAAGAACTTAATTTTTTGAATGACCTGGAAAGAGTTGAGGAGGTAATCAGTACTTGCGGCAACACTGACGATACTACGAGCTCAGTAAGTATGCATTCCGAACGGATTGTAAAGTTTCCATATGTTTTTATATATTTACATCACATTATTAATACATGAAACTTGTTTAGGAAATGCCCGAAGTGATTTCGAGAAAGAACTCGAAATATAAAAAAAGAAAAGACATTGACGAGTCCGACCACTTTCTACAAACTGCTATTGATCATTTAAAAAATATGAACGATGACGCCGAAATTTATAGGAGGGCGTGAGCAGCGCAGTTTAGACAACTTGCGGCAGATCAGCAGATACATGCTAAAAGGGCGATGGACGAAATACCCTACCAGGGATTACTGGGGAGACTCTCACAACCACAATCAACACCTTATTTTTGTTCAACGCCTAGTAATTCAACTTCTTCACGACCATCTTCATCTTTCCGTTTCGTTGATTCTCGGTTATCCACACACAGTTATGTTGCTGCAGGAAGAAGCTTCGAAATTTCTCAACCAAGGAAGCAGGTTTAAATTATATCAGATGAAGTTATAAATGAATCATCGTACTCATCTGTAAAAGATCTTTTGTATGATACTCAATACCAATAAATAATAATTATTTAATGAAAGGAACAATTTTTCACTACTCAGATTAAGTCGGAAATGAAAGGGTTAAATCAATTATATCTTTATTAGAATATATTGAATTGCCATGGTACAGAACCCTTGTTATTAAAGTAGTGACAAAATTTATTTCTTATTTTTTTAGTAGAAGACTTGGAATTATTATATCCGGCTTTAGGTTTAAGATTAAGGAGTTGGTTGGTTTCAAATCTTCAATCGCCTTGCGTCATAACTCCAGTAATAACATCTTCGAAATCAACTTCTCTTCTTTGATAACAACCTCTCTTTTTTGCTCTTATGAAATTGTGTAAATGGCAGCAAGCTAGTACGATTACGGAGACTTTTTTTGGGTCTAAATTGATGATGTGTAATAGGATTCGAAATCTAGCTGCCAAAATTCCGAAGGCGTTTTCGACAATACGCCGATCTCTTGATACGCGACAGTTGTAAATTTACTGCTCGGTGTTTAAACTGATTCTCGAATACGGCTTCATTAAATTTTCCATAAGTGGAATTTCGTCAGTGTTAGGCAAAGCTTCCGGTTTAGGAATAGAAAGCCGTTCTTTTTCTAATTTTTTAAAAAATGTTGTGTTTGAAAAAATTCCTGCATTAGACATTCTGCCGTTCGCCCCAACATCAACCATTATAAATTCATGATTTGCATTTACGACGGCAAGTAAAACAATACTAAATGTTTCTTATAATTAAAATAATATGAGCCGGAATTAGCTGGCTTTGTAATTTGAATATGCTTTCCGTCTATCGCGCCTATACAATGTGGGAAGTTCCAAGTACATTCAAAATCACCAGCTATTCCTTTCCATTCATTTTCATTTGGTGGCAACTATACAAAAAAAAACGATAAGTGCAATTACTTATATGTTTTGATATGTGTGTTTATCTTTATATATGTGCCTTTATATTACCCCTCAATACACAAATAATTGCCTCACAAGTCTCCATGACAATCCTTCCAAGGCTTTGGGGAGAAATCGCTGTAGCGAATTTTAACTCCTCGAAATTTTGTCCAGTAAGAAGACATCGTAACGTTGCTGAAAGGCGTTGACTGGGTGATATAGAATCTCTCATTACCGTGTCTTCCTTTTGTATAAACGGCGCGACCATGTGCAGCAACTCGGTGAATGTTTGAAGATCCATTATAAGAACATTTTTGTAACCTATTGGAGAGGTTACCTCAAGTTCCTTTAAAAGGTTTTCATGGGTAATCTTTTGCTTTTTTTGTAGCCAATCTTTCATCCAATATTTGTGTTGACGTTTTTCTTTTATTTGCTTATTTTTTCCATCACTCACAATCTTATTAATAACTAGTAATGCCAAGGCTTCACTCATGACCGTGGATTGCCCAGCTTTATACATACAATTGGGTCTATAAATTAATTCGTGCGGTTTGCTAAGAGATGGCGTGACTTGTATTATTCCATTGTTATTATTCTATTGGAACATGCGTTAGAAAGCTACTGTCATTGTACGTCATTTCAGTATATGTCATTCATTTGAAGCGTAAACAACAATCATTTTTTTTCATTCAAATATGTCGAACTTTGTGCCTGAAAAAGTGTTTTTGCGGTGACTTCTTCTTCATTACTTTAATATGAAGAAAACTGCTGCCGAAAGTCATCGTATTTTGGTGGAAGTTTATGGTGAACATGCGCTAGCTGAGCGAACGTGCCAAAAGTGTTTTGCATGATTTAAAAGTGGTGATTTTGGTTTGGAAGACGATGAACGTCCTGGGCAGCCAAAAAAGTTTGAAGATGAAGAACGGGAAGCATTACTCTATGAAGATTGTTGCCAAACACAAGAAGAGCTCGCAGAATCTTTGGGTGTCACTGAAGCAGCCATTTCAAAACGTTTAAAAGCAGCTGGATATATTCAAAAGCAATGAAATTGGGTTCCACATGAACTCAAGCCGAGAGACGTCGAAAGGCGGTTTTGCATGTCCGAAATGCTACTGGAACGCCACAAAAAGAAGTCATTTTTGCATTGGATTGTTATTGGTGATGAAAAATGGATCCATTACGACAACCCCAAGCGCAAAAAATCATATGTGAAACCCGGCCAACCAGCCAAATCAACGGCAAAGCCGAATATCCATGGCGCGAAGGTAATGTTCTGTATTTGGTGGGATCAGATGGGTGTGCTGTATTATGAGCTGCTAAAACTGGGTGAAACCATTAATGAACAACGCTACCGAACACAATTAATCCATTTGAAGAGAGCAGTGGCCGAAAAACGCCCGGAATATGCGACCAGACACGACGCAATAATTTTCCATCATGACAACGCTCGGCCCCACGTTGCTATTCCGGTTAAGAACTATTTGGAAAACAGTGGATGGGAAGTCTTACCCCACCCGCCTTATAGTCCAGACCTTGCCCCTTCTGACAACCATTTGTTCCGGACGATGCAGAACGCCCTCACTGAAATACAGTTCACATCAGAGCAGAATATCAAAAATTGGCTTGATTCATTCTTGGCTGCCAAGCCGGCACAGTTCTTTTGGGATGGGATCCACAAATTGCCAGAAAGATGGGAAAAAGTCATAGGTTCAGATGGGCAATACTTTGAATAATACTATTTTACATGTTTTTCTTAAATAAACGTTCAAATTTTGAAAAAAACCGCACGAAATAAATTATATACCCAATATATATCATTCAATTTCAATAAATGTATTCATTATCGACAACAAAATAAAATTATTTGTAATGTGGCAGCAACGCACCAGCTAGTATGTACCAGTATGTAATAAAATCTAACCCTGTTCTTTTGAAAAAAAAAATCAGATCTAAGATTTTGACGTTTTGAACACAAAACAAACTAAGATATGTCTGCGCAGTGCACTGGCATTTATGAACTCACCCGTAGTTTTTGGGTGCGTCCCCCTCCACCATCCATCAATCAAAGGATATAGAAAGGCGGGCTTGTTTTATACCTTATTTCCGGATTTATGAAAAGCTGTGTTTCAATTATTTTCCAATGTCCATTGCCTCGTTTGATGAATTAAATGAAAAGCTCAAGAATTCCCATCCGCTCCAAGGTATATAATTTAGGAATTGAACGAGTATACAACAAATTGAAATGTTGGTTGTAACGCTACTGAAAGAGAATTGCTATACTCCTTGCTTTCTATTGAAGTGAACTCACTGAAATAACGCGGGACTGGAGATGATTGTTGATGACTGAAGATGTATTGAGACTAGTTTTGAGCTTTTGTCGAAGGATGGAGAGGAAAATGAGGTGGATGGTTGATTTCTTTCTTTCATTAATATTTCCCATTACACTTAAAACTCCCATTTGAAAGTTAAGATATTCCTTATCAACAATTTTTTTCAAATGAGGCATAACACTTTGCAAGAAAGCCATCTGACTGCAACGTTTCTCTCCTTCCAATGCTTTTAATGCAACCTCATCAGGTTTCTCATGTTTTCTGTCTTTTAGTATACTTTTTTATACACTTTACCAGTGGAGTAGAAATCTCCGACACAAAAGCTTGCGGCTCTGGCTTTCTTTCTTTTCATTTTCTAGTTCCATCCTCTGCTTCATACTATTTATAGCCTCTCGTTGATGCTATAGTTTACTTAAGGTCAACATATATATTTGTTTAATTATATTACTTTTGAGTCACTGTTTTGTTGGCTTTGGCCTTTTTCTTGTATTTTGAAAACGAGTCACGAAGATTAGTCCATTTCCGTACAACTTCTTTATCTGAAAGAACCAAATTAAGGAGTATCTGTAAGTGGAATTTCAATTTCAAACCAGAAAATCTGCTGTAGTGTTAATATTTGGTCGATGGCTCTTGTAAGCCTTACCTTACCTTGGACTTAAACTTAGATATAGCTATCTTCACTTCACCCAGGTTGGTTTGTCGGAATTATTGAGCTACATATTCATTCTGCCTGACAGCAGTTATTGGTTTGTCATCGCCGTTATACTGTCTACAAAAATGCTCTTTTCAAATCCTCAGAAACGACCAGAAATGTTCGAGCATTTTCGAAGTCGACTTTGTCGTCAAACTAAATTCGATCGACTTGTCAGTAAATTGCTTTTACTTACCTAACAACAAAAATACTTTTAAAGGTTTGGGATTTTGGTGTAAAAACGTTTACCAATTGTCCTATGGGGCTGGCGTAGGTCGAAGATGATACCTGAAACCGATTTGATTTTGGAACTACAGTAGTTTTAATTTTGTTACGATTTGAAGTCGAAACAAAGTTACATGACCCCACCACAGCATCGACCGTGACTCTACTAATTTGTTCCCTTGTTCGTGTCTACAGGCTTCGTTTCATGGTTTGTGTCAGTCGCATGTTTTTTTTACCTTCACTCCCGAATCGTGCAACTTCTTGACAGTATTAACTTGCCTTTGCAATGTTTTGGATATCCGCAATCGTACCTTGGCTACAAGTAATGGTTCGAGTTGTTGAGCTCTCGGAACTTTCGGACATCCACAATACTGGAGGAGCTCCTTGTGCCGATCGCAATGTGGTAAGGAGTTCTCTGAGTCCCCTTATGAATATCGAGATGCGGGAACTGCGTGCTAGGTACGGCAATGTTTCGCCTCGCCGCAAAGTCGATTAGCCTGAACCCATTATCGGAGGTTGCGTCGTGCAGGCTACTCTCCGCAGCACTGCCAAAGGCGCCCTCTCTTCCTAGCTTTGCATTAAAATCGCTGGAGCCCCTAGAAACCTTTGGTGTCGTCATCTTTTTCCTCTGTGTGTGTGGACATATAAGGCGCAAATTTAGCCTTAATACGGATTGTTACGAGGCGCTCGTTAACATGCCGGAAATTCAAGACTTCTTGCTTAAATCTAAATAGGCGCTGAATTTGCCATCGATGAAAATCGCCGTAGTAGATGTCGCAGTTTTTCATCCACATTACCTCGGCGGTACAGCCCCCAACCTGGAGGGCCAGTTCCATTATAGATGTCCCTAGGACGAGGAGTCGGTTAGACGGAAGCTAGCAACCCGTTCGCGGATGTGACAGCGCTGCCGTTGGCCCATTAAGGGCTCATCCGTCACCATATCCGTTCATATACTCTGACTTAGTCTCGGAAATCCTTACCGGCTTGAGCTCCAAATATGTCGCCGAACATCCTATAATCCTAATATTATTGACTCCTAAACGTCTACTCACGGCACCATCTGAAACTTTATTAGCTATCGCATCTGCCGCAAAACGGAGTAAATTGGGGAAGGACCGCACGCCGTGCCCCGTGGAAACCACGCAATGACCGTATTTTGATGTAAGATTCCAAAGTAGAGTAAGACACATGATCATTATGCAATATTACGCATTGACGAAAGCCTAGACTATGGATGAAAAGGTTATCTAGTTGCCGCCAGTAGTTTATCGCTTAAAGGTGACATCATAAACAATATGGGAAATATAAATTTCCATAAGAGATGTGACAATAACGCGCTCAGACCCATCGTGGGCAATCGGAGACCGAAATGTCAACAGCGAGAGGCTTCTCTCTCTGCATAACTGACACAACATCCTGCGACACTTACTATGAGAGTGACGATGATGAACACCTCGAAGCACTTTCTCTGTAAAGGGAAATGGTAATGGTCACCTAGGCACTTTATCACTGAAGCGTTTAGTCATCTCTCTATGAAATATTGAGAATTTTCATTGAAAAGAATATACAAGGAGTACAATGGACTATTCTTTATCTGATAGCTCCGTTCTGACAGAATCGCATCGTATCCACACAGAATGTTAAATTAAAGAAATAAAGAAATCAGTTTTTGTTCTCCATGCTTGACTTTTGTGTTTGACATGGTTTTCTATATTTTTTAATAGAAAATGTATAATCAAAATAATAAAATGTTAAATATAGTTTA
The DNA here is from genome assembly GCA_963966105.1 of Volucella zonaria. Classification (NCBI taxonomy): domain Eukaryota; kingdom Metazoa; phylum Arthropoda; class Insecta; order Diptera; family Syrphidae; genus Volucella; species Volucella zonaria. The sequence goes on along the minus strand of OZ014530.1, from coordinate 27,958,679 downwards.
TTCTTTTTTTTTAGAAAAAATGCGTTCTTCGTTTATCTTTTGATCTGTTTTTTTTCCTCTTTTTTCTATGGGCCTTTTAACAAAAAAAACTCTTATGTTGTAAATATAATTTAATATTTAGTTAGCCTGTCTATCAATAACTGGTGGCACTGTTTTTCCTCCGCGAATCTGTCCCCAACCAATCAAACTGAAAATGGAAAATAATCACAGCATTACACTCGGAAGTCTGATTGATTAAAAAGTCTCTTAAAACTTACCGCCAATGTTGCTCTACACGACGACTTAGAGCAATTTTTTCTCCAATTTCAGTACACACCGGTGTTGTAACTACAATCTTTGCCAAATCGTCTTTGGTTGCCCGCACCCTGCCGCCGGTACTCAATGAACCAATATTGACCAGTAAAATTTCGTTTTTCGCCAACTTCTGAACACGAGCACCCTTCTTATCACCCTCAGTACGCACACCCAACAGACGCTTCAGCAAATAGTAGGAGATTTCCAATTCGGTGTAGATTTCGGGCAGATGACCAACAGCACCCAACACTTGACCGACCAAACGATCAGCACGGCATAGAGTTGGATCAATTTTCGTGCCAACACCAATAAGACCTCCAGGCACAGCGAATTGCAATTCGTTCTGCTCTGTGTACAGAGATACAATTCGCGAGAAAATCGGTCGACATGTGACATTCCCTTCAGAATCTTTTGTAACAACACCGGGTCGTACTTCGATTTCTTGCCCAACTCTAAGGACACCACTTAAAATTGAACCACCGGCGACGCCACCTTTTAGATCGTTCACCTCACAACCGGGTTTGTTGACATCGAATGAACGAATCACAATCAGTCGTGGTGGCGCATCAAAATTACGAAGCGGCACGGGAATTTTATTTACAATGTATTCACATAATACCTAGAAACGGAAAGTTCGAATCCAATCATTTCACAATAGAAAATCACTTTGAAGAAGACTCACCTCAATGTTGTATTTCAGCTGAGCTGAAATTGGAACTATAGGACTACCTTCGGCAACAGTTCCCTGAACGAACTTAACAATCTCTTCGTGCTGTTCCTTGGCCTGGCTTTCTGTAACTAAATCGATTTTATTCTGAAGGATAATGATGTGCTTCAGCTTCATAATTTCAATGGCAGCCAAATGCTCTGATGTTTGCGGTTGGGGACATGACTCGTTACCTTTAATTATAAAGAAACTCTATTAAACTCCAAGAAATGAGAAAACGACGATGATTTCTTCTTACCAGCAATTAAAAGTAAAGCTGCATCCATAACAGCGGCTCCGTTCAACATAGTTGCCATAAGAATGTCGTGACCAGGGCAATCGACAAAACTCACATGACGGATTAATTGAAACCGACCTGAACATGCTGGACGAGTGCAGGGAAAACTATCATCCTTGCTGGAGCCACCGGATATGAAGCTGGCGGGGCGAGGGCATTTTGGGTTGTCACACTTGTAAATTTTTGCGTTAGCGTAACCTGCAAAGAAAAACGAAAAACGCACAATTAGTAAAGGGAAGAGCGGGAAGTGGTTTTGGAAATGAAATTATTGTACATCAAAATTCTTAGTCGACCTAAAAGAAAAACATAGTCAACTGCTTATTACGTAGGTTCTTAGATATGAAAATTCTATCACTAAAAATACACCCTGAATGGCTCGAACTGCAACCAACTTCAGGCTGCTATAATTTCCAAACCGTTCATAACAGTGAGCTCAAATTTTGACACATGACAGATAATTTTATTATTTACAAGCCTTTTTAACGATTTGGGTCTCAGTTGCGTTGAAAAATTTTTATCCGCCATGGAATTCAAACGTGATAGTGTGATTGCTTTATATTTGGTTGGAAGACCACAAATAGCTATCGTTAGAGCCCTCCAGCACCTCAACGTAAATAAATCATTTGTGTTTCGAAGCATAGCTCGTTACCGTGATACTGGCAGCGTTGCAAAACGCCATGGAGGTGGTCATAAAAAAACAGCAACATCGGCAGAAATGGTTCGGAAAGTGAAGGCTCGAATTGAGCGAAAACCGCGTCGAAATGGAAGAAAAATGGCTCGTGAGCTCAACATATCGTTGGAATGGATGCAATACATACTGAAAAATGAGCTTGGACTCAAGCCATTGCAGTTCCAAAAAGCACACGATTTTACACCCCAACAGAAAAAAGTTATAGTCGAAAGAGCGAAGAAGGTGCTACGCTTGCACGAAAGTTGCTGAATTTGGTTTTTTCCGATGAGTCGCCATTTGTTATCGAGCAATATGTCAACAAACAAAATGACCGAATTTACTTGCCAGAGAGGTCCTTCGAAAATTTACACCTTCGGACGGCCACCAGAAAGCAGGCAACACTGATGGTAATGGTTTGGGCCGCCATAACAGCCGATGGTCGCTTTCCGCTCGTATTTTTGGACCGTGGCATCAAAATTAATGCGATCGTATACCGTGAAACTGTCTTAGAGGCAGTATTGAAGCCTTGGGCAAACAATCATTTCGGTCGGAGACCGTGGACATTTCAACAAGGCTCGGCACCGTCTCACAAAGCGCGCGTCAACCAAGATTGGTTAAAAAACAATGTTCCACTCTTCATTTCTTCGACACAATGGATTGCAAATTCTCCGGATGCACATCCTTTGGATTTCTCTGTCTGGGGTATTTTGAAGACGATGGTTGGCACTAAAAAGTGTGGACCAGGTCAAACAAGCACTTTGCCGGGAATGGGCCAAAATACCGCAGAGTCACTTGCGTGCAGCGTGCGATGCTTTCTTCGGCCGTCTCAAGGCCATTATTCGCGCCAAAGGTGGACATATTGAAAACTACTGATGCAATTTGAAAATTGATGTATTTTCCAACATTTTTTGCTTTGGCACAATAAAATTTATCAAAAAATAAAAAAAATTATAGCATTTTAAAAAGTTGGAGTTCGAGTTATTCACCCTGTATATTAAATCGACGGATAGAGGACGACCTATAAACGGAAAGAAACCGCGTCCTCCTTTACTTTAGTATCTTTCTAATCTTGCCTTGTCGATCCTATTCTAGACTTAGTTTAGCAAGCCAGAAAATCAGATGAATCGTTTAAGAAACCGCCATAAACTCCATCGCGTTTAATGCCACATAGCCGAATTTCGAATTTTGTGATTGTCACTTGTTCATGACAGTTTTTGACTGGCCTTAATATTTCCTTCGAAATTTTGTTGCTCAATGAAAAATCAATCCACAGTGACGTCTTTAATCAGGGTATACATTTGTACAGAGTGGTGCAAACGTCACTGACTACTTTTTATTTTTTTAGTTACTTGTAAAACAAACTTGAGAGACTTAACATACTTCGGGTATGATGCGCTAAACATTTTAGAGAAGACCACATTCACTGAATTTTATTTTGCTAATAATTTTATTATTAATTACTCGATTAACTCAGCCCAATAAGCTGATCAGTTTCATTTTCATGACGTGCGAAATTGACACTCTGTGAATACCACCTTGATCAAAAAGTTCCCGCACCACACCACCGTGTGGCGCTCTCATTGTTCCGATTTGAGTTCTGTTTTTTTGTTGAGTTCGTAAATCTGTTGCTGACATTCCCTCTAAATCTTAGCGTCATAGCTTGACATTTGCAAAAGTTACGTAGCCAAGAGTACATCTCTGTGTGTATTGGCGATTTTTTACAATTTTAGAAATGGATTTAAATTTGCAACAACGAACTTGTATTCAATTTTGCGCAAAAAAACGGATTTAATGGTGCGCGAACGTTGGAGATGTTGGATAAGTGTTTCGGCAACGATTCTTTAAAGAAAACGGTCGTTTACCAGTGGCACGAGCGGTTCAAAAGTGGTCGTGAGTCAATCGAAGATAATGAACGCAGTGGCAGACCATCGACATCGAAAACCGACGAAAACATTGATGAAGTAAAAGAAATGTTGGTCAATAACCGTTAATGTTGGTTATGGATCCGTCCAAAACATGTTGGTTAATGATTTGGGTTTCCATCGTGTAGCAGCAAAGTTGGTGAGAAAAGATCTCAATTTCATGCAAATAAGAGACCGTTTTCATGTCGCCGATCCCACATTCATCAAAAGGATCATTACTGGAGACGAGACGTGGATTTATGAGCACGTAACGCAATCCAAACATTAGGCAAATGAATGGCGTTCACCAAATGAGCCGTGACCAAAAAAACCACGTCGTTTTCAGTCAAAAAAAGAAGACAATGCTCACGGTTTTCATGGATTACAACGGTGTAGTGCATCATGAATTTTTGCCAAAAGGCCAGACAGTAAACAAAGAGTATTACGAGTATTTGGGCGTTATGAGAAGCAATTATGCGTGAAGCAATTCGCCGAAAGAGACCAGAATTGTGGGCAGAAAACTGGTGGATTTTGCACCATGATAACGCACCGTCGCACAGTGTCATCATTATTCGTAATTTTTTGACGAAAAATGCAACAAATACCATCCAACAGCCACTAAATTCACCTCATTTGGCTCCCTGTGACTTCTTTCTGTTCAATCGAGTTAAAAAACCACTACGGGGAACGCGTTTCAGCAGCCGAGATGAAGTAATGGAAAAATCGCAGATGGACATACCGAAAACCGAGTCTAAAAAAATGTTTCGAGGATTGCATCAAGCGCTGGCTTAAGTGTGTTGCATTCGATGGGGATTACTTTGAAGGGGACAATATAGATTTAGATAAATAAACTTGTATTTCTAATTTTCTGAATAAATTCCGAAAAATTTTTGATCAAGGTGGTATAATCTAGGGATTGCTAGCACGGTTTTATGAACAAGATTTATAGCTGATCTTCTCCCAATTAGAGGAACGCGCACCTCCGAAATGAAGGTAATGTTTCACGAAGTACTCGTAAGCGTTTTAAGAGTCCAGAAATATCGAAAAGAAAGCGCACTGGTCAATCAGGTATGCCTCAGCTGTACAAGTTTTAAGAATCGAATTGCAGATACTTCCATACAAAATCCAATACGAGCAAGACTTGTAGCCAGCTGTTCGCTAACAATGTACGTTTGCCAGAAATGGTAAGATAAGAAAAAGATTTCATTCACCATCTGATGGTGAGTGATCAAGCTCATTTCCACTTAAATACATTCGCAAACAGCAAAATTGCCTTAAATGGGGTACTGAGTAACCAAGATTGATTCATCAGCTGCAATTGCACTTGTGTACTTAACTGCACTGTGTGATATGACTTTAGCTCACAAAAAGTTGTCGTCGATATTGTGATGGCATGTCAGGCTATGATTGAAATTTTCTTTAAGCCCAGTTAATGCTGATAGTCCTGAGGTCTGATTTTACCAGGATGGAGCTACTGCCAACATTAAGGAACATTTTTGCCGACCGATCAATTTCCAAAAATTCAGGGTTTAATATCGCTCTCCGCGATTTTTAATTTTAACCATCATTTCGCAGCTAAAGGAAAATGTTCGTGTTTAAAAAAAACTCGGTTCTGCGATCAGATATTTCATGAAATTTCATAAAAAAAAAACGATTGTGGACAACATAAAGCCCCCATGAGTCCATACTTTATGGGAGAGAACAATAACAGTACAATTGAACGCTTCTACGAGATTTTTAAAAGACATGGAAATCCACAATATTAAAATCATCTCCGTCAACTGCAATCAGTGTTAGCGTGCATCTTTGATAGCATATTTAGAAGTTGTGACTTACACGACATCACCCACGAGGAGGTAAGTCAGTTTCGATACCTAAATACGAGGACGACAGTGTTCCTGAAATTTTCGAATCAATATTCGCTCACCTCTCACAAGGCCTTAGGTTACCTGCACCAAATATAGAAGACTATCTCAATGCCAACAGTCCATAAATATTGTTGAGTTTCAGACGACGACTAATTTGATCATGAATGTTAATGGACAAGAAACTCCTCAACTCAACTCAGAATAAAGGAAAACAGAAAAGTTCTCAGTTGTGGAGGCGGATGAAGTTCGAAATATTCTTCTAAAAAATAAAAGGTGCTGTAGGTTCCCGAACACCTGTATGAAAAATCAAGAAAATTTAATGCCATAATCGTAGTCCTATATCAAATCAAAGAACAGATTCTGTAAAATTTTCAAATAACGCTGTGAGGTAGAAGAAACCAATCATGGCAATAAGTATCCATGAATGAAGCATCATTTTTTCTGTCGTGCTGGATGAGCCCCTTTACTACTCGTGAGCTGCCGGACTTTTATTCAGCATTTTTGGACTAACACCCACCACATCATTATAAATTTGCATTCCACATATCACACATCGAGAGTATGCTCAATCGTTTATGAAAGACTACGGACAAAGTCATCTGTAATATGAGTTTTTCAATATATGTAGTACAGTCCTAGCCTAGCTTTAAATTGCATCGAGTAAGAGAGCATCTTGATGATATCATATCCTAAACATGTTGACGATCTTTATCTGCTCTCACAAAAGATATAAACCTCCATCATATAACCCATACTTGACAGCAAGTTTTTATTATTTATTTCCAAATTTATAGAACGCTTCGTTTATATTTTGTTGTACATAATTCCCAGTCTAAGCTGTTCTTCAAACTATTGATAAACTAGTACACGCTACTGGGCATTACACATCCATTACGATTTCGTACTGTGGACACTGAAGAAAGAATACCTTCTGTAAACGATAGTGTAACCGAAGATCTGAATTTTTCAATGGACGCCATTCTCAACAACACCAACTATGTGGAAGATTCGTTTAGTACAATGACATTGATCCGGATGACATTTGGCCATACATAAACTCAAATCATCGATTTATTGAAATCAAAATTTGACGAGCTATGACCTGCACCTACGGCGGAGGAAATCTGTTAATTGGTCCCCAAGATCATGGGAGCCAATTGACATGTCATGATTGGACATCTGGTTTTTTTTTCTTTGGGTTTATCTGAAGGCATTGAATAAACCAGCAACTATTAAAGACTTGGAAGTCGTCGTATGGTGGGGTGAAAAGTAACCTCCTTGACCGCCAGAATGTGCTGCTACTGCAAAAAAGGTTATGGTGCCTTGAAGTCCGTTCATATTTAGGCAGGCATGCCAAATTTCAATGCGATACTGTGTTTAGTTTTGTTTTGACAGCTGATTGTTGTAGACGTATTTGGCATCATGTTGAGTATGGACAAAAACGATTTTCGTTCTCTCATAAAACATTATTTTTTGAGAGGCAAAACGGCTATGGGGCTAATGCTCCGTCAGATTACACCGTCAAATATTGGTTTCGAGAGTTTCGTGGTGGTCGCAACTCCACTACCGATCAAGTCCGCAGCGGCAGGCCCTCCGATGCGGTTACAGAGGATAATGTCAAAAAAATACATGAGCTGACCGGAAAGTGAAGGTGCGCCAGCTAGCAAATACCACAAAGATTAGTACTGAGCGCACACGCCATATTTTGGGCAATATTCTGCATATGAAAAAGTTATCCTGCCGCTGGGTGCCGCGCATGACCAAAAACACGAACGCGAGAGCACTTCGAAAGAGTGTTTGGACTTGCTGATGCGGAATCGGGCGGACTTTTGGCGTCGATTGGTAACTGGATTTGGATCCCTCGGACTATTATCTCTTCCCAAAACTCAAAAGATGGCTCATCAATAAAAAATTCAGCTCACGCGAGGAAATCATCGACCCCACGGAGGAGTATTTTGCAGACCTTCCGGAAAATTACTTTTCCGACGGGATCAAGGAGTTGGAAAATCGCTGGAATAAGTGTATCAAACTAAAAGGGGACTATATTGAATAAAATAAAAAAACATTTAAAAAAAAAAATTTTTCATTCCCAAGGAGGTTACTTTTCACCCCCACGTGATATACAGGCGGATTTATTCGAAAAAGTGCTCAAAAATTGGACAGACACAATGACTTCTGGAAGACGTGGTCGAGGTGATCATATACCTTAAATTGTATTATTTGGTCATTTATCGAGTGAAGCACGCACCACATACATGGGAAAATTGTCTTCTCCCCGGACTAGAGCAGGTCTCTAAAATGGACCACAGCTCGTAATCCAACTGGTTAAAGTCTGGGGTGGGGTAATATATATAACTTTGTTTTGACTTCAAGTCGTAACAAAATTAGCTGTTTCAAAATCAAATCGGTGCCATATATTATTGTATCTTGGACCTACGCCAGCGCCATCTGACAGTCAGTAAGCTGAATTGGATGGGAAAAAGCATTTTTACACCAAAGTCCCAAACGCATAATTCAGCGCATAAATTAGGCTGAATTTGACCAATGGCATGGATTATGTTGACTTTGAGAGCCGCTGTGGTTTATGGCTTATTCGCATAGACCTGCGACTTCAGAAAACCCCACAAGAAAAAGTCTAACGGGGTCAAATCGCACGATCTCGGTGGCTAGTTCACAACACTTCCACGTGAGACGACCATGCCCTCGAATCGCTCGTGTAGAATTTCCAATGTGGAGTGAGCTGTGTGGGACGTAGCGCCGTCCTGTTGAAACCACATGTCGTTGGTGCCCATATCATCCAATTCAGGCCAAAAGAAGTTGGTAATCATTGACCTATAGCGCTCGCTCGGTGATGGCTTGGCCAACGTCGTTCTCAAAGAAATATGGACTATGGATCCGAAAAGCACCAAACAGTGGCTTTTTCGGATGCATTGGACGCTCTTGGATCTCATGTGGATTGGTATCGTCCCAAATTCGACAATTTTGTTTGTTGATGTACCCGTTCATCGAGAAATGGGTCTCATCCCTGAAGATGATTTTTCAATGAAAATTCGGGTCAGTTTCCAACTGTTCCTGAGCCCATTCAGCTAACATGCGTCGTTGTCTATGGTCGTTTACCTTCAGCTCCGGGGTCAATTGGTGCAGGCCCATGTCACGACGCAAAATTCGCCAAGTTGTGGTCTGCGAAAGGCCGACTGCCTCGGATTCTCCTGCACACTCTCACAGACAGCGGCGATGTTTTCGGCAGATATTGCGTTTCGTCGACCTACGGGTGTTGGTTTATCGTTTATTGAACCAGTGGCCTTAAATTTATCCACCAAACTGCGAATAGTCCTCTCCGTAGGACGATTATGGTGACCGTATAATGGGCAAAGCGCGCGGAACGTTGCCCGAACAGAACACCCATTTTAATAAAACACTTTTATCATTTGCACATTTTGTTGAACGCTATGCCCGCCCATGATGATTTGGCAAAACTGACTGTATAAATGAGTGCCAATATGACAGATGCAGCTTGAACAATATGGTCTCTATCAACTGTCCAGGGTCCCTATTAGAAGACCCTGTATAAAGAAATGGTTTAATAGGGAACTTAAAGGGCAAACAAATTTCGCTTTTTACTGTAAAATAAAAGCTGTAATATAAAAATATTATAGAACTTCAAAAAATGCCAATAAAAACATGGCCAACGGAAGCTACATTTGTAAGGCAATTAAATTGGCATAATCAGAAGCAATCTGGAAGACAAGAAAGACAAATTAATAATTGCTGAACCGTTTAGCTTGTTTTTTATAGAGAGGCGATAAATTCGATATGCGTAATTACTATAACTCATTGCGTAATTTTGACTTATGTATCTGAATCTCAATCTACGTTTAAATAGGGGAAATTGGTATCAATGAAGTGAGGAAGGAAAGTAAAACGATAAATACCAACTGTGATTTCGGTCTTAATATTAAAATGAGACCGGTAACCATGATGCTTATTCTGGAAAAGATACTGGAAAAATGTGAATACCAATAATTTGATGGTGTTAAGGAACGATTCTCGCGCCATTATCATTTCTGATTTACGCAAATAATATGCGTAGTCCAGTCCTTGACCATCAAAAAAAGTTGAAAAGTTTTTCTGAAAAGAATTCAATAAAAATTAAATTTTCTTTTAGAGTTGGAAACTGAGTTACAACATATCTTCTACTTCGCTGCCCCATAGCAGAATAGGTAAGGTAACAGCTTTACAAGTAAAGTTTTGATTTTTATATGAGCGCAAATATTGCGAGGCCATAATACTCAAATGGAAATTTAAACTTTCCCAATTGTTGCATTTATATGATCGGTTCAAGCAAGCATTTCATTAAAGACAAGGCCAACATTGTTTGCTGTGTAGATATAGCTAATAGCGGTATCTCTTTATCTGATTTCAGGCAGCTCAGTGGTATCTTATTTTATCAATTAGCCAACGTTTTACGAGATTTCGTCGGGTTAAGACATAAATTATTTTACTGTGTCCAGATCTGAATTTGAAACAAATCAAAGTTCATCGTTTTTGTGGCCTGAAGGGTAATTCTTGTGAAAATCTGTTCGTCATCGGCAAACATATAATTGAAAAAGAACGAAGAAGAGGACCCAAAGTTGAGCCTTGTGATACTTGCCAGTAGACTGGAGTTAGGGCTTTCTTCAATGACCACTGCTGAATGTAGTTGATGAAAAACGAAAATTGTTCTTTAGCGTGAGTGGTTAACTGTATTGAATGGAAAACTGTAAACTTACCTCTTTTCTACCTTTGGGTTTTCACGATTCACCAAAAATATTTAAAAGCACGATCGTGTAAATCCGGACTGAGCAATGTTAAGAAGATTATTAATATCTCGAATTTGAAAAGGAAGGGGAGAATTGCATTTGGTCTATAAGCTTCGGAATCGAAGTTGCTCTCTTTGGAATTGGAATATTTTGGCTTCTACCCAATCGGCTGGGACCTTCAGATAGAGTTTTACAGATCCTAGAGAAAACGTAGGATCTAGATTCTTCAAATCTATCGCATTGTACTTCACACGCAGTATGCCATCAACAAATTCTTCATCACTTGGCCTTCTAGGACTAAACAAATTGTCAGTTTCTTTAGGAAACGATTCGGCTGTTAAAATTCCACTTCTATCATGTTGATTTGACATAGGGACCTTTGGCTTTTATTTATCGATACTTAGGTTGGCTAGATTTCTCCACATATTTCCACTGTAATCGGTTGGATAGAGATAGGTTGCATAGTACTTGTTTTTGGCTCACCCCATTTTGCGCATGACTTGATTCGTAAACGTGGAGTAAATCATATGTAGTTCATGAATTATAATAGATAAGACACATTTATTGTTTACTTAAAAAAATAATGCAACGTTTATTTTGTCTGTATAAAAATCTCACACATAATTTTAAAAATGATTTCAAACTTTGAAACGTTAATTCTACCAATGCAATGCTGTTATGTTTAAAACTTAAATTTAACTAAGTATACCCTTAAGGCAAAGTTAAAAAAAAAAACGGAAACAGAAATAAAAACGAAAGTCTCTAACATCTAGTAAAATGAATAACTGATGTTTTGTAGTGTACGTATATTGTGATGACAATAACCAGAATAGTTAAAATAGAACCTTTCGACAGTTCTCCGCTCCACAACGACACAAAACCTTTTCGGCTTCCGAAAGATTCTCGTATTTCAGCTCAGCTTCGTAGTCCCGGCTAATGTAGTCGAATGATAACTCTTCACCCGCCTTGATTGGCTTTATTGCAAAGAATGCTAAGCGCGGCATATGAATGTCCAGGCAATTAATCCATGTGGGGAAAACCGCTAAATTTGGGTCGCAGGAATGATTGATGAAATGCGACACATTACCGTGAGATGCTGCATCGATAGTGTAAACACTATCCGCCGATGTATTGTAGTCCAAATCGAAAAGATATGTCCGTCCGACTGCGTCGTATTGCTTACCCCGTTCGTTGGCTTCTTCAGTTGTAATTATTTCACCAACGTACTCGCAAACAAATTCACCCTTTCGAATGGGTTTGTGTGTTTTTAGACCCCATCCACAGCCGTTGCTGGTCCTAAAAATGCATAAAGAATTTCGTCGTCCACGCTGAATTGTCCGATTCAAACAATCTGGTCCACATTTGCACAATTTGTTGCATTCGTAGATAGCTTCTCCCGAGTGTATTCTTAATCGGCCAGTTTTATCGTATGCGAATTTTCCACCTGCCATTTTAGAACAGCAGGGTGATCCTAATTCACAACCGTCTTCACATTTACAACCAATTGGTGGATCCTCTAATATCTGCACTCCCTTGCCAGCAATGCTATTTTTTATATAATTAAAATTAGGATCTGGTACCTCCAAGTCGGCATAGTTTTCCACCGTCACCTTGGCATCAACCTCGATCTGGTTAACGGCCAGCTCCCAGAGCTTTATATCTCTTTGCTGTTGCATGCGCTGCAATGAAAACGGCTTCCGCATTATATTCCTTTTTATGCGATCGCGAATTTTACCTCTTTCTACTTTGCTCTTTGAACCCGACATAACGAATTGTGCCAACAACACCAGATCCGATTCGTGTGCCAATATATCGAAATTATCCAGAGACTCGATACTAGCTTCGGCAGCTGTAAGTACCTCGTTATTTTCTTCGATTTCCATCTGAATCGATTCGTGAATATCTCTTATTGTTGCTTCGAATTTTTTCAATTCCCCTTCAAGGAACACACTTAAATGGTGACAATCTCTGACATTTGCAAATGGTTCCCATGTATTCGTGCTTGGCGGATAATCCTTCCATTTAACGAAATACAATGGCTGCGCACTGTGAGACTCCATGCTTACAATAGTTTCTACAACATACTCTGCTTGTTTGGTTCTTGGCTTCTTCTGTGATTTACTATGTGTCGGCGTATTATTCCGTATACGAATGCTTTGCACTGACTCCAAGTCAGATGCATCAATTGCACTTTCATAGCCAGAACTGGGACTCGATGAGACTCTAAATAAACGATCACTAGAACACGGTGTAAGTGGCAATTGGAATCTTTGCTTATCATGTAGTTGCTCTCGCCGTTGCTTTCCGTATTTTTTATTCACCTGGCGAACTAATTCACGGAGCAACTGGGGGGATTTCGTTATTCGCAAGAGCTTTTCATATGGAATACGTTCTGCAATAAGAGAAGAAACAAAAATAAATAAATTGCTGGAGGCTTACACAGGAGAATTCTTTAACAAGAAAACCAAAGAAAAAAAAAATTAATAAAACGAATAAGAGGGGGAAAATAGAAGAGAACACTTTTGATACCCCATCAGTTATTTTTATTACATTTTTTTTTTTTTTTGTAAACGAAAATCAAAAAAGAATTTAAAGTTCCAGCAGTTTATTTAGTTTTTTGTCTTTTCTTTTCTTACACAACAAACAAACAACAAAACATATTGCATATGAAAGCGGTTAAATATTTTTTTCTTTTTAGTTGAAATTTATATAAAATGTAAGAGAACGGTTTTATTTTATTATTATTATTTTTTTTTTTTGAAAAAGATAAAAGCAACCTCAAAACTTAAACAAATGAATTGAGGGGGATGATGAAAATAATTGATAGGGAGTCACAAATGTCACCATAGCCTTATAAATAAACATATTGTACAAACTACTCTTACAAATATGATTTTTAAAAGCACTAAGTCACAATAATCGTTTAGTAATGAATTAAAGTTGTTAAATGCTACCCAAGCCTTAGATGTTTGTGTTATGTCAGTAAAAGCATTCACTTAAATCTAAATCTTCAGCGCTTTCCAGAGTAAAACTTTCTTAATCATAGACTAAATCTGTTTAATATTTAATCACGAATTGCATTAAATTAAAATGTTAATTCAAACAAATATTAAAAAAGAATAGGAGGAATATAAACAACAAAAACACGTCAGATCTACAGACCCATAGAGGACAACCTACAAAAAGAGACTTAACGTTCAGAACTTGATCACTCCTGGAATAGAGAGATCATAAACCCTCGGTTGTGAACTCCCTCTCAACCGACGCCAACAGCCAGTGGATTCAGTGTCGCAACTCATCATACATTAGTCGAATCTACCTTAGTCTATGAACAACAATAATGCCCGTGATATGATGACGATTGCAAATACCGGAAAGGCGTAACGAAGGATGCATATTTTAAGGTGATGCAAAGAAAAACAAGATCAGCCCGGGAAGAATATCGAGCCAGAAGTGAGAAGAAAATCATGCGTAGAAAAAAAAAAAACAGCATAAGCAGTGTCAAGTAGTTAAAGAATCGCGAGATGGGATCAAACGGCCGTCCTGAATTTTGACTTCAAACCCGAAAAGTACACACTTCACCGAAAGCGTACTCCCCGTTGGACAGGGAATCGTAGATATACTCATACAGCATTCGTGATTGGGCATAAGATGGAGAGTGTGATTTCACACGAAAAGCACCCACTGCCAGTCAATGAAGAAATAGCCCCCCTCCAAGGCGCAGCTAATAAAAAGATGAGAAACAATAAAGCCGATGTGATGGCTTACCAGCAGAATTTAACAATTACAGAGGTAATGTCTTTGTATGGTGCATGTACCAAATCATCGACCCCCTGATGCACAAATATTAGTACTACGCACCGGTATTAAAACAGAAGGCACTCTTTTAAATAAATCTGTTCAGTTGCTGGTATGCGCAGACGACACCAATATTTTTTATGGCAAGAAGAAGAACGAGCGAAACGAGTTAGTCTTGGAATAAATAAGTGCAAAATGAAGTACATGCTGTTAATAAACAAAGAAGCATCTGTTCATTTGAACGAGTGACAACCCTAGTGACGTATCTGCTAAGATTAACTTAGGAAACCGCTGCTACTTCAGTTTGGCGAAACAAATGAAGACGAACCATATTACTCTACAAAACACTGATATTGCCAGTACTACTATGAGGTGCTGATTGCTGGACAATTAGCTTTAAACCAGAGCACATATTGAACAGGGCAAGAACATATAACCACGAACTGTATACGTGAACTGTACCAAAATGTGAATGTAGTCAGGGTGTGCTACATCGAACGAATGGACAGCCATGCTCCAGTCAAAAGGATTTTTGAATACGAGTCCACTTGGTCTACAGACCTTGGAATGTATGAGTATGAGTCTGGAGTCCGCTAAGTATTACATTTTATGCAAGCAAGAACACGAACTATACGATTATATGGTATTCCGGGAAATATTCTCTGCCAAATGGACGTGTGGAGTACAAACAATATTACTGGAAGTTAAGCAGATTCATCCCCAAAGTAACGAATAAACGAGAGTTCAATTTCGCAAGTACTCGTACAATGTGACGAAAAGACTATTTTGTTTCTGCTATAATATGAATCCTTAAGGCCCCTAAAACACGCATTCAAAATATTAAGCGGCCCTTACACGGTCAATCGACTGGCATCATGCATCATGCAGGTGTGGATTGACACTATCCCTTACACATTCAATTAACTTTCTAGTACTTCATTCTTGGCGTACGGATGTGCGATGAGTGATACGGACGATTGTATTGCATACATATGTTGTTCTCGCACTTTGCATAAAGAGGAAAAAGAAAAGAATGTCAAGAAAGAAGAGAATTTGGATGGAGTGGTTAAAAACAAAAAGGAATCAGTTCACATACGAAAATCATCATCATCCCTCATTATTCCGACATGTTTCCTCATTCAAGACACAAAACACAATGAAGTAATTAGGCCAATCCAATTCCTACACACAAAAATCAACATGACGCTCATCATGCAAAATCAAACTTCACCAAATGTGTCAATCGATTGATCGTGTCAATCGATTGATCGTGTACGGGCCGCGCTTTAGACGAAAATTGCAGGTTGAACAATTTATTGCTTATTCCATCGAACCCGTAGCCCACGAATTTGTGTAGTACAAAGAAGATTGCAGAAAAGCAATATGACGCAGCGACCTGAGGAAGATCGTGCTGACAGAACAAGACTCAGCAAGCGGAAAGTTAGACTTTGGTTTAATGCTAGTTATTAGCTCCTTTGTGCATTGTACCTAACCCGAGCCGAGCCAAACTATTAGTTTAGTTTTTTTTTTTATTAGCTAAAAAAAATAGTGGCTTTTTGAAAAGCGTGCATTTTTTTTTTTTAGGTCGAGTTAGGTGCGATGTACAACTACAACTCTCTACAACTCAAAAAAGAAGGAAATTTGAAGCTGTTATTTTAAACACGCCAACTTCAACGGCTTTAGGAGAGAAACCGCGAATTCAATCAATTAAATTTTATGTTTTAAAAAAATGGCAAAAATGCTTTTTTTTTTTTTTTGTAGCGTCATACTGTAACAATATACCTTAGCGATAGTCTAAGATGTTTTATTCTATCATAGCTAAGGAACACCTTCTCTTGCGACAGTTTGAATTATCTCTAAATCAGAAAGAACATGGCAACATCATTCTATTTATCCTTGGAACACATGGCTCACAGAAGTACAACACTTGTTCTCAACTGGAATGTAAAAAACTTATAAAGAAAAAATGCTTCTTGATCGCGACGTAATTGGGAGATACACTCTATAATAAGTATGATTAACAATGATCAGTAAATTTCTGTCAGAGCTTGACGGCGTTGCATATGCAAACGATGTGGATATATCAAGGTTGTTTCCTTCGGTTAGCTCTAAGTAATTAGGTAATGCACTTGGGCAACTATGTGATATCTAGTAGGAAATTTTACATCTTGAACATATGATACTACGACCAAGAATAGTCCTCTTCTCGTACACGAGGTCTGTTCAAAAAGAATCTGACTTTTATTCATAAAATCAGCGGTTCCGCCATTGCTGCAAGACCTCTTCTGGTATGGCGCACAGGTGGTCCGTCGCAATCTGCATATTCTAGTCTAATCGCCTCCAAATGCATTTTCAGTTTGGGGAAAAGCCAAGAAGTCACAGGGAGCTAGGTTAGGAGCGTAAAAAGGTTGGCGAACCACAAGTATGTTAGATTTGTCTAAGAAATTCGGAATCATGTGTGAAGAATGAGCGGGTGCATTATTGTAATGAAGTTGCCAACTGCATATGCCCACATGCCCGGCCGTTGTGATAGTAATGACGTACGAGGCATATTCATGATGAATCACGTATCTAAAAAAGGAGGATTAACATGACTATCACATTGCTGCGGACCTGCCTTGCTTTTTTTGGGGTTCGAGGATGTTCGATGCTTCCTTTACGATGACTGGAACTTGGTTTCTAATTCGTACGATTTGAGAATTCCCAAGTTGTTTCTGCCGTTTTTTTCCGAAATAAAATCTGACGGCTGTTTCTTACACGTACTCACATTTCAACGCCGTGGCGGCGACTAAGTGGTGTTGTGGTCGTGAAAAGATTTGAGCTTACCCACATGGTATGAATGCTAATGGTCACTAAGGATCGCCAAACTTTGTTTGTTTTGCCAATAAAAGTTATTGTCGGATAGTTTTTGAACAGACTTCGTATACGAAGCCCTAGTTCACCGTTAGTGAGCTAGTCTCCTTTAACGAAGCTTACATCACTTAACATCACTATTTAAAAAAAAAAACACTGGCATAAGCATCACAAATGCCCTTTAATTGTATTCTACATTGTACTCCTTGACTAACACATACCATATCACTGAAAAGAGCTTTTGTCCGTCCACATCTTGGAATTATTTTTAACCCATAGGTTGAAGTTGAACCTTATTTTTATCGAAAAATCGTTCTTAGTAATAAGGTTCAGTTTGATGGGTTCGTGAACACGCAAAGAAAGGAAAGGATTTCGTCATCGGTCCCTATATCTTCAAACACGAGCCCGGATCTCACGTTACTGTCAATGGCTAACGTTACCGTACAATGATCAGTGACGACAACATTGATTCGGACGATATGTGGTTCCCATGAAACTATTGACTTACTGAGGACCCGATTCAACCACGAAATAGTTCAGTACATTGGCCGGGTAGTGCGTTTTGACGCGACTCGATTCTTTCTTGTGAAGTTATGCAACGTCTTTGGTAGATGCTGATAAATCGCGCAAACTATTCAGGTATTGAAAGCAAATATTCGCCTCATAATTAGTGTTTCAAATACTCGAAATTTGACCAACAGAATTCGCTTCGTAAAGAACAGTCCAGGAAGCCATACGCCAGAAGTCATGTTCGAAACAAAATGTCGTAAATCATCCTTCAAAATGAATAAAGATTTTCGAATTAATTTAATTTCTATTGGAATTGTTTCAAAATAGCTACAGCTCTTAAATACACCCTGTATATATGGAGTAAAGTTTTTCTACATCGCTTGATAAAACCTAGACATTTCGCAGCATTTTGGAAACGTCGAATAATATATGGTCATTCTAACGGAGATTGTCATTGATGGACATACTCGTACCGTGCCATTCGTGAATAATGGATGGGTGTTTAATTTCTTTGGTGAAAATTAAAAAGGATGTCGGAAAAAACGAAGCCCTAATGCGGATCAGCAGTTATTTATCAGACTTGAAACTGTTCAAAACTTGATCCATGGAGGAAGAGATTCATCGATCCCAAATCCAGGCATTTTCGACAAAAGAGTGTAATGGCGAACTTTGCCAAACGCTGTTGGTACTTGTATATGAAATGGCAACTGCTGTATACCATATATCTCCTTCTCGTCAGATTGGCATAAGTAGCAAGTGGAATAGGTGGAATAGGAAGGGGCGAAACCGGCTAGCAAATGCTGTTTCCCATCACTCTTCTAAAAGAAGGGTAAATAACATATATCATCTATGTAGGTCACCGGATTTCTGTATATTAAAATCTCCACACCCCATCTCCATAACCAATTGTATAGACTTTCTCCTTCAGGTTAAATTAGTTTCTAGTGTACCATATTTGGACCTTTTGAAATTCATTTGAGCTATTACTAATACATATCTCGCTAGATATGCCGACCCTGTAAAGAGTTGAGGAGAGATTCCCGTTTCTGGAGGCGAGCAATATAATGCTTTTCAGAAAAAAATACGCCTCACAATCTGGAATATCGATGCAATAACGAACAAACGATTCGATCTAGAAATGTATGTTCTAGATAGTCGATAGTTAAAATCCATGGCAATCAATACGTCTTTATGGGAGACAGCTCGTTTTGGCAAGGTGTTCATTGTCTCTTAAGGGTTCGCTAATATTACGTGATTCAAAGTTTATAGGTAATGATTGAGAAACATAGCGACACTGCAACAACAACGACTCCTCTTCTTTGCGCCGTAATAGCGCTATCATAAAAAACAACGAGACGGTTCTTCAGGCAACTCCTAACAATTGAACAAAGCACTAGAAGTCCATTGTCCCACTAATACCGAACGCCTGCACCTGCAAACACAACTGCTCACATCTCATTGGAAGGAGTGATCATACCAAAGCGTAAAAATATGAACACTTAGGCTCTGTCGCATGCATATATATATGTATATGTACATGTATACATATACCTATCCTAGGATGATTTAAAGAGCGCGAAAAATCGGCAGTATTTTGTGTCTGTGCTCTGACGTACGGATCGTAGTACTGTATAGTGTTACGTGTATCAGCACTCAGCATGTCGTGATTTGGGAATCAGCGCATACCGGCCGTAAGCCAGAATTGAAAGCCTTACTTTGCCAGTACACAAAGAGCGATCACAGACGAATTCTTTTCACTGACGAGTAAATTTTCGCCGTTGAAGGATCGTTCAACCAACAGAACGATATAGTGTATGCTTTGTCATCACGACATGCGTCTGAACTAGTAGTTCCCAGAGTTCAACATGACCACCACTCAGCTTCTGTGATAGTTTGGTGGAGAGTGGCGTATGATAGGGTCACCGAGCTCACTTGTATTTCGTTAGTCATCGATACCAGGGCCAAACACATTTTTTTATAATCCGAGCTTCTGTGGTCGCTTGTTAATTTTTTTTTTCTCTCATAATGTAGGCGTATGCAAGGTTGCTAATTCCAATTTGTAGTGCATTCATAATTTAACAATATTCTCTTCTTTTCGTAAATAATTGTAAATGTCATTCTCGTAGGCGGCATGAAGCCAAACCATTTAGGCTATAAGTTTAATTTTTGTAATAATTGTATTCGTGAAATATTTAGTCAATAAAAACTGAAAATTGTCAAATCCGGAAGAGTGAGAATAAAATTCTCTCTCAGAAAGAAGATTTGTTAAAAAGTAAGCGAACGGATTTTAGAGAGTTTTGTTGAGATTTTGAGACAAATGAGCTTGCTTAAACTCTCCTTGTTGTTTTGGGTATTTCTTCAAAGGCCGCTTTCTATCAAACCGTCCTCCAACAAACTTTCAAAAAGGTTTTCAGAAGATCTGGTGCTTCCTGCAAAAAGGCTGGTTTATGTTTTTTTTCGCGCTACGATTTTAATTCATTCATTTTTGTCTGCTTGCAACCATACCATCTGCAGTTGTGCTTCTATGAAACCCAACTGTCAATGGAAGCCTTAACCGAGGACGCAAGTAGACCCAACGTAGGTTCAGGTCCTGAAAAACTCTCCTCTGAACCTGCCTGGCAAGTTCATCGGCCATTTCATTTCCCGTGAGCCCATTGTAAATTGGGACCCAGACAAGACTCAGTAAATTTAGCCGTCCGACTTCGTTCAGTGATGTCTTGCACTTTTGAACTAGTTTGGAAGTTGTAAGAGGGTTCAGCAAGGCTCTAAGCGCAGCTTCGTTGTCACTACAGATTCAAATGGTTCGCCCCTTCCACCGGTTCTTCAGAATGTAATTCGTTGCCATCAGGATTACATACATATATCTCAGAGAGACCAGCGCCACATCCTATATCGGTTTTGAATCCATCCGTGAAGACCTAACTGCATTCCTTTCCTGGCTCAAATTTTGGCTGAAACCAGTCCTGGGCACAGGGAAAGTCGGTTTCGTACGTTTTCAGCAGCAGGAGTTCTGGTGTCATTGCATCAGACGACATGTCCATAAGACCAGTCATAAGACAGCCTGCGCGCAAGGTCATCAAAGATCCAGTGCGTGTTGTACCAAAGGCCGCTTCTTTTTAAACGGAAGATGGCTTTGAGAGTGCAGCCCATGGTATGAATATCAAGGGGAGGGAGATTCATCAATGCGGCCCCCATTCAGCCGAGACAAACCGTTCTTTGGAGTCTGGTAAAAGCAGCAGCAGTCGTCGATCACGTCTAGAACTGCCTCTGCTGCCTAGCAGACAGTCGCTAGACACGATCCAACAGAGAATACAGCTACATCATCCGGGTATGCTTATACATAGACGCCAAGACTATTGAGCAATGAGTCGACAAAAATGCAGAACCCCGCCTAGTGGGCAACCCCTGTTTATCCCCACCACCATATATTGGCTACAGCCAGCATCCGCAATCAATATCCTATTCAGAAGCATTGCTTTGGTCCACAAAACTACTGATTCGCCTACGCCGTGTTGTCTGACCAAACTACATATGTCAAAACTTACGCTGTCGGAAGCACCCTCCACGAATACGGCCCAAGCCGTATTCCTTCTTGCAGAGTGCGCAATCAATTCTGTCTACTAGATTTTGATCTTCCGCATTGGTAGGCGTGTTGCATCGCAGACAGACAATGCATTCGCAAGGCCATTTTGTGTACATGGATCTCGACCATTCTCTCTATGCTTTTAAACATGAAGGAAGTCAGACTAATAGGTCTGAAGCTATTGGCGAGCGTGTAGTTCTCCTTTACAATTTTCGATATCAAGGCTACTCTCACTGTTCGCCAGGGTTCCGTTATGTATTCCAGGGCCAGGCTAGCAGTAAAAATCCTGTCCAGAGTTGCCAGCAGCTGATATATCTTTTTGTAACATAACTGCGTATATGCTAGCGGTGCCAGGCGATTTGAAACCATCAAACGTAGTAACAGCATGTTTAATGGCCTCATCCGTCACCACAACCGATGAGGTATACCAACTACGGCGCATTGGTATACCTCATACCAATACGCTTCGTACATAGGAGCTGGTTGTGAGCTGGTTCCGATTCGGTTACTTGGGAAGTGAGCCTCAAGCATGAGACGGAAAGTCTCCGCTTTCGACTTAGTGTAGGTACCATTCGATTTTCTGAGTGGTTCCAGCTTGGTTGATCTTCCTCTCTCGAGAACTTTGACCAGGCTGTTGCTTTCACCGACAGTTTCGATTTTTCCGCAAAAATCTTTGTAAGAGGCACCCTTCAAAATCCGAATTAGCCTTTTTACTTGGATCTGTAAAGATTCCAATCTTCTTCCAAATTAGTCTTAAGTGTCTCTTTAGAAGTTTTCTGATTTCTTTACAAAGACGCTGCGGATCTGCATTCCACCAAGGAACCGGCGATTGCTTACAAGCTGGACATGGCATTTCAAAACACTTGGTGAGGGTACCGTTCAGGTTCTGAACAGCTAGCTCTAGCTTTTGTTTTGTCCTGAACTTAGGGGAAACACTGTTGTACTTGTCGAGCTCGTACTTAAATCGTGCCCAGTTTGTTTTCTGCAGATTCCTCCCCTTCAATAAGGTCGAGACCGCGCATCCGAATTCGCCAGACATGGAGATTTCCGAAAGTACTTTTTAGCCAGTAATCTCCGTAACATATCTGTTAGTATGATTACTTTCTGCCTTATTCTCATAACAAAAGTTAGCTAAGAGCCAATATTGTTGACAACCAGGTTAGACGATAGGTTGAAATCCAGGAGATGATTGCCTCTCACGTTGCATTTGCTACCGTCCCAAAAAGTATTCTGAGCATTAGCATAGCAGCATATGATAAGTCCCATCTTCCTGGAATAACAACATTCAATGAGTTTGGCTACCGCCTTCGGTGGTGTTAGTAATACTGATAATTAGCGGATGCAAGGACGAATTTGTGCTATTCGTCGTGTGCTTTGTAGCTTATGTATGCAGCAAATAACTATTAGGTGCCCAAGTTTACATAGTGAGAGTGAATTCGGCACATAAAAACAAGTTCTCGATCTTTCCGATCCCTCGTCATAGAGTAGTGTGAAACCCCTTAAACATCCGAGACCACAGATGCGTTTATTACACACCCATGGTTCCTGTATAGATATTATGTGTACGCTTTCAGGTACTGTACCATCGCATACCATTTTCGAACGTTGTATATATCGGGTTGATAAGTTCCCTCTGTTTAGCGTTAGTGTTAAAGTTAAATTTGAATGACGGAGGTTGTAAGGGTTGTTTCGAGATTGTATATTCGTTTTTTTTTTATTCAAATAAAAATCTAAATAAATAGGTGAAAGAAAGTTCATCGCAATCTGTTGTGTATTACGCATTTGGTGTACTTTTGAAAATGGGGAGAAATAATGAGTACTTTCGGCATATTATGCTCTTAGTGGAAACAATTTCGTCTAGGTGGAAACTTGTAAAATCCTCTTAGAGCAATTAATCAACCAGAAAAATCAAACATTCTACGAAAGCGGCATTATAAAATTGCTCGAAAGGTGGCATGTATGAATTTAATCTTTAATTGCAACTAAAAAAACAACCAATGGAACCATACACACTTGAATAACGCGGAATTATTTTTACTACTTATTTGACCTAATTTCGGTCAGTGTGCGAACATTTAAACGTTTGACTGAGCGTCTCATGCAAACTGAGTCCACTAGAGGTATCGAAAGAAGTGGTCTTATCTTAAACATCCCACCACTTCATCTGGAACTCATGAAAGAAGCAATGGTAAATCCAATTCCAAACTACTCCATGCTGCAATCTAACACAATATAACTCTCGGCACAATTTTAAGGTTACAATTCCAGACCGTCTTAACTGGGAACAGGAAAAACCAACATTCGCCAAGGACTCACATATATGGTACACAGACGAATCCAAAACAAATGAAGGAGCTGGAGCTGGAGCAGGGACTTCTCGCACTAAAACATCCCTACATGCCAGTGTGGATACAAGCAGATCCGTATTTCAGGCTGAAATCTATGCAATTGATTTACTTGCAATTAACGCCCTTGAAATAAAATTAAAAATGGTCTGGGATTGCCTTCAACTCCTACAACTACTGGCCACCGCAAATAAAGTACATTTGATTTGGGTGCCAGGACAGAACGGACATGAAGCCAACGAAAAAGCAGACGAACTAGCCAGGAAAGGATCCGCATCTCAATTCATGATGCCAAGACCATTTTGTGGGCTATCAATTAATACAATAAAAGGAAGTATTAAAACCTGGCTAGAGGAAAAGAAGCTTCATTTCTGGAGAGAAATCGATGGAAACAGACAAGCCAAAAACTTTATGCCAAGCTGTTGCCACAAAAAACAAAACAACTACTACAACTAAGTAGGAGTCAGATTCGAGTGACCACAGGTTTCTCACAGGACACTGCCGTGTGAAAAAACACCTGATTACCTTAAGCATAGCACAAGACAATACATGCAGACTGTGCTAAGAGGACGTGGAAACAGCAGAAGACATACTATGTGACTGCAATGGTTTAACCAAAACACGTGAACGTTACTTAGGTAAATTCTACCTTGAAGCGGCGCACATAGCTGCCAGCTCATCTAAAAACGTAGCCGCATACCTAACAAATTGTGGCATCACGGATGAGCTCTAAATAGAGGATATCACAACAGGCACATCTGTGGCCGCAGTGTTCCGGGATTCCTTATACCACATCCCACAACAATCTAAATTTAAAAAGTGTTCGGCCCGTTATTGCTTGTTCCACCGAGAAGATGACTGCTGTGGCCGAGGATGCCCCAGAGAGTCCACAAACATCGACGAGACAACAATGCACACAATTTGGCGTTGTTGCGTTGAATTTTGGTGAAAGACCTGAAGAATGTTCCCTTATAAAGTGCAAACCGTTCACCAATTGCTGCTTGCTGACCGTCAAGTGAAGTTAACTTATTCCCATGCTCTGTTAAACCTGGTGCAAGAAAAAGATGATTTCGTATCTAAAATCATAATGAACGACGAAGCATTCCCAGAAATACTCGACCTGACGGTCGATGGCGGTTGTTGTTTAAAAAGAATGACAATTGTAGAAAGTACCAATCTTATAAAGCTTAAATTTGAAGTTTGAAGACGCTACATTCTTTAGTATTTGTTCAGCAGTCATCAATAGTGAACGCTCTCAATGAATTTTTAAATATAGAAAAAATTGGCCTGAATGCAACCAACATCAACACGGAACTGGTTTCTACTCGGGCGGAGTCTGCTCCTTCGTTTACAACAAAGAGAGGCCGTACGAGTTGCCAAATCGAACATCGCAGTGGTCGACCAAATGAGGTGTTCGCCGGAAATGTTGAAAAAAAAATCCACAAAATGGTATTGGATGACCTTCGATTGAAACTAGGAGATATGGTAGGCATTTCAAAAAGCGCTGTACAACGCAAGTTGACTGAAAAATTGGACATGAGAAAGTTGTGCGCAACATGGGTGACGCGATTGCTCACAATGGAACAAAAACAGCGTCGTGAGGATGTTACAATCGAGTATTTGGCGAAGTTTCACAGAAATAAACCCGAGTTTTTGCAGCGATTTGTAACCATGGAAAAAAACATGGGTCCATCATTTCACACCCGAGACGAAGCAACAGTCAAAACAATGGACTCAAAGGGGAAAATCGACTCCAAAAAAGACGAATACAGTACCATCTGCAGGCAAGGTCATGAAGTCAGTTTTTTGGGCGTGGGATAATTTTCTTTGATTATCTTCAGAAAGGAAAAACAATCAACAGCGTTTGAAAGACGAAATCAATCGCCGCATTTGGCGAAGAAAAAAGTTTTGTTTCATCTAGATAATGCACCAGTCCAAACATCCGTTATCGCGATGGCCAATATCAATGAGTTAAAGTTTGAATTGCTTCCTCATGCTCCTTATTCGCCAGATTGAGCCCCCTCGAATTATTTTCTTTTTCCGAACTTGACAAAATGGCTCCGTGGTAAAAGATTTGCCAACAGTAAAGAGGTGGAGTCTGCGGTTGGTGGCTATTTTAAGAGGCTCGAAGTATCGGAGCTATTGAACATCGCTGGGAAAAGTGTATTGAAATTATAAACATATTTTTCCTCAATTTTTTTGAGTTTTCTTTGGTAGGCCGGGTACTTCTGGGACTACCGACGTAGAATTCACATGAAATGCAGGAGGAAGCATTGCATCCCCTCAAAGTGACTGTTTGGTGCGGCGTCTGCAGTGAGTGGAAAAGTGATTGCCCCTTATGGTTTTGATGACGCCGATGGCACCACCGTAACCGTAACTGGTAAACGATACAAACAGCTGTTAAACAAGTTTTTTTTGCCAAAAGTTGCTGAATTGGCTCTCGAGCATTGTTGGTTCCAGCAGGACGGAGCAACCCCTCACACAACTCGAGCAATGATGGATATTTTGAATCACCAATTCCCAAACCGTGTGATTGCTAGTTTTGGCGATTTGAACTCGCCGGCCAGATCGGTTTTTGAATTTCAAGTTCACAACAAACCACACACCTTGCAAGTGTTGAAAGCCAACATTGAAGAAGAAATCGCCAATTTGGAGAGCCCGTTCTACGTTCTACGAGCAACAATTCAAAATGCCGTAAAATGAGCACAAATGTACATCAACTCAGGGTACCATTTTTTTCACCTTAATGTCACCAATTTTACACCTTCAATTAAGCTTTTCGCACCCAATTTTTTTTATTTCTAACAAAATGGCAGCCAATTCACATTATGACATTACTTTTGCCCCGCCTAAAAAAATTAAAAAAACCAAAAATAGATTTTTCAAAAAAAAAAAAATGAGAACAGCCGCTTAAGAAAAGTCAGATGTGAAAAACTGCTGGGTTTAATCCGGTTGGCAATTTCTTCTCGAAACGCTAACCTGTTTTTACCCAATGCAGACGCATTAACTCACTTTCAGATCAGTCAAACATTTCCAGTTACTTGATTAAATCTCTTAGCTGTGCGCCTAAAGATCTTAACAGAAGTCTTGAAGAAGTTTAAACAATTCGACCTTATGTTGCAAAGATTTTGAAAAACAAAAAAATGAAATGTTTGGCATCATTGTAGAGTTTAGGTCAACCACGGAGGCATCCCTCATGCAGAAGTAGGGTTAAGGGTATGTACATCAGTTCATAAGCGCATTTGGCTCCTGGTTTTGCAGTGGTGATGGTAATGGCATCTGAATATGATTTTTCATTTCCTCATTTTACTCTTATTTTTCTTTCTTACTTTTGAATACGTCCAAGCTAAAGCCAAGCAACCGTAAACCTGCCGCGTCCATCTAATTCTGCTTCAAGGATACCTCCGTATCCAACTGGACTCCCTACAACTCTCATTTTAATGCCCGGTCTGTAAAAGCTGTTAAACGGCAAATAAGCTTCAGATGAGCGCAACCAACTCGATGTGCGGAATGTCTTAAAAACTCGAAAAAGAAGTGTCGTAAATGCGAGGTTGGATGCCTTTCTAACTGTTTAGCAATTCATTTTAAAGTCTCATTCCGTTGTCAGTTCCAACCGCAAAGGATTTAACACATATCACAAAGAAGAAATAGGCAAAGCCCTCGAAAGGTCGCACTTCGACCTAGACTTCTGATTCCTGGTAACAGTGGAGACATTCATGTGTCCTTTGGCAAGCCCATCGAATTGAAGTTAACTTAATTGAAAATTGATTTCTTTACACTTTTTCATACTACGGAAGCAAACAGCGGTCAGAGTCTTCTCAAACAACTAGCCAACCGTGTCCAAAAGAGAGGGAACACCAAGAAGCAATTAATAAACAATACGCGTGCACGATGCTAATTGATTTATGACGTGGAAACGTTGGACATTAGCAGAAAAAGGAACTAGTGGTAGAAACGTCGTAATTTTCTTACGATTTATTAAGATTTAACGTACCAAGCGTCTACACCAAGATGCCGAAAACTGTGTCTATTCCAGGCGATCAAGCCGGCTTTATGAGATAGTCTGTATTTTAATCAAGTCAAAAAGAAATCCTTGCCACTTTCTAACTTAAAATTCATAATTTCCTTCACTCAAACCAAGGCTTATTCGAGTTCTCCCAATACAAACTCCATGCCCGTTCACACTCGATCGAAAGACCAAAAAAATAAATGAAAAACGACTACTGTGCGCCAAGTGCAATTTAATTTCAAAATCTTCAACATAATCCATTTGAACTTACCCAATTTAATAGTGATATTCCGTTCAAGTTCGTTTTTAAAACGAACAGTTTGCACTCCAGAGAGTGCTTTCACCACAGTCGACTTGCCGTGAGCGACATGACCAATTGTACCGATATTAATTGTCGCCTGTCGGGAGATAACCTCCGGTGAAAGAGCAGTCAAATTACTGATGTCCTGCGAATGAAAACAAAATTAATGAATCAGTTAATCTGGTGAAATAAAACCCCTCCCGTTTCAGCAGACAAAAGCAGGAGGAGGAGTACTAGAAATCATTTAGAGAGGTTAGAATTTTGTTGATTGCATCAGATCCATAAAATAAACTCACATACATCAACTGTATTGTACTTATTCAAATATTTACATTATCTAGATGTAATTCAATATTTTATTCGATTACTAGAAAACATATTTACATAGAAAAATGAACAAAAATTTGGCCACGTGCAATGATTGGGGAATTTCTCCCGCAGAATCAGAGTTTGCAACGCCAACAAATTTTCGGGCATTTTTACTCCAATCCAACGGATTGGAGGGTGGGAGTTTTGAGCGGATTTTCTAACATACTTACAAGATTTTTAAGATCCTGCTTTTGTAAATTAATATTGACACCAACTTGCCCTTCCGTTGTTGACATTTCTGCGATTTTTCTATGTCGGAACACTAGTGAAATTAATTAAAATAAAATCCAACCTCGCTACACCTAAACATCAAAAATTGTCGACACTTTTGAAAAGACTTTTGATTAGAGCTCATGGCTAACAGATGTGTTTGCTGTGTTGTTAGGGTGTATTCAGTGTCGACAAAAAGTCATGCCAAGTTGAAGAAATAATTATTTCAAAAATATTATTCGATGTTGTAAAAAAATTTATTTTGTTGAATTAGCGAAACTTTGTTTCTTTCAAGGAATGTGTATGTTAAAAAAAAACACATATACAAATCAGAAAGAAAAACTGTTTATATATATTTTTTAATGGTGTATAACGAGTATATTGCGTATATACGTGTTGATGATTCTTTTGGTGGTGTTACCAAGTAATTTCTAGGTTTGTATTATAATTTGACCATGGTATGAACTCACGATCACTCACCCATGACAACTCCTTTAACGCTCATGGCTAATCTCGTCTGAGTTAGTGTCCCACCATGCGCGTTACCCGCTCTCTTTTGTTCCCTACTCCAAGTCTGTTGCCTTTTCGTTCCTCTCCCATGACTCACCCTGCCCGAGCTGCCGCAGCATACGCGCTACCGGCTCCCGTTTCCTGTCGATTTTCCGTTCTATCGAATTCTTCGCATTCGCAACGACATGGGTATTAATGAGAGTTTGTACTTGAAAAACTTTCTTGGCTATGTAGGAGTACTAGTGGTGGAAATGGTGATACAACACCGTGAAGCAACGTACGCTTATTCATTGTAGGATAATGTCCGTGTTATTTACAGGTATTATCACACGGTTTTCAATGCAATCTAGTGGGGGCAAAAGGGACAAAGAATTCGTTTCACCGCAGTTCGGAACTACTGTATTTCACTTTTTCGTTTCATTGGAGTTCGGAACATAAGTTAGTCGACGAAGGGCATACAACAGTCGCCCCCACACTTCTATTAGAGAGATCTGTAATTATGCTCCAAGCTCCCAGAAAAGCATGTGGCTTTGGGACATGGAGCTGTTCAGTTTAGGTTAGAGCAACTTCTCACCATTTTCACAAGCGTATCACTATGTATATGATTCTTCAACACATTTTTCCGCCTCTTAACTGCGCACCTGAATCGTGATCTAAAAAAGCAGCAGGGTTGACAAATAAGATGATTGGGTCTTTAAAAAGAATGGATGTGATTATAGTTGGAAGTGGCATGACTATCCGAAATGCAGCCAGATGAAATGAAGGACTGCCGAAATTTCAATTCAAATTGTAAAAATATGAAGATAAACTTCAAGCACAAAAGTAAAAATTTAATTTTTAATCATTTTGAATTTTTAGATCACTATATAACTGAAAATTCTGTTAAGTCAAAACAGCACTTTCGCAGGCAATGTTGCTTTTTCACCCAAGCGAGTATTCTCCAGCTCGCGTAACAATAGATGAACCAAGTTCCGTCCTAGAGAAACTTCTAGAAAAAGAATGAAAAGCCGAATGAAGTTCATGGCAGACTTTGCATCTGGATTAGGTATCCCAATCCAAAAGCGATATAAGTTATATATGTATAATATTTAAGAGGAAGAAATAACCTGGTAGCTGACTTCAACATACAAATGAAGGCAATGTGATCGTTGAATGATGCTTTGAGTAATTCGTTGACATTTACGGCGTTAAACCATCTATTGTCTCGAAAATTAAAGTCTTAGTTCAATCTTGGGAAAATGGTTCTAACAGTTACGACCTTACGTACCGAAATGTCTTAGATACATAAGCTAGACCCGTATTTTTTTTATTGAGCTAGCTTTCATAACCTGACATTCGTGTGCCAAGAAAATTCCTAACCAAGACCTTTTTCTGGTCAATAGAAGCCCAATTAATGAAGAGCAATATTCATTTCTAATATAGAAAAGGCCAGCTTAGTCATTAATAAATTTACGAACAACAAGGCCGTTGGCTCTGATTAGTACTAGGTGGTGCAAAAGTCATCAGACCATTGGAAGTATACAGATACAAAATACACGTCAATAAGACATGAATCGCTATACTTCTAAAGAACGCGGAATAATTGGTACGATATTTTGAGGTATAATTCGTCGGTGGTGTTGGCGCAGTGTGAATATTAGCGCAGATTTCCCTGTCATCCGACATCAACTGGGCAAACACTACGACGTTTAGCCGCTCGCTAAAAGAAGAGTATGGGACAACACGAGATACTGCCAGGTCTGGCCGGCCCCGGAGCAGCCGTTCTGCTGAGAATATCACAGTTGTGATTGAAGATGTCGCTGAGGATCCCGGAGTATCGACCAGACGACTTTCCACGCAATTGGGCGTCAATCGACGGTCTTTACAGAGCATTTTGGTGAAAAACTATAAGATGTTCCCTTATAAAGTGCAGCTGTTAGCTGTTAGCTGTTGACCGCGGAGCGCGTGTAGCCTACGCTCAAGTCATTTTGAATCTCGACCACCAGGGAGACATCTTTTCGTCGTAAATCTTCATGCTAGACGAGCCCCATTTCCATCTCTGTGGATATGTGAATAAGCAAAATTATCGCTTCTGGGGCACCGAAAATCCGCGTATAACCCATGAAGACCATCACACCCGCTCAAAGTTACTGCATGGTGTACTGTTTACGCTGGAGGCGTCATCGGGCCTTATTTTTTCGAAAACGACTACTGTAGACGGCGAGCGCTACATAGCCATGCTCAACGATTTTCTCCTTGCTCAATTGGATGAATTGGGACTGCAGAACATGTGGTTCCAACATGATGGAGTAACGGCGCATACTGTAGAAGACACAACCGAAATTCAGAGGGCTGCATTTCCGGGTCGCCTAATCTCACGTTTTGGCGGTTTGCACTGAAAGGCAAGATCGTCTGATTTAACCGTTCCAGACTTTGTTTTGTGTTTTTTTTTTTGAAGTCACGAGTCTATGTCAACAAGCCTCCCACTCTTGAAGTCGTCAAAGAATACTAGGACCTATCGCCGCAAGTTCTGGCAAGACTGATGGAAAATGCCACAAATTAGACCCGAATGGTCATCAATTCAAGCGGCGGTCACTTAGCCGATATTATTTTCTCTACTTAATGGAAAAAATTTAAGACATCAGAGAAACATGTTCCAAAAGCAGAACTAAAATTTTTCATTCATAAAAAAATTACATCCAAAGAACATCGGGTGACAACTTTTG
Source organism: Volucella zonaria (assembly GCA_963966105.1). Classification (NCBI taxonomy): domain Eukaryota; kingdom Metazoa; phylum Arthropoda; class Insecta; order Diptera; family Syrphidae; genus Volucella; species Volucella zonaria. The sequence continues at coordinate 27,926,950 of OZ014530.1, read as the reverse complement.
CGCCAACTTGTATATACAAACTTATCTGTCAATTCTGGACGAAAGGGACTGTACTTGACACATTAAGCTTTCCAGCGCTGAGTATCACTTCGAACTTATTGGATTCTTCTTTTGGGTAGATTAAAAAGCTGCCCTCGTAAGATATTAATACCCATAAATTGTGCTTATTTTACCTCTTGGTCTTAGCAAATTAACATAGAAAAAACAAAATGCTTTGTCAGAAATGGATGCACGACGGACGTCAGAAAGAGGAAGTGCGATAGAAAAATTCATGCAATTGAATCTACGATCAACAACAGTCAGCATGACATCAGTGTTATTTGAACTGCTGGAACGTATTTAGATTGAGGTCAAAAACGATTTCCAAGGGTAGTGAAATAGAAATGATGGCAGATAGACCCTTAAGAAATGAACAGCAGCCCCGACTCGAGAATATGCGGTTGTTTTTACCCTCGGTGTTTCAGAAAGGTTGTGGGAAGAATTAATTCGACCGCATTAAAACTCCAAAAGCAAGGCATCTTTGGTGGAGCACTCAGAAGGAATATAATCTACACGGCACCATGGGAACCATGGGAACCATGGGAAAACGGACTTAGGATATTTGAATTAGTTGTGGAACTGAATATCACTAAAGCCAGCGTTCTGTATGGCCTTCTCGTGTTTATCAAATTGTTCATGTTGTGATTAACGCAAGGCACTCCAGAATATATCAGATGCCACAGCAACGGGTAAATACTGTGACGGTCAACGGCCTCGCCACGCTGAAAGCATCGGTTCCCATTAGATTACCGAAATTAAGCAGCATTGGACGCGATAGGTACTTAGATGCAAGAGCGCATGGCATTCCGAAGACATGGAATACAATAGACCAGTTTTGTGTTTGAATGCTGCCATTCCGAAAAATATGTTGCGAATTATATTCGCGTGAAAATGTTCATTCATATATAATTCGCAACATCTTTATTTAAAAAAAAAATTATAATATTGCGATGCAATTTAAAATTTAATGTCTGCAACTAAAAACCAAAAACCTTTATGATCTCAGAACCCTTAATTTCTCGAGTGGCATCGTTGCGAAGAAACTTTCAGAAATGCGGCAGGTGATGTGTGAAACCCCTGGTTTCATGAAAAGTGCAGGTAAAACACATGTTCCAAAACAATTCGCCCACGAAACAGTGCTACATAGAACGATCAATGTTGCGATCAAAAAAGCATATGCTTCCTCCATTGTTGTCAAGAAAAGCGAACCATATTCAGCCTAGGCGATATGGGGTGACCAGATATCAATGTTAGTTTTTCCAATTGTTATGTTTCAGCAGCTGTCAAAGTAACCAATGACATCCAGGTGTCAAAACATTCTGTTAGGTTTGCCATTTCGTCATGCATCGTTTTAGGCTTGCCGAACGTACGGAAATTATTAAAAAATATCGAAATTCCGGCTCAGTTGTAAATACGAAACGTGAATTTCGTCGTGAGTTCGGTCGTCATCATGGCTTCGGTGTGCAGCAGGCAATTCATCGCACCGTGGAAAAGTTTGAGCGTGAGTACACACTTTTGGATCTTAAGCCACCTACCAAATAGAAATTGGTGTGAAGCGAAGAAAACATAGACGCGGGCAGTATCGAAGAAGACCCAGAAGACCCAATTCGACGCACATCAGCTGAATTGGGCATCGCCAAACAGTCAACCCGACTTATTTTGCGGTTGAATTTGGGCCTAGATCCATATAAGATTGTGCTGACGCAAGAATTGAAGCCGGACGACCATAAACAATGCCTTGAGTCTGCTAATTGGGCGCTGGAAATGTTGGCCGGTGATCCAGATTTCGGCCAAAAATCATCTTCGCGGATGAGGCCCATTTCTGCTCAGCGGCTATGTTAACAAGTTAAATTGCCATTATTGGAGAGAACACAATCCATAAGTGTTTGGCCAAACATCAATGCATCCACAAAGACTGACTTATGGCATGGCGGTATAATCGGGCCTTATTTCTTTCGAAATGGAGAAGGAGACACCATTACCGTCAATGGTCTCAGGTATAGAGCGATGTTAACCGACTTTCTGTGGTCGGAGCTTGACAACATCGATATATCCGAGCTGTGGTTCTAACAAGATGGCGTTACATACCATACAAGCGACGCAACGCTCGAAGTTGTGAAGAAGATATTTGGCAACTGGGTCACCTTGCGGGGACCGTTCATCAATTGGCCGACGCGATCATGCGATTTAACTACACTCGATTATTTTCTCTGGAGCCTACGCTCACAAGCCAACTACTTTGGACGAGGTCGAGGCCAACATTCGATAGGCTAGTAACGGAATAACGCCGCACATATTGAACCGAGTCATTAAAAATTGGACTGACCGCTCGAAGCACTGCCAGCGAAGCCGAGACGGCCATTTGAATGGTGTGCTATTCTACACATAATGGTATTAACGTAGCTTCAAGATAAAACCAGAATCAATTTTATATTTGTCTTATTTATATTGTTTTTCCTATCGTTCTTATCTGGTCACCCTTTATAAGCCAAGACCTCCGTCCATCTGATAAATATCGCGCACAAGGTTTTGTCTATCGTATTATGCTGAATAATTGGTTATTGGTCGCTATCAGTAAGATTTAAGGCCGAAAAATCCGGAAAAATATTCACAGCTTCGGCAGTCTTTAGGCATTTATAAATTCCAGATCGATATTCATCACCATTTTATCGATTGCATGTCATGCACATGACAGCATCTATAGAGACGAGTAAAGCAGTGTTGAGTCAAGCTTTGGCAAATCTGTCAAACTCATCATACTGTGTAAAATGACAATGGAGAATTCTCGAATTTCACCGAAACCTTTGACGTTAAGAAAGGGTTTAGATTATAAAAACTTCTCTTGCATTATACTAGAGAAAATTGTGCGAAGCTCACAAGGCAACATTAGAGATACAATTTCCCAAAGGTCTATGCAAATATTTGCTTACGCTTATAACATTGACATATTTGCCAACACGCATGAAGCTGTCGGTGGTAAAACAGAATCGGTAAAAATGGGCTAAAATGTGAATGAGGCCAACAGCAAGTAAATGCTGTCAATAAAAAGAGACGGACAACATCGACAAGTCGGGCATCACAATAGACTTTGTCTGCTTGTACAATACTTCTGACATCTAATAAGGAGTCATCGCTCCAAAATTCGAACAATTTTAACATTTATTATTCCTTAACCACCGAAGCAATTTCGATGACGATATCGCACATAGAGTTAGTGTGGCGTGGCTTAAATAAAGCTAGAACTCCACAGTATTTTGCGACAGAATAATGCCGCTTAAACTTAAGGGTTTATTACATAGACAGTAGTATACAACAGTCATTCGTCCTTTAGCAAACGCATAGCAATGTTTCAATCTACGACAAATATAAATGAAAAATGATAGCGACAGAAATGAAAATGTTACGAATGTCAGTGGATGCAACAAAACGTGATCTTATAAGAAGTAGGCACATCCGTGAAAGCCGCCACATAAAGAAAACGATAGTAGAGAAACTTCAGGATGAACAAAACAGCTAAATTCGAGAATGAATGAAAGAAAAATAGTTTAGATTTCTGTAAAATGGTTCTAAGCTACCCTAAAGTGGCTAGCTCACAGATGACGCAGTAGTAACGCAGATACGGGGGATAAATATAAGATGCTATTATAGGCGTTACTTAAAGAAAAAGAAGAGGCCTCCTTAGGAACGCCTAGTACGATTTTAAAGTCATTGCTCAGATGTCTTGTCTTGCAACTTGTCCATTTGAAGTGACTTGAGGAAACGCTTCGTCGAATTCTGACATTAGCTCCAGTGTGCTTTCGCCTATTATAGTAGAGCCTTAACTCTGACAACGACCTAAGAGGGAAATTTGTCAAGTGACAGCGAAGGCTGAAAAAGATGTCATCCGTCGCTTTGAGCTTTAAATTTTCGTGCGATTCTTGGCCCCATTTTCATTGATGGGCTTGGAGAACAAGAAATATTTGCGAACTTTATAGCGCTCCGGTTTGAATTATCTTCGATTCTTACGAGTAAATGTGGGATCATTTCAGTTCGAGCGCATAAGTGGCCTCATTCATTTCAGAGTGCACAACTATAGTCGCCTTAACCAAATACCGCGTTGATAGAACAGGTAGAAGTTTATCTGTGCTGAACGGTTGAAAAGAAGTTGAAAGCACCACACCTGTAAGACTTTAACCTTTTTTTCAAATGCTTTCTGAAAAACATTTGCCCAAAAAATATGGGGTTTCGATTCTAATAGTGCTTGCCACTATATAAGCAGATTGATTAGTGAATGATTAAAGTCACTAATTTTTCCCATTTGTCATATATACTCAAACAACTTAAGTATAATTCCAAAAGTTTTTTAGTTCAAAATTGTGTGTCCTCTTGCAGCCAGATTTTCAAATTAGAAATATAATTTTCAAAAGTCCAATTTGCTAAATGACTCCATTCAATGAATAGAATGGCACCACTGTCTTTGTAATACTTGTACCAAAAACTCAACTATCTACTCGTCGGTCCCCACCCAATCGAAGCCAACCGAAAAAAAATACAAAAATTACAGACAACCATCTGCCTAAACACACTCATCCTGTCACCAAGCCAGCCATTTTGATTGCGAAAAAAAAGCAAATTTAACGCTCGTCGAATTTTTGACGTACTCGCAGTATTACGGGAAATCAAGAGCAAAGCCGGAGCCGGCATTTTTTTTTTATTCCTTGCAACAGTTGTTGAAAAATTCCATTTAAATCGGCAATTAATTGCAATCAATCGGCCCTGCGCTCACATTTAATAAACTCAACCTCGGTGGAAATTAATTTAATTACTAACAAATATGTCAAGTTTACCAGCAAAACGCGCTAAAATCTCATCCGACGATGCGCCAAACGAGGATGAATCAGAAGCACTAGAATTGATTGACGCTTGTCAGAATGAAATTGACGCCCTCAACGAGAAGGCCAGCGAGGAAATTCTCAAAGTCGAACAAAAATACAATAAACTACGCAAGCCATGCTATGAAAAACGTAGTGAATTGGTTAAAAGGATTCCCAACTTTTGGGTAACAGCGGTAAGTTCTCGTCTTTTTTTTTTGTACAGTGTGCAGAAAAAAAAAAAGAAACGCCTCCCTCTAAAAAGCGACAACGACGACGGCGGCGGCGGCGGCGGTTAGTGTATACGCACGCTTCCGTTTTTGAGTTGGGAAAATTTATTGCGCACATTTTCAGTTTTCAGTATTTTTCTTCTTCTTTTGTTGCAATTTAGTAATTTTCTTTGTGTTTTGTTCTTTAAAAAGAGAATTGTACAAATAAAATTGTAATTATCTATTTTTTTATTTAATTTTTTTCGAATTTCTTTTCTGCGGCGTGACTTCATTTTGTATAGTTCATTAACCATCCACAAGTTTCGGGAATTTTGGATGAAGAAGAAGAGGATTGCCTCCATTCGTTGACCAAGCTTGAGGTGGAGGAATTCGAGGACATAAAGTCGGGCTACCGCATAAATTTCCACTTCGATGAGAATCCCTATTTCGAGAATAAAGTACTCACAAAGGAGTTTCATTTGGGTTCTGGCGGTAAGTACAAAATTTATTGTTTTCATATCGTTGTTGGTGTGCTTGTTTTAGCGTGTTTTTGTCAATTAGGCGCTTATCTTCGCGGTCTGGTCTGTTTAGTTTGAGATTGAACAAGTACAGTCTGTTTTTGTATGTTTTAATTGTTGTCGGTGCGGTGGAGAAGGGGAGAAATTTGAGCAAACTGAGGTTAGCTTAGGTTAGTGGCATCAATAGCAACTGTACCTACGCGTAAGTAACATTAATCACTGGTGTGCAGTATATATTCAGTTTTGGCTTTTGCATTCGGCTTTTGTGCCAACAACCCTAAAAGTTAATTCAATCGAAGCGAAGAGGGTCGAAGTATCCTTTTTTTTTTTTTTTTTTTTTAAATTTTCAATTCTTTTTTTATTTTTATTTTTTTTTTTCTTGTGAAAACTTTGAAACAAAATCTGTAACATGTGACGTGATCGGTGTGCAAATTTGCAGTTCTTATTGCCTGGGATGGAGACCATGCTTTGACATTGGGTAAACAATCGGCGGTGGGGTGTAATCAACTGTTAGAGGGTTGTTATGACTTCTCAATGTGAACTATCTTCTATTTATCTGGGAAAATTACAGGTTTTCACGCTCGAAGGAAATGAATTCTTTATTTTTGATCTACCCGTACAATATATGTACTTTTGTAAGGAATACATCATGTCTCCTTCCTCATGATGGGGTCGGCTAGATTTTCTTTTCTGAGGCAACTCTATTTTGGATCACGTCGTTAATAAAGTCAAGAGTTCGCTGGTATTTTCCATTGAGGGATCCAAAATTTACGAGGGTGGATTAATAAGGACGATACACTTTTTCTAACTTTCTTGCAATTTTTTTTAATCCATCTAAAAATGATGATCTTGTTCAACTCTTCAAAATAGGCTTCTGTCGCCCTGGTGATCTCTTCGAACGGAACGAACTCCTACGAGTCACGTTTTCATGTTGGGGGAACAAAAAAAAAGTCGTAGGGAGCGAGGTCGCGCGACTACACTGGACGTGGCAGCACTTCGTACCGTAGTTAATGCAATTTGGCCACGGCGATTTCTAATAAGTGACCTGGTGCGTTGTCGTAGTGGAAGAGTATTTTTGTCTTTGCAAAATGGGGTCGTATCTCCGCTAGTTTCTCATCAAATCGGTCCAATAATTCGTTGTATTTCTGCCCTGTGATGATGGATTATTCCCGTCGAACCCCAAAAATTCGTAACCATGATCTTTCCAGCCCATGGGGTCGATTTTGCCTTCTTCGCAGTAGATTCGCCTAGTCGCTTGGTCTCTAGTTTATGCAATTTGACCACGGCGATTCCCGATGAGTGAGCTGGTTCATTGGCGTAGTGGAACATTTGTCTTTACAAAATAGGGCTGTGTCTCTGGTAATTTCTTAGCATATCGGTCCAATAATTCGTTGTATTGCTACCCTGTGATGATGGATTATTCCCTTCGAACCCCAAAAAATGGTAGCCATCACCGTTGCAGCCCATGGAGTAGATTCGTCTGGTTGTTTGGTCTCTAGTATCTAGTAATGGGTCTAGGTTTCATCGACGGCGATGACTCGATGGAAAAACCCATTTCGCTAAAGAGCTCCAAACAACTTCGAAGTTGACTGTTGTATCGGGTTTTTTTATTATTATAATTAGCGCGTGCTCGAGGGAATGTGTGTACCCTTAAAACGTTTTCAGACAGCGCGGACGAATGAAAGTGAGGGAGGAAAGAAAGAGAGATACCGATGTCCGTTGGTTTTAAAAGTTTGCATGCTATAATGACTAGAAAATAATGAGCTCGACAGAGCATTCCATAAGCGAGTTGTAGGAGGAGTAGGAAAGAATCAAGGCATTTCAATTCAATGTACGTCCGAAAGTGGACTTCCGGAGCGGGGCGCTCCTTATCAAAAAGTGATGTACGGCCACGTTTAAATTCGTCGAACAAATCTCTCACGGTTGCCATAGTTGCTGAAGGGCTCTCATAGACAACATTCGACTCCGCTTTTATTTCTTCGCACGTTTTTACATACAAAAATAATCGAACTACGGATCGATCTTGCTCGTTTTCCATAGTACAATATCAAGAAACACAATAATATGACCATAAGACCAAATCTCTCTGATGAATCAATCTGCAATTTTGTATGGCGTTGTTTCAAAAATGTAAGTACTTCATGGTTATGCCAACTCTCCTTAGCAACATCACTTGTCCTTAAGAACGGGAACTTATCGTTCCACCCGCATATTGGGTTTTTGGCGGATTTTTCGGCGACCTTTCTCTGAACATAGGAGAACCAATTGATGAGGTATGTATTTTTATTTAATTTAGTCCTTTACAATTTACTTGCACTAGTTTTTGAATACAACGTCAATCAAGTGGCCGCCTTTATTGACCAAAGCAAAATGTGCCCTTTTGCCGCGTTTTCCATCATTTTTTCGAGCATCTCGGGCGGTATAGCGATGATTTCGGCGCGAATGTTTGCCTTGAGCTCATTAATGATCTAAGGCTTGTTGGTTTGGTGTACACTTTGCTTTTCAAATAACCCCAAAAAAAGAAGTCCGGAGGGGTTAAATCTGGAGATCTGGGTGGCCGGCCCGTCAATGTTGCCATTTTTTGACGACATACGTCCAAAAAATTTTCGTTGCAGAATCAGCATTGTTTGATTTGCAGTGTGGTATGGAGCATCGTCTTGTTGAAACCAGTAACCGTCCAGACCTATTTCGCACAATTGTGGACAGACATAATTAGCCAACATCCACCGACATCGATTCTCATCAACTGTTTCGCCTTCTCTGAAGAAAAGTGGCCTAATGATGGTTTTTGCGTAAACACCGGCTCAAGCAAATGCTTCATGGATCTCGTGTGGATTCTTTGTTTCCCAAATGCGGAAATTTTGCTTGTTAGCGGCGCCAAAGAGCGTGAAATGGGCCTCGACCGTCATCAAAATTTGCTTCCAAAAATCAGGTTTAGTGTTAACAATTCGAGCGACTGTTTGGCCGTACTCCAAGCGACGTGGGCAGTCTGTCACTGTCACTATTCTTTAAGCTAACTGCATTTTATATGGAAACAAATGCAAATCATCCTTCAAAATACGCCGCAACGTGGTTCCACTGACGCCGACATGCTGAGTGCGGTGACGATACGACGCATGTCGGCAATACTCTCTTGCCGTTTCAAGCAGTTCATTGGAACGTCTTGGGCGTTGATAAACGGCATGTCGACGATCTTCCACTGTCCCGTGCTCAACAAAATTCGACACCAAACGGCGAATAGTGTTCTCAGACGGTGCTTGTTATCCGCGATATTTTCGGCGATATGCACGTTGAGTTAACACAACTGAACAGTGTCACCATTTCGGCACGTTGTTTCGGTGTGAAGCTTATTCAGTGTTTACATACCGACATAAAAGATGTTTTACCGTAAGGGCCTATCTCCAATGTTGACATCATTGTTTTTCGCAACCAGCTTTGTATCGCCACGTCTCAAGCTTGATTGGTTAAAATGCTGTGAACGGATCCAATCGAGATGTTGGTAATCTTTGCTAACTCCCTGATGGCCAATTTGTAATTTAGAACCAGTGTTAACCGTGTTCGTCAGTTGTTGATGTCGATGGTCTGTCAGAATAGTCGTCATCGTTGATAGCGTGCATGTCAATTTTAAACCACAAATGAATTTAGATCGTCGTTTTATGAAATACTTGAATCGGTCAAAGTAGAGCGCCTGACGTTTGCTATTCCGGCAAATTTTTAGGATGATATTCTTCGTACATCGTCCAATATTAGAGTGTATATGATAAGATCAATCGACCAACTGTTCTGTATAACAAACAAAGTTTAAGCGGCATTTTTCTATCACAAAATACTTAGCAATAGTCGCGCCATCTAAGCCACCGCCCTACGTTAACTTAATGTGAGACATCGTCATTACAATTTCCTTACACGTAGGTGGGTGACCATATGGGAACTCAGTACTCCGCGTGCTGTGGACAAAACGCGCCACATGGGCATAGTACCCCGGTGTTAAATCCCGGACCCTACAAATTCATTTGTATCGTTCCCTTGATAATAATAATAATAATTTCCTTACTGGTTAACGACAGGGTTTTTCATTAGATCTTGAATTGAAATGGAATTGATAACCGCTAGTTATGAAGTATGATACCATAATGCGCTGGAACTAATTTTCCATGAATGTTTCACATAACTCGGCCGATATTTCAGCAATTTCATGACGAATATTCGCTTCGAAGTTGTCTAAGTTTCTGGTTTATTGGCATAGAATAGAGACTTATGTAGCCTCAAAGAAAATAGTTTCAAGATGAGCCTTTTCTGGCGATAAAACGATCACTGAACTTCGTCTTCTTCAATAAGACGAATTTGGCACGCGCTGGGTAGTAAGTGTCAAAACTACTTATCCTCTAAGTCTTCCAGTTCCAATTGTCCAAAAAGAAATTGGGTTTACGCTCGCCGTCATCATTTCGCAGAAGGTACATCAATGGGTGCTGTTGGAGCACCTCCGGATGTTTGCATAACCACGTGCAGCACTTTTGCTTAATAAACAAAGCTTATTTTTGCCTGATGATGATTTCTCTGTGAAAACCCGGATTTTCTTTCATCTTCAATAGAATCAAATCATCGAAAGTTCCACATTCACGATTGTCATTTGGCTTTAATTCTTACGATCTTATATGGGTAGATGTATAGTTAAGTCTTTCGCAAAATACGCCACAGGTACCTTCGAGAGATGCCCAACTCTTAACCTAAGCAATGTACAAATTTCTAGCCGCCGTAGTTTTTGGTACTGTGATACCCACTTGCGGAACTTCTTTACCCATTGAAAGAAAGAGTTACCGAATTATTGCCATGGGAACACTCCCATGCTCTGTACAATATCCAGCACCGATTTCGTTGGGTGTGCATTTACCATTACTCTTTAGACATCTTCCATTGGCATTTCTGGTTTCACGCGGGGTTCGGTTTTACCGCTGAAATCCCTTTAACGGAACTTTTCAATCCAACGTCGAACGGTACGTTCATTTGCAGCTACATCCTCAAATGCATCATTAATTTTTCTCGCTGCAAGGGACGCATTATGTCCGAACAACGAACACCGAACCCCCTAAAAGTCCCAGGCGTCAAACACACATACTACATATATATGTAGATGTTCATTCGAGAGCTTCTTATTTTGGACTGGCCATTAGATCGGACATCTTTTTACAACTTAACACTTATGTATGTATATCTTGGGTACATTTTGAGATCTTAGCATGGCGTATATAAGATCTCTGGGAACTCTACAGAACAGTTTTTTGGGGGTGGCCGTGGTGTAGTGGTACTAGCAATCGCTTCTCACTCGGAGGGTCAAGGTTCGAATCCTAGCCACGGCAAGTTTTCATTTGTGTAATTATAACTCAGTCAGAAAAATCTGCGTGTGAAGGCATAACACTGACATGTCGATTTGGCTGTTATAGGGTTTCCAAGCACAAATCAACCGTTAAAATTCATAACCGGAATCATTCCGAGTGAAGAAAATCTCTCCGTCCTATTCGGACTCCCACCCCCTGGAGAACCAATATCGAAACCAAACACACCTGATTTTCAAACCACTACATCACAAGAATGCTTTCCTTTCTCCTCCTTCTATCTTTCCGCCCGCGCCCTGGCAACAGTAAAAGGGTATCATAACCCCTTAGGCGCGCGTAAATTATAAAAAAAAAAAAGTTTCCAAATCGATGAAAGCGATATGCAGATCTTTTGCAATGTCTCGTTGTTTCTCCATCATTTATTCATAAACTTTAAATCACATCATATTACCACGCCTAGTTAACAACAAGATTCACCTGTGTTGGGCTCGTATGCGCGAATATATGAATGTTTATCTCAAAGCTAGTCTCCAGACATGGGAACCCGAGCACGCATACATATTCCGGGTCGTTTTATTAAATGTTACGAGTAATGCTCCCCAAGTTCATCTTGGGTGTTTTAGTGCCTGTATATGATTTCTGCCCATTAAATCGCCTGAAGGAAACAAAATTATTTATCTTAGCATTTCCATAATGCGTAAAATGCCAGTCTACTCCATTCCCAATTAAATTATCGTCTCACACCTTTATCGGAAACTTACAGTCAATTTTCATGCAGAGTCCTGTTGTGTGATTGTCACTTGTTCTTTTCTGCTGTTTTATTGTCCTTTGATCCGGTGCTTTACAAGTCTCCAGATATTTGGAATTGTCAGATTGGCATGAGGAGACGGCCAATCTAACACATTGATGTCACTTCGTGTTTGAAGCTCTCACAGATACTACTACCATGTCTCGGATTGATGTAGGAGTCAATCATGATTTCCACACCTGGTCAGCACTTTAGCGGATGCCAGCAATCTATTTTGATACAGTTGTCGGCTTATTATTTGAGCATCGAGATTTTCGGTGAAGATCACCAATTTTTCTAATCCTGCCGCACAGAGACGAGACAGCGAAACAGTTTGTTGGACGACGCCAGTTTCACAATATGCAGTGAAGACATGAATTGTGTTGTAATTAAAATCTTTTTTTCAGATCATTTTGCGAATAATGAAGATAGAAACCTCGTGACCTTTTTCTGGTACATTTGCTTTGCGTTTCAGAGATTAACTTTCTGTAACCAAACTCGTCATTGTGTTACTCTTTCCAATCAGCTTTTTAAAAATCATCATCAATCTCAAGTGAATTCCGCTTAATTTGCATCGCCCTATTGGTCATGATGAACTGCTGCCTGTATTCTCAGTATGAGACGAGTGCAAGGCTCATGGTCTCAAAACATATCATAAATAAATATCTGGTGACGAAGAGTGGTTTATATGTTGAGCACACTATCATAAAATGTGTGTCATGGCGCTGCCGTAAAAGTTCGGTATTGTTGATGGATACCCGTAACTCAGTTTTACTCTTGAGCGCATTGCTCCACAAACCAATTACACTCATGTAGTTGTCGTTCGTCAAAAATCATATGGTTACTCGGTACTCGTACAAGCCAAAAGAACAGTTATAGAGTAACAGTGATCACTTTCGTATACCTTTCACTATTGATGCAATGATTCTATAAATTGAATTTGTTTCAATAACAAATAACAGACTATACTTGTAAATTATTAATGTATCGGCCGACATAAATAAAGATCAGCATAACAGTCGCTGTTTAAATGGCGGTACCACTTCGCAGTTCTCGAGATCAGTTGACATTTTTGCTTGTTCTATACGAGTATCTACATACTACGTACCAATAATCCTTAAAAGGGATTATTGATTTTAACTGCATGGAATTTTGTGCGGTTTTTTAAGATCTTAACGTCATTTCGATAGATGTTGTGTTGTTCCCTAGGACTTTCCAACACTAGGTTCGTTGGTTGGTGATTGTCACAACCGGCACTATATTTGCCTTTATACAGTGAAACATAAAAACTATTCTTCTACGGATTTTAGAATTTTATCTCCTCCTATTCATCCTCCTCCATTTCACTGAACAAATTCGTAAGTCGTTGAAATCTTGGATTTTTATCCATACTTCAGAGTTTATTATGCGTTTGATTACTTCATTTTCTATAAAATTTGCTGTTTACTTCAAGTATGTGACAGCAGAAGGGATATTACTGAGCGGGAACCCATCCTTAATAAATATATTAAAATAATCTGCATCTATTGTCAAAATGACTATGTGGCTCTAAAAACCCTCATCTTCTCTCCTATTCTATATTTTTCTGTGATTAATCATTTGCAATTTGTTTTCCTTGAACAGCAATCTGTAAAAGATGCCGAGTGGAAAGAAGTACCATCAAAAACTTCCTCAGGCCCTCCCGACCTCAAACTTGCCCGTCATTTATTGTAGTTCAGTTTGTATTAAGCTTAATATAGTTGTGCTGGTTTAATCCGCGCCTCTTGATACTCGACGCCTTTAAATCTTGTTACTGCTCATAGATTTTCAACATATTTACTTAACAAGCTCCTGACCGGAACAGTGGAAACAGAAGATTTCCATTCTCTTCAGTCTCGTGCTTGTCCTCCGGCATTCGCCATAATTTCGTCTATAATGCGGAGGTTCGGCCTACATCATGGATGTTTTGTCTTTTTGGTTTTCTCGAACCTTGTGACTGGGTTTCGAATGTTCATAGTACGGTGGGACTTTGAACTGATTCTGATCATCAATTTCCAAACAGCCTAGAACACCACGTGCAGCTCTCCAAGATTGTTCGCCAGAGTTGGATCAATTTTCTTACGATTTTGTATAGTCGCTTTTTATAGGCAGAGCTCACGACGATGAATGCTATCGTATGCGATCTTTAAATCTGCAAAAAGGTGACGAGGTTCAATAAGAAATTTGTTGGCCTGAGAACGAAAATTTTTTTACCAGATCTACAATATCTACCCTCCTGAAAACCACACTGATATGTGCCGATAAGTGTACTGCAGAAAGGTTTCAGGCGATTACACATTACGTTGGACACTATTTTATGAGTACACTTATCAGGTTGTAGCATAAGTATTGCGGGTTTTTTCGGGGTTTATTTTCCAATTGCCATAAAATGCACAAAACCAAAATGCTGAAGCCGTTATTGAAATTAGTATTTGGGACATATTGTTCATCCCAGTCTGCAAATTTCGTTGTGTTAACATCATTGGATGCATCGGAAGAGCATATTGGGCATATTTTATTGTTTTTGTTCCGGAAAGACCAGAATGGAAGTGAAGCCACTTGTGTTCTCAGCGAGTCCAAATGTCGGCGTTGGTTTGCAAAGCTTAGAAATGGCATGAGCGCAAAAACCACTTAGCCCAAACATCTTTCTTTCTCTCCCTATCCCATGTTCTAAAAAAACTTAACACATGCTTTGGCATCAAAAGTGTATTCATACCCACTTGGATGTTAAGTTGTACCCTCTTTCGGGCAGGTGAGAAGAGCCAGACGATGACCTCCTGAAGTCTCCCATCGAAAGAAATAACACTGTTTCGTTAAGGGGCCTCAACCTAAGCCTTATGGCCACCCATCGAACAGCCATAAAGTTAAGAAAATGGGTACCACATCACTAGTCGCAAAATAATCTTGAATCAATAGCCGTTTTTGAACCGGATCGCTATCGGAGATGAAAAATAGGCTCTTTACAATGACATTAAACATCGCTACTTTCTTGATGGAGGAAATGTATATCTCAGGATGACGTCTTAGACGCCACTTGGAACAACTTTTTTCTTCAAAGCCAAACAATCTTTTTAGTGACGGTGTTGAGAGTTTTTTGAGAGGTAGGCAAAAGTGTTATCTAATGAAGGAAATTACATTGATGAGTAAATGTTTGGCTTTTTTGCTTCAGAACATACAAATCTTTGTAATTCCGTCACTTTATTTCCTCACTTTTACAAAACGTTTTGTGTTCCGACATTACAATAAAACCAGCGGCCAATGTTCTTTTTTTTTGACATCTTGCAGTTGCTTGTATTGTTCTCTGTAGGTTTAGGCTATTCTATGAACATATACCAGTACGTTAAAGTGCTCAAAAGCGAGGTTCCTTTCTATATGCTTTTCAATTTATTTTTGGCCAAAAGAGCTAATAATTGGAGTTCGTTTGATGGTGCAACTCAAAACTGTAGGGTTGATTCCAAATATTATTCGTAGGCGTTGGGACGATTACCCACCCTTTGGCAGTTACCCTATTCGGTAAAGAGGTCAGTCTTCTTTTTTTGTGGAAATACTGATTCAGTTTCGAAAATGTTTATATGTACTCGTAGTCACCTTAGCTTCAGAGACATTTGTTGTGTGTACACACATTATGGAGTTCTTATAAGATATGCGCGGGTATGACGTTGAAATTTCCTTTTTTCTAACAAGAAAAGCCTGTTTTATGAAATGCGCTTGAATGCGCTCTCGCAGACCGGGTGTTCGACCAAACATACCCAATCGTACTCATCATACCCTCATTGTTAGTTTAGAATTGTTGTTAGCACCACAATATTTAAATTTGTCCGTTGCTGGGAACACTTTCTCTACAACTCGAATATGTTGCTATATATGCATATTCGCGCGATTATTTTTGAAGCATAAGTTTCACATTTTGCTTTTGGTCTGCTTGCTACGTGATTCGTAAAATTCATGCAACTTTAAGTCTTTAATCTTGAGCGTTACAATTAAAAGAAAAATCAGCTTCGGATGTTCTGTTATTTGAAAACAACTTGCTAATAATGACTTCAGTACATGACTTCGGACTATCTCTCCGCCGTCCCCCTTGGTAGTGACATGTGATCTCTAGTTCATCGCGTAATGCTGTGACACACAGACAGTCCTAGATCCAACTGCTTTGAACAATTTTAGTGCTTTATTCGGTTTCCATTCAATAAGTAATGTAAATAAGATTTGTTAGAACAAAATGATAACAATTTCAGTGTTTTGTAAAACGGCTGACTCATTCTTTTCTATCAGCAGCTGCAGAAAATAGCGATCATCCTTCGTCAACCAGTACACCGATCCAATGGAAGGAGGGGAAGAATTTACTTAAGCAATTGCTCTCAAAGCCATTTAACAACAAAAAGAAACGAAATTCCGAGTACAAGACATTCTTTGATTGGTTCACTGACAACAGTGATCCAGTAAATGATGAAATCGCCGAGCTCATCAAGGACGATCTGTGGCCAAATCCATTGCAGTATTATTTGGTACCTGACATTGAAGTTGAGCCCGAAGATGACAATGACGACGATGATGATGACAATGAGTAAGTCCAAAATAATCTTTCGAAACTATAAATTCTCTTCTAATAAACAATTAAATCGAATCTTTTCTAGGGAAGAATTGTTTGATGAAGAAAACGTGGAGGAAGAGGAAGATGAAGGAGCCGATAACAAATAAAAATTGCGTTTTAATCTATCGCAATTCAATTTAAGCTAAACATTGGATATTATACAGATTATTATGTCTAATTATGATTTTTTTTTCCGAGAAAATCTAAAGAGAAAAAAAAACAAACAAACCAAGAACATGAAATTATCTTTTTCTTATAAAAGTTCATGTGTAAAAAACAAATACAGATAATATGCTGGAATTTTCGAAGTTCAAAATAATAAAACAAAACTTCTCTTTCTTTCGGGAAAAAAATTTAAACGAGTTTTCTTTAGAAGTGATGGTTGGTATACGTACTTGGCGGTGTGTTTATTTATTGCTTTAAAAGTTGCACAGGAAGATTTCTAACAAAATTCGGTTTAAGATGCGTCTCAGCGTAGGTGTACGAACGTACCAATGAGTCTCGTCTTTGTGGAAATAAAAAAAAGTTTTCGACCTATTGTCCAACGTTAAAAGCGACGCACAGTGTGAAATTTTCGCAATCTACTTTAATCGACTTTAATCGAAAAATCAGCAACTTGAACTTTCATGTACATGTTAAGTTATTTTCAGCTCTTAATATACTAGTCGATTTGTCTTATCTAGTACAAGCTTGGTATTTGCATTACATTTTGTGCAGCAAGCTGTCAAACTCAAGCTTTCTATAAAAGAGAAAAATTTTATGGAATTTGTCGATAAATTAGGGCAATAAAGTGAAAAAAGGCTATTTGAAATTCTAAGTTGTCGGCATAAAAGTTATTTGGGATTTAATAAGTAGGTATAATATTAGCGCTTAATACGAAGGTAAATAGAATTTTTTTTTCTTCGTGTCTATATACTTTTTGGCTCAATTTCTATTTAGGCTAAACAAAAAATACGAAAAAGAGAAACTTTGTACTTTAGGCCAAGTTTTTTAAGTTGTAGACACATGTAGGCACACCAACTCCTACATATTCTGTTTTACTGGATATAGCGTAAGCGGGGAAAGGGTAATCTCGTGCCCGTTTTTGCAACTTCCATACATTTATTTTCAATTTCGACTAGATGATGAGTTTCAGTGTTTTTTTTTTTTGTTGGAAGTTTTTCCACGTTTGCTTCTTATAACGAGAATGTACTTATAAACTACATCATCGTTCGTTTCTGTATCCCCTTGTGGGTCCTACGGCCTCTACTATGCCTACGCGCCATCGAGTGCGGTTTCTGGAAATGTGCCTCAGCTCTCCCCAACTTTTTCCCAGTTGCCGTGATTTCTTCTCAACTGTTCTGCGCCACGTACTCCTAGGACCGCCGCGCATCCTGCCGTCCTGAGTAAGCGGGTTTCACTGCATCGCTTGGTTAGCAATGGACCTGTCACCCTTTCGGAGAGTGTAACCAATCCACTGCCACTTTCGTCGTAAGGTTGTGCCTATAGGTTCATGGTCTGTTCTCTGATAAAGCTGTTCGTTAGAGATACGGCTTGGCCAGAATATCCTTAAGATGTAGCGTAGACACCTATTGACAAGCGTTTGCAGCTTCCTCTTGATAGTGGTATTCACCCTCCAGGTACCACATGCATATAATAACACGGATTCAACGTTGGAACGGAACAGTCGTAGCTTGGTGTTTAAACTAATTGCATTACTTCGCCAAACTGTGGATAACATCCCAAATGCAGATTTTACCTTGCCTATGCGGTTGACTATATCCAATTCGGTTCCGCCATCGGTTGAGACAATACTCCTAAGGTATTGGAAATTCTCTACTCTCTCAACCGTCTGTCCAGCAATACATATATGAGTTGATGAGTTTGGTCTTAGGCTGATCATTTTTGTTTTTGCCGAGTTAATTTTCAGCCCAACGACGTCTGCTTCCCTCTCCACATTTGTTGTCATTTGGTGAAGGTCCATTATTCTGTGAGACAAAAGGCATACATCGTCGGCCTAGTCAAGGTGTTTGAGTTCAGATGTAAGAGTGCATCGAATTCCTCTATTTCCTATTAACAAGGCCGCATTCAGCACATCGCTAATCACCAATAGTAACAGTATTTCTCAGACAGCCTTCCTCTGTGTAAGACGTGACATGTGGACCCATTATATGTAGCCTTGACAATTGCTATTAATTTATCAGGAATGCCTCTCCTGCGCAAAGCACGCCAGATAAATTGACACTACCAAACGCCTTTTCTAAATCGATGAACGGCAGGTGAAGTGGTGATCGGTACTCAATACACTGCTCGATGATGATCCGTAAGGTGTTGATGTGATCGACACAGGAGGATCCAGAGCGGAAACCTGCTTGTACGGCGTCGAGTGTGTCTTCGAGGTGTTCTTTGATTCGCTCCAGGATGATTTTAGCTATTATCTTGCCCACATCGGTCAGCACGCAGATACCTCTGCAGTTTTCGCACTGCATTAGATTGCCTTTTTTAGGGAACTTGACGATCATTCCCTTGTTCCACTCGTCCGGAAAACTTCTCGTAGGCGCAGATAGAAACAGCTCCGCAAGTCATCGTCAAGTCCTACCGCCTTATTGGGTTTCAGTGCTTTGATCGCGGCAATAATCTCTTCCTTACTGGGGGTTGTGGTGTGAATTCGGGAAATTCTTTCTACGGACACTTCAGTCTGACTTGGATGCATATTGCTAGCGAATACTCGGTTTAGAACCGAAGCAAAGTGCTCCTTCCATCTCTTCAGATAATCCTCATCCGATATTAGCAACGAACCGTCTAAGCCTTTCACTGGGTGTTGAATAGAGCTTCGGCTACCTATAAGCTCTTTGGTGATTCTGTAAACGGTTCTGCTGTCGCACCTCGCTGCTGCTTCTTCTGCTTGCGTGGCCAGCGCATTGATGTAATTGCGCTTGTTACTTCTCACGCTACGCTGCACTCCTCTCATCCTCATGCGATATGGGGACTAGAGCTCGATCCTCCCTGCTGCTGGAGCTGCTGCAATTCGAGCTCTTAGTTGTTTTCGTTCATTGATCCTTCTCCAGGTATCCTCGGAAAACCACGATCTATGGCTTTCCTGCGATCGACCGACAATCCTTTCAGCACCTGATGTGAAAACAGCACACCAATGGTCTTGGATGGTGGCGGGCAGTGAGCTGCTGATTGTTTCCACACCTCGTGAGAGATGGTCCCTTAGTTCTTGGCGCACTTTCCAAGCCGTATCTCTAACGAACAGCTTTATCAGAGAACAGACCATGAACCTATAGGCACAACCTTACGACGACGAAAGTGGCAGTGGATTGGTTACACTCTCCGAAAGGGTGACAGGTCCATTGCTAACCAAGCGATGCAATGAAACCCGCTTACTCAGGACGGCAGGATGCGCGGCGGTCCTAGGAGTACGTGGCGCAGAACAGTTGAGAAGAAAGCACGGCAACTGGGAAAAAGTTGGGGAGAGCTGAGGCACATTTCCAGAAACCACACTCGATGGCGGTAGAGGCCGTAGGAACTCTCAGCCGGTCTAAGTTGAACCTAGGTGTCCTTGTGTCGTTAGATATTCGAACGGCAGCAGTGCGTAATTGGACAGTAGCTATCATAAGATGGTGATCTCGTACCAACCCCATGTCCGCTCCTCGTCTGTTTCGGACGTCTAGAAGACTACTTCTAAAACGGCGACTGATGGCAAAATGGTCGATTTGGTTGAAGGTTTCTTGCCTGTTAGTTGACACCCAACTGATTTTATGGTAGGCCTTGTACTCAAACATGCCACCTATGACAACACGATTTGCGTTGCAAAAGTCAACAAATCTTTCGCCATTGTCATTGCGTTGCCTAATCCATACCGTCCCATAACATGTTTGAGCCCCTCGTTGTCACTGCCTACCTTGACATTAAGGTCCCCCATCACAATGACAATGTCGCCATTAGGAGTTGCATTATAAACAACTCCCAACTGGTTGTAGAAGGTCTCCTTTTCTTCCTCAGACGAACCATCCGTGGGGCGTAACACTGTGTAATGGTGACGCGACGTACTCTCGTCCGGAATCTGGCCGTTAAAATCCTATCACCGTGCGGCTGCCAGGAGATTAGGCCTCTGCGTGCTGTAGGTATTAACAGCAGTCCAACTCCATATCCACGGGGGCTTCCGGTTGGTCTTCCGGAGTAGAATAATACAGTGTTACGCGTTGGGAATTGGTACTCACCCACATCTAACCATCTTCTCGCTTACTCTCAATATGTCCAGCTTATATCACATAAACTCATGCTCCCAATTGAAGGAATCTGACGTTCTTAGGTCTTCACTTTGAGAGGCAAGGAGCTTCTTCACATTCCATAAACTATGAAAACTATGAAACTATCCGAGGCACTAAGTCGGTTTCCGTAGCGGGCTGGTTTCGGTAACGCGGATTGTTGTCCCAGGTTACCTAGTCTAGGCATAAGACCCTAGACAATCTCGCACTTGCAATTTTGGCCTACCTGTATTAGTATTTATATACGTAGTTGCCCGGGGACCACCTCGAGGAGGTAAAGGAAGTACTACATTGCGAACTTTATTGTTGCGCTACTGGTCCAACCCATGTTTTGAACAGTCAGTTGTTTCCGTTTAATTTGAGCCAGTTAACGAGTTATTTTGAATTCCAGTTTAGCGCGCCATCTATTACACAAACACAACAACATTCGTTGTTATACCTGCCTGACACAACATGTCATAAGTACCAACTTCATGCAGCAAAAAAGATAGATTGACAGGAACGTCATACGGGCAGACCACATCCACTTCGATCTGAATTTGCTTAGCTCTGAAAAGGATTTCGATTTGAAATGGCAGCCCTAAATAAATTATCGGTGTTGGTACGTAAAATTAAACAAATATTTCCATTTCCGTCCGGTTCATCATGACCAGACCATAGCCCAAATGGATGGTGCACTTGTGGAAACGATTTTCTGCACATTATCCAACTTTTGGTTATGTAATGGCCGTGCTGTTTTTTTTCTTCCATCCGCGGTAATCACTAAAAATGTTCTTTCTTTTCTTCTAGACTCGTGCTATGAGCTCTGCTCAGACTGTAAAACTCCCAGTTCAAGTTTTCGGTTTGGAGGGTCGCTACGCCACTGCCCTATACACAGCCGCCACCAAGCTAAACCAATTGGATCAAGTCGAGAAGGATCTTGTTAAGATCCAAGAGAACATCAAAGCCGATCCCAAATTGCGTGAATATGTCTCAAGTCCTATTATCAACCGCAGAGCTCTTGGTGTGGCTTTGAAGGAGACCGCTGAGAAATTGCGTATGGCTCCTGCTACCAGCAACTTGTTGGGTCTTATGGCTGATAATGGTCGCCTTAAGAAGCTCGACACTGTAATTAATGCCTTCAAGACCATCATGGCTGCTCATCGTGGTGATGTTGTCTGCGAGGTTATTACTGCCAAGCCATTGGAAGCTGGCCAAAGGAAGGAACTCGAAGGAGCTTTGAAGGTAAAACTGATTTATTTCCACTTCTGAGAAAAGATTATGTTCTACTCCCGTTTGTTTTTTTTAAAGGCATTCCTCAAGTCAAACCAGAAACTCCAAATCACATCCCGTGTTGATCCCAGCATCATTGGTGGACTTATTGTGTCCATCGGCGACAAGTACGTTGACATGAGCATCGCCTCTAAAGTTAAGCTCTACACTGATGTTATCTCCGCATCTGCTTAGTTAGTAGGTAAATCAAAAATTCAACAATAAATCAATGATACGAAAGGAATAAACTGAAATTCTGTACTTTTTCCATTTGAGAACGAATACATCAACACCACTTATGAAGAACTGTAATAAAATCGATAACTTGTAGTTGTTGCATTCGAAAATGTTTTAATCACAATTCAATCGGTGCCCAACAATGTTGAAGTCGTTTTTTTTATTGGAGCTTCTCTTAAGATTATCTTAAATATCTGTCGATATTGATTAGTTAGGACGTAAGCAGGAATCTAGGTGGCACTGCATGATTGTATGAATAGTCCAAGAATCTCTTAGCGGCGTGATGAGTGAAGTTCAAGTGACAAGTTTTGAATACTGATGTGACCAAAGACATTCAAAGCTGGTTGATGCCACAGAATAGTCAAACAGAACCAAACAACTCTACATTCGTCCAGAAATCACACGAAAATCTGTCTGTCAGAAATATTTTCATTATAAAACTGTTGAGCTTTACTTAAATGGATGGCTGCTTGGTGTGGAAACAACATTTGCTTCGTTGTCGGCACTCTCAGCACCGTATCAGTACAATATGAGAAAACAAAACCTACTTAGGTGGGCCCGGGCTTCAAGCCATAAACATCTCTATTTAGCGCGGTCTTTGGAGTGCTTCTATTGCGTACTGAGGAACAGTTAAGTCTAGACCTTCGTCTACTCTGTTGCATGGGTGGAAACCGAAAACTTTGAAATAGAGCATTGATAACAATTCATCCTAAATGTCCTGGCAAGCTAAAGCGCGCATCAGCCGCTTTACTAGGCTAGACCATGCTGTTCGCTGTAGGCCATTTAAGAATCATGCTAGATGATCATGAATGATGCTAAAGGGGTCACAAGACAGCACATCACCTTATCCTAACCATTGTTCGACATCAAAGCTTTCGGTGAGGGTGCTAGCGAACTCTACCAAGCAGTGGGCGTTCTTTATCATCATTCTGCACAATCTGATCAGTGGCAAGGATGCCAAACAAGACATGGCTCTGTAAAGCTCGTCTCTTGAGATGGTAACATACCGTATAAAGCATGGAAATCGATAAAATTAATTGTGATGGTGTGTATCGATGTGGTTTTATTGAGTTTTTTTCCATCAATTGTGGCCCTAAACTCGCACTGATGAAGACCAATGGTTTCAGGCGACCACATAATTCAGCAGGAAAGATCCTGCAAGCCATGTATTAAAGTTGGCGCCGTCTCCTTTCTTGTGGGATGGGGTTCTATTCATCAGTCACATTTTTCTTCGACCCAATCTTGAAAATAGTTTGGCTTATGACTTCTACGAAGTCATCTCTCGTTACCTTCAATAGGTTGGCAGGTAAGTGGTGTACATAAGTTACGATACTACTATGATTACTTCAGGTGGGCGAAAGTCTTCGTTCTAAATAGTACGTTGTGCTTGAGGGGGCATTTTCACCAATTGCAACTTCACTACCTCCGGCAATGTTCATGGACTACTCCTTCTCCATTTTCTCGGTCGAACGCATCTCATATCGACGCACGATGCGTTCTACTCCTGCACGGCGCTCTTTTGGAGGCGAGTTATTATGCTACAAGTGGTTTACTGCACACTTCATCAAACCAGAAGATCCTGTGGGGAGGTGGGATTGAACCCAGCTTTTTGGCATCGATGCTGCTTATTTTCAATTCTTGATGCAAGTTGCATAGGTCTTGTCAAGAGTAGAAGCAATATGTGATCGGCAAAAATTCCTTAGCGGCATTGAGTAGCAGCAGGAACGTCGGTGATTATTAGAGATGTCGGGATGCATTTGTTTGGTCTGCTGGCATCCTTCCTGAAGAATCGTGCCATCTGCAGAGTTGTCCTTACAAGAAACCCAGCTGATAAGAGAAACACTAACCGAGGACGCAAGCACTCCTAATCCAGGTTCGGATCATGAAAAACTCTCGTCTGAGTCTTTCAAGCCAAGCAAAGTTCATTTTTTGCGATCCATTTGTGACCTGGGACCATATATGAACTAACCTAAATGGCAATCTCTTCTATTGTAATACTTTTACAATCATTTGTACTGTGTTTGTGAACACTGTAAAGAAAACCTCCCATACAGGGACTAGTTAGTCCATCAGTCCAGAATCAAAATACAGTCGCCTCGCACTATCGTCAAAAATCCAGTGTATGAAAGACAGCCTCCTCCTCTTTGTGAAAACAACAACCTCAGTTTTGAGAGGATTGACTGATGGCCAATTTATAGTGCACTAATCGTAGATCACACAGGGACCTGCACTGGAGAGGAAATAGTGGATGGAAAAAATAGCTACATCACTTGGACGTGCCTGAGCGTAGACATTAGAACCACTAGAGCATTAAGTAGTGAGCCAACCATAATGAATCATAGCGGTGGAGACGGAACACAACCCTTGCTTACACCCGCCATCATATATTGGCCGAGGTCAGCGTCCACAATCACAAAACCGTGGACGTGGATCGTCTACGCTATGTTATCTGACCGAATTACCCGCATTGTTGACAATTGCGTTGTTAAAAACGCCCTCAATGTCGATCGCGCAGTCCTTACTGAGTGTGGCTTCAATGCTGCTTGCTCCGCAGTCTCACGGGATCTTCAGCGTTAGAAGGTCTGTTGTATCTTGGACAGACGATGCATTCGTAAAGCAATTTCTTGCACATAAATTTGGAGCATTCTCTCCACGATTTCCAACATCAACGAACGCGGACATAAAGCATTTAATGACCTTATCCGTCTTTACAACGCGCCTTGCCGGGTTGTATAAATCAGCTCACTTGCAGGTTAAGCATGCTGGTTATGAACCGAATCAGAGCTTCTGCTTTCAGCTGTATCGGTGCCTTCAGATCTTCGGAATTATTATATTCTGGCGGATTTGGTGAAAGCGTCTCTGCTTTCTGTCATCGGACCTGCCGACCTCCTCTTTAAGATCGTTTTTGGCGGATTCCTCCTCTTCAAGAGGCTCACGTCCGATATATTAATGGTCTGACATGGAAGCCTCCGATCATATTATACTTTCCATCCGGTATTCTCCTTAGCCGACCTCTTGGATAGCATTACGTCGATAATTTGATGTCTTACTCTCGTTACGAATATTTGCTGATAACCAAGATTGCTGACAAACAGATCAGACGATAATATGAAACCCAGGAGATGACTGCCTCACTTTCACGTTGCATTTGCTAGTACCTCAAGAAGTCTTCTGAGCATAAGCATCGCAGAATATGATAAGTCGCATCTTCTCGGAATCACAGTATTCAAATCACATTGGCCTTTGGTGGTGGCGGTAGTCCCGAATCGTAGGGAAAATCAGCTAACGCACAATGAGTTTGTGAGATTCTACGTTCGTTTCGTAGCTTATTCTGCAGCAACTAAATCTTGGTTGCAAAATTACCCAAGTTTAGATGGTGAGAGTGAATCCAGCAGAGAAAAACAAATTCCCGGTCTCTCCGATCGCTCACCATATAGTAGTGTGAAAGCTCTTAAACATCCGACAACAGATGGGCTTATTCCACAACCATGCTTTCCATATTGATATTATGTGAGGTATGTATGTATTCAACAAGGAAAGCCTTCTTATAGGGTTCAGTAGGGTTCAGTAACAGCAGATTGATCTGAGTGAATGTAAAGGATAATATTGCGGTCTTTGTCTGTTGTCTGCACTCATTTGGAAATAAAGTGGAAATTAACGCTTTTGAGGTGCAGATAGGGGCACAAGTCATATCTAGCTTTATTGTCTAACCTCAGGACGAGGTCTTCTTTCCATGTGAGAGCAAATTTTTCACTTTTCAGCGTCAAGTCCAGGGTTCTGGGTATATACACCAGCACATCCTCCGTTTCCCTGGTACCTAGGAGATGTCAAAACCTAGAAGTCTCAAACAATTTTAATTGTTTTTTTTTATGGGCACAGACTTGTTCAGCCATTCAAAAGTTCGCCGCGTGGAGCACTTCACTCTAAGAGTTCCATTTTGAATATCGTAACCCTCTTTTCTATAGCTAGCTACCACAAACGATCAATGCCGTTTTTCCACTCAGCATCGTTTAGACGGTTATCATTGATAGCTTTCCATATTCAAAGAGTTAAAGAAAGATACAAAGATTATAAGTACGCGTGTTTGCCCCCGTTTATGGTTCGCGGTTTCCTTCAATGACCAATTTTCGCTCACCCGAACTCCAACATTTGCTGGTTGCAGCACCGATTTCATTGAGTACTTTTTTTATAATCTGCGCGCGCTCAAGGGATTTTGAGTGCCCTTAAAATGTTTGCAGACAGCGTAGCCAATCCATTACTTGTTCGCTATCTAAACCATTACCAGTGTTGTTCATAAGGGCGAATTTAACCGCCTCAACCGGCTTCCGCCCATCAGAACTACGATCGTTGCTGCACCGGTTTCGACCGTACATCGCGTGTGACAAAAGTCACCAATAGGAGTGCGTGAAACCTTTTTTCTTCTTGGGCCTATTTAAGATAGAAGAAAGAAGTTCCGAGAAGATGACCGGTTTAATAGTGTTTTTTTCAAAGCCTAGGCCTTCGTGCGCCTGCTTTAATCGCCTTTTTATCTGTCTTTCAACCTTTACCGTTTCCCAAATCAAGCCTTTAAAATCAGCACGCTGATCCATCATCCGTCTATTGAGATTGACGAAACTTTTTGGCACTCTATCCATCATCCGAACCCAACCCACCGGGCGTCTCATAGAAGGAGCTGGGTTAGCTCCTAAATTGGCAAGCTAATCTGATAGTTTGTTGGTTGGGACCTCTAAAATTCGTGTCCGACTGCGGTCCATACTATTTAACAATTTAACGTCTATTCAAGACGCCTTTGACGCCTAGTTCGACCTTTTACCTGGATTCTTTTCAGATTCCATCAGTCTTAAGTTTGTCCCCTAGGACAACGCAGTCGAGAAAGAGGTTTTTGATATAAGTAAATGTTTTTTGTTAATCATTCGGTAACTTGGTTGTCCAATTGTTTGTTCTAAAATAGAACACAAAGACGTTAACCGTCAACGGTTTACTCCCTGTAAATTAACCATAAATATCGTTCAATCATCTCTGGCATCTGGTTTAAAGGTTGTCAGATATTCCTCGAGTTCGTAGGAAATTTAAAACTAAACAAAAGAAAAGCTCAGCCAATTGTCGTTAAAAACACCGATAGCTTGGTGAGAAAAACACCTGTTTGTGGATCAAAAGAAACAAAACAAAAAGACATTTCTTTGTGGAATGTAAATGTAATTTGAAGCCAACTTTATTCAATTCGAACATAATCTCAAAGGTGCGCTT
This sequence comes from Volucella zonaria, assembly GCA_963966105.1. Lineage (NCBI taxonomy): Eukaryota > Metazoa > Arthropoda > Insecta > Diptera > Syrphidae > Volucella > Volucella zonaria. The sequence goes on along the minus strand of OZ014530.1, from coordinate 27,899,617 downwards.
AAATAGATGAAAAGTTGCCATGTTCTACGGCTGTAATAGTGAAAGGTTTACAATTGCACACCACAAACACTATTCCGAAATGCATCAAAATGCGTAAACAGTTGTTCTTGTGCAAGTTTAAAGGCGTCCAACTTCGTCTCCAGTTGCTGTATCTTCGTTGATTGGTTCTTTATTATATCGATCAGCTGAAACCTGTCCAGATGACCGAAATCCGCATCTAACATAGTCAGTCCCAGTTCATTTGTTTTGTTCGATAAATCCGACTGATACGATATACAAGGACTCACTGCATTTTCACTTGCATTCCCTTGACTTTGATTTTGATTCGCACCGTTTCGATCTGTCTCAGACCACTGCGTGTCGAATATCGCCTCAGACACTAGAACCTCCACATCAGACTCTGTGCTAGCTGGACGAAAGTCATTTGAATGATCGGAACTTTGTCCACTTTCCAAAACAAATGCAGACGATTCATCAGTAGCAGGGTCTAATGTTTTCTCCCCAATGTACGGCATATACATAGTGCAGCCGGCTGCATCAAGCATTGTAAAATCCGCACCATCGATGGATTGTATTAAAGCGTCCGTTGCGTTCAGTTCATCCGGTATAATGCACAGTTTCTCGTTGCTACAAGTATTGCTGCTAAGGCTTTCATCAATTTCGGTAGCATCATCTGGATCATCCTCCCGATGCAGGAGTTCTATACTGCCCGACAGGTTCAACGATCCGACACTTTTCTCATCTGTCTGTGACCAATGTGTTGGTGTGCTCAACTCTGTGGAGGCGTTTTTAGTCCGCATAGTTGCAGCTGGTCGTGGATTGACACCCTCCAACTTAGGCACTGCTGTTGCATTTAGTGAATTCGAAACGGAATTCCTATAATCCTTGCTGTCAAAGTGCTGACAACATACGGTGTACTTTGAGCTCAACGTGTCCAAAGAATAATCAGTGAGATTCAAGCTGATTTGCCACTTTTGTGCGAGAAGTCGATTCTTTGGAAACCGATGGCAAAGAATTATATGATCCGAATTGGTGCACTTATCAACGATACAACGCCGCATTCTAATCCACGACAGGGAGCAACGATTGTTCTGTAACCTTTGTGAAGGTCGTCTTCGAGTTGGATACTGTTTTTTTTTTTACGGCAAGCAACTAGCCGGAGGTATAAGTTTGCAGTTATGCTAATTTACTTTTTGTTTAAATACAAATGCATCCCTCCACCGCTCTTCAACAATCCCCTTGACAAAAACAAATAGGTAAGGAACGAGAAGAAATAAATTCGGAGTTGCGGTCTTTGCTGTCAAAATGCTTTTCCGAAAGATAAGGCGGATAGTGCATTTAGTCGTTGACTAATTTTAGCAGGATTTGGATATAATTAAATAATTTGTGGCGGTATTTATTATAAATAATATATTGGACCGATTAAACAGTCAATTAAGTAGAAGTTTTGAGCTCACGGGTAAATAACTCGTAAATCGTGGAACGCCGAACAAACAGATGTACATAGATCAGATGTTTTATGGGAGGTTAGGCTTCATATTTTTGCAGAAAGCAAGACAACTGGTATTAGGAGTCCTTAAAGTAGTCGATTACATTGCTTTACTTTAGGTGGCGATAGAAGACGCCGTGGAACGCGAAGTTTCACTTAACCATGACGTCTCACCGGAAGCCTAGCCATTAGAGCTGATGAATTTCAATACTTCTGCCCAGGTAAATGTCGCTGTATAGTTCTTTGTATTATCTGAATGGAGCAAAAATCACTTGAATAACTTTTCTCTCGAGGCAACAAGCAATCTTTAGATACAGTCTATGCTTTCGCACGTATAGTGCACGTATAGGGCTGGGACGGCAAGGATCTTAAGCGATTGTTTTCTTAGCTTCTTGCGTGAGATACTTATAACTTATTTGCCTTCTTGAGTTCATTGTTTGAATTTACAACGGGTCAAGGTAGATAAAGTCTTTTACCATTTCACAAATATAGTTCGCCGTTGGTGTCGAGTGTTCTTTCTTCTCGGCAGCATATATTTCGTCTTACCGATGTTTAGCATTAAACTCATAAGAGTTGCATCTGCTTCAATGTCCACAAACGCTCCAGTGACGGCTCGCTGATTTAGCAATTGTAGCAATTGTATAGACTTTGCAATACGAGAAACATCAGCCAGATATCTGGCACCGCAAATCTCTTTTCTGAATGAACACTGTGAAATTATGTCGGACCAACTATGAAGAACTGACTACAGAACCAAAATATGATTCTAAATTTAAAATTGTTTTAGAACCAGGTATCTCTTTATCAAATTCACTAACACTAGAGTCCTTTTCATATTCCACGCATCGAATCATATTTGTATTAAATATCTCACCTTAGGGTTCGAGTCATAAGCAAACTTATTAGCGAACGATATATTTGGTCAAATTTGGAGAGGAATACAACTACATATTTTTGTTGGCCGGTGTACGGCTTGCAAAAGCTAAAAAATATGGCAACACAATAGCAATCCGTTGGTTCGAGTATGTAAATGCGGATATGGGACTGTTGCCACCATTCAGATCCTATCGATACTGTATGGATTTGTTCATTTCGTGGCCTGAGGTGAAACCAGTTGCCGGCATTGCATCTGAGACTGTTTCACTTAGGGTGAAAGGTTATTATAGTACAATATTTCTCCAAAACTCACGGCGGGCATGGGTCAACATTTTATGTCATCAGCATTCAAATACTTAGATCGGGTATGAATTTAGACAAATGTATGTGTGGCAATAATGGCATATCACCCTCAATTGGAAAGCATATTGCAGGCATCGCCAAAGAGCCAGCAGCCAGCAAATATTCAACTGGGCAGACAGTGTTTGGAAACCGATGCGGTTACCGAGACAATTTCTTACACCAAATGTGCAACACGATGGCGAGTAGGAGTTGACAAAGGTCCTACCAATTATGAAGGCTCAATTTTAAGCAGACCAGCTTTACATCATATCACGTTTTGATGCAACCTCACAACGCTGTCAAAACTTAACTGCAACCACTAAACGATGCAATCTCTGAGTGATGAACAAGGACGAGAAGCACTTCGAGATCGTTGTTAAGCACGGGTCCGTCACAGTTATCCACTCAGGACACCAGAGAAAGCAACCAACGCGCTTTTAATTAGCTTAACACCAGAGCGGGAATAGTGTTGTATCCTTTAGCATGGTTGTCAACATCTATATTGTAAAGCAACGTTTCACTAACGAAATTTAACTTATTGAGATGAAGGAATAGAATTGTTCCAAGAGCGTTACACAATGACTACAAATATACTTTGTTTCTATAATTTATTTAATTTAATGTTTTATTTTATAAATATCAAGAAGTCAACTATCCTGCACATGTTTCATTGCTTTAACATTTCTATATAATCTAAAAGTAAAGTGATACAGCAACTCAATCAAACCCAACGCTGAAACTCCTAAAAACAATCCGAATAGACCACCACAATTGGACAAAAAGTCTGTAATTCCATACAACTCCGATCGCTGCAATCCAGTTAACTCGTTATCCTTGAAATAGACCGCTAAACGCGACACCCTTGCTCCGTCAAACATGCCATTGTACAAGAAATCATATGCTTCCAGCATTCGATGTATATTCAAGATTCCTTGCGAGACTTCATGGTTATAATCCAGGGTATAGCAGCTCGGGAGGCAATTGCACTTATGTAACTGATCTCCAGTACCGGTGTACTCCGACCGAAGGAAATCATTTTCAGCCTGATCGAAGCAACTGATTTTTGAAGCGTCGCAAACTAGAGTCTCATTAAGTCTTGCCATAGAAAAGTGCACGCACCCGCATTCACGGAGAGTGAAATTTGCCACACACTCCAATTCGCAGTTATTCTGGGTGTAGAATCTGAAAAACTTCAAATACCTTTCCTTAGGGTAGTAACATTTTCGAGCTTCCGGTGAGTACTGCTTGATGTTATCTGTTGTAAAGACGTAATAAGGCTTAACCAGGATTACCACATCACTTTCGTAGGGTACATGAATGAAGTGCTTCTGAACCTGTGGTACATCATCGGGGGAATGTAAAATCACCTTAAAGCCCTGCAATGGTCCACGGCAAATGTAGTCCAAATCTTTCTCTAGTCCTTCCAAAGTGATGAAAAAACCAGCTCTAGGACCGCAGCCAATAACTCGTTCCGGAAACGTACTATAATCGTTGAGATCGCGATAACCATTAGCAAGGTCCCAGTCCAAGGAGTCATTTCGCCGCCTAAAATGCGTATCCGAATGAAAATACTGATACTGATAGGTGTCTTCCCGATAAAGTTCCGACTCGTTCAATGAGTTGAATGTATAGCAGATGCCTTCCTGTGTGTAGATCTTCTCAAGCAATGGCTCACATGGTCCGTATATTTGTTTAAATGAACAAAAGCTAAATGTTTGTTTAAATGGTGGAACTATGGCATTCAATTGATCCGATACACACATTGGTGGATACTCCGGAAATCTGATACCTTTAGACAGATAGTTCCCGCAGACCTGTAATAAAGATCTCATTTTTTGGAACTCATCATCATTTAGCCATGGCGGTGGCTGCACAAGTTTACCAAAGTGACGGTGCAAATAGTTAATGAATCGCGTAAAATTGATCTTTCCATCCTTAATGCTCTTGGTTTCTGAGCAAATTGTGACTGCGGGAAATGGTATATGAGAAACCGGAATGGGATCATCAGAGAAACTCAGAATCACCGGTGACGTTCGCCAACGTTCGTATTGGTTTTGGATTTGAGTTATGCAGAGAATTAACGAGAATATAATTAGAAGAAACCAAAAAAGCTTTTCCAGAATATGGCGGTGTTGATGGAGGTACGCAACTCCATGGATGCTAGCTTCTTCACAGTAGTCGGCGTATGTTTTCCTTATGGCTCTTTTGAAGCTATACGGTTCAGTAGGTTGTAGTTCTGCTGTGATATTTGTTATTACCTTTTCAGCTGAAGGTTCCCTTTTTATCTTCTTTTGAGGAGGTTCTGTATCTTCTGCACGTCTTATGTCTTCTTTTACTTCGAATATTTTGAACCGAGGCTGTAAATTTATTCTTCTGGCCTTCATAGTGTTAGAGTCCTTTTTCTTTAAAAAAAAAATATATGACAATCGCTAAAGAAAGTTTGAATATAAACGCTTAGTGCACTAGAACAGAAATTCAGAATTGATAGTAAGTGTAATGGATTTTGATTGTATGGCTTAGATTTTAACTTTTAGATAGTGAGCTACTGGTTGATGGTTGAGTAAATGGATTCCGAATCTCGGTATTACTATACCGAGAATGACTGACATAGGATAACTTATTAGAGATCGACTTATATCGTAACCGTGGCCTGAATCTTAAACCTTAAAAAGAAAATATTTTCTTTACCGTTATATGTATCAGTATAAAAATAATGTACTGTATGAAACCAATGACCACTCGGACCAAAACCTTGGTGTAACCGTGCTGCGACTGCGGATATCCGGAAGAACTACTCTCAGGCTACAATTGCAAGAGACGGCTGGAGCCTCTTCTGATTGAATCCCACAAAATGTATCGAGAGGTTTTATGCTGCCAGCAGCATGTGAAGAACACCGGTGGCAACATTATCAGCAAGCCATCGAGAAACCGAATCTAATGTAACCTTCCATTCGACCACAACAAGAGGCGCATGCAGCGAAACTACTCGCCTTCGAAGTCGTCCTGCATAGAAAGGCAAGAGCGGCTCGTGGGCCCTACGGCCAACAAAGGAGGGAATGATCTTCCTCAGAAAAATAAGAAAGAGTATGAGAAGCGCGTGGCCAATGAAATGGATAAGTTCTACTGCAGCCAACGCAACGTCCAGAAGTTCCAGAGTCCTGCAGAGAAGTAAAGACACAATCGATGGCCAAGATATAAAAAAAAATTACTTCTGTAGAATGTAAAACAGCCGGAAAGACCTAAATTCCTCTATCAAGAAGAATAAACCAATCAACATTGGTGAAGGAAGTCAAAATTTTAGTCAACTCAACTAAAATAAATTGAAGATAGCAATATCTAATAAGGTTGCCAGAACGGATAAAATACTTTTCAATCAATTTAATGGAGCGAGTGATGAGCAAATTCATTTCCCTGAATAGGTCAGGGGAAATACTGCTTGATGAATGGAACCTCAGGACCGTTTTCCCGATGCACGAGAGAGGTGATCTTCTAATCTCTGCCAACTGCACAGACATAAGTCCTCATAACACGGCGTCAAAGAACTTACCTTTCGTAATGGGTGAACCTGAAACCATTTGTGGACCAGTCATTCCAGTTCCAAGGCCGGTAAATTCATAATCGACCAAATATTCATACTATGGCAGATCCTAGATAAAGCCCAAGAAGTCCAACTTGGTACTCACCAGCCCTCTATAGATTTCAGGGCCGCATATGAAAGCAACTATGGAGACGAGCTATACAGGACCAAGTCCAGTTTTCAGATTCATCATATCATACGGAATGGCGATGTAGAACGCTTCCTACTCCGTTTTCTCTACCAGACGTTTGACGTCAAAAAATGGCTTAGACATGGCTTAGGTGCGCTGTCATGTGACCCCTTTGCAATCATACTTTGGAAGCTTGTTCTAAATTCGTTAGCTAATATCAGATGGACAGTTTTGGAAAAGTCTGTTTAACTATTTGTATCCGCTGGTAACATTGTTATCATTGGCCGAGTGTAGCGGGCTATCAGATGTCCTCTTCCAAGTATTGAAACATAAGCGGCTAAAATGGTTTAGCTGCGAATAAAGGCAACACCGAATATATATGTACATAATGCTGTCAACAAGAAGGGACGGACCATATCAATGCACATGCCAATCCGTGTCAATCAACATCAGAAGCGTGTGTGCATTAGAAGAAAGTAATGCTGTGTTGTTGGTGGTACCGCAAAAGTCTGGTGTACTATGAGCTGCTTTAACAAAAATAAAAACGGTAAATTCTGATCAGAGGAGAAGAATGAAATACGAAGTTTGGAAGCGGCAAGTTGAAGAGACCTAAAGATGCTACTGACCATTTCTGCGGACTGTTAAACCGCGAAGACAAATCAAATACCACTGTTAGGCAAAATACAGGGAGCGTCAGAACCAGTTGAGCAGTTTTGAAAAGTTATAAAAAAAAAACCAGGGTATATATGTTTTTATTTTTGAAATTCGTAGAACTTACCATTTTATACGCAAAATTTCTAAAAATAATGTCTTTAAGATGGCGGCCGTTAGCTGCAATACATTGCTGAGCCGATTTGTAAAGCTTTGAACAGCCCGTTGACACATTTCTTCAACAATTCGCTCCCTTAGCTCTAGCAGGTTTTGGGGGCGACGTTTAAACACTTTTTCCTTAAGATATTCTCAAAAAAAGAAGTCGCACATGCTTAAATCCGGCGACCGCGCACGCCACCCCACTTCACCTATCAAACTAGACGTCCGGGAAACATTTTTCTTAAAGCATTTAGATAATTTTGGGCTGTGTGGGCTGTAGCCCTATCCTGTTGGAACCAAATATCCCCTAATCCTTCTTCTTCAACAACCACTTTCAGTCGGGGCTGCAGAAAATTTTGTAATATTGAAACATAACGCCCGGAATCCACGGTCACGATCACGCCTCCCTCTTCAAAGAAGTACGGCCCAATATCGCCAAATTGTGATACGGCACACGACACCGTTAGTTTAGGAGAATGTAGCTGTCTTTCGTGAACAATTTGGGGGTTGTTTTCAGCCCAGTAGCGATAATTTTGTTTATTCACAATCCCGCTTACGTGAATGCTGTCTCAGGAGGGATCCTTGCAAGCATTTCCTCACACAGATTTTGGCGCTTGGCGCAGTCTGCTGGGTTCAATTCTTGAACCATCATTATTTTGAAAGGATGGGAATTCAAATCTAAATGCAGAATCCTCCAATGCAATAGCGTGTCTTCGAGCAGAACGTCTTGGCGATTACCCAAGTGCTGCTCTCACTAGCTAACTACGTCGTTGGGATCAGCAGCATTATAAATGCTGTCGATTGCACCAACAGCTAGTTGGTAACCTTGAATTGGTTGAGAGGGGCGAATACAGCAGCAGCAAATACTCGTATATAACATAGGTTGCGCTTGCAAATAGGAATTCTAGCGCAAACAAATTCAAAGAATGCAGTGGACGATTTTTTAAAGGGTTTAGACTCGAGGCGAGAGTGTATAGCTAGAAGTACACCACGACCATATAAATTTTTCTTTTTACGAGTATCTAGACCATCTTGGAAAATAATTCATTATTCTTAATATCAGGGGTGAGATTGGTTTCTGTGAGGACAAAAATGTCGTAGGGCAGAATCTGCGAATTAAGATACGAGTATGTAGCAGAAAGTTTAGTTCATAATCCTCTTACGTTTTGATAATACAGGGACAGATATTTGGGAGGCTTCGGCAAAGAATTGAGTGGTGGGTTAGGAGCGATGGTAGTTTTTGAAACTAGACCGTGTTCACTGGAGGTGTAGTATGCGTTTGGAACTTACGTGAGACGCAAAGGAAGAGAGATCATTAGCCACATCATCAGGAGTCATATCTGATTGCTCTTCAAAATGTATAAAAAGTTGCCGCAGATCATTATGATTAGTGGGAAGGCCTTCTTGCAGAATAGAAACCATTGCATTGGTTTTCGTTATACCGTCGATAAAGACAGAGTCTGGCTTATCCTGTAGGTCTGGTATGCGCGATATAAACGAACATTATCGTATAATCTGCGGTCTCTTAATCGAGAGAGCGCATACCGGCCATCTTCCCATGAATCGATAAGGTGCTTGGTTAACTTTGCCTTTGGAGGTAGTATGGGGTCTAAAAAAGAAGGTGGTGTGGTATTAGGCTGGGACTCTAGCTTAGAAGATGGGGAGGGATTTAAAATATGGAAGCGAATAAAGTTAGCGTATGCCGTTTTTGTTTGAGTGGAATGTGGAGATGTTGTTGGGTTTCTTAAATAACAGAGAGGAGGATCAAGATTAAAAGATACACGTTTGGAAATTGGGTTAGACGGTGTGGAAGAACGTTTTGTGTATACGCGATTGGCAGTATTAAGTCAAGAAGGAGTGAAGAAAGGGAATGTGTCAACTTTAAAACTGGATCAGAAACTAGTTTGTTAGACTTTGAATTTTTTTCTGAGAGTTGGGTTTCGGTATAGGGTTAGACTGCTCTTTTCTAGGTTTAGTGGGATTTGAATTACTGGACTTAAAAGTTGTATCCTTGCGATAATTGTTGTTTCCTGTATTTCGTTTTAAACTTTTCATGGTTATTCCACCCAGATTGATGAAGTCGGAAGCAGGGTTGATGAACATCCATTCATATTTTAACGGGATGCTTACCTTGAGGATATTAATGGAGATCTTACGGCAATTTTAAATTTTGATTTGAAGAGACTAGTTAGCCTGGTTCAATCGAGATGTGCACCTCTTATTAACAAGGCAACCGGTTCGGCTTTGTTGGAATTGTTCAACTTTTTGATTCTCTTGTTCCACTCCGAAAGTGTCCATAAGGTGCCGAATCGTGAGATTGTGAGTTCAGGAGTTGGTGTAATAGTATCAATTTCCGTTGAGGGTTGTGGTGGAGGAGAAGATGACCCAGGAGTTATTGGTGGTTCTTTAATTGCAGATTCAAGCATGTCAGTCAGAATCGAAGTGTTGTATGATGCAGTCGGTAGAGCCTGGGATTGGGTGTATAGTCGATTTTACTAGAATCTATCCGGATGTGATCAGAAATTTCGTTTAACAGCGCGCATGATTCGGTTATCTCCTTGCTTAAATCACTCATTTGGCACTGATTTTTATTACTATAGTTAAGTTTATGCCACAACTTGTTTCTGCTGTTACGAAGAGAGTGTAAATTCTTGTTGTATCTGGGACGAGATGACGAGTAGTCCCCTTGGAAGGGATATTGAACCGATCAATCATAATAAAGCAGGCTGGAGTTGACGAAATACAGTGACGATAAATGTTTTTTTTCTATACTTCGTAAAACTTAGTTCCTTAACTCCGTCGGAATATATTAGTCACAAATCAAAAGCCCAATCTTCTACAGTCGTATCGTAGTTTACATTTTATTGATATATTATATTATATAATACACGTATATTATGATAGTTTTTGTTTTGTTTTTATTTTTACAATTATAGTTTAAATTAGTAGGAATTGTACAGTAGATCATTTCATACAAGATAACTTTATACGAATACAATAATAATAAAATTTATAAATAATTTTGATATAAAGTAGTTTTGTTAAAAGTGTACATAATATTTAAGTTTCTTTTTATTTTGTTTTATATATAATTTCATTAAGTATTATAATAAATCTATAATATTTAAAATTTAAATAGATTTGATTTAATTTGGAGGGAAAATACATAAGTTGTATGCTGCTTCCTCATTTCTTAAATAACAACAAAACAAAACTTAAATAAATAGAGAAGAGCCAAGTGTGAAGGTTTTGCAATAACAATAAATAAAATTATAGAAACAATAAAAACAATAATATAATTGAAAAGAATATTTCTATATAGAGGGCACATAAGCTTCGTTTAAGGCAGATATAATGGATGCTTCTTTATTGAACAGCGTTGCTAGTTTGTCATTGAAAATTGTCTTTTTGTTTTGTACCTTTTGAGAAAGATTTTAATAGCTTAAGTTAGATTGTACTCGTATCATATATTTTTGTTTTGTGTTAACAATATTATTTAAATTCCTTAAATATTTTAAGTTCATGAAAGGACCGGACTACCGAATATTTGAAGGTGAGTTTGGATGTGGATTTAGCCGTCTATAGACGCAATAAAAGAAAGCAGTTTATTTCAATTAAACATTGTTTCTGACTTCCAACATATCAGAGTATGTGAGTCTGTATCGGATATCGGTAAGGAATGCAACGCACTTGAGCCGGGGTTTGATTCAGCCCTCGAAATATCTTTGGTACTCGTTGTTCGGAATGGCCATGATTTTCCCATTATCTCCCAAAGCGGTGTTTTGAGTCGGCCGAACAGGAAAAAAGTCAAACGGTGCTAGATCAGATAAATTTGGGAGCTGTTGAATGTAAGTGTGTTGTTTTTGGCAAGAAATGCATACATAATCAATGGTTGTAATACAAAAATCTAATTAAGCCCTTTTTGCAAATTACTTCACACAAACGTCTCATAACTGTAGTCAATGTAGTTTTCATCTCCAAAGCCGGAAAATGTTCTCATGTTGTCCCAAAGAACCTCAGACCTATAAGTCTATCATCTTTCCTTCTGAAAACACTAGAACGACTGATTGATATCCATATACGAGCTAAAATTGATCCTAGACTTCTGTCAACGGCTCAACATTCCTACTGTAAAGGAAAGTCGATGGAAACGTCTCTGCATTCACTGACTAGCCACATCCAACGATCCCTACAATATAAAGAGTACACAATGGTTGCTTTCCTGGACATAGAGGGTACCTTTAACAACGTAACATATCCGCAATCACGACTGTGCTGTCAACTCTGCAGGTAGACGACTCACTTGGGGAGTTGATCAGTCTTATGCTAAAAAGCAGGATAATTAATTCCAAACTGGGTGAGACTTCTGCTAAAAGATGTGTCAGCAGAGGTATGCTGTAAGGCGGTGTCCTCTCTCAGTGGGTGGTAGCAGGGTGATTGCCTATGCAGATGACGTTGCTATAGCCGTCTCAGGTAAGCATCTTTATACCATTAAAGAATTCCTTCAAGTAAATTTCAATAGATTAACCCGTTGGGCAGATCGCTGTGGATTGGAAATAAACCCCCATAAAACTGATCTTGTCGTCTTTTCCAGGAAATACAAAATTCCAACTATTGTGGGTGGCCGTGGCTCAAGTGGTAGTGGACTGGCTTCCAAATCGGAAGGTTCGGTGTTTGAATCCCAGCCTCGCCTGATCATCCATTTTTTCAGTTAACGAAAATCAAGTTAAGACGAGTAGTTGACTAGAAATCAACATCAAGCCAATTTCCACTCTCCCCATTAAATGTTGGATGCCACCCATGGAGCGAAATAACCACTGAGCTCGAAACATCTTTCTTTCTCTCTCTATCCCATTTTCCAAAAAAACTTAACATATGCTGTATTCATACCCACTTGAGTGTTAAGTTCTTTAAAAAAAAAAAAAAATAGGGAAACAAGCAAGAAGGCTTGGCGTCTTTACAAACGAGGAGGAAACAATCCTCCGCCTACTCTGTACAATGTACATATCCAGCTCGTTCCCGGAGAAGTAAACGTCACTTAGGAGCTTTCTTCTATAACGACCTAAACGATATAAAAAAAATATAGACGTAAACAGTCTCCTACGCTTCATCATAAGCTCAAACTGGTTCCATTAGTAAGAGGATCACAGATCTACGTGACATCACAATGGGCCAATAGCTCTAAGTGGCTTGAGATTTCCAACAGCCACTCTCACCTACCTACCTACCTAACTGATTGACAGTGAGCATCGCTTTTTTGACTGTAAAGTACGTGGTTTCTTCGTTATTGTCTTATTTGAAGCACGCCATTCTCTTGCTTAGTGGCTGGTTTGCGTGTCGTACCCATAAACCCATGTCACGTCACCAGTGATAATTCGTTTGGTAAATATTTGTTCGGAATAAACTTCAGAAAGCATGGCTTTTGCAATGCCCACGCGCTGCTCTTTCTGCAGAAAAGAGCTTTAAAATTTTCGGCACCAGGTTTGCAGCGACACGTATCAAGCCCAATCGAGATGTGGGTCATCTCTGCTAACTTTCTTGTGGTCAATTTGCGTTTCAGACCACTGTTCCTTTGATTTCATCGACGTTGTCCTCAGTTATTGATGTCGATAGCCTGGTCGTCGACGACTTCACGAATACAAGATGATCGTTTTACATATGTTAGCGTGACACGCTTCATCATTCACCACGCTTATAAAGGGTCTTTCATTAAGCGCTTCCTATCTTTAAATTTAAATACAACATAGTGTGTGTGAGATATCATCGAAATTTTTTATTCGTTTGAAAGGCCTATCGATACCATTGTGTATGGAATACAACATCGTTCTAATGTCCGCCGCGGACAAGCGGGAACTAATTGAAGAATATTAGGTTAACAACAAGATAAAAAGGAGTACGGGAAGCAAGAGCTATAGCAAGAATAACATTTGCTAGGTAGAAAGGTAAGAAAAACTTACAAGAGATACAAGGCCCGAATAAACCCCTGGCGCTAACAGACTACGCGCTGATCTATTTAACGCAATTTGATATGGAACCTGACTCCACTTATTTCCAAAACGTTGAAAACCATTCCCGATTAATAGCATCTCAATGTCGACTGCACGCTACAAACAGTATACGCTCTAAACAATGTCGACTCTCAGTCTTTTTAACATCACCTATACTATAAGATTCTTTCTGCAAATCTATGTGAACTCCTGTAATCTTTTGTTGTGGTTTGTTATTAATAAAACAATTTTAAGGCAGAAAAGTGTATCACCGACAAGGCTTGAAAAAACCAAACAATAATTTTAGATTACGAGAGCGGACAAAGACATGTGTGGCTAAATTTAGATCTCGGCAAAACTGTTCTATTTGTGGAAAATGAGAATGCACGCTGCATTGTTAAAGCAAAAAAAAAACACACAGACAATGTGATGCGTTGCCACAGAATTTAGTAACCTTTTACTTACGATTTACCAATAATAATACCAGTTATGACATATAGTACATAGGTCTACAAATTTTAATACCGAACGTACACTAAACTAAGATCATGAAAAATTCACCAAGTTAAAAAGTTGAGACTGCGCGTAAGTACTCCGAAAATTTAGCTGTTTCAACCTTAAAAACAAAATTGATAATCATAAATTAAGTATATCCTTCAACATCACGGTACTGATCCATCACAATATTCCAAGTACCTCGGGAGGTCTGACTAACATAGCAGGTGAACTAAAAATCCAAAACAACATCATTTAAAACTTAGCTGAGTCAACTAACTGGTTATAAGTATGAGCTTGATTCGCACTGCTGCCGTTAGGTGTACTCAACTACTGAATATTGTGCTCCAATTTGGCTGATCAGTTAAATTCACTCAGTGTGGTACAGCCTCACCCCGTAGAAGTAGAATTCAGTGCACAGTTGGATGCAAAACTGAGTCAGTCTTTTTATTTCATCTTCAATTTGTTCCCACATGTATTGTTAAACAACACTAACTTCAGTTTAATGTAGCTGCAGATGTACTGGTTACCACTAATATCTTTGCGTGCAACTGCTTTCGATCACCTAAGGTACTGAAACTCTTAAACCTTTTTAAAAGTTTTCAATTTTATACTAGAAGTCCTTTTTATATATTTTCCGTAGGCCTGTTGCAAGGTAAAAAACAAATAACTACATTATATTCTAATTTGAAATATAGTGCAGTTTTTGATTTTAGAAATGGCAAAGAACGTTCAAAAAGTTATCCAATTACTACAAGACGTCAAATCAACGCGCTTTATAGCGAAAGAATGCGCTGTTTCCCAATCAGCTGTTGCCCGGTTAAGAAAAAAGTGTAAACTGGACATAGACAGTTCTCCAGGAGGAAGGCCCAAGAAACTTTCCGATCAAGATGAACATGCTTTGGTGAGGTTTATGCTTTCTGGATGGACCGCTTCAAGTTCTGAAGCAGCGGAAGAACTTCAGGCAGCTACTGGAAAGCAAGTTAGCCGATGGACAGTCAATCGGACGCTGCGTAAGCACGATGTGGTAGCCATCGAAAAGAAGAAAAAGCCAGTACTCTCTAAGAAAAATGTCATAGCAAGAGTAAGCTTTGCGAAAAAGTATATGAACTGGTCGGAAGATGATTGGAATAAAGTCGTATGGTCAGAAGAGACTAAGTTCAATCGTTACTGTATGGATGCAAGATCGTGGGCTTAGAAAAGGCAAGGCGAGTCTTTAAACCGCATCATGTTAAACAAACAGTTAAACACGGAGGTGGTTCAATTATGCTGTAGGCTTGCATGAGTGCTTCCGGTGTTGGAAAATTACACTTAATTAAGGGCATAATGAACCAACACGTGTATTTGAATATTCTAAAGTCACATCTCACTGCATCAATAAGAAATATGCCCTACTCTCCGCGTGAAGTTCTTTTTCAACATGATAGAGACCCGAAGCACATGGACAAGAAAGTGCAGGATTGGCTTCAAACGTAGCCATTTGACGTCTTAGACTGGCTAGCCCAAAGCCCAGATCTCAACCCGATCGAGAATCTTTGGACCTACCTTAAAGCTCGGCTTGACAATGATTATGACTCACCACCATCGTCTTTAGCCGTTCTTTGGGAGAGAGCACAAAAACAGTGGGCAAAAATTTCAGCAGATTATTGTCATCGACTGTCTAAAAGCCCACCGAGGCCAATACTGGAAACAAAAAAGGCAAACGGACTCTGGACGAAGTATTAGCAAATTTTTGTCCTTCACTTTTCACGCTGGTGCAAAAATTTTGTGTTTAATAATAAATCATGAAATATTTTGTTCTAACAAACGTTTATTATTTTCGAGTGTTTGTTAATAAACAAACTTTTTGGACTTTTGCACCTAACTATACCATATATCACCAAAAGGGGTAAGAATGGATAACGATGTATTCTTGATGAAATTGATGAGATCTCATTATCTTGGATCGTGAAGGAAAACGTTCTTTTTCTTTACCTCCAAAACTATCCTGCTTTAGGGATCAAAGATAGGGGAGTACTGTTCATAAATCCAATGTATGGTACTTTAACCATAAGTAGTTGAACACTCCAGAAAGACTCATATCATGCACCATCAAATCAAGTCTGGACCGTACAAAACTCTTGTTTCTGGAATATCGAAATTATGTTAAGCCCAACATCAGCAGTTTGCGAGTAAGTTTCAGTATTTCAGAGAAACAACCAAAAATGAAACAAACCCTAAAGAGGAACTACTTTATGGTCCAACAAATCCGTGATCAGGTTCTGACGATATTTGTGAGGGAAAGTCAATAGAATATGCCCAGATCGTACATGGATAAAGAGCTTTAACACCCCAGTCCTGGGACTGCGGCACTTCTTCTCAGACCATTATACTCTTCAACCAAAAACGATATACTTGTTAGAAACTATTAATATACAAAATATTCCCCAACTTTAATAATGAAAATTGTAAATTGACACCGAAATATTCGACTACTGTCGTCCTAAAAATGAACAGACCTCCGGGTTGGGATTTGTGCAAAGAGTTAACTACTTGATCACGCAACAATCAAAAGACGTTCCTTGATAGACTACGCACAATTAGCGGAGGCCATAAATTACTATCAATTACTATACCCCCATCTAAGAAGTGAAATGGGCCGGGGAAGAAGAAAATGTATAATTGCGATACCCACTACCGCAACTACTATCGGCAGTAGAATCGAAAATTCTTATTTAGATGGAAATTTGTGGTTCAAGATACACTCAGACAAGAAGTCTTAAGTGTACAAACTAATGACAATTCACATCAAGACATAATTCGCCAAACGACCCGCAGGGGAGGAAACTGGTAGCTCTGTGGACTGTTTCCTCTAGGCTCTTAGAAAAAGTCTACGATTAATGTCGTAGACTTAAAGATTTATCAGTACACATAGCCTGCACGATGCTAATATTGACTCAGATTACTACCTTGTTGTGTGGAAGAATACGATCTCGAGACCACTGCTTCCGGCGAGACATCGGTTAGAGCAACCAAAGGCTGACCACCGGCAGGAGTTCTTTCTCCCCTTCTGTGATGGGGTGAAAGACGACTTACTATCTGAAACAGAAAATTTAGACTACAAGCAATTATCTATGCCGATGACATGGTCATCATCGTAAAAAGTAAATATCGAAAGGAAATTTACAGCAAAACGCGGAATGTTCAAAAAATAGTGTCTGACTACTGCGTTGGAGAAAACCTCTCAATCAACACCGTACAGACTGTACTTGTCTTCTTCAGTCGTAGAAGAAAACTGAGTCTTGACCAACTCTTTATGAACGATACAATTATAGAGTTCTCCAAAACGAAGCGCATCTATAGTATTGGGAGAATATACCGGGTCTTCGACAAGCTCAAAGAGCCGGTTTCGATATCACTGACCCATACTCAGTATTAATAGGAAACTGACTCTCAATTTTGCACAGAAGATGAATGCGGCATAAAGAACTGCAAAGTATCTTCACCAGAGCGATCATTAAGTCTATTAAGAAAGTTGAGACTTCTCTGTCATCTTAAGCGGATTTTGTGGCACAACATATCTTTTAGGTCGCAGTGCTAACTGCATTTGGGGGATCAATACAACTACCTTGTAGTAACCAAGTTACGTATCAGGATATCCTATCTATCGCTAAGCCAAACCGACTCAAAAAGCTGCAATCATAAAAGTCTGCTACAGGCTTTTCAACCGTTCCTTTAACTCTCCATAAAAATTGTTGTTATCAGCATCAAGTAAAGAAGACCGGTGAAAATAATGCTAAAAAGCCATGAGAAATTCCGCCTATGATGTGGTGTGTTTCCCCCGAACACCATGACTTTGATCGTTAATGCAGGCAGGCAAATACAGCTAAACAAGGGAGATACAGAGCAGTGCTGCAAAGTAAAATAAGGGCTGCT
This sequence comes from Volucella zonaria, assembly GCA_963966105.1. NCBI lineage: Eukaryota > Metazoa > Arthropoda > Insecta > Diptera > Syrphidae > Volucella > Volucella zonaria. The sequence continues at coordinate 27,881,996 of OZ014530.1, read as the reverse complement.
CGTGAGCTCTACGACCTTAAAAAACAGGTAAAACCCCGCTTCCTCAGAATAAAAAGAAGAAAGCGCATGAGAAGCGATTAATAAACGAAATAGACAGATGCTGCTGCAGGAATGAGATTCGAAAATTATATCAATGGGCAAAGAAAACATGACAAAGCTATAAAGCCCAAAATGAAGCCTGCAAAGACGATCAAGCAAATTTAGTATAGAACACTTCGGCAGACTGTTTAACTACGATGATAACACAGATAGCATTCTCAGATAGAATGCACAATTCAACGTACTATCCGACGTGGACGACGATGCGCAAGATTTCAGTCCTTGACGAAGTTAATCTGAGCTTAAGTCGAATAACCCTCTAGACACTATCAGCCGAAGTATTCAAAGGAACCAGTGATAAGTCGATACGATAGATGCATCAACTTATCATCACTGGAAAATCAGTATCCTTTACCCAGTTCCAAAGAGAAGAGTAACAACAACAACATTCTGACGTTCAGCTAACACATTTCCGAGGCAAAATGAATAAGCCTGTGCCCAACATCTGATTTAGAGAATCACAAGCCAAACTTAACCTAATAAAGCTTCTTTCTCAAGTACAAGATTTTCGCTGTCCAATGATTCCAATTGAAAACTGGCAACACCAACAATAGTTCGTAGAATAACAACTGTAAATTGAGATTAAGGTAGAAAAATTGATCGATCGTTACACACACTCACAAACATACACACACACAACACAGAATAAAACCGTTGAAAGTGTTTATGGTCAGGAATGGTAAAATATTTTATCACCTACCAATGTGTTGCTACTCCATCACCTTCTTACGCCACCACCTCATAGGTCCCACGAGAAAAGATGATGTTTCACCAGCATATCTCGTACGCCATCCTTCAGCGGTTGACTTTCCCTTCCACGTTTTGGTGGGAGTTCCCAATCCGGATTCAAGTTGAAAGCGAATTGAGAAAGAATTCTAATCTCACATTTGATTTGCACCCAACCGGGAGAATACACAAAACTCCAGGTGTGGTACCATTTTTGAACAACTTCTACACAAGAGCATAAGACTTCTAGCCATAAATGCAACACTTGTTCGTTGAGCCCCAAACAAATAAGGCTACGCAGTTTGACATCCATCTGAGCATGGGCATCATCGTGACTTTGATTGACTGCCTGCACACATCGGTAGAGTAATTCCTCTGGGGTGAGCACTTTTCCGTCTTCATCGAGGCGATAGGTTTTACAAAGCACTAAACGGCTGTACACAGAGTCAAAGTCTTTTTCCACTTCACGAGTAGCTGCTTCTTCGATGAACAACCAAGGGTGACAAGGCCCACCGAGGAATGAGGGTCGTTTCATGCCGTGTTCGAGAACTTGTTTGATTGCCGGTGCAAGAGTGCCACGTACGAGGTCGGTGACAGTTTCAGAGATGGCATCATCTCCGGCAGAGGTATATTGTTTGCTGCGTTCATCTAGGAGTTCCACAAATTTTGCTGGAAACCAACCGCGAAGGCCGTTTAGCTCGCCTACCCAGCAGTGCTCGTCTTTTTGACTGATTATCGTGATAATGTCGTTTTTTCGAAAACCCAGCTCGTCATCGTCATGCCTTTCGAAGTCGTGCAATGCTTTGGCACGCCTTTTGCGCGTGCGGGCTACATTGATAAAGTTTTCATGGTCTTTGGCATGGCTATCGCTGTTGTAATCGGCAGTGAGACGAATATGTGCCTGCAGTTTCGGTTCGATGGTTAGAAAATGGCGCGCCACTTTCAGTATGGCTTCACGGAGATCAACCAAGATCTCCGTCTGGCGTATGTTTTTATTTTTCAGATCATCCGGCTCGTTGTCTTCGCCTCCTCGGAACAGCAACGTCTGGAGAACAGATTTTGTACGTTTTACTTGTCGTCTGGCTAAATGCTGTTTTGGAAGGTTCGGCACCGCTTCAGGATTACCTACCAAGCCTCCCTGATCTGCCATTAAGTAGGCCAAATGCCGCCGTCGATGTGTATCAATGACAGTTTGACTGAGAGAACCTCCGACTTCCATTGCATTGCGGAAGAGCACTTCCACATCATCGATTTCGCCGGGAATATCCGACAAAGAATTGAAGATCTGAGCAGAGTTTTCCAGGTGCTGCAAATCCTCGGTTTTTATCCGTAGCATGCCCAACGTCAACTGGAACAGTACGATCGAACCTTCGTAGAAAAACCAATCCCAAATCCGGACAAGAATTTTCATATGTACGACATTGGCGAACAATGTCAGGAACCAATGTAGCGTTATAAGTGACAGTTCTATGTCATGCTTCTTCAGTGTCTCATCGACAGAGGCCAGGTAGTTTGCAATGAGGGTCTGCATCACTCGCTGATCAGCTTGAATCCCAAGGAGAGTCGATGAATAGTACGAAGCTGGCAAGAGATCCTCCACAATTGTTGCCATCATCCAGAAAGCGTTTTCTTCCTCCATGAAGAGCAGTAGGCAAGCAGCTATCACACCCGTACCTTGGCAGTATCCAATATCCGGAAATAGCCAAGCGATTCCACGTAAAATTCTCCGTAGCCTAGGTATCCCGGTGCCATGTGGGCTACTAAAACAAGCATTCGTCGGCAGAATTCGCAACAGGTCTTTCTCGATTTGTTTCGATGTCATAAGAGCATCGTTACCAGATGCTTTGATTATCTCCTGATAAGAGGTTTCCGATTTGATTTTCTTTTGCAACGCCCCAGACAATCTCATCCACATTTGCGGCCGCAACGAATGTGGAATTCCATCACGTACCATCTGTCGTAGTTTCTCCGTTCGTGGCAAAACAACATCAACATTCTCCCACGTTAATTCGCATGCCTCTTTATTATGTGAGAATTCTAAATGCGCAATCCACTGCTTCCGCTGTTCAATATTCTCGACAAATGGAATTCCTAACAGCTTTTTCGAACTTTGTTCAGGACCATCTTCTTCCTCTACTCGAAATCCGAATTCGTCAAACCGATAGTCTGGCTGATCATTGGGACCAGTCTCTGACTCTGGTTGACCTAGTTTTGCTAAAATCTCCTGAGGCCACATCGACGGTGTTAAAGCAGAGAACGGTCCACCAGGATTTGGTCGCAGACCATCGATGACACTCAATTCGTCAATCATATCCGGCAAATCGTTATCTTCCTCGAAATTGCTAAATTGCAATTTTTTCTACACCAAAAAAAAGTGTGGGAGTAAGAAACCATACTTTAGGGTTTACTGATAAAGAAAATATGTACTTACAGCATGCTCCTCACGACCGACGTAGCCTTCATGGTCTCTGGAACCGAAAATCGATTTAGCCATTTCCATTTTTAGAGTAAAAACTTGATTTTCAAGCGACTGGACTAATGTATTTCATTTAATTTGGACTTTTTATCTCAAAATTTCACTTTTTACTGGTAAACAAAATACGGACTTTATGGTGTCATTTTTCTTCTTTCTCCTAAAGTGACAGAAGTGTGAAGTGTCAGTACCTACGTCAACTTGTTGTTAATTGGATGGGGGAAATTTGTTGGGGGTTGCGTTCGGAAATAAGATTCTGTTGAATTTAACGGTTATGAAACGCAATATGAACAAGATATGGTTGACAGGAAACCCCTCTAAATGTATTAGCATACATACAGTTGGATAAGATGATATAAGTACATACATCGCTCGCTTAAAACTCCAAACTACGGAACGCTCTTAAAGATATAACCCATCTCCAAGAAAACCCCGAAACGATAAAGGGGATAAGATCGGCGTGCCTATTACGATGCAGCTATCAATTCTCCAACGCTTCAAATTGAGAAGGCTGGCATTGACAACAACGGCGCTGAGTGCAAACACTGCGCTGATCAACTGGCTGGCTAAAGCAGAGGATGTTTGCATTCACGCCGAGGGATGAGATATGGGAAAGGGAACTCGTATAGCGAAATGCCTTACGCAGGAAACTCTTGAATAATTTAGTAAGACTGCGTCGTAAAACCCGCAACTGGTAACGAAAACCTTAAATACCACAAATTTAAATACCTTAAATATCACAAATTATGATTCGCGATAATCGAACTCTTTAAATACCCTGATTCCGGGAAGATGGAACTTATCACACCCTCCGATGCTAATGTTCATAATACAGTACTTTTTGTGGCTGATTCCATACTGTCGCCTGACATGGTTGTCAACAAAATTGACTCCCAGCCAACATTTGTTACGTAAATAAGACAGCAAGTAATCGACTTAATGCTATCCAACAGGTACGCTAAGGAGATTACCGGCCGGCGAGCACTATCATGTTAGACTATCGATCGAGGTCTTAACTTTGTTGAATAGAATCTGCGGCAAGTCTCCTAATTCAGAACAAAAAAAAAAACGCTAGAGGAAGCTGTTCAGAACTTAAAGGTTACTCTCACCAAGTGTTTTGAGATGCTATGACTAGTGACCACGTAAGGCAACCAGAAAACTTCTTAAGACTTATTTGAAGGAAGACTGGAATTTTTTCAAATCGAAGCAAAAGGAACATAAAAACTATTTTGAATTTCGAGGATAGTTTTTTGCTAATACAATAGATCGAAACACTGGGTGAAACCAGCACGCTAGTCGAAGTCAGTAGAAGGGGAAAAACAGATAGACTAGAACCACTGAGAAAACGTGATGACACTTACTCGTATACTGAGTCGAAAGCAGAGACTCTCTGTCTCAACCCTGAGATTCACTTCCGAGGTAACCTAATCAGCCCGTATTATCTGCCATCGGTTGTGCTGACGGATGAGGCCTCCAAAATCTATGTTGCTTCCTTTGATGGTTTCAAGTCGCCTGGCAGCGATGGCATATATCTAGTTATGCTACAAAAATCTACTGTTAATCTGAAAAGAATTTTCGTTACTAGCCTGGTACTGGCATGTGTTCCGAAACTGTGACGAAAAGTGAAAATAGGCTTTATCTCGAAAATCCGAAAAGAAGACCAAAAGCCCAAAATTGCTTTGCGAATGCATTGTCTGCTCAAGGTGTAACATGCTCGCCACTACGGAAGATCATGCGAGGTGGGGAGCGTTGAAGGCGCACTTAATAAGAAGGAATACGCGCTGGTAATTTTGTTCGACATTGAGGGTGCTTTCGACAGCGTAACTTTTGACGGACATGCAGATGATATAGCCGATTTTCTGTTAGATCATATCTACGGACTGTCTGCTCTAAAGCGAGAATAAAAGTCTGATTCATCCAGTACTTAAAGGCATTACCATTCATTTCTCCAACAAAACTAAGTATTTGGGTGCCATCATGGATAACAAACTTCTTTGGGTGTCATATCGAAAACTTCCAAGGCACTGTCGGGCTTCGCGCGGCGTAAATAGATTAGGGCAAGACATGGGGCTGATCACCAAGAAGGGTTGATCTGGATCTAAAGGGCTATGGTAAGGTTAATTATTTTATATCTTTCATGAAAATACGTCAGTAGTGTTTACTAGACTTATTAAACCACTTTACGACTTTCAAGCCAGTTCGAGTATGTAAGACTCTATTGAAAGCAGTCGGAAAACTACATTCAGTGAGCTTTGTTTGGGTCCTAAGCCACAGGGTCACAGGAAATGGAATCGCCGATGAATTTGCTGGGCAAAGCTCAGAGAATGCTCCAGAACATGCATTAGAACTAGTTGCGTCCTCGGTGAAGGCTTCCACTGAAAGTTGGGTTTCTCTTTAGTAAAAATGCAGCTGGCCTAAATCACCAGGTTGCTGTCAAATCAAACGAATTCTTCCCGTCGTGCCTAAGAAGTCAGCGTCTTTTCTAGTGTCTTTCATTAGGAAAGACTGCTGGCTGCTTACCGGGACTTTTGCTAAGAACCTAAGTATACTGGACATTAGTAACATAACATAATAGCGACAACGTGAAGCACTACCTCTGTGAGTATCAGCCTACGCTCGCATCAGACTACAGGTGCTCTGCGCTGATGTGGTGGTTCTGGTACTGTAGGCACTTTATCATTGGAAAGCTTACTCATCTTTCTACGAAAGACTGAAAGATTTCAGTAAAATGAACGTGCAAGTAGTGCAATGGACTTGTCCATACTTTCCAATTACAATTAAAAAAAAGTGTGAACTTTTTATTCGTAAATGAAGGCAGATTTTTGTTAGAAATTTTGCTGATAGCATCATTATTTATTTATTGATCCATCTATTGATTTCTTATGCAATTATGCTAACTATGCTTAGTTGGTATTTTATGGTCTATTCAATAAGCATTAAGTCCCTCATTGTATTCAATAATTTACATTATTCATTCGTATTCTGTCACCTTTCGGAAGCGCAGCGTATCAAGTTCATAGTATGTAGTTCTTAAAGGTTCCACCACTCCGTGCCAAATTTCCTTAAAGGGTGTCCTCCTACTCATTTTATCAAATTGTATGTTATTCAACTACATGCAGTAATTACGTTATTATTTTGCAATTACGGCTAGGCAATATCACTGCACAGGAATACAAAATATGTACGCCGTCGACTTCACCGTCAAGCGCCAATAATAGCTTACTAGAGCTAGGAGGTATACATACATTTCAGACTTGATACGGTTTGCTTTCAAGCAGGGCAGATCAATAATCAGGAGCTTGAATATTACCGTCCCTTAGTTCTAGCTCAGATAAGTAATATTTTAAACTCTTCTCCTCATTTAAATACTTCACCAATGAGTATCTTATACGCCACAAAGTAAAAATATCCCCTTAACAAATCAAGAGTACTCGCCAAACTAACTGTAATTTCCTTTATTTTGATTACTCTTCTGGTGATAATTTCCCTCACAGCTGATTTTGACGTTTGCTTCTTGATATGTTTTTCCTAATTTTTCAATAACAACATAAGTATGTGGCAATAATATCGTCCTAAAAAACAAATTTTAAACAACACCCCTTGATAGAAATCATACACAGCACTCATGAACATCAAGCCGGTTATCACTTGTAAGTTCTAGACTAGACTTCTTATCCCGCACCCTTCGTTTGACGGTTTATTTTTTATCTAGACTCTGGGGCAGGGCCTCTATTCCGTTCATTGGAAACGAATATTTTAACTGCAATTCCGCACGATACCTGTGAATGGAGACGAACCTATCATCGTCCATCGAAGCAGGTTCGTTTGGAGGCAGTAGTTCAGCCTTTCAATGTTGAAGCGTTGGAAAAGTATAAACGTGGTGACTGGAGTATCATCGACCACCCCATTCTGCATATCTTTGTCACAGAATGCAGTGTGAGTTTTTATTCACTTAAACGCGAAGCAAATAATCCTTGACATTGTCGATTTCCAGGATATAGACACATACAAATCGACCACCCGGGAAGAGATCGATACATGGCTGAAACAGCTGACAACTTATGGTGTTTCCGATTGGATGATTCTTCTAGTAGAAACTTTCGATGCAAAGAAGACGAAAAACATTCTTCCTCGCACAACTGTTTTGGATAAAATTCGATTGGATTTTGGCTCCAAAAATGATGACCGATGTATTTCGGTCCTTAATCCAGCAAAGCATGAGCAGAAATCAACGGAATCTTTTCGTTGTTTGGTACAGAGGATCAGATTCCTTATGCTGGCCAGTTACAATCGTAACATTGCCAAGTATGAGGAGCTGATTCGTGTGAATCGAGAGAAAAGAAACCATGATGGATGGGATTTCCGCAAGTACTTTTTCCTGCAAGAGGATCTTGCACTCATTTTCGAAAAGCTGGAGTTGTATTCTGATGCTTTAGTTCAATATGACGAACTGGATGCGATGTTTTCCCAGTTTATAACCAATTCCGGTTTTGGAGAGAAACAGAAGTGGTTGGAACACTTCAAACAACCCCTGACATCGTTTCACGGAATCTGTCTATCACGTAGAAATAAATTTGAAATGCGAGAGCAAATACGCGACTCTATCGTGTCGATTCTTCAATTTCGAAATTATCTCTTCGAGCGACAAGCGCATTTGCTGCAGATATCAGACAAAACGCCAGAGATTGCTGAACGTCTGTTAAATTTCCTCTTTTCAACGTTGCGCGAGATAGAGGTGATAAAAGTTGATTGCCAGGAAGGTGCTCTGCAATGTTGGGAGTTTATTTGTGCTCGAGAGGTCCTACAAGTATGCGATCTAGCTATGGAGCCTGATGAAGTAACCTGTTTCCAGCATTGTGCGCCTATTTGGAATCTAGCCAAGGACAAGCTTTATGAATTAGGAAAGTTGTGTGGTCTGTTGCCAGGGTTTACACCAACTTCAGAGCAATTGCACATTGTTGTTGGCTTGTCAGCCGGTATTGGGGACTCTCCACTCGAAGAACAATTTCTCAATCCAAAACCACAGTTGGACAATAAATCTCACTCGCCAAGTCGTAAGCCAAAGGAATGTGCTACTGATCAGCTAAAAAAAGCCCTTGGGTCGAATCAAGCTTTTCAGAAGTTGTACTTGGAACTTAGTGAGCTAGCGATCAGTACGTATAAGCATGTCTCTCGACTTCGTTCGGCCAGATTAGCTGGCTTAGATTTGGGCAACTTCTATTGCGCTCTTAATGAGCCGCACAAGGCCGTTGTGTTTTTTACAGACTTACTACGTGAGTTGAAGGCTGAGAATTGGAACTACTTGGCCAGTCAAACGTTGCTCGAATTAGCTAGTTGCTATCGAAAAATGGATGACCACATCTCATACACAAAAACTTGCAGTGCGATCTCTTGCTGTCAGGATTTAGAGATGCTCGTGCGTACCTTCTATTTTGATGAGTTCTTAAAGTGTCTGCGAACCCTCAAAGCAACTATCACCGTGAAATCAATGGAAGACACTGCAAACTTTTGTGTGCTCGAGGATCATTTCAAGATCTGCGATATCGATGTGGTAAATATAAAACCCATCATTCAAGATAGTATTGTCCATGTTCAGGTAAAGGTGGATAGTTTGTTCCCACGTGAAGTTTTCGTGGAAAATGTATCTTTGTCGTTCGAGTTGAATTCCTTAGATGATGATCAGCAGACAGATGTAGCATTTCCGCATGTGCAGCCTCGCTTAAAGGTCTCACTTCAATTGAGCTACAAGCAAGATAGTTCCCTGGAAAGTGCATCAGTTGTCTGTGAAAAGGCAAAAAAATCACAATCAGTGCGACGCACTAGCAGCACAAAGCGAAAACTCTCTCCCACTGTGCAGTCGGACTTTCAGAACTTTGTTGTCGCCGAGAGTATTGCCCTCCAACCTGGGCTCAACATGATCGAGATGAAAGCAAAAGCCACACGAGTTGGAATATGGACTTTCAAGCAGGTGAACTTGCATAGAATTTCAATCAAATGCCAGAGGTAAACACAACATTTTCTTTCAGATGTCAATTCGGATGAATCAACTGCAATTCCTTTCCGACAAGATACCCTTCAAAGTCACACCATTCGAGATCACCACAAAACCAGCTTCAGCTGTGCTCAGTTTTAAAAACCTCATCGCAGGAATCGTACAACCCGTGCGGCTGATTGTCTCCGGTGGCAGTTTTATCTTCCCTTCGGATGCTAAAATCAGTCTACGTTGCTCAAAGCATATGCGTGTGCGCTTAGCAAACGCCGAGCAGCAAACTGAATTCGAAAGTACTCTTGGCGTTCCTCTGTCTAATTTTAAATCATTCGAGGAACGCGAGATTGCTCTCGAAGTGATTACAAAACTGCCTGGCAATAGTGTAGCCAAACATGTCGAGCACCACATAACACTTGGTTGTCCGTGGTCCCGAAACGAACTAAGCATTCCATTGGATTTTATGCCCGCCATGACAGCATCTTACCGTTTGCACACTTGTGGTACCCAAAAGTTCCTACAAGTACTGCTGAAGGGTGTCAATGCGGAGCTAGTTCTCACGGACGCTCATGTGAAATGCGAAGTGCCCGGCGTGCATCTGGCTGACTTGAATCCGCCATCCCAAAAGGAAATTGTAACAACACTATTCCTTCTCTGGAATGAAATCATTCACAAAATTTGTTCCTTTTAGAAAATCTATAAGAACCTCACAGTTGCATACATCTGGGGTATACAAATGGACTGGAACGCCGACATAGGATCGGACATCAAAGTAGAGTTCAAAGTGAGGTATACCAACAGTGAGAAGCCAGGACCAGTGAAGGATTATGCCTACGCCTTCGACCTAAGCGACTACAATACTCTATTCCGACTTCAGGCACAGGTTATGCCAAATGAACTTTGTCGGTTGCGTTCTGTATGCAACATGAATGTCAAGATAACGAAATTGCGTGATAGCAAGTTCGCTGATTTGATGTACGAGGTATTGACGGATAATATGTGGGCTGTGTGTGGACAGTCAGCTGGTAAGTCTTCTTATTCTAGTTCGAGATAAATGACATTTTTCGAATTTGGTTCTCTTTCAGGTGTCATCTCAATGAAAGACGTAGAAAGTCATTCGATTTTACTTGATGTTATGCCTTTGAGTACGGGATTTCTGCCAATGCCTAGCATTCGGATTTCGCAATACAAGACTGCTCATTCAAAAGTATTACCCTTTGCACCAGGCCAAGTCTACAACTCCACCAAAAGCATGCAGATTCATGTAATGGCCAGCAATACCTCAGAGCAGTAGACAACATCAATTAACTAAACATACCACACTCTATTATACGCGTTTATTTTTATTATCTGTTCAAGTAAAATGTTTCCATAGCTTCATAGAACTGTTCAGAGTTTCCTTTATTATTTCGTCGTCAGTCTGTTTAAGGCATCCTCTGATAACCGATAGAAATGCCATTCTTCCAATTCAGTCAAATCGATTGCGCCCAAATGGTCATAGAATTTCCGAGCAGGATTCCAGCCTAGCACATGGAAATCGATTCGCTTGCACCCAAATTCCTTAGCATTTCTGGCGATTTCTTTAAAAAGAGCTTTACCAGCCCCTATATTACGGAATGATGGCTTTATGTAGATGTCTTCCATGAAATAAGATTTCCCTTTCCAAGTGGAGTAGGAGAAAAAACAAATCGAATAGCCAATTGCCTGCCTGAAATGGAAGAGATGCAAATTAGTATTCAAGTTCAGTCTTAAGATGCAAAAGTCAACAAATACGTACATTCCGGAGGAAGAAGAATTCTGTGTTTCAGCAATGTAGCAATGAAAAATCGCACTGCTGCCATCGAGTCCGGCATCACGAATTAAATCTGAAATGTACGTGAAAGTTTAAAAATGAGTAACTACACAAAAATGGTGATTATACTCGTAGTTCTATTCAATTTTTAGAACCGAGTCATACCTTCAACTGAAAGCTGAGGACCAGAACTCATCTTTTCGAAATCTGCGAGTTCCTGAAAATAAAAAAAAAAAATATCTTCGCTGTATTCATCCTCAAATTGGTTTCATTAACAGCAAAAAGGTTTTAGGATGCCATTCCTTATTTTATCAAGAAACAGCAGCAACGAGGAAAACGCTCCATCAAAACACGTTTACAGTTTTTTCTCGAAACCGAAAACATGGGCAATGCTCCTAACAGCTGTTCCCTTTTAAGATACTAATCTTGCTAATCATCAACTGAAAACATTCCCAACTATATGAACACTTAATTTTAGTTCCTTTCCATACAGATGTCGTGACTCTCCATCTTGCGGACAGACAAGACGAATTCTTCGCGACGTCTCTAAGAAGTCAGCTACCTTCCTGCTGTCCTTCAGCAGGAAAGAGTGCAGGTTGCTTACTGGTGTCAAGACTGGGCACTACACTTTTGCTGAGCACTTAAATGTGAGAGCCATAAGTGATACAAGCTCCTGCGACGCTCACTGTGAAAGTTATGACGACACAACGGAGCACTACATCTATGAGGTGGGCATCTTATCACTGAAGCGTTTAGTCATCTTTCTTCCATTAAAAAGAACTTAGAAGGAGTACCATGGAGGGTAAAAAAAATATAACTGGTACAATCAGACCATTATAACCTTTTTCAAAAGCACAAGTTGAAGGACTACGGTGCTTGGGTTTTTGTTCGCTTACAATAAGCAGTATTTTATGCGCCAAGTTGCGTTTAGAGTGTGGAGAACGGACAGCGTGTTATCAGCCAAAAAGAAACGAATACGCGATAAAACCTTAAGAATCATCGGGCAGTATCAGCGAGGAGACCCAGTAGTGATTTAAAGCGAGCTCGCAGCCATGGACGATTAGTTAGAGGCTCATATACAGGGTCTTCCAATAGCGACTTCCGAACCTTAACAGTTGATAGCGGCCATATTGTTGAAGATATATCTGTCAAATTCAGTCTGTTTTGCCAAATCACCATGGACAGACATAGCGTTCAACAACACATGCAAATGATAAAATTGTTTTATCAAAATGGGTGTTCTGTTCGGGCAAGTTCCCGCGCTTCACCCATTTTACGATCCCCATAATCGTCCTACCGAGAGGGCTATTCGCAGTATGGTGGGTAAATTTAAGTCCACTGGTTCAGTAAACGATAAACCAACACCCGTACGTCAACGAAACGCAAGACCTGCCGAAAACATCGCCGCTGTCCGTGAGAGTGCGCAGGAGAATCCGAGGCAGACCACAACTTGGGGAATTTTGCGTCGTGACTTGGGCCTGCACCCGTACAAAATTCAACTGACCCAGGAGCTAAAAGTAGACAACGACGTGTGTTCTTTGGATGGGCTCTGGAGCTGTTGGAAACTGACCCTAATTTTCATTGAAAAATCATCTTCAGCGATGAGGCCCATTTTTGAATGAATGGGTACGTCAACAAACAAAATTGTCGAATTTGGGATGATACCAATCCACATGAGATCCAAGAGCTTTCAATGCATCCCGATAAAGTCACTGTTTGGTGTGGATTTTGGGCTGGCGGCGTCATCGGTCCATATTTCTTTGAGAACAACATTGGCCAAGCCATCACCGTCAACGGCAAGCACTAAAGGTCGATGATTACCAACCTCTTTTGGCCTGCATTGGATGATATGGACACCAACGACATGTGGTTTCAACAGGACGGCGCTATGAGCCACACAGCTCACGCCACATTGGAAATTCTGCACGAGCGATTCGAGGGCATGGTCATCTCACGTAGAGGTGATGTGAACTGGCCACCGAGATCGTGCTATTTTACCCCGTTAGACTTTTTGCTGTAGGGTTTTCTGAAGTCGCAAGTCTATGCGAATAAGCCACAAACCACTGCCGCCCTCAAAGCCTACATAACCCATGCCATCGGTCGAATTCAACCTGATTTATTCGCCAGAGTCATGGAAAATTGGACATTTCGGATGCACGCCACCCAAAGAAGCCGCGGTGGACATTTTAACGATGTTATATTCCACACATAATGGCATCGTAGGGCTTTCAAACGAATAAAAAAATGCCGATGATATCTCACACACACTTTGTTTTATTTAAATTTAAAGATAGGAAGCGCTTAATGAAAGACTCTTTACATACTCGTATACATATGTTATTACCAAGGTAATTCAAAATGGTCTATGCTGCTTAGAACGATTCGGGCTTACATCGAATCCATTGAATCGAACGTTGCAATGACAGTGTCATCATGATACATGGAACTTAGTAAAACTACGGAGTTCCTACTACCTGTTTCGATATTGCAGAAATTCCTTAACTTACATATTCACCACAGCTTGGAAAACAGGATTAGTAGTGACATAAGAATACCCTTCGTCTGATGACTAGATGATCGGCTTAAAGGAAAAAACGTAATCAATACAGAACCGTAGACAGAAGCTTAAAAACTCAGGCTCTTCTCTGCACTGTGTCCAACCAAAAAAGTCAGGAGTGTGGGTATGTAACTTGGCTTTAACTTCGAGTCGTAACAAAATTAGAAGTCGTTTCAAAATCAAATCGGTGTGATGTATCATCTTCGACTACGTCGGCGCCATCTTACAGTCAGTAAGTTGAATTGCATGGAAGAAACCATTTTTACATCAACGTCAGAAACCTTTAAATGTAATTTTTGTTAGATAATTAAAAAAGAAGTTACAAATAAGTCGATCGAATTTAGCTTGGCGACTAAATTGAAGTCGAAACGACTGTCAAAACAACTCGGAACAAAGTGACATGACGCCGTAGGATAAATGCAAATTTCGAGCAATATTGCGATCGGAACAAGCACCGTGAAAACGCTTTCTACCTAAAAGTTGGACGTCCCCACGAACGTCGTGTTTACATTTTCATGGTGATAAAAGACTTTTTGACAAGCGAGCGGAACACTTGAATCGGAGCATTTTTTATATTTAAATTTGAGCAGTTGGCTCTTCTTTACACTTCCTTGATCATCAACGATCAAAACTAAAATGAAAAAATATATCAGAAGTGGAACGATATGGAAAAAATGTACTTCAGCCAAAAATCAACTTTAGAAATGGATTTTCGGTGGAAGTAACCTTTCTTCTTCCCATTTCAATAAAAAGCATTCCATCTCTTCGGACAATCTTCCTGCCCGCGTCAATGTGAACAGGCATAAACTTCCACTGGTCCCATAGAAATGGCAACAAGGTTTAATTAATCCATGCCATACCTCGCGCCAACTAAAAGATGCTCATATTGTAATGTACATATAAGAAACAAAATATATATTGATCTATAATCAGAGTACATAAGCATTCAGTTTTTTCAGTTTACATGAATTTTTATTTATAGAATTCATTTACACTTACAAGCTAGACAAAAAAATCCTTAAAAATTAGCTTAAATAACTTATAAATAATCTTATTCTAACTTACTGGCCCCATGCGGGCACTCTAAGTTAAACATAATACTTAATCTATGTCTTTCGACGTTTCTTGTCTATTTTTATTTTTGGCCTTGGAAGCACCAGTTTGCGTAGAGCAATCACAATTGTTTGATAGAAATAAATTCTCCGCGGGGACTTCCAGATCTATGTTCTCCTTGTCATGCACAATTAGTGCATCACTGAAATAAAAAAACCCGAGTGTTATTAGTGTAAATAACGGTTATAATAATTGTTCTTCACATACCTTCAGATTAAAAGTCTATTTTGAATCCGTAAATCCCGTGGGCTCGTTACTTCTTCATCCTTTTGCAATGGTAACAAAAGTGAAGGAACAGCATCTTCTTTAATTCTAGTTGTTTTCAGAATTATTACATAGAATTGTACGCGCAATGAATTAATGACAAAATCACTTTTTTTAAAATGTTTGCCACAAATTCGGGCCTTTTTATTATTTAACTTGTCTTTTCGCCGGCAAAAGAAAACCCACTGCTTGCACATTTTACTTTGTTTTGGAAACGATTTCCAGTTTCATTTTTGCTTTTATAGTTGTTAACACAGCACAACGCATTTTAACACCTTTAAACCTTGTTTAATTAATTTTAAATCAAAAATCTATCGCAACCAAAATATTTCCGCATTTGTTGTCACTGTCGTTGACCATATTGCCAGAATTTGACAGATGCGCTGAACGAGACCAAAATAATTGCGCCAAGTACCGTATATTACCTAATTATATGTGCCTTGCTTTTAGCCCACCTGTCAAAATTTAGTGACAATCCGACGCTTAGTTTTGTTTCGACACCGTCCCGGCCGAAGGCCTTCATTCTTTGGAGGACGTTCAGCGGGTAAAACCCATTGTTTCGATTGTTCTTTAGTCGATTTCGATTAAACAGGGCCAAGCACGTCTTTGAAGTGGTCTCACGATTGCGCTTGTTCTCCGGTGTGAGCTAGAGCGGGACCCATCACGCGGACAGCTCTCTCATGCCCAAAATCTCGCGCAGGATACGGCTAAAGTGTTCAGTTGAGATGCCTGCTATCTCAGCCAACTCGCAAATTTCCACTCGGCGGTCCACCAACACGAGATCATGGATTTTCTTCACGGTTTCCTCTGTTGTAACCGTTTTTGGGCCACCTGGGCGCGGTTCTTCAAATACCGACGTGCGGCTTCGCCGAAATTCTGCGAACCAAGGATGAACGGTTGTACGGGAAGGTGAATGTGTCCCAAGCACACCATCGAGAATGGACTTGATTTCCTCGCAGGGTTGGCCACTCAAAAACGAAAATTGGATCACGGAACAATATTGCTCCTTTTCTATGGTCGCGAAAAAACACTAACACGATGTTTTGAAATGGATGTCAAAACAAAACTAAGCGTCGGATTGTCACCAAATTTTGACAGGCGGGCTAAAAGAGGTTATACTAAATGATGGTACACCACCTATCTTCCAATCCGGGTACTTATTAAACAGCCCTTGTACATCATTGGTTTGCATGCATTAAAACAACACAGGATCTTGCTTTTGATCAGGATCAATTTTCGTGATCCAAAAATTAGTTCGTGCTATTTCTCACTAGGCTACATTTTCATTCGTCAAAGTAGGTACAATTGTCCACGATTGTCAAGTGTTCGTGCTGCCACATTAGAATATGAAATATTATTTGAAAACATTTCCTTTGTTCGAATAAATTAATATTCCGCTTATATGCAGTTAGCGATATAATCGTGAAATGTAAGGTACAAAATATTATAGTATATGTAGGTATAATATTTTGGTCCTTTAACAAAAACTAGTGTTCACACATGAACGTGAAAATTTGCTGGATTTTATAAAAAGCAACACGTAGAAACATCGACTCATTCCCATATACTGCTAAAATAGTTGTCTTTTAAATACATTTATTTTATGTACATATAATGTAATGTACTGTGTCCGAACTTAAGTATAAACAGGAAGATGAAAATAAAATAAAATGAAATTTCTAGAAGAAGCCCTTCTGCGAACAGAGTATAAAATTATGTTTTTAAAAAAAAAATCGGTTGCATGGCAACTTCGCGCTAAACAGCAAAAACAAAGTCAGCTGTGTATGGAGAACGAAATAAGTGTCAAATTATCACCATAACACAAAACAACAAATTTTCGTTGATCGAGACTGTTTTATTTTCATCGTGAGATGTACATACTCGTATATGGATCATGGGTGATAATAAAACGAGGCTATTGTTTCTTTAGCTTACCTGGATCATTTCTAGCACTGCCTTCATATCACCAGCTTCTGCCCGCCTAACAACAACTGTACAGCGTGGATCGGTCATTGCAAAATATTGTAGAATCCGAACAAAATTACCTCCGAAGTTATTCTCAGCGCAGACACTGAACAACTAAACTAAATCCAATTTAGAACTCTTAGTAACTAACTAAAGTTCTCTCTGATGCTCACACTAACTGTGCTCACACTTAACGAACTCACACGATCACAACGGTTTATCTTTGCGCTACGTATGTATACCACCAAGATTCTGATGATATAAATTTCAATGAACGTCAGTCAAATACAAGTACGAGTATGATGCGATTATAGGTACGAAAGAAGTATAAACTAACGAAGAACGCCTAGACGATCTTAGAACTATATGGTGGCGCAAAAGTTTTCACCCGATGTTCTTTGTCTGTAATTTTAATTTGGAATATGTTTAGTTGACGTCTTAAATTTTTTTCCATTAAGTCGAGAAAATGATATCGCCAGAATTGTCGACCAATCGGGCGCGATTTGTGGCATTTTCCATCACTCTTCCCAGAACTTCCGGCGATAGGTCCTCACATTCTAAACGGACATAGACTCATGACTTTAAAAAAAACCTATCATAAGAAGTTTGAAACGGTTAAATCAGGCGATTTTGTCGGCCAGTGCAAATTGCCAAAACGAGAGATTATACGGCCCGGAAATTCAGCCCCCAGAATTTCGGTTGTAGATCGTACAGTATGCGCCGTTGCTCCATCTTGTTCGAACCACATGATCTCCAGTCCGAATTCATCCAGTTAAGGAACAAGAAAGTCGGCTACTCCGATTCCGGCCAAACCTGGCAGGATCTCCAATTCCCATACTCTTCTAGGCGAGCCGTTTAGCCGCTGTTTGCTCAGTTGGTGTCGGACGACCGGGAAATCTGCGCCAAAATTCATACTACACCAACGCCACAACACCACCACATCGCAGCAATAATTTCGCATTCTTTAAAAGTATGGCGATTCATGTCTTGCTGACGTGTATTTTGTATCTGTTTACTTCACAAATGTCAAAGTAGAATGGATATTTGCCGCCATTTGCAAAAATTATAGCAACTTCCGATGGCGTAATGACTTTTGTGCCACTTTGTCATTTCAAATACAGATTGTTCCGGATAATGTGTCGAAGACTTTAACGGGACAGCTACCCACTACCGTGGATTGACGACACTTTAGATACGCTTTATAGAGCGAAATGGTTCTCAACACTAGATTGATCGAAAAGACATGAGAAAAGGCTTTCACGGTAGGAAGCCGTCTTTGGCAGTTTAGGGTGAAGCCGTTCTGACTGTGCAACGTTCCGGCCACCTTCAAGCGATTAATGGAATGAACATTGCAAGGCCTCACATGGAAAACCTGCCTAGGGTATATGGACGATGTTATCTAAAAGAATTGTTGAAGATGCTGCGAAGCGCTCATTTGAATATCTGCGGAAGGAGTAAGGACGGATCCTGATAAAATCGAAGTGGTGAAAAGTTGACCTGCCCCCAAAGGTAAACGCTAACTGAGTAGCTTCTTGGGACTTGCCACGTATTACATAAAGGATATTGCAAAGAACCTGCATCAACTTACGGAAAAAGTTCGACAGCTCAGGTGTACTCGAGAGTGTGAAAAAGCATTCCCAGAACTCAAGCGGCAGCTATGAAATGTCCCCATCTTGGGTTATCCCACACATGGAATAATGTTCATCATGGACACAGACGCTAGCAATGTTGGGATCAGAGCAGTGATCTCTCAAGTCAACTAAAGTGGCTGGATATAACAGCAAGGTACCTGAAGGAAACTACTGCGTAACTCGGCGTGATCTTCTGGTTTTACTTCTGGCTACGAAGCATTTCCATAAGTACCTCTATGGACAGAAATTCATTCTTCTCACAGACCACGCAGCTCTGAAATGGCTACTAGAATTTAAGAACCCTGAAGGCCAAGTTGCGATGAATCGATCAGTTGCAGGGCTACGACTTCGAAGTGCAACACTGCAACGGAAAACTTCACTCAAACGCTGATGCTTTCTCTGGTCGATCGCGCGAAGTTAAAGAAACGACTATCCAAATGATCAGGACTGAGCCAATAGAGGTTTGGAGTACAGACGAAAACCGTTCTTCCCAACAGGCAAATAATGACATCGAACCAATATTGACCTGGAATCACTTGCTAAGTTTCGGAATTGATGTCTGCTAATGTGTTTAGTAAGCTGTGGATCAGGCGAAGGCATTCCCTACAAGCTGTCGGATTTGATTTGGTAACTGATCTGAGCCTGAGCTTAAGCTTGAGGTGGATCTTGGTTTACAACATTCGGCAATCTTGGTGGCCGAACCAAATGTTCATTTCTAGACATTCTAGATAGTGTAGCGAGAGGTAATGAATAAGGAAATGAGTGCCACGGGTTGAACTTAGAGAATATTGAAAAAATATGTTGGTAGCAATCGATGCTTTTATTGTTCGAAAAGGTCACCTTTTTTGTTATTATTTAATTTCTTACTTCGAGTCATAAATTTATGGTGGACCTATGGTCTTTCTCTTTCACATAAATTTTACTTAAATATACTATTATTTAGAAGTTTTCTTCAACACTTATTAAATATAAAAATCTTAAAAATATCCTTAAATATTAGAATGAACGCATCGGGAAGCGGCTGTCTTGTCTAGACACCTTTTTATGAAGAGATTTTGTAGTGACTACTAAGTGGCTTCGGCCTTCCTTGTTGTTGGATTTATAGTTGTTTTCAGTCGCTTTCGATTTGATTTCTTTTTTTTTTTTAAATATGGAAACCGTGGTGCAAAGGTCGGTGACTCCACAGGACACTTATTACACACTTTGCACACCTGCCGCTCGAACACCAGTTAAAATACGGAACGCGAGTTTTGCTTAAAAAAAAAACACAACTTTATTGATCGAATACCAACTTACTACAAACTTATTCTAAAGTACAAATTTGTTTCTATACTCAACGGACATGCACTACTGCGGGATTAAATTGCAGCGTCAGCGTCTGGCGAAGCGTCGGTGACCCGACACCTGAGTAGTCATGTTTAGATACGCTGGTCGTTTGTGGTGAAATGTGTGCAAAAGTGCTTAGCTTTGCAGTCATGCGCTAGCACTTATGTTGTTCTTTCTATTTTGTTCCAAATTCGTGGGATATTGTGCTAACTTATCTATCCATTCGTTATGTACATTCATCTGGATAGAATTCAATTTATACGTCGCTGCAATTACCTTGTTCACGTACTCTTATATGGAAGAACCATTGACCGAACGAGTAGTTGCTAATTCCATCTTGTGAGCCCTGAGTCATCAAATGCCGCCGATACTTTGTTCCAAACTTCCCCTGCTGTTTTATGTGTACATATACAGGGCGCTGGATCAATTAGCAAAATTATTTTTGCCTTCGCCTGTGCCAATTTTTTCAAGCTTTGTATTGGTACCAAAATGGATCCCCATAAACCATCAAGGATTAAATAATTTTCTACGGCGAATTGCCATGTGTAGAAGTTCTCACGTATTTTTTTCAATTTGTCAATTGCAAAAGCAAGACCGATGGTTATCCTTCCTCCTTCGCTTTCGAAACCAAATTTTGAAGTGATCCTCCTATCATCGCCAACTTTTTTGCTACATTTTTCAAACTATCATTTGTCAACAACTCCTTTGTACCAGATCCCAGATGGTCTCTCCGCCGTTTTTCTTAAAAAATTCTATGCCTTACACAGAGAGAATTTTCCCAGATTTGGAAGGCCTGTTTTAAAATCCCAATACATAAAAGTTACAATTATCATCCCATTGCTAAACTCTCACATAGACCCAAACTCTTTGAAAGCATTTTATACGAAGCCTTAAGCTTCAAATTCAAGTCTTTTATTTCGCCCCGGTTTTCTAAAAGGCAGATCAACTACCACAAACCTAGTTGAATTCGCAGCCTATTGCTCTCGCAGCCTTAGAAAGTTGTCTGCTCTCGGCTTTGAGCCTCTTTTATTAAATTGGGTTTCTTCTTACCTGATAAACCGTTATTATAGTGTTCGGTTTAGATCCGCCCTTTCTGTTCTATTCCTGGTCCCATCTGTTGTTGCACAAGGCAGCCATCTTGGTCCTCTTCTCTTCATTCTTACTATTAACGATAGTTAATAGAAACTCCTCTCTCTCCTTTTACGCTGACAACACAAATTTTTTTAAAACTATTTCTTTTCCCTGTGACTCTGCCCTTGTTCAAGAAGACCTTGGTCGGCCGCAAAAACCGTCTAGAACTTAATATAGCCAAAATAACCTCTTCACGTAAATGCAACCCGTCTACTCCCCGACTTTTTCTCTATGGTCAACCAATTCGCCTGGTTCAGTCAGTCTTTTCAATACAATCGCACACCGATAAGATGATCCTTAAAGCCAACTCATCACTTGGCTATACTAAACGGTGGTCCAAGGAATTTTCCAACCCGTATGTAACCAGATCTCTCTATGTTACTCTTGTTCGCTCCCTACTTGAGTTAAGCTTGGTTCCGTTTTCACCGAGTCCACGTTTCCCGAGTCGGGGGTATTTAACGTCGAATACTCCGATTTGCTCTCCGTGGTCTGCCGTGCAACGACCGTTTAATCTTAACCCCCTTCCAAAATTCTGTTTCAATACCAACATATTTGCCTCCTTTTGAAACACTCTGGCCATAAAACGCTTATGTCTGCAGACATAACGAATTGGAGGGTCATAACGAGTGACCTGATAGCAATCATAGTTTTTCCAATTGTTAGGTTTCAGCAACTGTCAAAGTTACCAATGACATCCAGCTGTCAAAACATTCAGTAAGGTTTGCCATTTCACCATGCATCGTTTTACGCTTGCCGAACGTACGGAAATTATTAAATAATCGAAATTGCGGCTCAGTTGTAAATACACAACGTGAATTTCGTTGTGAGGTCGGTCGTCGTCATGGCTTCAGGGTGCAGGCTATTCGTCGAACCCTGGAAAAGTTTGACCGTGAGTACACTCTTGGATCTTAAGCCACCAAACAGACAGAGATTGGTGCAAAATGAAGAAAACATAGCCGCCGTAACGGCCAGAATCGAAAAAGACCCAGAAATGTTGATTCGGCGCCGATCAGCTGAATTGGGCATCGCCAGAGAGTCTACCCGGCTTATTTTGCGATTGGATTTAGGCCTACATCCGCATAAGATTGTGCTGACGCAAGTATTGAAGTTGGACTACCATAGAAAACGCTGTGAGCTCACATATTGAGCCCTGGAATGTTGGCCTGAGATCCGGATTTTTGCCAAAAAATCATCTTCTCGGACGAGGCCCATTTTTGGCTCTGCGGCTATGTCAACAAACAAAATTATTGGAGCGGACGCATTCCACAAGTGTTCGGCCAAGCATCAATGCATCCACAAGATTGACTGTTTGGTGCGGTTTATGACATGGCGGCATCATCGGAACGTCACTGGTCTCAGGTATAGAGTGATGTTAACCGACTTTCTGTGTTCAGAGCTCGACAAGATCGATATATCCGAGCTGTGGTTCCAACAAGACGGCGCTACATGCCATACAAGCGACGCAACGCTCGAAGTTGTGATGGAGAAATTTGTAGACTGGGTCATCTCTCGGAGAGCGTTCATCAACTGCCTACCGCGATCATGCGATTTGATACCACTCGATTATTTATTCTGGGGCTACGTCAAGTCTTTAGTCTACGCTAACGAGCCAATCACTTTGGACGAGCTCGAGGCCAACATTCGACACGCTATCGCCAGGATAACGCCGCACATATTGGACCGTGTCATCAAAAATTGGACCGACCGACCGCTTGAAGCACTCCCACCGAAGCCGAGGCAGCCATTTGAATGATGTGCTATTCCACGCATAATGACATGAACGTAGCTTTAAAATAAAGCCAGAATCAATTTTATATCTCACACCGTTGTTGTTTTATTTAAATTTTTTCCTATCGTTCTTATCTGGTCACCCTTTACAATGAGTAAGCGCTTCGAGCTTGCTTGTATACGCTTACAATGCTCTTCATCAGCGCTCTTTTCCGCTTTTTTTTACCACCATCTACCAACAATTTTCCAGGGCCACCCTGTGTTGAAGAGAAAACACAACGATTGCTTAGTTGCTTTGAATGCTGATTATGTAAGCAAAAGAGCATTGTCATCAAATTGAAGAGGACATCCAATTAATTGCGATTTGTTTTTTCTCTCTTTGAACCCTCTTCTCTTCAGTTCTTCGACGCTTTTGTTTACTTCTTCACTTTCTTCTTTTCACAAATTTTGCTTGTGTGTGTAGTAATGTATGAAGCACAGAGATTTTGCACATATACTACCAATGCCACACACTTCGCCATCTGCTACAAATCCACAAACCACATCAATCCCAATCCGAAGGCTATGATGTGGTGGGCAGCCATCCGTAGTCGTAGCCGTACCGTAACCGGGTGTGTAGAATGGCCCAACACAGCTGTCATCTTCGTTTTACAACTCAATGCGAGGAATACGACACCAAGAACTAAGATTGCATCTCTTTGACTGGATAATTGCACGTATCATTTGACAATTGTACTCGTATCTTTTGGATGATTTTTCTACAATTTTCAGGTATCCCCCTACAGGTATGGCTAATGACAAGTCCACAATTATCCATAGATTCCAATTTCACCCCAAAAAGAGTATGACGTGTGCAAATGAATAATTAAACAGCCCAACCATTGTCTGGATAACAAACACTCATTCCCAGATTACAATCTGTAAACAGTTTCGGGGGGCACTAGCAGTTCCAGCATAATCATCGGCACAGAGAAAACAGGAAATGTACCAAGTAAACGAAGGAAAACATCAACAACAACAAAAGCTAGATATGCATGTATGTAGTCGTACCTACCGAATGTGTGGGGATTCTGTGGAAATTTCTGGGAAAGACTTCACATCGCTTTCATCAGCACCATTAGAAGAAGTACCATCAGACATCAGAGTATAATCAGAAGCATCATCATCGTTGTCATCATCCCAGCGGTCGATAATAATTGGCATCCAAGAGTCGTTTAGTTTCGATGTACATATCCATCTACTTGGTGATATCTACTAATGCTGTACAAAACGGTAAAACAACACTTGGAGTCTCGGACACCGGATAGATAAAAATACTAGACAAAGTTGAAGACGTCGAAAAGAACCACGAAGATTGAGATACAACACTTGAGTGTCGGTAGGCACACAGAAGAAAAGCCAATAGTCCGAGTCCAAAGTTAGCAGAAGCCATATGCATCTTCGTGGTTACCATGATGAGGAACATATGTAGGTACATATGCATATACATTTGTATCTTGTTTCTTCTACTTTCCTCCTTCCAATTCAGTTTTCAATTCGATTCCATAATGGAATTGGTGTCGGATGAAATGTGTGGAAGCTGTTTTGGAGGAAGGGGTGTTTTGTTCGGTAGCTCTATTGCTGTTAAATATCCTACAGGTACATATCAGAGCCAGGCGGCTGCCAGCCAGCGCCGTCCACGACAACAACGACGACGGTGGCGGCGGCTGCTGCTGCTACTACTGCTACTGCTTCGTCATTCAATGGGATAAAACACGCACATAATACAAGCCATACAGACATGTATCCCGCCTCAGCCATCACCACCCCATTATGAGGCTGTACACGGATTAATGTATTCACCCCTTGCTGGTAAAGTGCAATGATGTGTGCTGTTTTGTCTATTGTTACTCAATCCATGTATTACGAGGGAGTTACTTGTTGGTTTCACATTCAAAATGAATGACGTAGTTTACGAAAAGCGACGTTTTCGAATTGCAAGTGTTCTTGTGGTGTAAAGTCATATACTAGGTGGAGTGAAAAGTAACCTCCTTGACCGCCAGAATGCGCTGCTACTGCAAAAAAGGTTATGATGCCTTGAAGTCCGTTCATATTTAGGCAGACATGCCAAATTTCAGTGCGATACTGTCTTTAGTTTTGTTTTGACAGCTAATTGTTGTTGACGTGTTTGGCATCATGTTGAGTATGCACAAAAACGATTTTCGTTCTCTCATAAAACATTATTTTTTGAGAGGCAAAACGGCGAAGGAAACAAAAGAAAAGTTGGATAAATTTTACGGGGCTAATGGCCGATCAAGTACGCAGCGGCAGGCCCTCCGATGCGATTACAGAGGACAATGTCAAAAAAATACATGAAATGGTATTGGCTGACCGCAAAGTGAAGGTGCGCGAGCTAGCTAGATACCACAAAGATTAGTACTGAGAGCATACGCCATATTTTGGGAAATATTCTGCATATGAAGAAGTTATCCTGCCGCTGGGTGCCGCGAATGACTAAAAACACAAAGGCGAGAGCACTTCGAAAGAGTGTTTGGACTTGCTGATGTGGAATCGGGCGGACTTTTGGCGTCTATTGGTAACTGGATTTGGATCCCTCAGACTATTATCTCTTCCCAAACCTCAAAAGATGGCTCATCAATAAAAAATTCAGCTCGCGCGAGGAAATCATCGACGCCACGGAGGAGTATTTTGCAGACCTTCGGGAAAATTACTTTTCTCGGACGAGATCAAGAAGTTGGAAAATCGCTGGAATAAGTGTATCAAACTAAAAGGGGACTATATTGAATAATATAAAAAAACAATTTTTTTTTAATTCCCAAGGAGGTCACTTTTCACTCCGTCTAGTTGGTAACGCCGATGGCATATGGAGCGCAATAAGAAAGTCCTATCAGTGTGAGATACCTTTTGGTATAAAACCGACCATTTTCTCAAGAAATATTAACCTGCTGATGGGCTACTATGTCAATACAGACATTTGTGATGTGGCAGGTCGAGAAACAACGAACATGGATGTTTGTTTATTCGAATTCCTTG
Source organism: Volucella zonaria (assembly GCA_963966105.1). Lineage (NCBI taxonomy): Eukaryota > Metazoa > Arthropoda > Insecta > Diptera > Syrphidae > Volucella > Volucella zonaria. The sequence continues at coordinate 27,856,172 of OZ014530.1, read as the reverse complement.
ACATGTAATGGTGGCAATACCTCAAGATTTATCGCTCCGAATACCGAAATAAGATCGTGAGTCTCAAACCTTTCAGGAATCCTAAAAGAATCGACTAGGCAAAGAGTTTTTCCTTCAATGGGCGTGCGCTTGATCGCGGCATAAGGAGGCGCATGGTCTACGATGGTAGACCATTTTAATTTTGCTGTCGAACGTGGAGGAGTTAAGGTCGTCAGCCGATGAGGATGGGAGCGGACGGAGTTTAAAAATAAGATGGCCTTCAGTAGGGCTTGAAATTGAATAATAGGCGTTTAAGAAGACTGGATTTCATGGAAAGATGAGTTTCGTGAAGGTCTATTTTTCGAATAGGGGATGGAGGTGTGAGGAATCGGTTCTGTGGGGAAAACGAGGGAAGTGTTCCCGCCTTAAAAATCCAGTTAGAGCCTCGATAAGAAGTCAAGGATCGTTTATTGAGTTCAGAATTGTAATTGGGATTGGGGTTTGCAGTAGACTTATGACTAGGCCTAGAATTAGGATTTGCAACTACAAGACAAGATGTTTTGCCCGAGGTGATGTTCTCATAGTTGAAAACAGCGATTTTAAGTTTACGCCGTCACAATACAGTAGCTTCTTGCTCTTCGCAAGACTATCGATTCTTGGTTTCCCATTATTTTTTGACTGTGAGTGTTCGAACTTTGCTTTCTACTCTCTAGAGAGCGTATCAGAAATTTGGCAGAAGCAGTTTTGGAGTGCCAGAGATTTATCTGAATCAATCGCAGTGTTGCAATAATTATGAAATCTGACCTAGTGGGTTTGACCTTAGAAGGTAGTCTTCCAGTAAGGGGTACCGAAATAGGCAATCAGAAGAGTCCGACTTTACCACCAAAATTTCCAGACTTCTTGCTGAACGATTTTCACGACTCTTTTTCTTTAAGAGGGTTCAGAAAACGAATTAAAATCGAAATACACGACATTGGCTTTCGATCTAAAAAATGTTTTTACTTTTTATCGTTCAACCATTAAATATGATTTCGCGCGTATAAGCAGCGCGACTGGCAATTACAAAGAGCATTTTTTCGGTCCTATTTTTGAATCAAGGGTCATATATTCACAATAACTAGCCGTATGCTGTCTTTCAAAGCTTCAATCGTTGCTAGTTTATCTCACATTAATTAGCAAGCCCCACAGAAATAGTCGAGTGTAGTTTGATCAAAAGTTCCTAGTGACCAATTTACAGACCCCAATCTTGAATCCACTCTAAAATAAAATAAGGCCTGAAGATGTCACCAATGTACACGTGTAGGTGGCGTGTACACCACGTCATAGAGTACATTTTTGTGGCCGTCAAGGTGTCTGAAGTCAAGTAATGTTAAAAGCACTGGCACTTAAAAAACTGACAGCTAGTTTGACAGTTGTCCCTATCGGAGACCCGGTGCGTCTTTAATAAACACCCATAACTAATGACGATGGGACTGCTTTTTTCTTATTGAATAGCGGATATCATAGAGTTTAAAATTCACTGTCTTGTAACAGAAAAATGCCACTTGAGCGTTGCTTAATACGGCAGTCATCCATCCGGCTTTTACCTACACACGGCCGTATTGGACGATATACGAGCATCTTTTAAAACCTTTTCCTTAGCTAAATAAATGACTTTAAGTGTTCACTCTGAAATACTCGTGAATCTCCTCAAAAGGCAGTTTCAGGTGCCACCACGAATTTCATCTGTTAAATTACACTAACCCCATCTTTTCCCGTTAGGTCTGGCCTGAAAATCCCAATGGCACAAAGCATCAATCGGGATATTATCAGGCTGGGTCATTGCAAACACGAAAAAAGGGTAAAAAAGTACAAAAACCCCCCAAAGTTACATTCCCAATATCCCTTAGAAAACCTTTCAACTTTCAAAAAGCATTCATATGCCGCTTTTTTTTTTGTTCACCCAACACTTATGCATGTGTGTATTTGTATTTGCATTCATCCATCAGTGTCACTATCCTTCCCACTCTTTAAAGTCCGACCACCTCATAAAGCCTCATGTTCTGCCAACAAAATCCAGCGTCCACTCTATAGTCTATTGAGCATTCGAGAACACTTCTGCAGGAATGAAACTGGTTTCATACCACTACACTTCAAGAGGGCACAGGATGATTTCTGCAGGAATAAAAAATTGTATACGTGAAACCCTTTTCCTTGTGTTGATATTTCCTTCAAAATATAACAGCTGACTTGTCAGGAATTGTAAACACAGTCTAATAAGAACGATAGGAAATTTTTTTTAATAAAACAGCAAGGGTGTGAGACAGAATTGATTCTGGCTTTATTTTGAAGCCACGTTCACGGCAATAGCGCGTCGAATGTTGGCCTCGAGCTCGTCCAAAGTGGTTGACTTGTTAGCATAGACTAAGGACTTGACGTAGCCCCAGAATAAATAATCGAGTGGTGTCAAATCGCATGAGATGACCCAGTAGCCAAATTTCTCGTTCACATTTTCGAGCGTTGCGTCGCTTGTATGGCATGTAGCGCCGTCTTGTTGGAACCACAGCTCGGATATATCGATCTTGTCGAGCTCTGATCACAGAACATCGCTCTATACCTGAGACCATTGACGTTAACGGTGTCCCCTTCCTCATTTCGAAAGAAATAAAGTCCGATAATGCCGCTATGCCATAAACCGCACCAAACAATCAATCCTTGTGGATGCATTGATGCTTGGCCGAACACTTGTGGATTGTGTTCGTTCCATTCAATCCTAAATCCAACCGCAAAATAAACCGGATTGACTCTCTGGCGATCCCCAATTCAGCTGATCAGGGCCGAATGGACATTTCTGTGTCTTCTTCGATACTGGCCGCTATGGCGGCTATATTTTCTTCATCTCGTGCCGATCTATATCTGATTGGTGGCTTAAGATCCAAAAGAGTGTACTCACGCTCAAACTTTTCCACGGTCCAACGAATTGCCTGTATACTGAAGCCACGATGAGCCGGAATTTCGTACGTTCGACAAGCGTAAAACGATGCACTGAATATTTTGACAGCTGGATGTCATTGATAACTTTGACAGCTACTCAAACATAACAATTGGAAACACTATTATTTTATCTCTTTACTATGAACGGTGTTTTTTTTTTAGAGGTATACAAATTCAATATGAAATAAAACACCTGAAGCTAAGGTTAATGTCTATGATATTAGCTTTATTTAATAGATGAGTTCATGCCATTAGTGTTTAAATATGATATCAGGCACGGCTAGCTCGAATGAAGCGCACTCGTGAAGTCCAATTTTTGACAACCTTATCGAGCAACTGTTGCCGTATATCAGCAATAACACGACGAATATTGACTTTCAAATCGTCCAGCTTTTTTGATTTATCGGCATAGACTAGTGACTTCACATACCCCCAAAGAAATTAATCTAAAGGTGTGTGATCACAGGATCGTGGGGCCCAGTTCATGGGTCCATTACGCGAAATTATGCCCTCAGCAAATGTTTCCCGCAATAAACAATAAATTGATGGTCTCGCTCGCCGAGTGACATATTGCTCCATCTTGTTGAAACCAAAGCTCTGTCTCGTCAATGCCATTCAACTGAGGAACGAAGAAGCCAGAAATCATGCTTCTATAGCGTTCTCCATTGACGGTAACATTCTGACCGGCATCGTCCGTAAAGAAATATGCGCCGATGAATTCACCAGCCCATAAAGCACACCAAACAGTGAGTTTTAATGGTTGTAGGGGCGTCTCGACGAAGGTTTCTGGGTTTCCTCCACTCCAAATTCGGCAATTTTGCTTGTTTACATATCCATTTAACCAAAAATGGGCCTCAGCGAGGAACCAAATTTTGCGTTGAAAATGAGGATCAAGCTGAATCATATTATCGGCCCATTCTGCGAACCTACGACGCGTATAATGGTCACGCGCTTTCAACTCTTGCACAAGCGGGATTTTATAAGCTTTTAAGCCAAATCTTTCACAAAGGGGATGGGCATAGCTCTAATCGATGCCGAATCGACTCATTCGGATTCTCCTCAACACTGCGGTCCACAACGGCAATAACTTCTTCTGTTCGCACTGTTTGTCATCTTTGGGGATGCATATTATCCATTTGAGTTTACGTGGTGAGAAACCATTCATTGTGTTCCGAATAACTTGCTCAGATGGACGATTATGTCGACCGTAAAATGGACGTAGCGCACGATAAGTTTGGCGAACCAAACCAAGGTTTTCAAAATAAGTTTGCACAATTTGCACGCGATGTGCTGGTGTTAATCTATTCATCGTAAAATTAATCGCAAAACGTATTAATCACAAATCAACGTTCGACTGTCAATCTGTAGAAATAGCGTTACCAGTTCTCTAAAAAAAAAAAAAAAAACACCTTTTACAAAAATAAAAAAAGTGACATTTAAGTAAGAACTGTTTTAATTAAAAATTAATTGGAAAGCGTCATTTAAAATATTGGTTCTTTGTGAAGACGAAGTTGAGTTTGCGACTTCGCTGCATGCTGGGCATATAACTTTCAAATTTTGGGAGCACCATCGATTGGAATCAAAGTTTCCTCCGAATAATATTCTATACTGATCCTTTTCAGTTCATTACTGAAGGCTGGTTGATGAAGTTCATGGGGATGAATGTTCCTTACAGGTGAAATTGAAGATATTCCTTTCCTTGGCTTTGACCTTTCTTAGTGACAACAAAACGTCCATATGCACCTCATCAAAACTCTCCTCCATTTTCAACGCTTTTAATTCTGTTTTGAGATATTCACAAAACGCATCTTCTTTCGATATACTCGTACTTCTATGTTGCTGGGTCAGCTCCTTCATTATTTGCAAGGACATATCAGCAGTTTTTTGAAAATTTTCTATACTGCTGTCTATTATCTTTTTTTTTGGCTAAAAAGATAAAAATAAGGAATAAGGCAAGGCAAGTCAAATCAAATGTCAAAATGTACCTTCTTGGGATTTTCCGATTTCTCCCTTTCATCCATAGTGTCATCTGCATCCAAACTACTGCTGTCAAACATCTGTAAATATTTTAAACATACACATATGTACACTGAAGAGCAAAAGTGTAACAATGTGACAGCAATAAAATAAAGAACACATAGCACGCATAAATATTGGAAGAAAATCTTTTTTTTTTCGAAGAACAAAGTTTGAGGAACTGTCCACATATTCCGATTGTTTTTTTTTTATATTTGCAACCAACAGTACAAAAATGACACAAATAAAAGTACAACATCTGCTTTGTTACAGTTTCGCACAGCCAAATGTCCATCTCGAGGATAAAAAGAAGCAGCAATTTTGAAGGAGGCGAAGTGAACAAGGGAGGAAGACCAAAAAAAATTGAGGATAGAGAAGCGAAACACATTGGGAGGCTTTTAATGACAGGTAAAATGGCTGTGCCAAGCTACGGCCTACCGTTACTGGAGAAATAGGCAAGTGTTTGGACTCTTCGTCGAGCCTTAAAGAAGAAGAAGCCAGCGTTGTCAGCCAAAAATGTTCTGTCACGGAAAGCCTTTTTGGAAGGACATGAAAACTGGACTTATGATAAATGGAAACGGGTAATACTCTTACTTCGTTATTTTTGTTGCAATCCAATTTTTGTTTTTTAGGTTCTTTGGTCTTATGAGACCAAAATTAACCGATTCCAGTCAGATGGCCGTTCTTGTTTCTGGACAAGCTCCTCAGGTCCTCTAAAACCACAACAAATCATACAAACGGTTAAAGATGGAGGAGGTCGTTTGATGATTTGGGGGTGTATTACGCCTAACGTTGTCGGCCCCGTGGTCAAGATTGATGGCGTAATGAGGAAAAAGTGAGGTACTGCTCTTTTTGGAGGAAAATTTACAAGTTGCTGTGGATATGATGTGATTGGAAGAAGATCGGATCATTTTCCAACAGGACAATGATCCAAAACATTCCTCAAAACTCGTGAAAAATTGGCTAAATTATCAAAAATTTCACATGATGGAATGGCCTGCTCAGAGTCCGGATATAAATCCCATCGAAAACTTATGGGCTTATTTAAAAAGGCAGCTGGCAAGTTACCAAGACGTGTCCAAAGGAATGACGGAATTATGGGACCGTGTGGAGGTAGAATGGTACGCAATTTCGCCGGAAACCATACGTAAACTCTACGAAAACATGCCGCGATGGCTTGATTCTTTAAAAAAGACAAAAGGCTTTGGACAGATTATTAAAAACAATTTTTTTTTATTTTTTATTCTCTGCGGTGCAAAACTGTAACAATGGACCTGTCTTGTTTTTTGTTAAATTAATTTATTTGAATTAAAATAAATTTAGTAAAAATTCTTTAAGTTCTGTTCAATTTAGAGATCATTGTTACACTTTTTCTCTCCAGTGTATATTATAGAATTAAAATCAAAACGTCATTTCTTACCTTGGAAATGTTCACATTTGATGTTCCCGCGCACTCCTCATTTTGGTGAAATAAAAATGAAAGATTCTCGAAACACCAAAGTGCAGGTCTATGGGTCGTTGAAGACCCTGCGCCACTCTTCTTGTTGCATGTGATTTTTTTTTTCTCATCGCTTAATTGTCGCCTCAGTGTTTTTAATTTAGCTCGCACCATTTTCTCAGTCACATTTGGCTTGTAATTTTTTAACACATCAACAATAGCCATTAGGGCTTCTTTCTTTTTTGAACTTATTATGTGCTCCGGATGCTGAGCTTTATATAAGACCTCATGCTTTTTATATTCTTCTATAAGTAGGATAGTGTCTTCTTTTGACCATGAGTTTATTATTTCACTCCCTAGATTTGTATCTTTGGCTTCCATTGTTTTTTACTTCTGGATGTTCACTGCACCGCTGACAAAACGCGTTTGTGCCAGCGCACACTGGATCAATTATACCCGGGCAAGTTGGGGTATCTTTTGCGTCAACCGTAAACTGGATGAATAATGCGCGGCAAAATTGTGTATACATGAACCGATTTTGATTGTGTTGGTATTTCTGATAATTTTTCTTTCCCCGCTTAAATTTGATAAGTCGTGTGTGTATTGGTTTTCCACCGACCGCTTCAATACTGGTTGAAGATTTTACCTCGTTTCTTACTTTACACTTTATCGCCCTCTTCTATAAAACCAGTTTTACCCCGGGGTAATTATAGTCTAATGTGCGTTGTCCCTCTCACAGCAAACAATCACTGTTCCTACTCTGCTTTATTGTTGTTTCCTTCGAATCCACTTTTATTTTCTCTCTTCTCTTCTCTATGACGATGTGTGTTTTTGTTTTCCGCTTTGGCCTCATCTTCGTAACATGGTTTCGTCTGACTGCCCGCCATTACTGTACAATTGTATGCAATGTGTATTCATATATTCGCCGTTCGAATGCGGCGTTATTGCATTTGTAGTTGTGTCTACCTACACATTAAAGGCGCAGCTATAGCCGGCTCGTATCGTACTTTCGCAGCGCTGGGGGTTCAACGAAGGTTCACGGGATGGCGGCCTGTTCAGTTCGAACGTATGACTGTTACGAGCACGGTGGTGTCTTGTCAACGCTGACGTACATTTCGCACACACAACAGTTGTTGGCTGGCGTTTTCTTGTTACGTATTTACGAAACGACGAATTTTGAGTTTTTTTTTTTCTGGCCGTTGTTGTTATTGTTTGTCGATTTGTTTTGTGATTTTTATTCGTTTGTTTGGTCCGTTGATTATCAAGATTTGTTCCGTCGATGATGGCGTTGATAACGACGGGTGATTCCTGGAAATAATCCTCCAGATGATGATGACTACGACTAAGACGTAGTACTGTTCGTGCGCTCCTACCTAAAATTGGAAGATACTACGATCGACGAGTACTCGTACTCGTACCTTCTATTCGTTACTCGTTACTCGTTACTGGTTCTGGTTTCTCGTGTTCGATTTTTTTTTGTTTTTTTTTTTCTATTCAATGTTTATCCATCTATTCCTTGTCATAGTTTCTTTGGAAATGTGAAATCCGGCTTCGGGCGAATCTAATGTAAACAAGCCGTCCTGGCGGAGTAAGATTTACAGCAGTGAAACAGTGTTTTGTGCGCGAAAATTAATCTGCAACAGAATCTGCAGCAGTACCTACAAGGAGCAGTAGAATTTGTGTATTTTGGTTTTGGTTTTTTTTTTTTTTGAATAATGTCCCACGAGGAGGAGGAAGAAGTGCGCTCGCTTCTGGCGCGTCACCAAGAGCGAATTATGAGCGATTTGCAGGGAACAGACCTGCTGGCGATTTTAGTGAAAAATTCAGTGTTAACGACGACTGAGGAGGAACACCTTAAAACGTATCCTCCAGCGTCAAGTTTGTCTCGGGCCGGCAGTGAAAGAAGTGCAAGTGTCAATGGTGAAGATGATAATAATAGTTCACCTACGCCATCTGCCGGCGGTGGTAGTATTAGTATTCGTGGTGGCGGTAATGACCCTCGGAATGAAATTGGTGGGATGGTTGAAAATCCAATGATTAATGACGCCGACGTCCAGCGTTGGCAGTGTGCCAATTTAATTGAAATCATCGCAAAAAGCGGCTTCGAGAAATTCAAGCAATTTTGCTATGCCATTGAGAACGAGTGTCCACAGTTGATTGAGGATTTGATCAATGATCGTCTGAAGGGTGGTAAGTTGCAATTATTTGTTCGAATTTGTTTAAAGCAATTAAATGAGGGCCTATTCTATTTTTAGAATGAACCATTTTTGTTGTGTTATTTATTAATTTGCGCTCTTTGAACTGCTAATGGAGCAGTTGAGTTAGAATTTAGTGATTTTCGAATCTTCCCACTAACGTCGATGATAGATGGATATTCTTGTGAAGTTGGTAATTGGTCCTGCGAGTTGATTACCTCATGTCTTATCTCTCCGATCTCTTAGATTAGACAGTGCCTATATGAAAAGTGCTCATTTGTTCGTCATTTTACAGGTCGCTCTACAAATTTGTGACCACCTTGTTGGTGAAGCTTATATTTTGCTGGTGTTCTTGCATGTTGCTCTCCGTTTCTTGTATTGAAACCTGGGCTTCTATTCGTTTTTGAGCCCCTTCCTTTATTGAAGATGGCAAAATCAGCTGATTTTCTTAACCTGAAGTTTGTCCACTATTTGGTACACCTGCTCCATAAAAAATCACGCTTTGTTACACCCCCTGACAGTCGTAACATTTTTATTTCCATCGATGTCATTTATACTTCATAGTTTTCGTACGTTGTCCACCACTGTACCTACCTACAACTGTCAAACAACAAACTTAACTTCCAGTGGGATTTTTCGGATACAAGATACTGCGGTTTTTTGCGCTATTTAAGCCATCAGCGTCATCACTCATTTCATTGATGGCTTACGACACAGCCTACGTGTTTAAATGTTAACTTTTTGGTGCGATGACTCTTTTCATATACAAGGCGGTGCAAAACTCATCAGCCTCTCAGAAGATGCTGTAATTTTTGCCAATGGCGGCAAATGTCAATTCCACTTTGACATTTGTAAAGTAAACAAATACAAAATACACGTCAACAAGACATGAATTGCTATACTCCTGAGGAACCCAGAATAATTGTTACGATGTTTTTGCGGGATAAATGGCGCAGCGTGCCAGGTCTGTCCGGCACAGGAGCAGCTGTTCTGCTGAGAATATCGCGGCTGTGGTTGAAAATGCGGCAGAGAATGCCGGAGTATCGAGCAGACGACGTGCCACGCAATTGGGCGTCAATCGGCGGTTTTTACAGAGAATTTTGGTGAAAGATTGTAAGATAGATGTTCGCTTATAAAATTTAGGCAGTGCATCAGCTATTAGCTGTTGACCGTCAAGCGCGGGTGACTTACACTCAAGACATCCTGAATCTCGACCACGAGGGAGAAAACTTTCCATCGAAAATCATCATGAGGATATGGGCACCGAAAATCTGCGTATAACCCACGAAGAGGCATTACACCCACTCAAAGTTACTGCATGGTGTGCTGTTTACGCTGGAGGCGTAATCGGGCCTTATTTTTTCGAAATCCCCCCTGGCCAAACGACTACTGTGGACGGCTAGTGCTACACCGACTTTCTTCTCCCTCATTTGGATAAATTGGAACTGGACAACATGTGGTTCCAACAGGATGGAGCAACGGCGCATACTGCACGAGCCCCAACCGAAATTCTGGGGGTTGCATTTTCGGGCCGCCTAATCTCACGTTTTGGCGATTTGCACTGGCCGGCAAAATTGCCTGATTTAACCGTTCCAGACTTCCTTTTAAGGGGTTTTTTTTGAAATCACGAGTCTATGTCAACAATCTTGAGACTTTTGAAGCCCTCAAAGAGAATATCCGTCAAGAATGTTAAGCCCTATCGCCGGAAGTTCCGGCAAGAGTGATGGAAAATGCCACAAATCGATTCTGGCGACTGCCACTTAGCCGGTATCATTTTCTCGATTTGATGGAAAAAAATTTAAGACATCAAATAAATATAATCTGAAAGCAGAAGCAAAGATTTTCATCCCTAAAAAAATTACAACCAAAAAAACATCAGGTCACAACTTTTGCGCCACCTTTGTAGATGTCAATAGTTGAGTTTGCAAGGTCGAAAAAACGACAGTGGAGACATTCGATCTTAAGAGGACAAAAGGCTTCTAGCGTCTTTATTAATTAGCCATGTCGTTGCTAATGATAGTTCTCTCTTCGGAGAAAAGACTCTTTCCGTTCATTTAGAGATTTCAGCTCCGTTCGTATAAAATCTCTGGGAATTCCATCGAACGCTTTTTCCAAGTTGATGGAGAGGATATGCAAAGTCTTCGAAATTTTGCTATGTGTGTCCATCGATTATCCATGCCTTTCAACCGGGTGCGGCGCACAAAACCGCATTGAATTCCATGGAGTTTCATGATATTGCGCTGTCGACTATTTAGCACTCTCTCATATGCTATATTTTATTAGTATGCGACATAAGCTTCAGTAATCGGTAGCTGTTGCAGTTTCTCGTGTTGCCTTTGCCTTTATACAGTGGAACAAGAAAGCTCTCCTTCACTGGTTAGACATTCGATAGCCTTTCGTCATTTTGTTGGACAAAATCGCTAGCCATTTAAACACACGATTTCCGATTGTCGCCCATACTTCGGAGGGCATGTTACCTGGGCCGTAACATGCTTGTATAGCTTGTCTAGCTTCGGTTTTCGTTGTTTCTTCTTCACCTAAGGGAATTGTACTAATACTTCGATTATTTACGCCTTACCTGATTTTAACCTTTGCTGTCTAGGTATCTGGGTATCATGCTTGATCCAAAAATTAACTGAAAGCAAAACATCGAATACAGGGTACGGAAGGCATGCCTAGGCTTTTATGCCCACAGCAAAAGTTTTGGAAAGAAGTGGGGTCTTCAACCAAAGATGAACTTGTGGAGGTCACTGGTATGGTATGGCCCGCGTTGAGCAAAGATTAAAATCTCACGAAATTAAAAAGGCTCCAAAGAACAGCCAGTATAGGAACCACGAGCTCATTGAGGTCGGTGGCAACAAATGCCCTTCTGCATCTTCTGTTTCTCATCCTAAACACAAAAAATTCCACACCATGCAACGCAGTCAAAATCAAAGTATATGGGTGCTGGACTGCACGGCCTTACGGCCACAGCAACATCGTGGAATCGTTACCAAAAGACATGGCCACGTCTTCAACCGACTATTACCCACCAGAGCTCAGTGGAAGAAAAACGAAGTAGTAAAGGACTTTGACACGGTTAGCTACGCCGACGGAAAAAAGAAAAAAAAACACAAAAATAATTTTAATAGCGCGATGCTTTAAAAAAATAAGTTTATTCCCGAGATGCACTCGTCAAAGTATCTTACATGACTACTAGTAATCTCAAAATGGCTCCACCAAAATGGCGGTGGTTTTTAGTGAGAATTTCGCTACTTGGTGTCGCTTCTATCATTAAGTGTGCTTGGTGGCGGCAACAGCGGTGATAACCACGAGGCATTGGCCAATTGGAGACCATACAGCCAAACTCAGTATCCCTTACAACCCCCACTGCCGCAGTTACGGGAATGAAAATGAGAAGGAAATTCTCTCGTTTCCTCTGCAAAAGCGAGCGCCAGACTGCGTGCACTAAACCAAGCATTCTTCGACGCGCTTAACGACATCTCAGGTAATCTGTTTTCTTAACTCCACATGCTGGATCTAGGCACCGACTGTCTCACATCCTCAACAACACATATCAGCAACCAGGTCACACAAGCCGTGATAACAAAAAGGCACACTCTAGTGCTACTTGGGTCTATGGTGAACCGCCACTTCTACCTACCTAGCGCTAGTATTCTTTCCATCTATTGCAAGTCTGGTTGTTCCCTGTAAATAGGTTTCCCTGCTTATCTTGAATATACGAGGGCGGGTCAATAAGTCCGTGACTTTTGGATTAAAACTGATTTTTTGATAAAAAAATAATTTTATTTTTCAACGTAGTCTTCCTTGAGCTCTATACACTTTGTCCAACGCTTCTCCAATTTTTTTATCCCTTCCAAAAAAAATGATTTGTCGAGGTCCTCAAAATGACGAGATGACTTCATCATTGGAGTCAAATCTTTTTCCACCAAGCCATTTCTTCAGGTTTGGGAACAAGAAGTAGTCGCTCGGAGCCAAATCTGGAGAATAGGGTGGATGAGGGAGCAATTCATAGCCCAATTCATGGATTTTTGCCATGGCAACTGCACATGTGTGCACCCTTGCATTGTCTTGGTGGAAAAGAACTTTTTTCTTGGCCAAATGAGGTCGTTTTTTTTTCAAATCGTCATTGAATCGGTCCAATAAGTTGGCATAATATTCCCCATTGATTGTTCTTCCCTTTTGAAGGTAGTCAATGTGGATTATCCCGCGTGCATCCCAAAAAACAGTCGCCATAACTTTATTGGCTGACAAACCCACCTTGGCCTTCTTTGGCGCCGATTCACCCTTAGAAACCCACTGTTTTGACTGTTGTTTGTTGTGATGGATCCATATTTCGTCCACGGTTACAAAACGGCGCAAAAACTCCTCCATATTGCGATTAAACCACGCCAAACCTTCCTGTGAAGTTGTTACACGATTGCGTTTGTGGTCGACTGTGAGCAAACGCGGCACCCATCTTGCGGAAAGCTTTCTCATGCCCAAGTGATCATTCAAAATTGAAACCACTGAGCCATGCGAGATCCCTACGGCTTCCACAATCTCTCGCACTTTCAATCTTCGGTCGGCCAACACCATATCGTGAATTTTTTCGATTGTTTCGGGTGTAGAGACCTCAACTGGGCGTCCAGGACGTTCGGCATCTTCAGTGCTTGTACGGCCACAACGAAATTCAGTAAACCACTTTTTTACCATTGAAATCGATGGTGCAGTATTTATCAAGCTTAGCCTTGGTCTCGGTAATGGTTTTTTTTCGCAAGAAATAATGCTTAATAAGCACACGAAATTCACTTTTTTCCATTTTCTCCTCAAATTAGTGAGTAGTCTGATAAAAATAGCTGTCAAACACAAACTAACTGACGCAGCAAGTTTAAATTTTGACAGGAGTCAACTGACAAATGCCTGTTGACAGGAGCAGTGTTGCTGTTTCAGTAAAGAGGTCAGAAATTCAAAAATGCACAGAATTATTGACCCGCCCTCGTATATCGGGAATTGAAGCTCTTGCGAGGTTTTCCTTTGTTGCGCCACAGTCTGAATAATATTAGATCTTTTATCCGTGCTTCGACGTTGCACTTATTTTATTCCTCGAACTCCCAACGTTCATAGTCTAGCTCAAGATGCAGTTTATAAGTTTCGCTAGTTCCGCTGTACTTAGTCCATCCTCAAAGGCTTGCCTTTTATTCTTTACCGTCATTTTCGTCTCATCGATATACCACCATGTTTATTTTTTTTATATGGAGACGACCATTGGAAACACCGAGCAGAGCTTTAGCACTACTCTTGCATTTTTCTTCAAAATTGCCCAATATACCATGCGCACCTAGGTCTTCCTCTTGGTTTATGGCATTTTGGAGATATTCTCGCAAAATAAACATCTAGAACTGGCCTCTATCCAAGCTTAAATTGTTAAAGTTAATTTTTCTCTGGTTGTTCTCTGGTTTTTTTCAGAAAAAATTCTGTCACCAATAATCGGTATAGGCCTTTTTGTGGTTTGTCGAAAACCACTTTACAATCTTTTACTCGCCGTTTTGCGTTATTCCAGATGATAATCTGTCTGGGTTTGGTGTCCACTGCTAGCTTAACTTATGGTGTAGTAAGACTAAGTTTTTCAAAGCCATTTCGTCCATGGCAGTTTTTGTAATTGCAGTCCGACTCCCCGACGTGTCGGCTTAAATATCCATCAAAGTCGCGCCAAAATATTTCTTATTCCAAGTTTCGTGAGCAAATATCAGTTTTATTGCCATTAGTCTTTGATACGCTTCGGATCTTATCCAAAAGTACAGATAGCCTCTTGTGCTCTACGTGGACACCTGCCTTATTCCACTGAACGTCTATGCTCATATCGAGATTAATAATGCGTCAATTAACGGTGGTATTAAAACCACTTCCAGTACCTACTAGAAGTCGTATATAAGGCTCGATCTCCTCCCTTGGTAAAGGGTTGAGGCCTATCTAAAACCTCTGCCATTCTGTGGGTCATGGCACCCGGTTGCTGTGCAACTCTATACCGAGCACACTGATTGGCTCCATAGCCATCAAATGGTTGGGCACAAGCCGTAGTACTACAGCCTCTGCTTAACCATGAGGTGTCAGAGTTCCAGTCGATCTACTTTCCACGCGATTTTGGGTACAAACCTACAGTCAGCACGATACTCCCACATGGTGGCCAACTCCTAGGTCAAGCCGGAACAATAGTTCCGGGAACTCCTGACCTCTCGTGGTACCAGAATATAGCCTCCAGTCGAGCTTCGCAACCTTGCGGCTACTTCCAGTGGGGCACCTTATTGCCCGGGACTGGCCGCCTTTAACCATACTTACTAATTTTCAGAGATTAACTGCCGAATCGACGTCTAGAAAAAACTATGTTTGCATAGTCCTGAATCCTCAGCTAGAGCGCTGCCAACGTCGCAAACACCGTCTTCAAAACTTACGCCCATAGCTCAAAAATCCCTGACATCGTCATACAAGGTACATTCACACAGAATGTGCACCCAGTCTTTAAAAGAAGCTCCGCACGAGCAACCTTCCATCTGGCGAAGGCCCCTCTTATGCAGGCATGCATTAAAGGAACCATGTCTAGTAAGAGAAAGCTCAAGTTGAGATTAAGCCTCAGCTCCGGCCGCTCCCGCATGAATAAGACATCTTTCAAGAAGCTGTAAGTTAACCTACCGTTAACGCTATCGTCCCATCGTCCCGCCATTGCCATCTAGATGTGACGCATTCGTCTAGCCAGGCCTTGTGTTCCCGTAAGGAGATCCGGTTGACTTCAATGTCAGCCAACCAGTCTCTCTCACTTAAGGGAATACCCCTCTTTAACCTGAAGCCTATTCCACGTCGGATCGCCTCCAAGTCGAGGCCAAGTAAGTAAGGACCTGAAGTGCTTCCGTGGAGACAGTGCGGTAAACAGGCAAAAAACCAAGCATCCAAAAGTACAGTTGGACGGTGGCCACACCGTTCTTATTTTTTTCTTTCTATAATAATACGCTTCACACGATTTATGGGGCTTGTTTTCGGCATTGCGCCAATTAGTTTCTTGGATGCATTTTATATCAATTTTACGTTGCCGTAACACGTTTTCTAGTTCGAAACTTTTACCCGTCATGCCTGCTAACCGTCGAGCTCTGACGAATATTTATATTCGTTCCTGGATCGCTGCTCGGCGGCGCAGTGTATTCATATACTCTGATTTCCATGATGTGGTACCTTCGATCTATTCTCCTTTAATCTCCTTTAAACTGTAGTGCTGGTATGCCTGAATGTTTGAAATTTTATTCGATCTTTGCCACACCAGACTTGGGAACCCGATAACGCTTACAGATTTCGGGTAGTTTCATTAGATATTTGGGCGCTTTAGGCTCACTTTTCGTGTCAAAGTGCCTCTGCTTTTCCCTCATTTAGTGTCCTTTTACGGCACGTTGAGAAACGCACTGCGGTAACATTCTGTAAGCCATTGTGGCAGGGGTTTTTAAGTGCTTGGCTGTGTTATCGACCTTGACCCAAACCAATAATCATCTCGAAATATTGCTGTCTTTGCGCACTCCAAAACGTTTGTGGTCCTCTTCGACTTATGTGTGCTAAGAAATGGGCGTAAAGCCCATTAAGCCTGCCGTCCATCAGTAGCGTCGTAAGCTTGAGAACTGAGCGTTGGAAATGCATGAGATTGAAAAAGAATCTTTAGCAATGAGGCTCATTTTTATCTTCAGGGCTTTGTTAATAAGCAGAACTTCTGCATTTGGAGGTTAGATACACAAGGTGTTCCTGTTTGGTGCGGTTTATGGGTCATCATCGGACCTCATTTTTTTGAAAATGAAACAGGTGAGACTGTTACAGTGCATGGATTGCGCTATCAAACCATAATCAATGAAATTTTATGACCGAAACTTGAAGGTATGGAGGTGGGCGATGTTTATTTTCAACAATAGGGCACTACGAACCAAACACGTGGTACCACCATTGCCACTTTGCGAGAAAAATTCTCTGACCAAATCATTTTTCGAAATGTTGATCAAAATTGGACACTGGGATAGGATGTAACAACGTGTGACTTATGCTAATAGGCGAGTTTTATTCAAAAGTGCGTATCCACTTTTCCAAAAAACGCTCCAACTCACTTTTAACTCACTTTTGACGTTTCAGAATATCTAGCGGCTACGTTCGCAGTGTTGGTTTCAAGTTTGCTTCAGTTTTATATGAAGATTTAGGTTTTAAAGATTAAATTTGAAGCCATAAGGAAATTAATTAAATTAAATTAACCCAACCTAGTTAACCCAATAGAAATCAAAAGAAAAAGCATTTAGTTGCTTTTTCCTTAATATTTTCTCCGATAAACTGGAGCTTTGGTGGAATTTGGAAAGCAGTTTTGAAAGCAAATAAGCACCTTCGCACACATTAATTTTAAAAAAGGTTCAAATTCCTTTTTGGGTAGAAGAAAAATAACAATTTTATAAAAGTGTAAAAAGCCCACAAGAACGTTCATTATTGACTTGCTCTTCCATAACGTAAATTGATCCACGAACACATCCCAGAATAAGAAGAAACGGGATGCTGCCAACCACCAGGAAACGAATAAATGCCCTCTAGTTGTATGTTGCGACATCTATAATTCAAATCTTTCGTAAATCTATCCTCACATCTGAAAGTGAACTAAATTATTACCACTTTTGATTTTGTTTTTGTTTCGTGTGGAAAAGTGGCTAAGCACTTTTGAATAAAAAACGCGTAATGTTTCTCAGTCAAATAAAACTTTTTGGGAGAAAGCTTGGCATGTACAGAGTAGGTAGACGATTGTCTCTTCCTCCTCCTCGTCCATGCAGCTTCTGCAGAAATTATTTGTAAAGACGCCAAGCCTTCTTGCATGCTGCACAAGGCCGTTTACAGTACTGACACCTATAATGGCGCTGAGTTGTTTCCTATTTAGAAAGATCAAACTCTTAGGGCGATTCAGATCCAGCCTTGGCCAGATTTGTTTGGTCGCTAGACATGTTGATGGCGACAGTCCACCTAAGGTCTGTTCTTTTGCTAGCATCCAGCTTTAATATTAATTTGCACGTAGCGATTGGTATACCTATACTGCCCTGTTACGGTAGAATAGGTAGAGTGGTTCCAATTGTGGCGAGTTCATCGGCCCTACAGAATGGAATGTCTCTGTGGCCCGGAATCCAGCAAAATTTGAGGTTGAACTGCTCTGCCATCTCCCTAAGAGATTCACGGGCGGTTCTAGAATTTAGTGAGACTAAGTCCAGGGACTTGAAAGCGGCCTTACTATCCGAAAAGATGCAGATATCACGTTTTTCCTCAGCCAGGACATAGTTTCTTTAATTGTCAAAATTTCCGCCTGGAACACGCTACAGTGATTTGGAAGACGGAAGGTGAGGCTTAGGGTTATTGTATTTGAGAAAACACAGCCACCAACCACGCTATCAGTCTTAGATCCATCTGTGTAGAAGTGGATTGACTTGCCGTTCATGAAAGTGTCTTCCTCCCAGAAGAGGTAAGAGGACAAGCTTACATGGAAGTCCCTGTCAAACCAAAGTTCAGTGTTCAAGAAATTTTCACTAAACAAATGACTCGAGGCAACACTGGCTTCTCCCCTTTTGTTGAGCCGGAGTCGTACAGTCTATGCCTTTCAATTGCATTGTCAAAGATGTCATCCTTTTGCTACTTTACTTACTGAAATGACGCTCCGGTCCGGTCCAGTTAGCGCGGTATTCGACCTCCAGTTGCCTACTGCAAAATGGTTACGACCACTTGTTTTACTGCGCTGTCCCTCCAGGTAGGGATCGAAGATTCATCTCAGGCGGCTGATGCTCACTTTGCTAACCTGAGCGATGTCACTGTATTGTTCGCAATCATCATTCTCTTCCAAAGTCCGTCAATGGTACGTAAGATGACAAATATTCTTTATCTTGCATTTGAGATGACCGGGGATATTTTCGTCTTCGTTATGTCCATGGGCGGGAGTGGGATATCTCGCTGGTTTCTGGAAATGATATCTCTGTCATCAGGGTATGCTAGTTGTTGCACATACTTTTGGAAAATTGTGCCGCTGCTGTTGCTTTTCGAGTTTCTTACAATTTTACGGGTATGATGTTGAAGAGGTCACATGACAGTGCATCACCCTGTCTAAACCCTTTTTTGTCATCAAAAGTTTCGGTGAAATTGCTTCGGAACTTTACGGAACAGCGAGCGTTCAACACCATCTTTTTGAATAATCTATTGAATTCGGCAGGATGCCAAAACTAAACATAGCTCTGTATAGGTGGCCCGCCGCAAAAGAGATGGTGTGCATCGATTTGGACTTCTTGTGTTCTCTCTAGGATCTTCCGTAGTGTGACTTTTCCGTCCAAAAACCGCACTGATAGTGTTCAATCAGATCAATGACAAATGGTTTCAGGCGTACCACAGATGAGATCTTGTACCCGATATACAAGAGACGTATGCCTCTATACTTGACGCAGTTTAGGAGGTGTCCTTTTTTTGTGGATTGGATAAACGATGCTGAGATGCCATCCATCAGGCATGCTGTATGATGTATGATCTCTACTAAGTCATCTCCTGATGTTTAAGGCAGATGGGCATCCCGGTCCGGCAGCTATAATGGCTTCAATATAACGGGCAACGACTACGATGTTTTCATTTTCCAGCACTTAGCGGCACTCAGATATGAACTTCTACTTATAAATAATAGCACCAGTAGCCAAAGTCTGTTAATTTAATTCAAAAACACAAATATCGTTATTTTAATTAGTAGAAAAAAAAAATAGTCCCTACATTCTACCCATCAACGATAGGCAAGCTGTACGAGCTCTTTCAATTTCGGCACGCCGTCTTGGAGTAATTCAAACTACGAGTATGTAAAACTAGAAGGAAAACATTGCTGATGTTGTAGCTAGTCACACGGGGGTTTTAAACTAGCTGTCACTAAATAAATGTCATCTCTTCAAACCTAACAAACTGCAAAGAAGATCCTTTATAGGGATCTAAGGGTTACAAGGAATAACATCCAAATTGGGGATGGATATTATTCTGGGTCTCATGGCATCGGGCTTCTAGAGAAATTATGCTGACGCTAAAATTCATTCAGACTGAGACATACCGGATTATGGTTACTGGCGGTACATGAGCATGCCTTCACCGTATATATGTAGATAGAATGCAGATAAAATAACTTTTACAGGGAATAAACCTCAAAATTCAATGGGCGGGACAGACCCAAACGTTGTTCAAAGTGAGCAATGGCGGTAGTAACACCAACATTTGTTTACCTATCTACTTAAGACCCTGACGCTATTCTCAGTCCCGCACATGCTTTTTGTTCACCCTAAGTTCGAGGCCACGTCTTTTGTAACTATTAATCGTTACTTTTCTACCACTGTCTTTTGAAACTGAAACCTTCTTACGACAGTTCTGTCGATTTCTACCCTTGAGACTGTTTTTGAGTTTGCGACGCCACTGACGTCAAATCTGGTGTTAAGGTGGACTAACTAACTGTGACATTAGGTTGTCTTTTCAAACCGTATGCACTTTTGCAGGAGCAAATAATTCCTTAGTGTTCCAAACTTAAAATTGGAAGAATAATTTTAAAAACTGTGCCTTGGAGGAAGATAGGCTCCTGAAATATTCAGTGATGTTTTATAAAGCATATTGAATAGAATAGGCCTAAATACCCTGCCCTGCGGAATGCCAATATTTAATTGAAGATTTCTAGTTCCTTTCGAACTTAAGAGATTCCTAGTCGCAATGTATTCGTAGAACACTTAATTGAGGACGATGAAATTCATCGACAGCTCGTTTAATTTGTATACAAGGTTTATTAGGATGCTCATGATATTGAGATGTTTCGCATTTGATCCCTGATTTTTTTGTCAGAGTCAAAGAGTACCCATTGCCAATAGGCTTCTATAGGTGTTCGCATTTTATATGTATGACTTTTTTTTCTGTCGGAACAGTACTCAGACAAAGAAGTAGTTCATTGCGTGATCCTTTTACTGAAAACTTTCAGTCTTTCGTGGAAAGATGAGTCAACGTTTCAGTGAGAAGTGGCCTACAGTACCAGCACCCATCACATCAGCGCTGAGTAGCTGATGACTGATGCGGGCGAAGGTCGACACTCACAGAAGCGCGGACACTCACGATGTAATGCTCAATAGATATATTTAGCGCCCATATGAGCATAGGAAAGGCGTCAACAGTCTTTCATTTTTTCACCAGTCTGTTCTATTATGGAACAGCAGAAGAGGCAGCAAACATTGGTCTGTTCTGCTGGCTTCCTTTAGCTATACTATCTGCAGTCATATTTACCTGAAATCCAACTATCAATGGAAGCCCTAACTGAGGACTAAGGTAGTCCCAACGCATGTTCGGGTAGTGAGAAACTCGCCTCTGTGCTTTTTCTAGCGATTTCATTTCTCGCGTTCCCATTGTGATCTGGTACCAAACAAGATTTGGTAAATTCAGACTTCCGAATGCGTTCAGAGAAACCTTGCATTCTCGAAATGGTAAGAGGAACGTTGTCGCTACGAACGCAGATACCTCGCCGCTTCCACAGATTCTTTGCAATATAGTTCATTGGCATCAGGATTGGGTTTATCTTCGCCTGGAAGAAAGGAGAGGTGCAATTGTATGTTCTCATCTTCCCAAAAGACGTCAGCGTCTGGACCTAGATATGGCTAAAAATCATTCCTAAGCACAGGCGACGCGATTTGGTACTTTCGGAGCAATAGTAGTTCTGGTGTCATTGCATGTCCATAAGGCCAAAGTGAAGGGTCACCAAAGCTGCAGTGCCTGTTGCACAACAAAACACTTCTCTTAAACGGAAGATAGCTTTGTTGATGCGGGTATGATATGAATATCAAGGAGGAGGGTAAATTCTAGAAGGTGTTCAATGGATAGCCCCCTGCAACCGAGACAGACTGTTTCTTGGAGTCTGGTGAAATCATCAGTGATGTATTTTCGTGAAAGCTTGCGCCAAAACATACGCATAAGATATGATATAACCGGTCTTTTCATAGCCGTGTTGTTGTCCATAGACCCCTCCTCAATTTTTTTTTTTTTTTATAAACTAGCGCGCGCTCAAGGGGTTACGGTACCCTTAAAATGCTTGTACACAGCGTGGGCGAAGATAAAACTGGGGGGATAGAAAGAGAGGTACCGGTGAACGTTGGTTTTAAATGTTTGAAGGTTATAATGACTAGAAAATAAAGAGCTAGGCAGGGCATTCCATAAGCGAGTTGTACGGCTTAGGAACGAATCACTATATTTTAGAGTAAGTCCGAAAATGGGCTTGAAGGTATACTGATGAGCATTCATAGCGAGACGTGTGTTACGGTTAAAGGTTTGAAGGGGCGGAATGCTACTGGCGATTTCTATGGAGCGATAAAACAAAGTGAGACACGAGGCATTTCGTCGGTGTTCGAGGGTGTCCATTGCCTGAGTGATATTGGCATCAGCTATGAGTTTTATCGCACGGTTTTGGATCCGGTCTAGCAAGTGCAAAGAGGTTTTAGGCGTACCTGACCAGATGTGAGCATTGTGCTCTAATTTTGGGCGGATGAATGCCTTATATATTGAGGCCAGATCAGAAGGCGAAAGTATTTCTTACATCGTTTGAGAAAGTCTAGACATTTCGCAGCATTTTTGGCAACATAGAATATGTGGTCATTCCAACGTAAGTTGTTATTGACACACATACCGAGAATGGAAAGTTTATCGGTTTCGACGATGCAAGTGCCATTCATGAATAACGGCTGGCTGTTTAAACTGCGCTTTAACGACAGCCGACAGCATTGTGCTTTGGAAGCATTAAATTCCACTCTGTTGATAGTTCCCCAATTGGTTATGCTGTTAATATCGGATTTTAATGGGCTTAACATACGCTGCCGTTCCCGTTCTGCAGCCGAAGAGCAGGGGCGTGAGTCCGGGAACGAATATGAGAAGCAGAGAGTGCTGTCATCAGCAAAGGAATATATTGGATTAGAAGTAGCAGTCAAGAGATCATTGATGAAAATTAAAAAGAGTGTCGGGGACAGAACGGAGCCCTGGGGCACACCAGCATTTATTTTGTGAATATCAGACTTGAAACCGCCCATGACAACTTGAATTGAACGTTCCGAAAGGCAATTTCCAATCCATTGAAGAAGAGGGTTGTCGATCCTAAAAACACGCATTTTCGACAAAAGGGCCTGATGCCAAACTCTGTCAAATGCCTTAGAAATATCAAGTGCAACTATCTTGCTTTCGCCAGATTGATGTAGACTTTGGTCCCACTTTTCGGTGAGACATGCCATCAAATCACCAGTGGACCTGTTGCTACGAAAACCATATTGCCGGTCCTTGAGAAGTTTTCGGGTTTCGAGATATTTCATGAGCTGACGGTTGGAAAGAACGGACGTAAGTGCAATGGGTCTGTAGGAGGAGAAAGAAGAAGATTTGCCTTTTGTATGGACGGGCTGGACAAATGCTGTTTTCCATCTGCTCGGAAAGAGCCCTAAAGAATAGGATTGATGAAAAAGCTTACGCAGTGGTTTTGCCAGCGTGGAAGAACACCTCCTCAGAAGAAGGGGAGATATACCATCTGGACCAGCGGATTCATATATGTTGAGATCTTCAAGTACTCTTGCTACTGCACGAGTGCGAAAGTGGATTCGTCCCATTGCAGGTTCGACGCACTCAAGTGTAGGCAGGGACAAAGCACAATCTGGGAGTGTTGAGCTAGCCGCAAAGTGTGCAGCAAGCAGATTGGCCTTATCCAAAGAGCTGACAGCTGGAATGTCATTGTAAAGGAGCGTTGGGATGGAGGATGACGCAGAATTTCTAATATTTTTGACGGACGACCAACAACTTTTCGTACCTTTGGGACATTGTAGTATTTTTTGCCTCAGTTTTTTATCGTATTGGAATTTTACACGCTTAAGAAAGACGTTGCAGTCATTTGTGGCTCGTTTGAACTTTTTTCGGTTTTCCTCTGTCGGATTGGTCTTGAAGGACCGAAAAAACACTTTTCTAACCCTGACAACCACTTTACAGCTCGAGTCGTACCATGCCTTTTCTTTTGGTCTGATACTCTTCATCCGATGAGGGATAAAGGATCTCATTCCGAAGGGAATAGTTTCTGTGATCATGTCAGCAGCGGCATCAACGTCGTTATCGAGGAAACATGACGACCAGTTAAAATTCCTAAAAAAGCTGTTAAGACTGCTCCAGTTGATTTTCTCGTATTGTCATACGGTTCTTTTAGGAATCTTTTCTCCAACTGTGTGGTCGGTGTACGAGAATTTAGCTGATATGACACAATGGTCCGGCGAGCTTGGAGGGGAGAGCTCATCAACGGAGTACTTATCAGGGTGAGAAGTTAAAAACAAATCCAGGGTGTTGGCGGTATGACTATCAAGGTCTGGTACTCGTGTGGGCTCATTTATAAGCTGGTGGTTTTCGTCAACGAAGATCCCAACACACCGTTTTTCGGGTCTTGTCTGCCCAAAATAACTATTTCAGTATGTGGATACAGAGATACAATTCTTTGAATAGAGTCAGACAGGGCATCAAACTCGTTAAAAGTCGAATTGCTGTCCAGTTTGGGGCTTCTGTAAATAAAGCAGTAGTGGATAATTTGCTTACGGAGATGGAATTTTAACCACATGAAATTGAATTCCGGGTTGGAACAGGGACTACATTGTGGAGGAATTTGGTAAGCTACATCACTACGCACGTAAATGGCGAGACCGCGATGAGAGAAGAATAATGGAACTAGTTCGTAGCCAGGTAGCTTCAGATGCGAGTGATCTGAGAGGTGTGGGCGGGAATCTACCTGCGTTTCACTAAGTGCCAAAACAGGTGGTCTGACGTGGACGTACGCGGAAAAATGATTACTTTTTAGCCTGCGTATGTTCGCAATGTCCACGCTAAATTCCCGAGTCATTATTAGACGATGACAGCTTCTTTAAACTGCCAGAAGAGCATTGGAGGCTTTATACGCGAGTTGTTTAGACCAAAGGAGCTTGTTATCGAGGCTGGAACCCAAATACCTGCTAAGCTTCGTTGGAAAAACGAATGGTGATGACTTGAAGCACAAGATTGCTCGCTTTGTAGCAGACAGTCATCTAGACAGCTATTCATCTCTTAGATCGCATCTTCGGCTTACCTTAAACAGACTTTTGTGAACGGTCTTGCGTCGGCGTTGCTTTAAACTGGTTTCAATTACTTGGAAAAATTCATAACACACCACGCTGCAACTCCATAAAACAACAATAATCTCCGGAGTCAGTCGGTTATAAACTCGTATGTAAGCTCCACCCAACCACTTTGAAAGCACTCAATTGCAAATCTCTTCAAATCTTGGGTTCACAGATCCTCGTTCCCCCCCAAAAAGATTTGCATAGAAATGAGCAATGAATTTAATTTTTAGTGGAACTCTACTTACTTCCGCACATTAGTCTCCGATTTCAGGGCAATAATATTACAACCCAAATGGACTAAATGACTGAGCACACTTAAAAACTACTTTAGATCCTGTTTTGGTCTCCTGGTCCTCCGGTTCTCCGGTCCCTTATGAGCATTCGTTTATGGACGGGAAACGGAGCTGTAAACAAAAAGCTGAATAAACTGAAAACAAAAACCAAGCAACAAAAAGGAAAGGCAACATAAAACGTGACCAAAGGATTAAAAAAAAAAATACACTTCCAAATGGTCGTACGTCTGCACACCATGGTTGCAAGGGAGTTCCAGCCATCACATCGTCGTCGATTTGGTAGACTTCGTAGACTTGGCAATGTGTTCCACCGAATGCATGACAACGACGGAGACGACGGGTTTTTCTCATTTCAGACTTTATTCCCTACTTTCCTTTAGTTGCATTTTCCGTTTCTCTTTGCCTTCTCCATTCTGTTTACATTGGTGCAGCAGTGGTTCGTATGAAGTATCGTAAGGATGAGTCATCATGATTTCCTTGGTAATGGACGATAGTGGTGATTTTTTTTTTTGTTCTTGGTTCAAAGGTGGCTTTTGTATTGTATCTCAAAGTCAGTTATGGTTGGATCTGGTGACGGTAAGTATTATAGGGACAGAAACCCGTTTTGAAGAGTTTTTTTTTTTTTTTCGTGTGCCTTCTGTAACGAGTCAGGGATGGACGGCATAATAGACGGGAAGGAGGAAGACGTTTCGCTCAGCGATACCATGTGTTGTAAGTTTGGAGGGAAGAAGATTGACAAATGGTTGACGGATTAATAAAGACGTTAGGAGGTTTGGTGTTGGTGTTCCTTTGTCTAGAGGATTGGATGTGGATGGGGATGAGATAATCTGAGTAAAGATTCGAAATGGTAGCTGCTGCTAGGTGATCTAATTTGGGATTAAGATGTTCAGAATGAGTTGTTCTTTTTGGCAGAATTGTACTCCCTGAGGTGGTAATAAAGCGAAAGTAGTCGGTTGGAAACTGAAGCAAAGTTGAAAGCAGCGGTTAATTATTGGACAACGCTGGAGGGGATTTCAGTGATTTGTCTGTGGAAATCGGTTAGGTAGGCAAACTTTAATTTTATGGGGATAATACTCATTTGTTAGCAGCCGCAAGCGATGTGTTTAGCGGTAATTTCGTTGTTAGTTCTCGTAAGAGAACTTGTCATCGGTCTCTTTGAGCTTCCGGTTAGAGATGTCTAGTTTGCTTGTGAAACATGTTAGTCAACGTTTCTTGGTATCAATAATCTTAGTGCCTTTAGGCGGCATAGAACGGGCGCTTTGACAAACCGCAACTTTCCTGAACATCAGAAAATATGTTTACATTGCCCACGGGTGGGCCATAATAGTGATCCAAGGTTATATCTGTGGGACAGAATAAATAAAGAATTAGTGCGTTTTTTTCTGAATGGTTATTTGGGCATGTGGCGCCATTTGTAAAATCGATGGCACTTTCCAATAGGGTCATACATTATGCCCCACCTTGTACAAGACGCATGCTGTTCTCAAGGGAAAATATTTTTGTCGTTAGGACATAACAAAAACTGTGAAATTGAATCCAAATTCACCACCTGGTGTAGAATGCACCTTGTCCTCCCAACAATTGCAATAAAATGCCATGAACCAAGTTCCCAAAAAGACTCTAATTGAAGTTCATATTTGTTCCAGCAGGTTAGGTTCCCGGTAACCAACCTCTTTCAGAACACCTCTACGACTCTTTAAGTGATTGGCCATTATGATTGACATAATGGGAAGGGCACAGCGAGTTGTAAATGGAGCGTTTATGACTATTGAGGTAGAAGCTGCAAAAATGGGTTGAGCCGTCGAAGAAGGAAAAACGAAGCACATAAAGGGTGTTTTTTTTTTTTTTTTTTTAGAGGTTTGATTTTTAAACTGGCAACAGTGTTTCTACAGATTGTCATTTTGACAGTTGAAAGTTGATTTGTGGTTAGTACGTTTTGCCATTTTAAGATGAACAGATTAACGCCAGAACAACGCGTGCAAATTGTGCAAATTTATTTTGAAAACTATGGTTCGGTTCGCCAAAGTTATCGAGCGCTACGTCCATTTTACGCTCGATATAATCGTCCATCTGAGCAATTTATTCGGAACACGATGAATCGTTTTCGCACCACCTACAGCTAGTGGATAATACGCATCCTCAAAGACGACAAACAGTGTGAACAGAAGAAGTTATTGCCGCTATGGAGCGCAGTGTTGAGAAGAATCCGAATGAGTCGATTCGCCATCGATTGAAGCTATGCCCATCCACTTTGTAGAAGATTTTACGGAAAAATCTTGGCTCAAGAGCTTATAAGATCCCGCTTGTGCAAGAGTTGAAACCACATGACCATTATACGCGTCATAGGTTCGGTGTATGAGCTGAAAACATAATTCCGCTTGATTCTCATTTCCAACGCAAAATTTTGTTCTCTGATGAGGCCCATTTTTGGTTAAATGGATATGGAAACAAGCAAAATTTCCGAATTTGGAGGGGAGAAAACCCAGAAGCCTTTGTCGAGACGCCCTTAAAACACACTGTTTGGTGTGCTTTATGGGTTGGCGGAATCATCGGCGCATATTTCTTTAAGGACGATGCCGGCCAGAATGTTACCGTCAATGGAGAGCGCTATAGAAACATGATTTCTGACTTCTTCGTTCCTCAGTTGAATGGCATTGACGTGACAGAGCTTTAGTTTCAACAAAATGGCGCAACATGCCACACGGCGAGCGACGCCATCTATTTATTGCGGAAAACATTTGCTGAGCGCATGATTTCGAGTAATGAACCCGTGAACTGGCCTCCATGATCCTGTGATCTCACACCTTTAGATTATTTTCTTTGAGGGTGTGTGGAGTCACTAGTCTATGCCGGAAAATCAGAGAAGCTGGACCATTTGGAAGTCAACATTCGATTCGCGGTGTTATTGCTAATAGTTGCTCGATAAAGTTATTGTAAATTGGACTTCACAATTGTACTTGCTAGTCGTGGCGCGCATAGGACCGGTATGATATTTAGCAATAATGGCATAAAATTATCTATTAAATAAAAGTAATACCATAAACGTTAACATTAGCTTCAAGTGCTTTATTTCATATTGAATTTGTATAATTCTAAAAAATACACCCTTTACATATGTAACATATGCTGTCAACAAAAAGGGACGCACAACATCTACGCCCAAGGACAAAACTTCCCGATAGGCAGCTACGACTTTGAAGTAGTAATCGACTTTATCTAACTCGGCACCGCTATCAACTTCCGACTTCAGTGCGGATAGCATGCGCAGAATCACTTTGGTTTATTGCTGCTCTTTTCTTCTCTCTTGAGCATCTAAGCATGATCATCCAATGTCCTAATTTACGGCGCAGAATCTGGGCGAGCGGATAAAAATACTCTCGGGCGCTTTGAACAAATAGTTCTTCGAGGAAATTGTCGGTCCTGTTTGCATCACTGGCGAACGGAGGAAATGTTTCAACAGCGAACTGTGAAAAGAGCTCGAATAACTCGCCATGATGTTTTGACTAAGTGCCTTTATCGCCTCACACAAGTCGGGATCTTTGTGCTGCTGGTTCTTGCCCATGTACATGTTGGTTTGCATGTTCCAAATAAGTTGTTGCACTACTACAGAGTCCTCCAATAGGGACTCCGAACTTTCACAGTTGATAGCGGCCATATTGTTAAAGCTACATCTGTCAAATGCGCTGTAATTTATTCGGTTCGCTAGAATCCGGAAGATGGAGAGTTCGATAATACTGGAAGCTAACCAAGAAAAAAGCTTCATTGATCTAGTAAAAATTAAGTCGTTCAAAATCCAATTTCTACCCATTATTATTTTGTATATTCTGTGCCTAGCACCTGCAGCCAAAGATTGACAGAGTTTGGCATCAGACTCTTTTGTCGAAAATGCGTGCTTTTGGGATCGACGACTAGCTTCTTCAATGGATTAGAAATTACTTTTCGGAACGTTCAATTCAAGTTGTCTTGAGCGGTTTCAAGTCTCATATTCACAAAATAAATGCTGGTGTGCCCCAGGGGTCCGTTCTGTCTCCGACACTCTTTTTAATTTCCATCAACGATATCTTGTCTGCTACTTCTAATCCAATATATTGCTTTGCTGACGACAGTACTCTCTGCTTTTCATATTCGTTCCCGGACTCATGTCCCTGCTCTTCGGCTGTAGAACGGGAACGGCAACGTATGTTAGGCTCATTCAATTCCGATATTAACAGCATAACCAATTGGGAAACTATCAACCGAGTGGAATTTACTGCTTCCAAAACTCAATGCTGTCTGCTGTCATTAAAGCGAAATTCAAATCGTCGAAACCGATAAACTTTCCATTCTCGGTATGTGTGTCAGTGACAACTTACCGTTGGAATGACCACATATTCGATGTCGTCAAAAACGCTGCGAAATGTCTAGATTTTCTCAAGCGATGTAAGAAATTCTTCACCCCCTCTGATCAGGCCTCAATATATTAGGCGTTTATCCGCCCGAAATTGGAGTACAATGCCCACATCTGGTCTGGTGCGCTCAAAACATCTCTGCACCTGCTAGAAAGGATTCAAAACCGTGCGATAAAACTCATAGGTGATACTAATATCACTCAAACAACGGACACCCTCGAATACCGACGTAATGTTACCTGTCTCACTCTGTTTTATGGCTATTTCCACCACCAGTGCTCCATTCAAATCGCCAGTAGCATTCCGTCCATACAAACTTTCAACCGTAACACCCATCTCGCTATGATTGCTCATCAGTATACCCTCAAGCCCATTTTCGGACGTACTCTAAAATATCGTGATTCTTTCCTAAGCCCTACAACTCGCTTATGGAATTCGATGCCGATCTCTGTATTTTCTGGTCGTTATAACTTGCAAACATTTAAAAACAATGTATATCGGTACCTGTCGTTTCTTCCTCCCTAAATTTCCTTCGCTCGCGTTGTGTACAAACATTTTAAGGATACCAAAACCCCATGAGCGCGTGCTCATTATAAACAAAAAAAAGAAGAGAAGATGCTCTATAGTCTCTTTGTCAGTTGCATAACCAGATTCCCAATCGGTGTTGCTTATGTCGAACACAAGGTGCTTAGTTGCCAATGGAAACTTCCGTCAAGGATGCAGGCAATCCTAACGGAAGTTCATCCTTTTCGAAAACTTTCATAACATAAAAAAGTCCATCGGCATTCAACTTAGAAACAACTGTGGGAATTCAGCCTTTCAACGATGTCCTTAATAGCTTACAAGTGGTAAGTGGGCTTTTTAACGTAACAGATACAAAGATTTCGGACATTCTAGCTTGTCTTCATAATGGATTATATTTCTTGCTCATTATGATGGTGTATGCCTCCTTTTTAAAGACTGGCGCATATTTACCTTCACCCAGGAATGGAGCTTGAAGTCATCGCCCTTCAAGAAGCAGCCAGTTCCAGTTTCATGATTGTGTCAGAGCCGTTCACGAAGGTTGCGGTTGCCAGTTGTGGAAGTTTCGATAAAAATTGGATTATCCGTTCAAAATTTGATTGATTGGAGCATTTCACCATAGAGGTCTCGTTTTCTAGATCGCAGTCCTACGCTTCCTGAATCTCACAGTTAGTTTCCATGGGCTTCATTGGGTTAATCGGTTATAGTCAGAGTAACTCCTGCTAATCTAGCTTCTTTAACTGGCTTTCTGTAAAGCATAGCGTTGCTCTAACAGAAAATAAAGAAAATTTCCATCACATTTTCAGAAATATTGGCTTCAAAATCTATCGAGTTCCCACTCTAGTTTTACTCTATAAATGCAAAGACAACACGAAAAACTGTAACAGATACCGGTTGGTAGTCAAAGTACAGTAGCAGCCAATGTGGCGTCCAGGCACCAAGTCGACCTATGACGCGATTCGAAACTGAGAGACAATAAATATTGACATCGGTCAATATATTTTTTTGCTGTGCGTATTTGTGTTTACTTTTCTCAAGCGGTAAGCAAGTGGAAGTTTAAAAAATTAGGCTGGGTCTCTACGTAATTTTAACCATCGTCTCGCTCAATCTACCGAGCATAGAGAAGCTGTCCAAGAAATCTTCGGATTCTACTAAAAATAGAAGAGAGGTTGTGATGGTTGAGACCTACTTTACTCAGCCCGCCATTAAGAAGACTTTTGAAACTACTGTTCGTCCATCTTAACACCTTCGGTAATGTCGTTTTAATCTCTTCTTAACGCATATGCACCTTACTATAGCGAAGTGGTGGGAGCAAAAGTCTTAAGGCAAATTATCATGAGTCTGTAGAGCTTGTTAGGTTGCTAGAAAGAGTCTTGCGATAAACAGATATAATAATAAGGCCATCTTCTGCTATGGGAAACAATCAAAGCAATCAGCGAGAAAGTTTTTATTATAAATTCTAGGGAGCGGTAGTGTTTCAAATGTCTATGGAAAGCGGGATATTCATATTTTCTTGGATTTTGTGAAATTCTATGGTCGGATTCTGCTTCCTTCTTAGGTCAGAAAGGGCTACCTTGCAAAGCATTGGGAGCCATCCAATTGAACCGACCCTTGAGCAAAGCCGTTTTTAAGCTTCCTCGTTTTGCTCTGCTCGTCTCTGAAATAAATTTTGAATAGTTGGTCGGTGAGCAGTGTAGATATGCGCATGCCAAACTGTAGAGGAACTACTCCAGGTGGTAAACTGCTGTTGTCGTAAACTGCTAAAATATGTGCTGGCCTTTCATATTCCGTTTGAAGCCGTTTGTTATTGCAAGAATTTGTACGGCTTTCGGATATCCTTAAACCGTGTTGCTCGGGATAACTTTTTCAATATTGGCGCATATCCAGTTCAAAATCAGGCGTTCGAGGAGTTTCATGTCGATGAATAGTAGAGTCATCTGGTAATAGATCTGGTGGTCATCTGAGGGTTTGTTTCCGATGGCACAGTATTGAGTTTAAAAATTCCACAGGCTGTTATACTATATCTAGTAGTGCCATAAGTTCTGTTACACAATTTCCAGCGCTTATTGTTCAAAACTTCTTGCGGGAATAGAACCGTTAACTTTTTTTTTCAGAACACATGCACTGATCAGTGTAGAATACTAGTCAGTTTGGTTTCAGTTTACCAACTATTAACATGGAGTGGGGCATGAAAGTGCGGTAAGAGTACTGGCCAAATTTTCGAGTTGCTAAAACCACTTGGAATATCGAGAATATTCATTTATCGGGCCATTGCTCGCTTCGGCTAATTGTGTGGAGTAGAGGACAGGCCTAGAAGTATGGTCGCCCGCGCGTCGTCTGTATGAATGCGGTAGTAAAGGCAGTGCGGGAACGAATTCGGACAAATCGTTTACGGGTGGGAAAATTTTGACCGTGGAAGAAGTTTTCAACAAACAAAATGGCAAAATGTATACCCACTTCATCTAAGGAAGCGAAAAAAAACGGTTCATCCCCTTTCCGTAATGTTTCTTCGTTTCTGTGAAAAAGGCGTAAAAACTGGTGCAAAGGCTTACCAAGAAAATGTGCTAGACGGTGTTGTGAAGGGTTTGACCAATACCCTTTCCAACGGATACAGATGGATCTCCCAACAGGACTCTGCTCCAGCGTACAAAGCCAAAACCACGCAGGAGTGGCTCGGAGTCAATATTCAAAATTTATAGCAGCAGAAGATTGGCCGTCGGGGAGTCCAGATCTGAATCCACTGGATTATGGCTTGCTGTCAGAATTGGAGAACATGGCCTGCAAGATTCCCCACAGAAATTTGGAAAGCCTTAAAACAGCATTAACCAGACCAGCGTCCACGATCTGCGTGGAAACCGTACGTGCTGCTATAGCCCAATGGCCACACCGTTTGGAAGCAAAAGACAGTCATTTTGAGTGAATCCAATTTCTTTTAATAAGCAATATTGTGGTCTAATAAATGAAACAATTGTTACCGAATGAACATGCCCATCATGTTGAACAAGAGCTAACTCCAGCAAAGTTCAAGCTGTTACTTATTTTCTGTAAAAAAAAAAATGTCAACTGTCATTCCTAAGGCGTAATTTTGAATACATACGGGTGTACATATGTGATCTGTACAGTGTCATTGCTCCGAAATCCATATGTCACACAGGGTTGACATCAATTTTCGAAAGATATCGGGTACTAACCCCCACTAATCAAAACTTTACTTCGAGAACTAGTTAAGAATTCCAGATATCCCGACTAAAATTACTACATATCATCGGCTATTGGATCGTCCCTATGCCAGATTTAAACTTTCCAAGACGACTGGGGAATACTAAGGTCAAGCGCATGTACATATAGCGAGCGGATGTCAACTACGATCATTATGATCAAAAGACGCCGATAGTGGTTTTAGGATTCATCTTTGGTGCAGTCCAGTAATAAAAACTAAAGAAGAAATACGAGTACTAAGGGACATCACTCCTTCCAACTATCACCAAGCTCATGACCTACCCAAAAAGATCGTAAATATTGATTGAAGTGTACGTATTTTTATTTGTTTCTGCTTCCTTTGCCCAAATTATTGAAGGAACCTCTCTCAAAATTACTATTCCATTCTCGAACTTGATGCAACAAAATATCACGTTCTAAGAACGTGCTCCAGAAACGTAAACCCCTGCTGCTAGTCTCATCTACAGATTTCATCAACCGATGCGCTGTGATTTCCTTCCTCTAGATCAAACATCGTCTTCCGATTGTCAAACTACTTCGTAGTACTCCACTTAAAATTAGTTCCACGTCGTACTGATCGTGAACCCTGCCATCATTAAACGAACATGACCTCGGACTCTCAGAGGTTTCTTTTTCTTTCGAATTAACATCTGAAGACATTTAACCAAACGTGTGTCCGTTTCGCTCGTTAAAAGTCACGCACGAAG
The DNA here is from genome assembly GCA_963966105.1 of Volucella zonaria. NCBI lineage: Eukaryota > Metazoa > Arthropoda > Insecta > Diptera > Syrphidae > Volucella > Volucella zonaria. The sequence goes on along the minus strand of OZ014530.1, from coordinate 27,822,270 downwards.
TGTGCGCATTACTTATTTCTGTCGGTCAACTGGTGTGTTCTTCGGTAACAGCAGCAGGTACCTAAACGGCACTATAAATCAACACGTGTTACCTTCAATACAATATACCTACACCTTCGCTCGACGAAGATAAGAATATAACCGGGTTTGTTAGATTTCAACTTTCCGCCATTGTGCTACTTTAGGTAGGAAACACAGCATGTACCGAGTTAATATGGCGAAAATGACATCTTCAAAAATGATTTACAATTGTCATTGCCGCGATGGAAACTTTCAACAACAACCAAAAAGAAAAAACAAAAGAGCTAACGAAAGAGAGGGAAGAAACCCACATTTGGAAGTGGCACAGTGAGCAGTTCACAATGTTCTTCTTGTCCTGCCCTGCCTGCTGAACTTGTGCGTTTACCTAACAATGAAACACAGAAAATTGTTGTAATTTTGGACATCTTACTGTCATGATTGTTTAAAAAAAAAAAAATATCTTGCTTTTGTGGTTTTTAAGGTAGATGTAGTGAGTCACGGTTGAAAGATGTATCTTCATGTCAAAAAAAAGACGTCTTCTCTGAGATAATAAGCGAAAGTTTGATGTTTTTTCTTCTAATGTCACGAAAAATACATACGAGTACATACAAATACGAGTATGTACGTAGGTTCTATGACTTTTGAATCTAAATTTAATAAATGTCAAAAATGTCGAAATTGTCAATACAAACAGCACTTTTGCATGGTGTCAAGGTACTTGAGTCGTTTACTCGTCATTAAAATGGAACAGTGACAAAAGTGACAGATGAAGGATTAGCATTTTAATGAAATGGTTTGTGTAGCTTGACAGTTTTGTGGTTTATCGCTTGAATTTACAGTCCTCTTCTTTTTCGATTTATAATGTTCGGACGCGGTTGCAAGGTGCTGTACAATTAGAGGGAGTCAGCGGGGTTTACCTGGTGATGTCCATTACTGTAACCTTCTCGTAGTACCCACCAGGTATCAGTGTCGTTCAATCGGTTTTGATTTGCCAAATTTATGTCTGCAAATGTCCGGAATCCTCTCAAACTTTCTCGGAAATGATTAATCCTCAGATCGTATTGTGGTAGCAATTGAATTGTAATAAACCATAAGATATAAAATGTAATAAACTCGAGACTCGAATAAAAATGTAATAGGACAGACAGATAGAGGTGAAATAAAAAACTCATATTTCTATTCTCGTAGTCTTTTACGTATTTCTTGGTTAATATTCTAAATATCCACGTAATTGGTGACCCCGACAGTTCAAAAAGATATATCCACGTTGAAGATCATCACACACTCAGGAATTCAACATGAAGATAAGTCTTATACATTTTCGACCTCCTTCCTCACGATGTGCTTTTTCCATGTAAACAACACAAAATGGTGACTCCAGCAAGACAAAACATTGCATCGCGAGGTGGCTCTAACGAAACAACTTCCAAAATAGCGAAAGTTTCCATAAAAAAAAAATCCCAATTTTACGCGGGAGGAATCTCAAAAGACGACACGAAATATCATACTGTTGTCGCAGTAATAGAGAGCAGCGTGCTATCATACATCTCAGACGGTGTGTTCAGATCTTCGCTGCAGAAATCAACTTAACGCAGCTTGTAAATAAGCCCACGTGAATACCAGTCGTTGATGGTCATACCGCCAACATCCTGGACTTGTTTTTAACTTCTCACCCTGATAAGTACATCGTTGATGTCTCGGACCATTGTGTTATATCAGCTAATTTCTCGTACACCGACCACACAGTTAGAGAAAAGATTCCTAAAAGAACCGTATGGCAATACGAGAAAGCCAATTGAAGCGGACTTAACACCTTCTTTAGGAAATTTAACTGGTCGTCTTGTTTCCTCGATAACGACGTTGATGCCGCTGCTGATATGATCACTGACACTATTCTCTTTGGAATGAGATCCTCATCGGATGAAGAGTATCAAACCAAAAGAAAAGGCATGGTACGACTCGAACTGTAAAGTGGCTGTCAGGGTTAGAAAAGTGTTTTTTCGGTCCTACAAGACCAGTCCAACAGAGGAAAACCGAAAAAAAGTTCAAACGAGCCAGGAATGGCTGCAACTTCTTTCTTAAGCGTGTAAAATTCCAATATGACCAAAATCTGAGGTAAAAAATACTACAATGTCCGAAAGGTAGTAAACGTTTTTGGTCATTCGTCAAAAATATTAGATATTCTGCCTTATCCTCCATCCCAACGCTGATTTACAATGACATTCCAGCTGTCAGCTCTTTGGACAAAGCACACTTTGCGGCTAGCTCATCACTCCCAGATTGTGCTTTGTCTCTGAATACACTTGAGTGCGTTAAATCTTCAATGGGACGAATCTACTTTCGCACTCGTGTAGTAGCAAGAGTACTTAAAGATCTTAACATCCACAAATCCGCTGGTCCAGATGGTATATCTGTTTGCTACAAAACTCATCAAGATCACCAAGACGGAATTCGCAGCCGTCTTCTATCTCAGATGCCACAACATCTGAGGAATTCTGTGAGTAGATGTGACGTTGTGGAGTGGCAATTACGAGTATAAGAAACCGCCGAATCGTTGCATATTGCGTACTCCTTAATCTCCCGACAAATCTTATGCAACTTGCAACAAGTGCTAATGACCAGTGATATCAACATCAGCAAGTCGACAGAAATGCGGCAAAAAATGTGCTGGGTTTCACTCGATCGACGCCACGAAACCTATTATTTGATGAAGAGTGCCGTCAAACACATTTAGAAATCAGCTCGCCTACGATAGAATAGAAAAACAAGAGCGGCTTGTGTGCTCTACAAGCAAAAGAAGAGAGTTAAACACCGCTTCTGCTGCAGTAACAACATGCCGAAGCTTTACCAAAAGATGAAAAAATTGTGGGAAAATACGAGTACCATAAATTTAGAAGTAGCGTAAGGCTGTGTTTATGGCAACGCAATTGCCTTCGCAAGGTTACGCTCCGAATCGCTTGCAGTCGCTAAATTCGCTTTTCGCTATATCACTACGCCATAAACACTTCCATATGCACGCATGCAATTGATCGCTTGTAGCATATCGCGTCGTCATAAACGCAGCTTAACAGTCCGTAATGAGGATATGGTAAAATCATTTCTGCTGTACTCTTAAACGGCGGTTACGACACGATTTCCCTGTCAGGCATAATGAACCATTCAAGTTGAGCCCTAAAAACCAAGATTTTCATCCACGATCAAAATAAAGGAATATCATAACTTTAGCCGACGAGAGTGCCTACCGGCCGAGATATTTAAGGCAGTAGGAGGTAATGTAGTAGAGAGCATACCCCAACTCAGTGTCGAAATTTCATGGAAGAAATGAATGCCTGATGAAGGTACCCTCACCATCGTTTGCAAAATGCACAAAGAAGACCATTCCGTCAATTATTGAGTCATCGCGTACACGATCTCGTCTGCTGTATTGTGCTAACGCCGTACCTTTGGCAAAATTCTATAGAAAACCTAGGAAGTTTCTATCACTTTCATGGCTGCACATGACAGGATCTTTCGAGACAAACTTTTGGATTCCCTGCTAAATTCATCATCTTAAATCAAATGAAAAGTGATATTTGCAAGTCACTGTTTCTTTGGCTTAAGAACATAATTAAGTAGTAAGGTCCTCTGTAACCCTAATCATCCAAGTTCTGTTCTCTGGCAAAGAAGCAAGTGCGTAAGCCATATGAAGACATTTTCGGTCGTTTAAATGCATATTTCTTCCAAGTGATTTTTAATCCCGTTTGCGTTGAGGTCCTTTTGAGGAGAACATGCAACAGCGAACTCTTCGAGCTGAACAACGTAGTCGAAGGATAACTCGTCTTAAGTGGCACGCAACTGAAAGGAGACATCAACCCACTTGGAGTGTGCAAATTAGTAGATTCATTGGTGGAGGCCCAGGTCCACACCTCACTAAGGCGCTTTCTTAATAAGTTTCACAAAGTTAAGTTGAGTACACGTGTACAGATCGAACAGTCTTGGTGCTAGCACAGTCTCTTGTGGTATTTCATTGTTTAGTGGCTTTAAATGGTGATGTACGAGTTGTTATCTTATGTTTACTAAAATTCATGCGAATCAACAGTGACACAGTGTTTTACCTATTTATTCTCTAATTCGAAATTACCGTCAACATGATAGCCAGCACATAATATACGAGTACCGATGGAAAGGAACGATTTCTCTTGAAATGCTCGACGAATCTGTAGACCTACGCTTCTGAACGATGAACAGGAATCTGTTTAAAACCGAATAATGTCTTCATTAGAAGACGGGCCCGACAGAGCAACTATTCCCAGGTGGGCTGCAAACTGCAAGAAACCAGAAGATCTACAAAGAAGATGATTCGTTTGAAAATTTTCGATCACGCCAAAACAAACAGAGTCTTACTCGATCATTCTATAGAGAGACTTCTGCGTAAGATTCCAAACGCTTGGTGAAGTGTCCAATTTGTCCTCATATACTCAGATTATTGAATGGTGTCTTCACCGAGTTGCAGCTTCCTGGTTGAAACTCATTTCACTGGGACTAGGAAGGACGTGGGTAACGTAACTCATTGTAGTTAGTTCTCTAACTGTGGTGAACATGGATCATCAAATAAGTTGTTGCGTCCTCTGATTTTTGCAAGACGTTTGGCAATGATGGCATATTTTCGGTCTCCTCGAAGAGGACTTTGATTGCAATGCCAGGATTGGCAGACTCCTGGCACACTATCAAACACTCCCCAAGACCTTCCCACGTGTTTCCTTTTTACTGAAGAACATAGTTACGTTACGAGTATGTACGCGCAATTGACTTACGGATACACCCTCTGCCAAAGATGTAGCGTACTTACCAACGCGTAAGATTTTACGAGAATGTGCTCTACTAGTCCGTGTCCTGCCACCGCTACTGTCTATGCTCACGTCTATGTGCAGGCATGTGCAAATGATGTCATTCTCCTGTTTGATGGGTCATTCCTAATGGCGCGTACATCTCAAAACATAATTCCCACTAAGATACTGGGAACGGCTTTCAGTTAAACGCTAAAGCCGGAGTTGTTTCCCCGTCGAGAAGAAGGACTCAGCTAGTGCCGAAACCATTTGCTCTTCTGATCCAGCTGAGTACGTGTACATCTATTGTAAAAAGATTCTTTCGACTTAATATCGCATCGAAAACATGCTTCAGTTTGTCTGTTAATATAAAGGAGCTTACGATAGACAAGGGTCACACGGCAATAATCCAATGTTTCCTGAGTTACCCGCATGACAATTGGAATAAGCATTCATGTAAATATTTGCTTTCTCTAACATACCTTCCTCTACCCTAATCGCACTGATTTTTTCACATCAATTTTGAAAAAAATGTCACTCATATCCGCATGTTTGGCCTCCTCCGTGGCCCGTAACCTGCCCAAGGCTACTGCACAGTAGCACGGCCTGCGAAGCCGCCTACCCAGCTGCTTCTCTAGCTGCCCGTAAACTGCATGTCTCATCACAAACGCTCAACGCTGAGATCTCTTCCATTTTGGAAGAAAGGATCTTGGATGTTGCCCCAAAGGCTGATTTGGAAGAAACTGATCGTGTATTGAGCATTGGTGGCGATATTGCTCGTGTCTATGGCTTGAGCAACATCCAAGCCAACAAGATGGTGACATTCTCTTCGGGTTTGAAGGGTATGGATTTGAATTTGGAACCCGATAACGTTAGTGTTGTCATCTTTGGTAACGGCAAACCGATCAAGCAGGGTGATATTGTCAAGCGTGCCGGTGCTATCGTCGACGTTCCAGTTGGTGATGAAATGACCAATCAACACCAAGGATCGCTTCCGTGTGGGCATCACGGCTCCCGGTATAATCCCACGTGTGAGTGTGCGCGAACCTTTGCAGACTGGTATCAAAGCTGTCGATTCATGGGTACCCATTGGTCGTGGGGCAGGCAGACAGGAAAAACTGCTTTGGTCCTTGGCACCATCATCAACCAGAAGCGTTTCAGGATGAGAGCCAGAAATTGTACTGCATCTACGTTGCTTGGTCAGTAGCGTTCTACTGTCGCTCAGATTGTGAAGCGGAGTCATGGACTATTCTGTCATTGTATCAGCTACTGCCTCTGATGCTGCTCCATTGCAATACTTGGCCCCATACTCTGGCTGTGCCATGGGTGAGTATTTCCGTGACAAGAGCAAGCACGTCTTATGCCTCTAGGGCTTTGTTCAAAACTATTGTCGCTTCCAAACTTATTCAAGAATACAAGACTCCTCTGACCGCAGTCAGAAGGCTGAATTCACTGAATTTTGACTGCGTCCCGAAGCTACTATGAACCTGCATTTGGTATCCGTCAGTGCTCCCATTAAAAATCGGGTTCCTTACGACCACATATGAGGTGGAATGACTCCAGGATGCAGACCATTCGCTTGGACCTCTCAAAGTGTAACAAAGACAGCGGCATTCTTCATCTTCTTTAACAGAAAAGACTGGAGATCGCTTATTGAATCGTCAATGAGCTACATTGAGCTAACGAACCCATTTAAGTATGTGTCCTCCGGCCATGAGACTAGGATCGTCATAGACGACGGTTTCTTATGACTTACAAATTGTAAGGTCTTTCATCAAGATCGCATTTCGAATTCCAAAGCTCTTCAAGGTTACATAATTAAAAGGATGTTTTGAAGCCTCGTTTGGGGTCAAACCATTTAAACAACTTAAACTGGAATGATTACAAATTTAATGGACTTGGATCATCTGTTAGGCATCCGCAATATGGCAGCAAGATTCTCCGATTCACGTCTCACCAGGAAAAGTGAAGATCATAAGGTAAATCAGACGAAAACCTTTTTGAAAAGCTCTGGCCTCGATAAATTTAGCTTCTGGACCTTCGTACAAAATTGTTTTTATTCAAAACTAGCTTCAAACCATTTTAGATCAAGTGATCTATAAGATGGGCATCCTTTTTGTAGACAAATGCTTAGTCCATATTTTCCCCCAGGAACTCAGAAGGGATGTCTCATAGTGATCACTGTGCGATCAGCTTGCTAAGGTCTGCTTAGGATCTAAGATCTATGTACATCCCTTTGATCTTGTAAGAGCGACCGACGTGGTTGGTGCCTTGTCATCAAATCATCGAAACACAACTTCCCTTCCAGACTCAACAAAATATGAGAATTGAAGTTGCAGCGATCGCCAACTAAAAAGTGATCTTGCGAGATCTTCTTCAGAACACTACACAATTGAAGTGGCTTCAAAACATCGCTGTTGCACCGTTGCCTACAAAGTAGTTACCCATTCTTTTGAACACCATACCAAGGCTAATATAGACTCTCTTTGTTGAAAGAGCAACGTGTGAGCTCCAGAAAGTGCCTGCCAAAGCAAAATCGATTCATCACACTCTACTCCAACACTCCAATGGTCGAATTTTTGTTTACAATTCCAAGACCCTTGTCCTCATTCGAGTGGACTCACGATCATGCCATGTGGTGATCGTCAAGCCAATTTACCATCGTTATTCCCAAATTGGCATTCAAAACAAAAAAGAAAAACAACAATAACACGGTCAGCACAAACAGTTATTTTTCCAAGAAAATAAAACAAAAAGAAGAAACAAAACTCAAACCCCTCGATCCTTTCCTAACCGATCGGAAGCCCATTAATCTGCCGAAGCGAATGATCAGTAACTGATCACTGACACAATTTTGTGTCTGACCACTTCCACTGATCGAGTGTTTGCGCTTGGATGGCGAAACTTGTTTAACCACAGCGTTCCCGGTTTCCTTTAGGACATAAACAAAAACAAAAAAAAGGGCAAAGCAAAGGCAATTGCTTCAAATGGGATCTTTGATCCGTTTGCCCTGCGGTTCGTTTGGAAGAAGCCGTCAGATCAGAACTGGTTATCGATTTTTACATAAACACTTTCCCCTAAATTGGCCATTCACTTTGGTACCTACTCGTACTTCTTCTTTGGTTTTCAATTTTTATTTACTCACACCCAAGACCAAGTCCACTCGGTGGACAGTGATGAATGTACTCCGCGGGCTCCTGTCTGTTTATTTCATGCATGATGGGCTCTCAGACGTTACATGGGATGGGAGTCTCCATATTCCAACGGAGATCTGCGAGTGGACACGACAATTCAGCCGAATTAACCTCAAAAATTGAATTAATCGTTTGTCAGGGCCAGACTTTCTATTTATGCCGTTGTTGACCTCCCTGCGAACTGTAGTTAATTGTTAATCTCATTAAGCAGTCCACTGGAGACGGATTCTTTCATGGATTTCAATTCTACTAGAATCACGTATTCCATGTCATATCCATAGCCAGCAACAGATCATATGAGTAACTCTATCTTTCCATGAGAATCATGCATTTCTGGAGCAATATTTCATAACCGCCATACGGGACGGGAATATGAGTGCATCAAGCACCGCTATAGAATCCCAGGAGTCAGATGGAGAGTGCTGAATCCGTGCGATATTTATCATGACAGAGTGAGTCTATTACTGGGTTTGGCTTTAGCTTTGCTTTTGAGTTTCCAATTCCAATTCTAGCCAAAAACCCCCTCCAACACGGGCGACGGGCACCACGTGCTCTCTGGTGTCATACTGTGTATCGTACTGTGAGGGCCACTTATCAGCTGAAATAAATCAGAACGTTGAGCTGACAAAAAGCAGTTAATAAACGTATTCAGCGGATTTTTTTGCCGGCCCCTTTTTTTCACAGCAAACTACTATCTCACATGACTCCTGGACAGAGTTTAAATTGCGATGACGGTGGCAGTTTACTCGTATTTGCTTGATGGTATCACGATTCCATTTGTGGTGGGTTTGCGATTTTCATTTTTGGGAACAGCCATCAGACAAGGATTCTGGTTACCATCCAGAGGGTGTAATGGATATGACAATTTAAACTGGATGGCGGTTTAGTTTTTTGTCGGCTTCCGTTTGACTTTGGCGATTTTAGAAATATGATTTGCTGGAGTGGGCGGTTTTTGGGCAATTTGGTGGAGTACGTTTGTGATACAAAAAAGTCTGTCATTGGGTTTGACATTATGTAGTCGAGCACTTGAACTATAAGATACAATGGCGATGTTATGTGATTGTTTATGTTTTCATCCGGGAGCATCTTTTTATTGCTTCGAGGGTGAATAACATTATTTGATTCACGCAGGGGCTGATGTAGATACCTCGACCCTTTGCAAAAACAAAGTTGATAAACAAATCTTCTAGAAAACTTTCCGACTGGGTGACCCTATCGTATTTTACGAGCTATGTGGGGGGACTGATGTCTGGAAAACGAAAGACACTGCTTTATGGATTTAACTGTACAAAGCAATCGCGGAAAGCATCACATGAGGGTGGTTTTAGAGGTTGTATGGAGCCAAATCATCGCATACGAATCACTGAAAGTCTCTCTTATCTAGGCCAAACGAATAAATTAGGTTAAGGGTGCTAAACTATGCAATAACCAGTTCTATTGAAGTCGTCCGAATCCCGAGCAGAGGGATTCGTCTTGGAGTACGCAATTTCTACTTCAAAAGTATTCGCATTAAAGATACTGTTGTTGACGATATCACTCAAGATGTAGAGAATATTAAGCCGGGCTCACAGGGCTGCACTCCGATGAATTTCTGACTGCAAAAATTAAAGAAGTCTAGAGAATATTCAATAGAAATCACAACTCGTTCCTACTGTACCATTGATGTTTGGTTCCAGGCGTAGGGGTTCCTCAATGTCATGCTCCACGGTGGAGCCTACTTTTTATAGAGAGTACCGTCCCTCTGGACTCGGGAGCATTATATTTCATTCGCTTTACATGTCGTGTCGTTGTTTACATCTCATAGAGCTAGTAGTTTGCGAGGATGTCTTCATCCATTGCTGACAGTGAAACAAGTGGTTCGAAAAAGTTCCGAAACTGACACATAGATGGCGACTCTTATAATACAATACATCCAATAATGATAACATTAGGTAGTACCAACCTTCAAATGATACGTGTCAAATTTTGATGACATTTTAACCATAAGTCATCGAGATATTGAAGTTTTAGTGACGCACCTTTTGGTATTTTCAAAATCATTGAAAGAAAACGAGTTTCGTACGTTGATAGATGCTTACTTACTTAAGGTGGCGCTACAGTCCGGGGTGGACCTGGTTCTCAACCAATAAGCGTCTCCAGCCAGCTGGACCTTTGGCTAGCTGCCACCAGTTGCACACCCCAAATTGTCTGAGGTCACCGTCCACTTACGTGCACTACCTGACTCGCGGTCTTCCTGTACTGGGTTGTCCCTCTAGGGCGCATTCGCAGACTTTTCGCGCCGGGGAATTGGTGTCCATCCGCTTTACATGACCCAGCCACCTCAGTCGTTGGACCTTCACTCTTTTGACTAGGTCGATGTCGCTCTTCAGCCCGTAGAGTTCGTTGTTGTATTTCCTCCTCCACTCACCGTCTATGCAGACGGGACCGAAAATCACTAGAAGAATTTTCTTCTCAAAGCAGCCAAGAGCACCCTCATCCATTTTTGATAAAGTCCATGCCTCTGCGCCATAGAGTAGGACCGGGATTGTTAAGGTCACTTTTGTTGTTCGAGAGAGGGCTTTGTTAGTCAATTGCCTTTTTAGTCCAAAGAAGCAGTGATTGGCAAGAGTTACGTTTGACTTGAGCGCTCTTGTTGTTGTCTAAATTGATAGCGGAGACTAGGTAGACAAAGTAATTAATTACCTCAAAGTTATATCTGTCGAGGGTGACGTTCTGACGAACGACGAGACGTCGATGTTGAGTGTCCTTTTTTGTTGACAGCATATACTTGGTCTTGCCCTCATTGACTCAATTTAGTCACGTCCGCGACAATACTCGCAAAAGCGCTATCGACATCACGCTGCTTTCTTCCAATTATGTCAATATCATCGGGTTATGCCAGTAATTGGACGGACTTTTGAAAGATTGTGCCTCTTGTGCTGGCGGTGAGTTTTGATTTTTGACATCAAAGGTTTCTGTGAGTTGCTTACCGACCTAGACGGAGCAGCGTGCATTCTCCATCGTCATCCTTTACAAACCTACGAGTTTGGCAGGGATGCCATAACTAAACATTGCTCTGTATAGTTCGTCTCTATAGATGCTGTCATCGGCCTTAAAATCGATGAAAAGATGGTGTGCTTCGATTTGCAGCTCATTGGTTTTTTCCAAGATCTGCTGTAGTGTGAATATTTGGTCGATGGTGGGCTTTTCTGGCCTACAGCCACACTGATATGGACTAATCAGGTTGTTGACGAACGGCTTCAGGCGTTCATACAATACCGCAGATAGGATCTGTCTCTGCAGAGACAGACAAACAATGCTGAGGTTCTATTTCGTCCGACCATATTTTATAGATGAGTTGGCATATGCCCGGAGCTAGAGCTCGGCAGTCAGGTAATTTGCCCCAACTGCTTTGCTGGACTTAAGCTTAGATATGGCTATCTTCACTTTATCCAGGTCGGATAGAGGAAATTGGTGTTCTACATCGTCTAGGTTGAAAGGTTGATTCTGCTTGACAGCGGTATTTGGTTCGTCGGCGATGTTATACAATCTACAGAAATGCTCTATCCAAATACTCAGCATCGGATGCGACTCTACTACTTTGTTCACTTGCCTGAAGAGACAGGCTTCGGTTCGGGTTTGTATTCGTGGCAGGTCCTTTTTACCTTTTAGTAAAATTTCGGAATCTCATTCCTGGAGTAGCACCTCTCAATTTCCTCGTTCGCGCGTTTCTCCTGAGAAGTCGGTGTTCGTCTCTCTTCTTCTGCTCGTAGAGCTCGTGAGCTGATCTAGTCCTTCAATGCAACGCCGCGCCGCCTTGTATGCCTCTTGCTTAACTGCATGTGCTTGTCGGCACTCGTCATCAAACCAAGGGTTGCGTTGCGGTGGCAACGAGTGCAACCCAGCATATCAGAAGAGGCATCTCTGATGGCTTTTTGTCAATGTTGCAACTGGTCTTCGATATTGAATGCTGGCGGTATAGAAACTCTTAAGTGAGACTTGGTCGTAAAAGGATTCGACGATCTTTTGCGATTGTAGGCGTCCGACGTCAAACTTCCTCACAGTATTAGCCTGTCTTTGCGATGTTCAGGATATCTATAACCGTACCTTGGATACAAGAAGGTAATGGTCCGAGTCGCTGTTGGCCCCGCGGAATGTTCGGTCATCCAGTATACTGGAGGAGGTCCTTGCGTCGATCGAAATGTGGTGAATCTGGTTGACGATTCAGTAATTTTGCAAGTCCCCTTATGAATATCGCGTCTAGGTTCCGCTTCATAAAGTCGATTAGCCTGAATCTGTTATCGGAGGTGGTGTCGTGTAGGCTATACTTTTCGGCAGTACTCCTAAAGATGCTCTCTCTTCCTAGCTTTGCATTAAAATCACCGAGGATAATTTTAATGTCTTAGCTCGGGCACTATTCCTAAGTCTTGTCCAAGTGTTCCTAGAACCTATCTTTGGTGTCGCCATATTTTACCTCTGTGGGGCGTGGATATAAGACTAACGTTGGCAAATCTAGACTTAATACAGATTGTTACGAGCTGCTTGTTATCATGCCGGAAACTCAAGATTTCTTGCCTAAGTCTGCCTCTAACAACGAAACGGTATCCAAATATGCGCTGCTTTTGGCGTCAATAACAATCACCGTAGTGGATGTCGTAGTTTTTCATCCTCTTTTTGTCCGGCCCATTTTTATTTTTTTAAGGACTTGCGACTCAAGTGGGTACAACTTCACTTAAAATGGCCTGACAAAAATACCATTTCTTGGATGACGGTAATATCTGCTTTGCAGCAGTCCAGGACCTCCGGTAGTTTTTCGGCCGTTGATAAAACACTGTTATTTGATGGGGAAAAATACGGGTAAAACTGGGCTTGAAAAGTGTTATAAGGAATCTGCTCCGTCGAAAGCAATCACATGTCGCTGCTTTGCTGAATTCAAATGCGGCCGTATAGACCGCTGAGCCCATTTTTGTTGCGTCTGTTTCAACACTTGCCCTGATGCCTGTCTAGTACTTGCTTGGGATTTTCGCCCAATTTTCTCAGATATGATGTCAAAGAAGTCGAATCACTTTGCTTAAAACATTTTTTGAGATCTGAAGTCACAGCGATATTGCTTTCGATCTTTCCGGAGCAGCGAGCGTTCTCCATCGAGTTTGTCAGGAATGTCAAAACGAGACAAGGTTCTGTATAGCTTGTTCCCATAGATACTGTCATACGGCGCCTCGATGTATTATTGATCTCTACTTCTAGATTTCTATCCAGATTTGCCGTAGAGTGAGTACTTGGTCAGTGGTGGACTTACCGGACTTAAAATCGTTCCGAAAGAAGCCAATCCAATCAAAGAAGCCAATCAAACGGTTTCCGGCGTTCCATATCCTTATCACGGACTATGCTTCTACTTTTAAATTTCCTTGATCACATTTACAGGTTTTCATGATACCTCTTTATTTTTCGAAGAGACCGATGTTCTTCACTCTTCCTTTCTTTGTAAAATGCACGAGCCACTCTCGTCCTTGCATGCAGCGCTGCTTCATAGGCGAGTTTTTTTGCTTCATGTGTTTACGTGCACTTTTTATAAACAGCGATTTCGTGAAGGTGTCAAGTTGAAACCCACGAATTGCTGCATTTCTGACAGGTTCTTGGCATCGATGCCACTAATCTTGAGCACTTGATGCAGGTTGCATATGATCTGCTAAATGGCTATATAGTAAGTTCTATTGTATTTTTGCGATTGCTGTCGTTCAGCGTTAACATTCCTGATAGTAGGAGTAGATACTCGTATTTCTGGCTTTTTGTGAGGTCCGAGATATCTGTAAGCCAGCTCGGAATGTTCGGACGTCTGTAATACTGGAGAAGTGTGATGCGTCGATCGCAGCGAGGACACTTTGGTTGAGTGTTTTATTGTCAATCAGTCAATTAGCCTAAGTCCTGGAAATCGAAAGTTCCGGAAACCAGATGTCGTGTAAACTTTATTTTCCTTCTTAGGGCACTGCTCGTAGGTTTTGTCGAGGAACTTGTAAAAACGTTCATTAGTAGCATCGTTTATTTCTTCTGTGGAGGCGTGAGTGCAAGCCAGACTGATGTTGGCGAACTCGGTCTTGATGTGAATTTTTACAGAGCGTCCGCTCACGAACCGGAAGCTCAAGACTTCTGGCCTTAGCCTTCCGCTTAAAATAAATACGCATCGAAATGAAGACTGTTTATATTGTCTTGGCTTGGCTAACTGCCTCCAATTGCGCATTCCAAGTTGATTGAGGTCCCCTTCCACTTGCGCGCGCCACCTAAGGCGAAATCTTCCTTTACTGCGTTATCCCTCCGGATTAGAGTCGAAGATTCTGTGGGCTGGAGAGTCGGTGTTCATTCGTTCTACATGTCCCAGCCATCTCAAACGCCCAATGCGCAGTTTTTTTTGACCAAGTCGATATCGGAGTACAGCTCGTAGAGTTCATCGTTGAAATGCGACCAAATATCTGACGAAGATTTTTTTTCTCAAAACGACCAAGGATATCTTCATCCGCTTTAGAAAGGGTCCATGCTTCGGAACCCTGCTCTATGGGACTGGGAATCCTACGCAGTTGTTTTCTCAGCCCAAAGAAACAGCGATTGGCAAGCGTTATTCTTCGTTTGATTTCTGAAGAGATGTCGTTTTCAGATGTGATAGCAGAGTCCCTTACTACCTTAATGTTATAGCTGTCGATTCTGACATTCTGGCCGATTGGTCGATGTTGGGTGTCCTTTCTTGTTGACAGCATGTACCTTGTTTTGCCCTCGTTTACCGTCAGACCCATTTTGCCGGTTCTGTTCCTATACTCGCAAACGCACCAGTGGCAGCTCGCTGTGTTCTACCAATGATATCAATATTGTCGGCGTGTGCAAGCAATTGAACTGACTTTTGAAAGATCGTACCTCGTGTATGGGCTTGTGGGCTTGCACAATTCTTTCAAGTATGATGTTAAAGAAGTTACGTGACAGCGCGTCGCCTTGCCTAAATCCTCTTTGGACATCAAAGGTCTCGGTTAGGTCATTACCGACCTTGATGGAGCAGCGAGCTGTCGCCACCGTCATCCTGCACAAGCTAGACATGGCTCTGTATAGCTCGTCTCTGTATGTAAATGCTGTCATATGCGGCTTTAAAATCGATAAAAAGGTGAGTATCGATCTGAACTTCTTGGGGTTTCTCCAGCATCTGCCGTAGTGTGAATATTTGGTCAATTGTGTACTTACCGGGGCTAAAACCGCGCTAATAGTGTCCAATCAGATCGTTGACAAATGGTTTCAGGCGCTCGCATAATACGGCAGATAAAATCTTATATGCGATACTTAGGAGACTGATACCTCTATAGTTGCCGCAGTTTAGAGGGTGTCCTTTCTTGTGGACCGGGCAAACGTTCCATTCATCAGGCATACATTCATCCGACCAAATCTTGGAAACAAGTTGGTGTATGCTCTCTACCAAGTCATCTCCTGCTGCTTTAAATAGTTCGGCGGGTAGGCCGTCCAGCCCGGCAGCCTTGTTCGACTTCAGTTTAGATATTGCTATCTTCACTTCATTTTGGTCGGGTGGATGGAATTCTTGCCTTGCATCGTCAATATTGAATGGTTCGCTCTGCCTGACCGCGGAATTTGTGTCGTCTTCGCCATTTACCAGTCTGCAGAATAGTTTTTCCATATCCTCAGCACCGACTGTGATTCTACTACAAGGTTTCCTTGCTCATCCCTACAGGTTTCCGTTTGGGTCTTATTACCCTGACACGTTCTTTTTACCTATTGGTAAAATTTTCGAATATTATTCCTGGAGTAGCACCTCTCTATTTCCTCAATCGGGCGCTTCTCATGCTTCGCTGGCAGTTGTTCAAGCAGTCTGCCAAATTTTTGATGACTCGACGGCGTTATTCCGGTAATAGCGTATCGAATGTTGGCTTCGAGTTCGTCCAAAGTGGTTGGCTTGTTAGCGTAGACTAGTGACTTGACGTATCCCCAGAGAAAATAATCGAGTGGTGTCAAATCGCATGATCGCGGCGTCCAATTGATGAACGCTCGCCGTGAGATGACTCAGTTGCCGCAGCTCGGATATATCGATGTTGTCGGGTTCTGACCACAGAAAGTCGGTTAACATAGCTCTATACCTGAGACCATCGACGGTAACGGTGTCTCCTTCCTCATTTCGCAAGAAATAAGGTCCGATGATGCCGCTAAGCCATAAACCGCACCAAACAGTAAATCTTTGTGGATGCATTGATGCTTAGCTGAACACTTGTGGATTGTGTTCGCTCCAATAATGGCAATTTTGGTTGTTGACATAGCCGCTGAGAAAAAATTGGGTCTCGTCGGTGAAGATGACTTTTTGGCCAAAATCCGGATCTCTGGATAACATTTCCAGCGGACAATTAGCGAAGTCACGGCGTTGTCTATGGTCGTCCGGCTTCAATTCTTGCAGCCGCACAATCTTATACGGATGTAGGCCCAAATTCAAGCGCAAAATAAGCCAGGTTGACTCTGGCGATACCAAATTCAGGTAATCGGCACATTTCTGTATTTTCAGTATCTTTTTCGATACTGACCGCCAAGGCGGCTATGTTTTCTTCATTTCACATCAATTTCTGTCTGGTTGGTGGCTTAAGATCCAAAAGAGTGTACTCACGCTCAAAATTTTCCACGGTCCGACGAATTGCCTGTATACTGAAGCCACGATGAGCCGGAATTTCGCACGTTCGACAAGCGTAAAATGATGCATGATGAAATGGCAAGCCGTACTGAATATTTTGACAGCTGGATGTCATTGGTAACTTTGACAGTTGCTGAAACAGAACAATTGGGAAAAACTATCATTGCTATCTGGTCAACCGTTATGTTTGCGACAAGCCTTCGTTTATCCTGATGATTAGATCCTCAACAAGTCCTAAAGGTCTCGAAAGATATATCTGGGCATCATAAGCTTAGAAATGAATTGCAACATAAGAGCATACTTTAGGCAGGACATTAATAAAAAGACAGAAAAAAATTGGGCCAAGTATCGACCCTTGAGGTACTCCTGCGGTTAAAGACCATTTGAACAGATCTGTCACTGAAACCGAAATATAATTTAGATTTCTGGCAGAGTGCAATGTGATCGACAAGAGCTTTGGAGAAGTCTAACAGACATAGCACCGTCAAGAAGACCTTATCATCCATTCTTATGTCATCAACGACGTTAACCATGGCTGTTGAGCAGCTATGATTCTCTCGAAAAACCGAGTGAACTGAGGATAATAAACTGGCGAGGAGGCCTGAGGTTTTCTTGGGAAATGTGGAAGCATTGATGCAGAAATTAAAGATACGAGTATGCCTTAAGCTACTTAGAATATGGGATAGGTACACCATCCTCTTGAATATCATTTGATCTTAAATTACGATAATAGCAACATCTATTTCAGAGACATGGTCAAAATCAATCATCCTCATACGTTGGGTCATGATTCGATTCACCTCACGTGGTTTGTTAATGGCAGAGAATAAATAAATGGACGAGCATTGTTAAGTTCATTAACATTGCGGATGCCATCAATTGCCGATCTTTTTCCCACGGCTTTTTGGAAGTTTGTTCAGGTCTCAACCTAGATAAGAAATGTCTTTATTTCGCTCTTCTTGTAATGGAAGTAGAGCGATCACGAGCGCGACAGAATATCGCCCAATTAAGACTTTGTGGTAATGACTTCCATTTAGCATATGCATAACTTGCTACGTATTTTCATCGCATGGTGTAACCATGGAGATTTTTTGTTGCGTATTGTGACCGCCTTTAAAGAGATCTGCCTGCTGAATAAATCAAATATTAGGGTTTGTAAATAATTGACTTTATAGGTCACATTAGAGCGAAATAACAATTACGCCATGGGAGAAGGGCTGCGTAGAGTTGCAATGCGTCATTGTCTACAGTGGGAAAGTCTATGAAACTATTTGAAATGATATCAGCATCGGGAGACGGCGACGTAAGTCAACCTTGTACGTACAGAAAATTAGGTCATGATCTGACATACCACACAGAAGTAGCTGGTCTTGGAGTAGACGTTAGACTGGTTTGTAACCACGATGATATCAAGTCAGCTGCGGGGGTTGTTACTAGAAAAGCCACTATCGAAGGATGTTCTTCCGTCGGGCTCATCTGCATTCTGTGTCTGCCTTATAATATTCCGAACATTTCATGTACAGATTTGGACTTTTTGCAGGGGCTGTCGGACTGTTACGCTATCGGGCCCCTGCCCAATTATCAAGGCTTCGCCCATTAATGACGTTGTCTAATAAAAAGCTGGGGCAGAGCATATTACTGGTTTTATCGTAAACATCGTCATAGGTCTTGTTGGTGGCAGGACTACCCCGGATTTCGGTCCGGGCCTGACGTGTTGAGGTAGGCCCCCTTGTGGGAGCGTCATTGTGGCTGTGGTTTACACCCAAAGTCGCGGGTAGGGTCTTGCTGTTGGTTCGATTCAATGTAGGGTAACAATAAGTACTGGGTGGTGTGACCCTAAGAGCAGCAAGAGGTTTTAGTTTTTTTTTTTTTTATAATGAGCACGTGCTTAAGGGGTATTTGTACCCTAAAAATGTTTGTACACAGCGCGGGCGAAGGAAATTTAGGGAGGAAGACAGGACAGGTACCGATGTACATTGTTTTTAAATGTTTGTAAGTTATAACGACCAGGAGACACAGAGATCGGCAGGGCATTCCATAAGCGAGTTGTACGGCTTAGGAAAGAATCACGATATTTTAGAGTACGTCCGAAAGTGGGCTTGAGGGTATACTGATGAGCATTCATAGCGGGGCGGGTGTTACGGTTAAAAGTTTGAAGGGCCGGAATGCTACTGGCAAATTCTATGGCGCACTGGTGGTGGAAATAGCGATAAAACAAAGTGAGACAGGAGACATTACGTCGGTATTCGAGGGTGTACGTTGTTTGAGTGATATTAGTATCAGCTATGAGTTTTATCGCATGGTTTTGAATGCGGTCTAGCAGATGCAGAGATGTTTTAGGCGCCAGATGTGAGCATTGTACTCCAATTTTGGGCAAATGAATGCCTTATATATTGAGGCCAGGTCAGAAGGGGAAAAGTATTTCTTAAATCGTTTCAGAAAGCCTAGACATTTCGCAGCATTTTTGGCGACATCTAATATGTGGTCATTCCAACGGTAAGTTGTCACTGACACACATACCGAGAATGGAAAGTTTATCGGTTTCGACGATTTGAATTTCGCTTTGATGACAGCAGACAACATAGAGTTTTGGAAGCATTAAATCCCACTCGGTTGATAGTTCCCCAATTGGTTATGCTGTTGATATCAGAATTTAATGAGCCTAACATACGCTGCCGTTCCCGTTCTACAGCCGAAGAGCAGGGGCGTGGACGTGAGAACGGGAATGAATATGAAAAGCAGAGAGTACTTTCGTCAGCAAAGGAATATATTGGATTAGAAGTAGCAGACAAGAGATTATTCACGGAAATTAAAAAGAGTGTCGGAGACAGAACGGAGCCCTGGGGCACACCAGCATTTATTTTGTGAATATCAGACTTGAAACCGTCCAACACAACTTGCTAAAATACAGATATTGATTTAGCCAGATCCCAAGGTATCTGACTACATTTCGACAAGCAAGTGGCTGTCCGTGTTGCCCGACGATAGAAAACTTTTGCCAATTCTTTCTGGTATCCCTAGAGGCCCCAGACAAAGGCGTCCTAAAAAGAATGGTTTCCGACTTCTGAAAGTTGATTTTCAACTTCCAGTCATCGCAATATTGTTTAATTTTGGTCACGTTGCAAAAGTGTATTAATGACCTCAATCTTTGGACCTGATCTGTACGCAATTAAGTCGTCTGCGTACGCTATGGCATGGTGAAGTGAAGCTATCAGATCACTTGTGTAAATGTTGAATAGGTTCGGCGAATTTACCGCACCTTGTTGCAAACCGTTTTTAATGTTGAATGTTCCAGCATAAGTCACATCGTCATTCTTCACGATAAACTGTCTACTGGAGAGCATATCAAAAAGAATATACAGCAGTGGTTTACTAATGCCCAACCTGTCCAACTGGAAGAAGAGTCCCTCTAACCATAAGTATCGAAGGCCTTTTCCAAGTCAATCAGGCAGGCACCAGTGCACTGTTTCTTGCCTTTGTTCCATTGGATATCAGAAACCAGTTTAGACGCAGCATGAATGATATCATGCCCCGCCTTGAAACCGAATTGATTATCCGGAATTATATGTTTGTCCTCAACCCATTTAGTCAGGACTCTATTGATCACCTTCTCGAAAGCCTTACTGACGTTTGGAAGAAGACTGATCGAGTGTACTATAGATTGGCGGGATTGGAAGTATCTTTATTCCTTGTGGGAATGGGATGTACCACCGCAGTTTTCCAATGCGCTGGATAATGTGTATTATTCATTGCATTATTAAACAGGGTGGTATAAATGTCCACCGCTTCTAGTGGGAGATGTCGAAGCACAATGTTCGGTATTTCATCGGTTCCCACTGATTTCTTACTTGTAAGCGATTCGAAGATCGTTTGGAGCTCCACCTTCGAAATGAACGGGGGTAGTACCCTATCGTCGGCGATGACATTACTTGCCATATTCTCCTCACTGAACTGGGTGAAACCCGAGCTCTCGAATCGCCAGTTCACTATCTCATTTCGAAGGTAGAAATTGTGCACAAGGACTCGATTTTCCAGGTCGTGGTTGGGGCCAATGATGTCATTGTACACTTGTACACTTCCTGGAAAGTCGTACCTATAGCCTCTACCTTCTCCTGCGGATCCTCGATCACAAAGAAGTTGTCATCATCAACTGCCTCATTTGGATCGATGCCTGCTGCTGTGAGTATGTGCTCGTTGTTCGTCGTTCGGGCGATCTTTAGACATGAAAGGTCGTTTTGATGTTTGCTCCGAAATATTTTATTTATTTGCGGAAACATATTCGGGTTGCTGGTGTTTACAGCCCGAATTTTGTTGTTCCAATACAAACTTACAGAGTTTCTGTAATTTTCCTTTATTAATGTTTGGAGGTTTTTGATCGACGACTTCAGTGTCATGATCTCCGGGTTATGTCTGTCTGTGCAAGGTTTTTAGTCTTGACAGCAGCCTACTTTTATGTCGGTGTAGTGCGTCAATAGTTGCGTTGCGGAATAAGTCTTCGTTGTCAGTATTTTGATACCGAGGTATCGTTTTGTCCATTGTTCGTTTGATTGTCTCGTCCATTAGTCTAAGATATCTGTCAATCTCCTCGTTTGACAGATTTCTATTGGACGGTGGGTAGAGCGAATTCGAGGAGAGTGCTCTAGTCAGTATTCTTGACAAGTGTGTCCAACGCACCCTACTATAGTTGTAGGAATGCCTTTGAACAAACTCTTCCAATTCCGCAGTTTCGTTGGGAATAGTTATTTCGGTGCTGAGACCGCAATGGTCACTGTCATACACGAAAGTTCGTAGACAGTTTGTAGTTTGTTGGTTAGTGCATGTCAGTTGTATTCGTGAGTCGAACAGAAGGAGATCCAAATAGGACCCGTGTCTGGGAAACGACACGAAACATTATACTGTGCTGACCCCACCAATTGAATAGTAGGTTCCCTCTAGTATTTGGTGTATTATTTCCCCAATCACTATGTTTGGCGTTGAAATCTCCGCCGATAATAAAATAATTCTCCTCCAATTCCAGTCTTAGGAATCGGAAAAGTGTCTCGAGCTCTGAGATGAATAAGGTGGATTGAGTAGCTTTAGGTGCATAAACAGACACCATGTACAACCGCTTTGCACTACGGAGAGGGATGTACCTAACACATGCCTCCTACATCTGAAACCTACGTACTACACGACTGTATATTCTTTTGAAACGCAGTCCTTTTCTAACAAAGATTGCAACACCTCCTCCGCGTTTTCTCCGTAATATTTTATATCTTCTGTGCCTCATTTTGTGTCTTTTGGTAAGCTTAATTTCGCTAACCAAAAGCACATCAGGGGCTTGGTCTTTAAGCAATTTAAACAGCGTGGCTCTTCTTTCGAACCTAATCAGAGAATTTACATTCACTGCAAGGACCTTCAGAGTTTTTTCCGCCATGTACGTACCTATTACGACTGAAAGTGCGTTAGGCTTGGCAACAGCGAGTATATTTGATCTACCTGCGTAGCCTGTTCTTGTATTTGACGTTGAAGCTGAGCCATCTGTCCCTGAATAGAGAGCAAGATATTCAGCATGTCAGTTACAGGTTCCGGTGCTCTAGGCGCTGGGGCCTGAGAGGCACCCTTCGCTTGTTGTACCTTATTTCCCCTACCTGCCGCCATTTGGGCGTAGGAAACTTGGGGAGTAACTGCTGGTGTCTGTGTTTGAACGGGAGGACGTTTAACTTCCACTTTCTGCTGCCGAACCAGATTTACTCTTTTTATGTATTGGAATTTGGGACAACCCCGATAGTTTGCTGTGTGTCCCGTGTTCCTGCATAAGGCACAAGAGAGTTGGCTTTTTTCTTTTTTCTGACGCTCCGTCCTTACTTAAAGTGCATCCCTCAGACTTGTGGTTCTTTCCACACTTCACACATCGAGGCTGCATTTCGCAGTTCGACGCGGTGTGCCAGAACCTCTGGCAGCGAACGCTTTGTAAAATGTTTTCACTCCTCTTTAATTTTTCCCACTACAACCTGGTAGTTGGGACTTACCTGGACCAGGAAAAACGGTAGTTTCCGCTTCTCCCTTTTGGCTCCATCCGTGATGAATGGCTTAACCCCCACGAATTTGAGCTCTTCGCATTCCTTTTCTTTCAGCAGTGCCAGGAGCTCCTCCGGATCAGTCGACGGTTCTAGCCCCCTCAGCAGCATTGTTTGTTGCTTAACCAATTCTCTTGGTTTATCTACATGTACATATATATGTCGACTATATAAACTTCAAACTCGCATATGACAATGCGGACAGAGCAAAAAAAAGTTTTCATTATATAATTGGGGTCCTACAATACACATTTGTGGAAATCCATCAATAATGCGAGTTGAGTCGCTTTTCTTTTTGGATTGGAAGAAAGATAGGAGAGAGATTTGGATTGATGATAATGATTTGTTTTAATCAATGATAAACTGTTTTATTAATAAATTCTTTTTTTTTCTTTTTAGGTAAGTTGGGTTACATGACGTGCTTATTCGGAAACAGTATGTGGTATGCATTATTTTAAGTAAATTAGTGAATCCGGTATATCTTGGCCCAATCCTTTGTCAGATGCCTCGGATTTTGACGTTAATCTAACAGAGCAGATTTAAAGGTTGATGCCAATATTAGGGGGAGAGAGATTTAGTAACACGTAAAAAGGAATAGCCGCCATATTAACTTTTTTTTAACATCTTTCCAGACACATTCTACGTTAAAACAGTCAGGCTGTACTTATTCTTTGTCTTTCAGTGATCCTTTGATTGTGATTAAGAGCTCAACACTTGCCAAATGATATGATCTTGAACCTTTGACTTGCTTCTTACTTTATCTTAAGCGACGCTACAGACCATCGTATACCTAGGCTTTTACCAAGAGCGATTTTTTTGGTAAAGTTTTTGGTTGTGCACACCAGCATTTTTAAGGTGCTCTTTTGAGTTCCTCCTTAAAACGTTGTTTTTGTGCTATAGATTCAGGAACACCATATCAACGAGCGGTGGTTGAACACGTTCTAACGATTTAAACCTATTTACCGATTTAATTCTTACTAAATCAACTCTCCCTGCTTTAAATAGCCCCGTTTGGTGCCCTCCTATTCCAATAGCTTTGTCTGTCTTAAGTTTCAACTGTTTTTTGTTCAGGGGGACGGTACTGCTAAATGTAGTCCACACTGTATTCTTGATTCTGGATTACAACAGAATGTAAACCCGTTAAACAGTTTGTAAAAATATTGAAATTTTTCCATATTGCCAATAGTCACTGTCGGTTTTTTTACTCAATCTAATACTTCCATCCCTTTGGCTTCGGGGATTTCGGGCTTTGTGGCAATGACTTCTTCTAGGACATCATTTTTGTAGATGGTAACTCAACAGGAAATTCCCTTCGCCGCATCTAATGTGATTTTCGGATGAAACAAACATCAGATGCACTCCGATGTCTTACTACGACATTGCTGCCATAAGTTTTCTGCACTGGATGCTAAGAACTCGATCGCCTGCTAGGATTGCCGCTATTCGACACTAAGCTACCTACTAACGGAAATTCGCATTCGTAACAAGTATTGGCCTGGTCAAAGTTAGCTTCGTGGAACGTTTAGACATACAAATATTGGCGTAGAGATTCAGATGTGCTCAGTTCCGGTTGTTGGTAAGAAACAGAACGTCTGACAAATGAGTGCCAGTGAAAAAGATCATCTTGCTGCAAAGTCAATTAGCGCTCGTAGCCGTAACACTACGTCGTTACAAACTGACTTACTCACTTAGGTAGCGCTACAGTCCGGGGTGAGCCTCAACTAAGAAGCCTCTCCAGTTAGTCCAGTCCTTAGCTAACTTCCTCCAGTTGAGGTCCCCTTCTACTTGTGCGCGGCGCCACCTAAAGGGAGGTCTTCCTCTACTGCGTTGTCTCGGGCTTGATTCGAAGGCTCTGTGGCCCGGAGCATTGGTGTCCATTCGCTCTACTACTAGCCATCTCAGGTATCTGATGCGCACGTTTTATGACTAGGTCGATGTTGCTGTACAGCTTGTATAGTTTGACGTTGAATCTTTACCTCCAAAGCCCGTAAACGCAAAGGGGCCAGAATATTTTTCGAAGGATTTTCCTCTCCAAACGACTGAAGATATCTGCATCCGGTTGGATGATCCAGGTCTTATATATCATCCCCTTAGGTCTTCGGGATAGGGCCCTACTACTCAATTGCCTTCTAAGCCCAAAGAAACGGCAAGACTGAGTCTTCGTTTTATGTCTGCTGAGGTGCTGTTGGCAGAATTCATAGCAGAGCCAAGGTAGGTGAAGTACAATACTTTACTACCTCAAAATTATACGTGTCGATTATGAAGTCCTGTCAAATTCGTTGATGTTGTGTGTCCCTTCTTGTTGACAGCATGTTGGCACTTGCTTTTGCCCTCATTTGCTGCTAAACCCATTTAGGCAGCTTCCGATTCAGTACTAGCAAGCCCGCTGAGTTCTCCCAATTTTGTCGATGTGAAAAGATGATATCCGCCAAGTGGCTGCCGCCAGTGTTGATACACATTTGTACCCGTTTTATCGCATTTTCCATGTAACCTTTCGCATGTTCCTGTCGAATATTCTCCTTAAGGGTTGCGATTGTCTTTTTTTTTGGCCATGCCAGATCGCCAAAACGGGAGATTATGCGACCAGGAAACGCTTCCTTCACAATATCCATTGTGGCTCGTGCTGTGTGTGCGGTTGCACCGTCTTGTTCAAACCGCATGTTGACCAAGCCCCGCTCATCCAATTCCGGCAGTAAGAAGTCGTTTATCATGGCCCTGTAGCGTTCGTCAGTAACAGTGACCGTATTGCTGATGGCATCCTCAAAAAAATACTCCTCCTGCATAAACGGCGCACCACTCAGTGGCTTTGAGTGGATGTAATGGCTCTTCGTGCATCACACGCAGATTTTCAGTGCCCCAGAATCGAAGATTTTGCTTATTGACGTAACCGCTTAAGTGGAAATGCGCCTCGTTGCTCATGAAGATTTTCGATACAAAATCGTCCTCTTCGTTGTTGAGATTGAGGATGGCTTTACAGTAATTCACACGCGACTGACGGTCAGGAGGCATTAACTGATGCACTGTTTGCACTTTGTAGGGTCCGTCTGGTGATGCCCAATTGCGTGGCCCGTCGTCTGGTTGATGTTTCTTCGTTCTCAGCGACACAGCCGAACGGCTACGGTGGCGGCTACGCCCTGCATGGTCTAATGTGGTTCCACTCTGTTCGAGTCGAGTAGCTAAGCGCCAGAACGTTTGTCCAGTTGGCGCGACACGATTAGGAAATCGACGTCGAAATTCACGCTGCGCTAACACCACCGACCGATTTATTGGTCAATAACATCGACACAATTATTCCATTCTCTTGTGGAGTATAGCTCTCCATTGCTTATTTGTTTGTATATTGCAGCTGTCTAGTTCACAAAAGTCAAAGATGATTGACGTACGACGCCATTTGCAAAAATTATACCATCTTCCGATAGGGTGATTAATTTTGCGCCACGTGCTAGTTGCATAGACATTTGAAAGATTGTGTCTCCAGTGTTCACTTGTGAGTTCCGCACAATTCTTTCAAGTGTGATTTTAAAGAAGTCACATGACAGTGTGTCGCCTTGTCTAAAACCTTTTTGACATCAAAGGCCCCGGTTAAGTTATAAACGACTTTGACGGCGCAGCGAGGGTTCTCAATCGTCATTCTGAATAGATGTACGAGCTTGGCAGGGATGCCAAAACTAGATGTGGCTCTATATGATTCGTGCCTATAAATCCTGTCATATGCGGCCTTAAAATCAGTGAAAAGATGGTGGGTATCGATTTGGACTTCTTGAGTTTTTTCCAGGGTCTGCCGCAGTGTGAAGGTTTAGTCGATTGCCGACTTTCCTGCTCTGAAACCGCACTGATAGATGCCAATCAGGTTGTTGACGAATGGTGTCGGATGTTCACACAATATGGCAGCTAAGATCTTGTATCCGATGTTGAAGAGACTTGTACCTCCATAGTTGGCGGAGTTATGGGGTTCTCCTTCTTTGTGGGCCGGACAAACGATGCTAAGATTCCATTCATCAGGCATACACTCTTCTGCCCAGATCTGAAAAATCAGTTGGTGCATGCCCTCCATAAAGTTATTTCCAGCGGATTTGAATACCTCTGCCGGTAAGCCGTGAGGTTCAGCTGATTTGTTGGATTTTAGCTTAGATATAGCTATCCTTACTTCGTTCTGGTCAGGAGACCGGCTATCATCGTCTAAGTCAAATAGTCTATACTGCCTGATGACGGGATGTTGGGCTTTTTAGTCGTTTTTCCATATTCTCACCACCGACTACACGGTATCCTTCCTCATATCTACAGGCTTCTGTACGGATCCTCTTGCCTTGACACATTCTTTTTACCTGTTGAGGAAGTTATTCCGGCAATACAACCTCTCAATGTCTTGGATCGCGCGCTTCTCGTGCTCTTTCTTCTTCTGGAGAAACTCATGTTCTTCCTATCTCTTCTGCTCACGAGCAGCCTCGTCCTTCGTTGCAGCGCTGCTTTGTACCCTTCTCGTTTAGCTGCATGCGGTTGTCGGCATTCGTCATCAAATCAGAGATTTCTTGGTCGTGGTCGGCACCATTAGTTGCGGCGTCTCTGATGGCACGTTGGCAGCGCTGTAACTGGTCTTCAGTACTTGATGCTGGTGGCATAGGTGTTGTTGAGAGATTTCGGAAAGATTCTGGCGGTCTCTTCCAATTGCGGCTTTTCTACGTTATATCTTCTCACTGTAGTCCGTTTTTATTGTGGCGCTTGTGAAATCCGCATTCGTACCTTGGCTGCAACAAGGTGGTGATTCTAGTCAATGTTGGCTGCCAGGGATCGTTATATCTTACGTCTATTGCAAAACGATCAATTTGATTTAGCGTTTGGCGATCTGGAGACCGCCATGTCCCTGGCTATCCTAAACAACGTCGTTACAACCAAAAATTGTTGAATTATGGTTAAATTGGCAGGCTCGGGACATTGTTACTAAACTAAGTCGATGAGCTCATATGGTAGAACCAGTCTTTGGCAAAGTCGTTCTCAGCCTCGACTGAGTTGCTGCCAGTCTTGTGTTTATGACTTGATCCTTCATACGGATTGTCAAAAAGCATTCGCTCCCATGTCTGAAGTTCAAGACAGTTTGTCTAAGTCTTCATTTAACTAACCGAGTTAGAGCCGGGTTGTTAATTTAACATGGCGGCACAAACCTAATTTCGGTGGCGGTCCACAGCGTTAAAAGGGTGGCGCTAGTTGGCAATTACGGGTGAACAAGAGTTGTTAGTTTGGACACTTTCTTCACCATTCCTAACTCGAGAATTTATTGTAGCTACTTGCTGAAAAATACTCAAAAGTCTTTGCTCGGAATATGTCGAAGCATCTCAAGTGAAACTGAACCGAATACGGACATCTCCATCGCCCGCGTCCAGCCGAATCTAAATCAAGCTTATGCTTATCAGTGTTTTGGAACTCAAATACGGCCGGTCTTGTTGGTTTCCTTCTTACTTCATGCATGCATTCTGCCAAATTATGCTTCTCTGCTCAATAGAGATCGGCTAGAAATTCGGCAGGTCCTGTAACCTTGTTAATGGGTTACGGGTTATTGGGATAGACAAGGCTCTTATTCAGTGGACTAGAAATTACATTTCGGACAAGTTGTCTCTGACAATTTTTAGTTTGAAATTCTCACAATAAATGTTGGAGCTCCACCAGGTTCTAGTCTGTCTTCTATACTTTTTCTAGTATTCACAAGCAATCTTATCGTCTGCTTACTTTAATCCAAAACATACATTCCATTGGCGACAACCGTTTGCTATATGCGCCGAGGACAACTTTCGTTGGAGTCAGCATGTAGTAAGATCGGCGCGTATTGGTCGTAGGAGTTAGTCAGCACAATGGCGATGTTCCCATCAATGTCCATGGTGCTCGATCTTTAAAGACCTTTCGGCTTACAGCTCTTTGTAATCCGAATCAAATGCAGGTACTGGTATAAACTCCTTTTTGTGTTGTGCGTGGTCAATTTCGTCGATTGCCGTGCCAAGTGTCTGGGTTCGATTCGCAGGCTATAAACTGGAAAACAAAAAAACGTCTGGGGAACTCCTGAAAACTTATCTCTTGATTTTTCGCCGTCTGATCTTCTGTTACCAGCTCTGTATATATCAAGCCCAGTATCACAAAAACTGCTTCCTGAATAAAGGACGCAAGTAGCCCAGTCTAAACCAACAATAGTCACCACTCTAATGATGACAATCAATCTTTGCACAGCTGATCTTACCCTGGTGATATCAAATCAAGTGAAAGCCTCTTGTTGTTGATTCCAGAAAGGAGGAAGCTCTTCCATTATGAGCTGCCACAAACAGCATACTCTCATAATTCTCCCCTATCAAGTGGTCAAAAGAAATGATTTCTGTCCGGTGTACCACAAAAAGCCGGAAGCTCGTCAGCGCTCATATCTCACAGTGATCTGTGATTATTTTGAACTAACGTCTCTACCTTATACGGATAGCCTTGTCTGATCTCGGCTAATCTCAGTTGTACCGCATCTTGATTGTGCCCCATGACTTGGCTTCTCATCTCGTTTCTACTCTGCCTCTGCCTCGGCTGTACCACATCTCGACTCAGTTGTAGATGATCTAAAGATCCGATGACCTGCAGAGCACAAATATCTGTGCATCTCGACTCAACAACAACAACAACAACATCATCATCATCTTCGTCTACCGTCTGGAATCACCAGTCACCATCTGGGTTGAGTACGAATATGGTTTCGTACTCTACTCACACTGAAACTATAATCAAGTCTGACATGTAGTCTGACATCGAGCGCAATGTCATGCACACTCCTCGGTGTGCGACCCTTTCGCGCGAGTTGTAAAAAGTGTGCTGCATGGCATGGTGCGCCTGATGGAATGGGCAGAGATCCCTATTAGCCCCCACGTCGAATTATACGCATTCAAGCGCAACCGATGTTAATTTTCATTTAACGAAACGTACCCGCTCCCCAGGCCTGGATGTGCTTGGGCTTGGGCAATTATTACTTTTGGTCATCGGATCATTGGTTCGATGGTTCAATGGTTATATCCCGTATAGACAGCGTGCACCGTCATGGATACGCATTGTTGGCCGGCGAAAGCCTGATATATTGGATTAATTGGATTTTAATTGAACTTTATATTTGGCGGATGAGCGTTTGATATGCGGCCTGCGACGAACGGCGTGACCATTTGGATATTTGTCAACTGTCCGCCATGGATGATGATGAGTAGTAATGGGTGCCTCCTCTACCCACAAGCTCTATGCATTGCTCATGCTCTACGGCGGTGAGGTTTTTCAGCGACGGGCTTTAAACAAAAGTGGATTTACGTCCCAGAGCTGTGGTGGCACGAATTACATGGTTCATGCCTGCCAATGGGCATTTCACGCTCCATCGGATGCATTAAATGCGGAAACTGAGATTAATTGGTGCATTGGGGGTGGTACAGGCGGTAGAGGTGGTGGAGGTGATGGTGGATAGATGGAGCACTGTATTGTGGCTGATTTTGAAAGATGGGTGCGAGGTACTTATTGATACTGCGGAATGAGAAAACGATAGCTGTTGCGGTTTAGTGTTGAAATCGAAGTGATTCCGCGCTGCTTTTTGTTGTCGTTTTTTTGAGTCAATTTCTTTGAATTTATTGGTTCCGATGAGTGATTCCATTGAATGGAGAATTAATTGCAGAAAGGCTTTGTTGGACGCTTGCGTCTACAAAGCTCATTACAAATGTTTTGTCGTTGGACCAAGTATTTCGAGAGCAGGGCTGGGAATTGCAGTTTAATGATGCATTTGGGGCATTTCTGGAGCGAAACGGATGTGGTTATGTGTGATGCTAATTAGTACGAAGTTCATAGTCCCGTGGTCTCATAGACGTACACAAAATTAATTGACAATGTAGTGGGTTATACAGACGCCACGTTCATTATTTTTGGTAGAAGTACTTAACGTCACACTTAGAACTAACAATGAGACCATTAGGGTCGAAAACTGGATGTCGGTAGGTAGTTGTAGTTCTTTTAAATTTAGTCCCTGAAGCACAAATGACGCTTACCCTCCTTTTTATGCCACGTAGAATTCTAGTTAATGCTCAAATCCATCCGTCTAGAATGTGCTCTAGTGTCTGTAAAAAAGGCTTCTAGATCTGGTTATGTTTTTTGCATCCAAGGAAGTAGATGTTCATAAAGATTACCAAGAGCAGATTTTGCCTACAACTCGTCATGTTGTTTTTTATATCTGGCAGAGCCTATGCGATTATGGTGATCCACGAATAGTTCCTCTCTCTTCGATCCCGGGCACGTTGTTTTGAGTTGTCCAGACCAAGCGCTCTGGCATTTGCCATAACTTGGCCCTTCACTCTTTTCGATCCCGGGCATCCGCTACAGCTTGATACTGAATCTGGGATATGTGATGCGGAGTTTCTTGTTACTGGAGAATACTTGTTCATTTGTTGGATATGTTCGATACGAATTTTGGACACATTTATTTGGCCAAACCGAAATAGCAGCGGCTTCCTAGGGTAGGTTTCGGCCAAATCTCCACTAGGGTGTCATTCGTGGACCTGACTTAATTACAGTTGGACGTCCTTCTACTTTGACCGATGCTGTTAATCTGGCTCAGGAACTGAGTGCGCGAAAGAGAGTTTTAATGGTGGAAAGCAGTTCTTCTACTTCTTCAACGACAGCAAAAAACTAAAGCGCGGTAGTAAAAAAAGCGGTTGTCCACCGTTAAAAACTTAGCGCTTCTAAACAATGAAACGCAAAACCGATTCCAAGATGCCGCGGAGACTGGCAAACTTAAGGAAGAACGTGGTTTCCGCAACACTCTCATTGGCACCACGAGGGATGCGAGTCTCCCTCTGTAAGGATTTATCGAAGCCCGAAGAGGTTTTTTTGTTGTAGACTCTGGAACGAATGTATCTGTGCTGACAGCGAAACATCTTTCCGACATCAATATTCCAAGCGACGCGGTTCTCCGATAAAGTTAGTAGGCATTTCCGGGGGAGCGATTTGGAATGAAGGAATGGCAGAGGTTAGATTTGTTATTACCATGAGGAATATTCTCATTGTTTTGCTATAGTGCCGCACGAAGTACCAAATATCCTAGGGATCGATTTTTTGTTGAAGCAACAGTGCCACTTAAGCTTTGAAGAATTGACAATTTAAGTAAAAGGTAGCTAGTAACACTTGCGGCGTCCGAAACCCTCAAAGCCGAAAGCGAAGCCCTGGTTGAAATAAACCGACCGACGACTTACAGCACTAGTGGAGCCTGTGCGAGGTTTTGAACTACCAAAAGGAGTAGCGATCGGAAGAAGCCTTATCGACCCCGGTGGCATAGCGCTCTTCGTAAGGATGACGAACCTTTCACCACGTGATACTGTTCCATCTAGAAACACCGTGGTGGGAATAATGGAATCGCTAGAGTTATGTGAGATTCCAAAAAGCTCGGCGTACAGAAAAGTGACAGGAATGAGTAATCTGTTGCAGGAAGAGCACCCCGATTTGTCCAAAAAGCAGCTGAAGGAGTTTGAGAAATTGCTGAATGAATTTCAAGAAATTTTCTCTAAAGGACCAGAGGATTGCGGACGAACGGGAATCGCGAAACATAAAATCGACAGCCAAACCAATTAACCTACCAACACGAAGTGTTCTAATGGCCAAACGACAAGAGATGGAAGGGCTCATTAAGGATATGAGCAGCAGGGGGAGTGATAGAACGCTTGAATAGCCCCTGGGCAGCACCGATCGTTCTAGTGAAGAAGAAAGGTGGTTCCTCAAGAATATGCGTGGATTATGGACAGTTAAATGAGGTGGCTAAAAAAGATTCCTACCCCCATCCGTTCATGAAGGGCCTCTTTTCGACAATGGCGGGTGCGAAATAGTTTTCCACAGTGGACTTTCAGAGCGGTTATTGGCAGGTAGAAGTGGATACGGCGTTCACAAACGGCAGTGGGGTATGGCACTTCAACCTCATGTCGTTTGGCCTCTGTAATGCTCCGGCGACGTGTTGGAGGGGGTGATGGATGAAGTACTACAGGGACTCACATGGAAGACCGCACTAGTCTACTTGGACGATGTTATTGTTTACTCCCGGACATTCGAAAAGCACCTGCAAAATTCAAAACTGGTATTTGAGCGGTTACAAACGGCTAAATTGAAAGTTAAGTCCAAGTAAGTGGAAATTTTTAAAAACTGAAGTTGGCTACCTTGATCATGTTGTGTCGGTCAATGGATTGAGCACTGACACGCAGAAAATAAAATCTGCTCAACTCTGGCCAGATCCAAAGACCAAGCGACAAGTTCGGGGATTCCTTGGTCTTTGTTCGTATTGCAGGCGATTCATTCACTCTCAGAACTTACGGAAGAAAAACGTCGGTTTGCTTGGAACGAGGACTGTGTGAAGGCATTTAACACCCTCAAACATAAACTTACCAGCGCTCCAATATTGGTATTTCCCACATCAGACGATCATTCTAGACACGGATGTATTGAACGTTGGTATCGGTGCTGTGCTCAGTCAAAAGCAAGGAGACTCAGAGTTAGTGATTGAGTATTACAGCCGCACGTTGAGCTGAGCCGAACGAAATTATTGCGTTGCTTGGCGTGGTTTTGGCAACCCATCACTTTCACAACTACCTCTTCATTCGGCGATTTCTCTTATGGACGGATCACGCATCAATTCGTTGGTCGTGCAACAGTTGACTCGAGCGGTTGCAACAGTTCGATTACGAGATCCAACATTGTCGTGTTTCTCGACATGGCAATACTGATGCCCTTTCCAGGAGACCCTGGAGTGAATACAAATATTGCACAAGAACGGAAGTTAAACAAAAAAGAGCGATGCGATATCCTACACCTAGAACCTGAAAAATCCACGCTTGCGGACGAACAGCAAAAAGACCCAAAATTAGCGAAAATCATCAAGTGGCTAAAAGAAGCAAGGCGACCCAATAAAGAAGACGCTAGGCATGAGGATCGGAATACGAAAAGTTTGTGGGCTATTTTCCAGCAGTTGAGGATGTATGCTGGCGTAGTAAATCGCATCTGGCAAAAAGACCATGAGCAGAAGAAGCTGCCGATTATTCCTAGAAATTTAAAACAAGAAATCTTTCAGCAGCTTCATAACAACCTAAGCGGGGGCCATCTGGAAGAACGCAAAACTCTAAGTAAAATTACGGACAAGTACTTCTGGATTGTTCGAACAGTAGATAACAAGCTATGGTGCAAAAACTGCACAGTTTGTCAAGCTCGAAGAGGCCTTCCTCAGCGGACCACAGGCAAGCTTAAACCAAGCCTTCCAGGACACCCTTTCGAGCGGATTGCAGTCGATATCCTTGGTCCGCTTCCACAAACCGGAGCTGGAAATTGATATGTAATCGTCGTTATGGCCAGAATGTTTTGCCGTGCCCAACCAAACAGCTGAGGTAATAGTCGAACAACTAATCCAAAACATTTTCTGCAGATTTGGAGTACCGCATTTCATCCATTCGGACCAAGGGAGAAATTTTGAATCGAAAGTGTTCCGTAAGACTATGGAGGCCTTGGGCAGTCAAAAGACTCGAACAATACCATTGAGGCCTCAATCGGATGGGATGGTAAGAAAGTTTGTCAGCTCTCATCAAACAGACTGGGATCTGTTTTTACAACCAGGTTTGCTGGCTTATCGCGCAGCAGAGTACAAATCAACCAGCTATGTTGAACTTCGCAAGACAACTGAAACTGCCGATCGTATGCAACGGAGTTAAGAAGACGTTTGCTTAAGGTACACGAGGTAGCGCGAAAAAAACTTGAAAATAACATTCGAATCGATGAAGGACAAGCTGCAGCTTTACTGCAGGGGATGGCGCATGATTTTACAACCCCAAGAGGCGCAAAGATCTTTGTCCAAAACTACACGGTGATTGGGATGGCCCGGTCAAGGTAACAACGCAACTGTCGGCCTTGTCTACAGAATCCTAGTACCCGGTCTAAGAAGACAGAAAGTGGTGCACGTGAACCGACTCGCATCGCACATTAATTTACCTACAACTCAGTCGGAGCTTTGAGTTTTAAGGATGGGGTAGTCTTGCGAAATCAGGTTTAGAACCTGAAAAACATAGAAAAAAAAAGTTTGCATCTCGGGAACCAGACTTTGCTTAGTTTCATTTTAATCTCTGATTAAATTTCTGTTGTTTTCGTTCGGCTTTCTTAGGTTGGAGATAGGTCTAAGTCTTAAAAAGCATTTTATCATTTTGTTTGATAAAGATGTTGGGTAAACGATCGGTATTCTTTTAGGATGATTGTAGAATAGTGATGAATGTTATATAATCCACTTCTCCTCGCAGTTTTTCCGCCAGATAGACTTAATTTTTCTTTCAATGTCTTATTTGTTGTTATGAGAGGTTCGTTTAAGGCTCTTTTTGCTGCAGTATTGGCGAGTTCATTTCCCGGAATACCTGCATGTCCGGGGACCCAGATTAATTTGAGCTTACTATTATTTAGTATAAGCTTATTATGGATAGCTGTAATTATCGGGTTTTTATTGTTCATATTTAGCACTCTTTCGATGGCAGATAGGCTGTCTGTGCAGATAAGGTTTTTTTTTTTTTTTGGCAAGACGATTAGTCTGTGATAGTCTCAGCTGTATACACTGAGACAAATTTGGTAACAAACCTTTGGTTTCTATCTGTCCCTTGTCATTCACAACAGCAAACGCTGTGCCTATTTGCGTTTTAGAGCCATCTGTGAAGACGGTTATCCAATCCGGATGGAGATTTTTGATTTGTTCGAAAAGTTGTCTACGTACCGAGTTGTTGGTTGAGATATTCGGAAGTGCAGCAAGCTCTGTACTGGATGGACATGCCAAATTTCATTGCGATACTGTCTTTAGTTTTGTTTTGACAGCTGATTGTTGTTGACGTGTTTGGCATCATGTTGAGTATGCACAAAAACGATTTTCGTTCTCTCATAAAACATTATTTTTTGAGAGGCAAAACGGCGAAGGAAACAAAAGAAAAGTTGGATAAATCTCATGGGGCTAATGCTCTGTCAGATTGCACCGTCAAATATTGGTTTCGAGAGTTTCGTGGTGGCCGCAACTCCACTACCGATCAAGTCCGCAGCGGCAGGCCCTCCGATGCGGTTACAGAGGACAAATTGATGAAATGGTGTTGGCTGACCGGAAAGTGAAGGTGCGCCAGCACCTGTCCTGAGCGCACACGCCATATTTTGGGCAATATTCTGCATATGAAAAAGTTATCCTGCCGCGCATGCTCACTCCTGACCAAAAACACTAATGAGAGAGCACTTCGAAAGAGTTTTTCTACTTGCTGATGCGGAATTGGGCGGACTTTTGGCATCGATTGGTAACTGGATTTGGATCCCTCGGACCATTATCTCTTCCCGAACCTCAAAAGATGGCTCATCAATAAAAAATTCAGCTTACGCGAGGAAATCATCGACGCCACGGAGGAGTATTTCACAAACCTTCCGGAAAATTACTTTTCGAACGGGATCAAGAAGTTGGAAAATCGCTGGAATAGGTGTATCAAACTAAAAGAGGACTATATTGAATAATATAAAAAAAAAAATTATTTAATTCCCAAGGAGGTCACTTTTCACTCCATCTAGTACGAGTATAAGGGAGTTTAACATTTGACGTCAAGTACTGAAGGCCAGTACTGATTGGCTGGGTTTCGTTCGTCCACCATAACCAGTGGTAAGACAACAAATTTCAGGACTGCTCGGGTTCTGTACGTAGGTGCTTAGAAAGAGTAACGTTCGGAAATATTACTGAACGGTACAAAGAACATGTCAAGCCTACATAGCATGACATGTAACATTGTTCTTGGAGGTAAAAATGTGTACCGCCAACACCAGTCACTGCTTTGAAAAAGCCTTATCAAATACACGCATACGCTGACGATATAGACAAAATCGGAAAAACGCTGGCTGGTATCAGTAACGCGTTGATGATTATTGCTTCAGAAACGGCGTAAAAAGGCAAAGTACGAGTATACACACTGAATGACTCGAACTGTAACCAACTTCGGACTGCTATAATATCCAAACCGTTCATGACAATGAGCTCAAATTTTGACACATGACAGATAATTTTATTATTTGCCAGCCTTTTAAACGATTTGCGTCTCAGTTGTGTTGGAAATATTTTTATCCGCGATGGAATTCAAACGTGATAGTGTGATTGCTTTATATTTGGCTGGAAAACCACAAGTAGCTACCGTTAGAGCCCTCCAGCACCTCAACGTGAATAAATCATTTGTGTCTTGAACCATAGCTCGTTACTGTGATACTGGCAGCGTTGCAAAACGCCATTGAGGTGGTCATAAAAAAACAGCAACATCAGCAGAAATGGTTCGGAAAGTGAAGGCTCGAATTGAGCGAAAACCGCGTCGAAGTGGAAGAAAAATGGCTCGTGAGCTCAACATATCGTTGGAACGGATGCAAACATACTGAAAAATGAGCCTGGGCTCAAGCCATTGAAGTTCCAAAAAGCACACGATCTTACACCGCAACAGAAAAAAGTTAGAGTCGAAAGAGCGAAGAAGTTGCTACGCTTGCACGAAAGTGGTGAGTTGCCGAATTTGGTTTTTTCCGATGAGTCGCCATTTGTTATCGAGCAATATGT
Source organism: Volucella zonaria (assembly GCA_963966105.1). Taxonomy (NCBI): domain Eukaryota; kingdom Metazoa; phylum Arthropoda; class Insecta; order Diptera; family Syrphidae; genus Volucella; species Volucella zonaria. Next base: position 27,784,945 of record OZ014530.1, on the reverse strand, counting down.
CAACAAACAACAAACTTGCCAGAGAGGTCCTTCGAAAATTTACACCTTCGGACGGCCACCAGAAAGCAGGCAGCACCGATGGTGATGGTTTGGGCCGCCATAACCGCCGATGGTCGCTCTCCGCTCGTATTTTTGGACCGTGGCGTCAAAATGAATGCGATCGTATACCGTGAAACTGTCTTAGAGGCAGTATTGAAGCCTTGGACAAACAATCCGTTGGATTTCTCTGTCTGGGGTATTTTGAAGACGATGGTTGGAACTAAAAAATACCAAAGTTTGGACCACCTCAAACAAGCACTTCGCCGGGAATGGGCCAAAATACCGCAGAGCCACTTGCGTGCAGCGTGCGATGCTTTCTTCGGCCGTCTCAAGGCCATTATTCGCGCCAAAGGTGGACATATTGAAAACTACTGATACAATTTGAAAATTCATGTATTTTCCAACACTTTTGGCTTTGGCACAATAAAATTTATCAAAAATTAAAAAAATTATAGCATTTTAAAAAGTTGGAGTTCGAGTAAGTCACCCTGTATACTGTAAACAGAAAATTCAACAAAGACGTCTCGGACAGAGCCTCATTGTAGACAAATTGAATGACTACGATAGTTGAGGGGTGTAGAGCGGATGAACATCAGTGCTAAAGCTCGGAAAATCTCGAAAGCCACCGTAGAAGAACGATGCAATATGGGAATACCACATCCAACTCGATTGAAGGGAGCTAACAAACAATCGAGCTAAATGGAAACGCTTTTGGATAACGCCTAGGTCATAGTTCGGGGTCTCTAGTTCCATTTGAAATCAAGTAAACAATCTCTTTGCTGGTGGTCAGTGTGGAGTAGGGGTTAAAATCGTTGACATTACGTCAGAGGTTCAGGGTTCGATTCCCAGGCCAAATACAGAAAAACGGAAAAATATTAAAAATGAGTTACTCATGCCCTCTTCGTTCAGGGTTGGAAAATCCACTTCACGCTGGATTGTTCAAGTTTCGCGAGCGCAAGGTAGCAGTTAACGCAGATGTCAGGGAAATGTTCCACCAAATCCGTATAAGGGCCGAAGATCAACAATGCCAACGGTTTCTTTGGAGAGGCGGAGACAGTTCCCGTTCTCCGACGGTTTACATTATGGAGGTCATGATGTTTGGGCCGAGATGCTCGCCTGCGTGTGCGCAATTTGTAAAGAACCATCACGCCAATATCTTTCGAGCCGATTTTCCTGACGCCTGCGATGGACTGATAAAGAGAACTTATGTCGACGATTACTTCAACAGCCACGACACGGTCGAACAAGCAGCGACTGTTACCAGAGATGCCATCAGGATCTGCAATCCGATGGGGTTCGAACTGGTTGGCATTCAATCCAACAACTTAGAGCTTATCCGACAGCTGCCGGCGAGCCATATCAACAACACAATGGTAAGTGTCGATCCAAGTGGTAACGAAGCTGTAACTACCAAGATCCTGGGTATGTTTTGGGTCCCGTCGAGTGACTACTTGACCTACAAGATATCGGATGATGGAATATTCGATAAGATGCTGTTTTCCGAGATGATAGTTTCCAAGCGGGAGATCTTAAGAGCCGTAATGCAAATCTTCGACCCGCTGGGTCTAATCTCATTGTATATTATCAGAGGAAGAATCGTGCTTCAAGACGTCTGGAGAGAGGGTTCCGATTGGGACGAACCGGTCTCAGAACACCTGAAGTTGCAGTGGTTGGAGTTCGTCAAAGGGCTAAGGAGTATCAATAACTTGAAAATCCCCCGTCCATACGCCTCCTGGAGCCCTGATTATGCCCAGGTGAGTCTAGTAATTTTCGTAGATGCTTCAGAAAAGGCTTTTTCAGCCGTGGCCTACTTCCGATTCAAAAATCGTGAGGATGTGGAGATCGCCCTGGTGATGGCAAAAGCGAAGGTCGCTCCAGTGAAAAGGCTGTCAGTACCCCGCCTTGAGTTACAGGCTGCAGTACTCGGCACACGGCTGGCGTCGACGATCAAGAATTCTCATACAATTCCAATTCATAACGTCTACTTCCTATCGGATTCCAAAACTGTGCTATCATGGATTAACTCAACGACGTATAAATTCTCCTCTTTCGTCGCCGTCCGAGTAGGAGAAATACTGGATACATCTTCCCCCAGGCAATGGTTCCACATCAGAACTGCGGACAATGTCGCAGACGACGCAACAAGATGGGCGGACTCATCCATGGGAGACTCGGATTCGAGATGGTTCAAAGGCCCTATGTTTCTTCGAGGCCATTTCAATGAGTGGCCAGTTTCCCCGAGCAAGTCAACTGAGCCGGAAGTTTCCACGGATGAACGAGCAGAAGGTTTCATGCTTCACAGAGGTCGCTTGAAAGTTTTCTATGCGATTTATGGAGAGTTGTCTGCAAGGTTTCGGGCAACATGGGTCCCCTCAGTCAGAGTCATTGCATATCTGCTCCGCTTCAAGGAAAGGCTCCGCAAGAGACCAGTTATCAAGGAAGTCTACATCACACCGCATGAGTTCTGTCGCGCAGAAGCGTGGATATTCCGCATGATCCAGCAGGATGCTTTTCTGGCAGACGTTTCCGCTTTACAAGTCAGCGGGAGAGTCAGCAGTTCCAGCCCGGTCTTCAGTTTGTCTATGTTTTTGGATGAAGACGGTACGATGAGGTTAAGTTCGAGAGCGCAGAAACCGCTTGTCTCATATGCGGCTCGTAACCCAGCGATACTGCCAAAAAATCGTCCGCTTGTTTATCTCTTCGTTCAGTATCATCACGAGCGCAACTTCCACATGGGAACAGCTTCAACCATTTCGGACATTCGCGAACGTGCCTGGATTATTAGCATCCGACGGGTAGTCCAAAGAGTCAAAAGCAACTGCAACATGTGCCGACGGCTGAGTGCGAAGCCTGTGCTTCCGAAGATGGGTCTGCTGCCAGAAGCACGTCTAGCGTTTGAGTCTAGACCATTTACTCACGTAGGAGTCGACTGCTTCGGACCGTTGTTGGTCAAATTCGGCAGAGGGACAGCGAAAAGGTATGGAATGATTTTCACTTGTCTTACTTTTAGGGCAGTACAGATAGAGCTGCTGAACGACCTCAGCCTAGACCAGTGTACTATGGTTCTTCGTCGCTTCCTCATAAACCGTGTTGTTACCCAATTCGTGTATAGTGACAACGGTTTGAATTTCGTTGGCTCAAAAAATCAGTTGGACAAGGATGTCAAAGAGATGCAGGATGCCTTAAGTGAACATTCGGCGAGGTACGAAGGGATTCTTTGGCGGTTTATCCCGGCATACTCTCCGTGGATCGGCGGAGCTTGGGAACGCCTCATCCAATCAATTAAGCGCACCATGGAGTTTATACTCAGAGGAGTGGTACCCCGGGAAGACGTTCTTCGAAACACTCTAATCGAAGTCCAGGGTCAACTGAACCGTCGACCCCTCACGCACATTCCGGTCGATCCAGAGGACCCCAAACCGCTCACCCCGAATAGTATGCTGTTTGGAGATGAGGACAGAGACCCGTCAGCACCCGGAATCTTTTACGAGAGCGATGCGTTTAGTAGACTCTACAGTCGGCGATGTCAACATTTGATGACGCAGTTCGTTAGTTGCTGGTACCGCGAATACCTTCCAGAGATCATCAGGCGGTCCAAGTGGCACAAGGAAACAAAACCAGTGGAGGTCGACGATGTGGTGCTTCTCATAGAGCCGAACGAGATTCGGTCTACTTGGGAATTGGGCCGAATAGTAAAAGTTTATCCAGGTCTTGACGGATTAGTGCGTACTGCCGACGTCCGAATGCCAAGTGGTTCTGTCAAGTTGAAGAGGTCGGTGGGTAGGCTCGCTGTCCTGAACTTAAAGTCTTCACCCTAGGAGTTCAGACGGGCCCCGGGATGTCATCGAGCCAATTTCAACACGATATTTTTCTATGATTTGGCTACACCTAACATCGCAGTACTTTGGCACCACCGCATTTGTCTCGCTGAATTATTAAAATTATGTCTTCGTTCCCTCTCTTTCTTTCTCACAAAGCTGAACAGAGATGAAGAAACGTCCTTTGTTCCATGAGTAATTGGCGCAAAAAAAAAAAAAAGAAAGAATAAACCAGAAAGTCACGGACAAAGAAAAAAAAAGCGTTAAACATAAGATAGATTCGACCTGTGGCTGCCGCATTTTCCTTTGGAATTTAATTTTGCTAGAATTAGGTACGAGTACCAAATAAATAAAATCAATCTACCAATTATCAAGGGATTTTTATTCTTGGAAATTTTCGCCAAGGGGAAGTCGCTGCAGCAACAGTGCACAACAATAGTCTCTCACTTAGCCGTCTATGTAGGCCCTAATTTTTTTTTTCTGGACTGTCCGTAGATTCCTTTCAGTGGGTTTGATTTTGGTGGGGGCGAAAGCCTCCATTTATTCGGCTTAATACAAGCTATAACTTAAAATTAAACTTAAACTGAAACTTAAAACTAAGGTTGGTTAGAGTGGTGAAGGAGAACGGATTTGAGGTAGGAAGTGGTGCGGTGGAAATCAAAGACTCTAGGGTTTGAATTAATTTTTCGTAGCATACGGGAGATTGGTTCGTTCGCGCCATAGGTGGTGTAGTGGGTTGGGAGATAGAAAAGACAAGGGGTACGTAGATTACGAGGGTTAGTGTTGAATAAAATGGAGTTGTGAAGGGACGCGCATTCAACCTGACCTGAAGGAAGTCGATGAATGAAGAGAAAGTCGGCTGCATCTCTGCGTTCCTCAAGGGTGTTTAGGTTAATAAGGTTGAGACGGTTTTGATAGGGGGGCAGAGTAAAAGAATCATCCCAGGGCAAACCTCGAAGAGCAAATCGAAGAAAACGGCGCTGGATGCTTTCGATTCTGGAGATATGAACATGATGATGTGGGGACCACACTTGACTGGCGTACTCGAGAACGTAATACAGAGGGTAATATAGAGGGACCTGGTCACGTATGGGTTGGTGAATTCTTTGGACCATCGTTTTACAAAACCTAGTGCAGAGTTGGCTTTAAGGATTATCCCATCCATATGCAAACGGAAGTTGAGCTCCCTATCACACAAAATACCGAGGTCGCGAAGAGATTCAACGGAGGAGATAGGTTGGTTGTGGAGAAGGTAGAGTCGGGGAGAAGATTTGTGCCGCTTATGTGAAAAGGTGGCATTTGGTGATATTAAGTTCCAAACAATTTTTGAGGCACCAGGTCAAAAAACTATCAAGGTCTTGTTGAAGAAGGAAGGAGTCATGGGGAGAGGAAATGGCTTTGAAAAATTTGGTATCGTCGGTGTAAAGGGAGACGGACGAGTGTTTGATGATCCTATCGGGAGCATTTATGGTTAATATAAAGAGAAGGGGACCGAGATGGCTACCTTGAGGAACTCCAGAGGTGGCCAAAAATGGAACGGAGTGGGCTGACCTAAAACGAACACTGTAAAAACGGTTTTCGAGGTAAGAGGATATCCATTTTAACAGTATGGGTTCAAAGCCGAGGGCAGAAAATCGATGAGAGATTTTATCGAAGGCTTTGCTAAAATCGGTTGCAACTACATCGACTTCGTTGCAATTCTCTAGGGCAGAGATGGCAAAGGATACGAATTCAACGAGATTTGTGGTGGTTGACCTACCCTTTAGGAAGCCATGTTGTCTAGGGGAAATAAGCGATTTGCATTGGAAGCTTAGAGCTTCATACAAAATACTTTCGAGGAGTTTGGGTATATGGGAGAGTTTAGCGATTGGACGATAGTTTGTTATTTCGTTCTTTGATCCCTTTTTGTGGATCGGGGTTATAAAAGAGGTTTTCCAAACCTGTGGAAATTCTCCTTGTGAAAGGGATAGACGAAAGAGATTAGAAACGGCAAGGAGCCGTTAGTGAAGGATTGTTTAAAGAAGCTGGCAAATAGGTCGGCAATGGTGAGTGGATCGGTTGATGACTTGTTGTTGAAAGAGAGGGAAGGAGGGTAACCATCGGACTTTCCTTTGTAATTAACAAATTGGTAAAAGGACTTAGGGGGGTGGTAGTTGTCGATTGTAGATAGAGATAGGGGACAAAGTGAGACTGAGGAGTTAATTGAATCTAGTGTGAAAATAAGGTTCAATTGCCTGCCCATATAGTTGGATACACCACTGACTTGGCATAGACTTGAGTCTGTTAAGCGATCTAAGAAGAGACATTCCTTAGCTGAGTTGGCATTTGAAGCGATGAAGAACGATTTATCGTCTGATGGAATCCACTGTAGCTGAGGAAGATTAAAGTCGCCGAAAATAAAGATATCGTCAGTAGAGTCAGACAGGTAAATTAAATAGTCGATCGCATCGACAACAAGTTGGTAAGATTCGGTAGGTTGAGCTGGCAGGATGTAGCAATATAAAACGTAAAGGGACTTGAAGGGGAGTGGTATTTTTATAGCGACAAAGTCGACTTTAGAGGATGAAGAGATGGTAATAGGAGAAGAGTTAAGGTTTTTGTGGATCGCCAGTAGGACGCTTCTTCTATTTTCGTCCATGTAGTCTAAAGAACACTCCGACGGACGTATTCCCATCTGAATCCGATGGACAATTGAAATAGCTCAAATGAAACCGTTTAAAGCGACATTGTAAACGTTGTCCTTAGGTCTTTTCATCATTTCATAGCCTGTTCGCCGTTCTCCTGAACCGAAACAATATCCGTGTAAGTTGCTCCTGGGGAATACTAACCGCAAATATTTCAGCAACACACTGTCCATTGCCAGTTAGACATTCCAAGTAAGATTAGAGTCATTATTCAGCGACAAAAACTCATTACGCACTTAGATACTTGTCTATCATTACAATTGTTGCTTCTATTAAAAATTCCCACACTTTCTTTTAGCATAAAGACGACTTTCTCCTGAACAAGTTTTCGAAAATCTACCGCTCATACATTACAGAGCGTTGCCGGAGGGCCGTTTCCTATCTCTGAAAAAAAAAAAAGATATCAAACAACCTCTAAGCTAATTTCAATGCAAACACTCCTAAATAGCATTAAAAATTCGCTCAATCCCTTCACAAACATCAATTAATCGCTGGCATTGCTTCTACTGTAGCACTATTTGTAGTGTGTTCGGCCAACCCACCATTACATAACCAAATCCGAGTCAACATCAAACCTAACCTCAACAAAGTTCCAGCTAAGCGAACAAAAAAAACCAAGAAACAAAGAAAAGACAAATACGCAAAATTAAAATGCAATTAAAGGCAGCACACCTTAGATACGAGCACTATGACGAGAGTCACACATGCAAACAGAAACCCGCTCGGGGGGGTACTCGCGTATCTATGAGATACACATGCATAGAAATACACCACGTATGATGGAAACATGATTCGTTACTATTGTTTGTTTCATTTCTCTCATTTCGCGCTGTTGGCTTTGTGTTTCCGTCTCTTGTCTCGGTCTCCTGTCTATTGTCTCCGACGCTGTTTCGATTTGTATCTTTGATATTCCATTTGGTTGCTAATTTTTTATTTTTTTACTAAAATCACTTACGCGCAGTCATACTCGTACATACTTGTACTCGTACCTTTCGTTAAGTTCACCGTCACCGTCACCGTCACCGTCATCGACGAGTACGGCTGGTAAAACGCTGAAAGCCAGCACGAAACTCTGCGTCAGTCAGCCCCAAACTCTGCCTTAGCCTCTCGAACACGTAAGTGATCAATCAGTCGGATCAAGGAATACGAGTACATCAATGCGCTTACACTGTGCTGAATAAGCGCGTAATAAGTTATCAAAGCAACTACTCGTACCAGTGAGCACATACTCGTTACTCGGTACTCGCCGATTGATTCAATTGATGAAAAAACGAATTAAAAATCAGAAAAATGAAAGAAACGAACGCGAGTCAACAAAAAAAAAGAAAAGAAAGGGAGGCAATAAATTCGCGCGGGCAATTCGAATTCGTGCACGTGTTACATGTTGAACAGGCCCGCACGCCACTCTAAAATCAATTTGTCCGTTCAGATTTCAGATACATCATTTTCCACATTCGCCCGACGAACGAACGGCCCAAAGATGATTCACTAATTCAGACTCGTACTCGTACTTCAGCAGAAATGGCAAATCAAGTTGCGCCATTTGTACGGGGAAGGAAAAAATTGATTGGCAACTCAAAAAACCGCTGCATTTGTGGATATGTGAAAATGTGGAAACTGGAAAAGCCGTTGAGAATGGCAAATTGCAGTCGTAATTGAGCGCAGAGGTATGTTTAAGGCTGGCGTGTGGGGGGGGGCTCCTTGCACGACAGGATGCACGAGTGACAAACATTTCAGCCATTTCGGTTGGTCCTTATTCCAAAAAAAAAAAAAAAAAAACTGTCAGATGTCAGGTGACGCTCCATCAGCAGAGTTTTGACTTGTCGTTGGCACGGGCCATGGGGGAATATTGAATTTTCTCTGCTAATGGATTTTCAATTAGCTATTTTGGCGAGAAATGAATGACTGTTAACAGGGTGATGTTGGCGAGGAAAAACGACAGACAAACTTGACAGATGTCATATGCTGACAAGTCGGGGTGTGATGGAAGGAATTGGTACCTATAATGTTCGGTAATTGTCAAAGGAGCTTGAGTTAAGGGTGGAGGTTGGATCAATTTTTGGTCAATTCTAGAGGATTGTTTCCTAGTAAAAGCGTTACCAGATATGTCGGGGAAAAAGGTGCGTCGTGTCGGAATATTTGATGAAAAGTGCACTTGGGACTTTGATAGTCACCTTGGAATAGGGTCAGACTTGAAAGAAGGTATTACAAAATGGTGACAGCAGAACAGGTAGTGCTTGTGACAACTTGGGCGGGGCAGTTATGATAATTCGATTCGGCATAACTCAATTTCTGTTTGAACTCCTAGCACTATGCCCGAGCTTTGATAACAGGTAACGAGTCCTTTATCTGGTTGACGTTTAAGCACTCGTCTACGAGTAACTAATTACCCCGTCAGGTTACAAAGCCAACAAAAATCTTCTCGGAGGATGACTTGAATGCTGTGAACGAACAGGTGTGCATGGACTTCTGGTTTCATGATCACAAAATTCGGACGTTAAAAGGTCAGTTCCGCTTCCAATACATTTGGCGGTCTAGATTGAGATGTGAAGTCACCAAACGGCCAACTAGTGAATATTTTGGTGTCGGATACTGTTCTGTTAATTGGGACAATCATATATGATCTTCGTGGATCGTGGAGCAATAGAGATTGTGCTCCTAGGCTCAATCTTGAAACGGCAATTATGTATGTAGGTCTTGGTCTTGGTTTTGGCCTTCGAGTAAAAGGAGGAGAGCAGTTTAATTCCCAGAGTGATGTTCAGTGATTTTCTTTTCTGCTTGTCGAAAATACATAGAAAATGTCTTACAGAATCTTTCACAACTGCTCTTGCCATTGATCTTGTTTTGATTTCGATCTTGGATGCAAAAACAGAAAATATGATATTAACCTAGGTTTTGTAAAAAGTGCAAGAACAAGGTCAAGACGGCAAGATCAGGATTAATTTTGTTGATCAGCAAATGCAAGTATTCGAATACTTTGCGTTTTCGAAAAGCTTTCTTGAGGACCATGCTATCAAAGTAGAGTAATGGCGAAGGACTGGACTTCTGAACCAGATCTAGGACTACAAGAAGAAACGTCACTATGATACAGTGCTCTGCCTCTACTAATCTTTCGATTGATTGAAAAAACATGGATCTCAGCGCCTAGGTCGGGGTAATCAACCTTCGGATTAAGCAGGTGATGAGCAAACACGGACTCAGACAACGAAATGATGATGGTAAACGATTTGCTTTACAATCCTGTATGGGCAAATGTCAAGTACACAAAAGAACAAATTTTTCGCTGACTCCGAACCGCAGAGGAATGTGATGAGTTGCGCTCAAATAAAAGACGATTCCGGTCGATTTATAACAAGACTTTATTGGAAGATGTAATTCCGTAAAAAAAAAAGGAAAAGTCAAAATGACAGACGAGAAAAAGATTGCAGCCATCTTGTTGTGGACTGTAGTCATAGATTGTGGAACTGGATGTGTTCAGTGAAACTTTGCTTTACATTACTCACCCAACAGAATGTGAGCCATAGACCATAGATATAAATTTCATAGGTCTGCCGTTGTTCCCTGCCGAAAGAGTAGCCACATCTGAACAATTACTTTTTCTTGTTTTCGGTGTTTGTTTATGATTCGAATTCACTCGCTGAGGTCAATCAAAAATTTGATGCAAAATCAACTAAGTTTAGTCCTCGTTTTTTATCCTTGTAGACTTTGAAAACTGGATCGTATTTTGCGTGCCACCTATGGTTTCCAAATAATGAAACAAGACTTCAACTTGAAGACACTCTCGACGCTGCTGCTTTTTCATTTACACTTGCCGGTGCATCATCGAGAATCGATCATACCTTACATTGAAGTTCATCGATATTGAAAAGCCTCTGACAGCGTCAGGAGAACTTTTATTTGGTTTCCCTCCTGCAAGCGTGACGGATAAAATGGTCACGATAGCGGCAGAGAGAAAACTGTTGGAAAATATCAAAATTTAAAGTGGTATGCCACAAGGGTCCATCTTTTTGCCGGCATTGTTTTATTGTTAATAAGTTGTTTGATCGTAGAAAAAGTAGGGCGTTGTCAATACATGCGAAGTATGATATTTACTCAACCGAAGGCCGAATTGGTAAGAATATAATGTGGGGTCTGTGTGTTGTATCTATGTACTGTTGGAACCAAGCTACAGCGGTGTTTTTATTTAATATTCAATAAGAAATTCGTGCTACTATATGTGATACTCACTTCGAAAATATCCTAAACTGTCCCAAGAAAATAGTTATCGCTTTGGATTTTTGTTCGAGGCAACATTCTTCGGATTTTTGTATACCTAACACGTCTCTAGCGCGGGGACTACCGAATGAATAGGTCAAGATCGTATAGGCATCACAATTAGGTTGTCAGCCGGAATATGCTTCGAAAAGGCGACACATCTATTGACTGTCATATCGTGAAAGGTAAATCGCCAAGAACGGAGAAGGCGTACAACAATCGAAAAGGAGTCAAGGTAAGTAACATAGGTAGATAGGTAAGAGTGGCTGTTGGAAACACCAGTCCACTTAGGCCTATTGGGCCATTGTGATGCCAAGTGTATCTAGGATCCTCTTAATAATGGAACCAGTTTGCGCTTACGTTGAAGCGTAGGAGACTGTTTGCGTTCATATTTTTTTAGATCGTTTAGGCCATTGTAGAAGAAAGCTCCTAAGTAAAGTTTGTTTCTGTGGGAAAGAGCTGGACATGTACAGAGAAGGTGGAGGATTGTCTCCTCTTTGTCCTCGTCCATGCAGCTTCTACAGAAATCGTTTGTCAACGCGCCAAGCCTTCTTGCGTGCTTGCCTATGAGACAGTGTCCACTGATGACACCTATGATGGCGCTGAGATGTTCCTTATTTAGAAGGATCAGTGGTTCCAATTTTGGCGAGTTCATCGGCCCTACAGTTCCCTGGAATGTCTCTGTGGCCCGGCACCCAGCAAAGGTGAAGGTTGAACTGCTCTCTCATCTCCATAAGAGATGATCCGCATTCAAGGGCGGTTTTAGAATTTAATAAGACTGATGTGGATATCCTTTGCAGATATAACGTTTCTCTTCAGCCAGTGCAGAGCTTCTTTAAATGCCAAAATTTCCGCCTGGAACACGCCACAGTGATTTGGAAGACCAAAAGACTTAGATTTAACTTATCTGAGAAAACACCGCCACCAACCTCGCAATCGGTTTTAGATCCATCTGTGTAGAAGTGGATTGACTTGTTCTCCATGGAAGCATCTACCTCCCAGAAGGATCTAGAGGGGAAGCTTACATGGAAGTCTTTGTCAAACCAAATGCAGGTACGGTGTAATCGATGTTCTCTGTGAGGATTCCTAATGTATTAAGAATGTTAGCGTGGCCAAATGAATTATTTGTCCAAGGTGTAGTAACAGAATGCGAGTAGACCGTAAGGCTCCGCTTATGCATACACATGCTGTTCTTTAAACTCTGCTTAGTTTACTGCATTGTCTAAGGCCGTCTACCAGACGACAACCTCGTAGGTGAGTGTCGGTCTTATGACCGAGATGTATAGCCAGTGGGTTATGTGAGGTTGAAGACCCGATTTATTCCCAATGGCTTGTTTTGCAAGAGAATAAAGCCACTGTAGCTTTAAGTTCTTTAATTGTATTAAGATGCTTAGCTGCTTACCTTACCTTACGTCATCCGGGATATACAAGTACAATAGTAGGCAGGAATAATGTATGAAAATGAAGGCGGTTGAGCTAATTAAAGATTGTAGGGCGCGTATGGTAAGTCGTAGAGAATATGCAGTGACTCTGATAAACGACGAAAGGATAACTTTATTGAAAGAGCATGGCTTTAGACTGTGCAACAGTGACGACGAACCAAATGTGTACAATACCCCAGAGTGAACCTTTCAACCTGGACGATGTAGACTAATAATTCTGTCCACCCAATCTGGATGAAGTAAAATAGCCGTACCTTAGTCCAATAAAGCGTAGCGGACGTCCTAACTGCTGAGATCTTCAAAGCGGCAGGCGATGACTTAGTAAGGAGCATACACCAACTCATCTATAAAATAGCGTTTTTTGTACGATCCTCAAGAAAGGAGACCCTCTGAACAGAGGCATCAGTCTTCTTAAGATAATATCTGCCATATGCTGTGAACGACTGAAGCCATTCTCGTCAACAACCGGATTGCTCAATATGAGTGTGGCTGTAGGCCAGGAATGTCCACCATGGACCAAATATTCACACTACGGCAGATCGTGGAAAAAACCCATGAGTTCCAAACCGATACAAACCACCACCTATTGATCGATTTTAAGGGCACGTATGACAGCATCTATAGAGACGAGCTATACAGAACAATTCCTAGTTTTGGCATCCCTGCCAAACCCGTTTATGCAGGATGACGATGGAGAATGCATGCTGTTCTATTAGGCTCGGTAAAGAACTCACCGAGACCTTTGAATTCAAAAAAGGATTTAGACGAAGCGATGCGCTGTCATGCGATTTCCTTAACATGATTCCTGAAAGAACATAGTCTCTGGTTTTTCTTTTTAAACATCTGTCGTGTAGACTAAAGTTTACGGGATGCCCATACATCCATGGGAGCAGGGATACGCCTTGCCATCGTTCTGCCGCCTTTCTGAGATACCAAAGCAGAACTTGTGTTGGAGGCACAAGTTCCACCCTTGGTATGAGTCGAGGCCGATCTACAACCTCTTGCTGCTCTTAGGGTCACAGCACACTCTACAATGGGTCAAACTAACAAACCGCAACTTTGGGTTTAAACCACAGCCACCATGACGTTCCCACAAGGGGGCCTACCTCAACAAGTCAGATTTGGACCGAGATCCGAAGGCCTCCTGACTCCCATGGTATCGTAATTTAAGTCCCGGTAGGGACTACTGGTGGTCCTGCCGGCAACAAGACCTATGACTGGCAACTTGTAACTGCTCAAATCGTAGCAACCTTCGATGGCGTCATCTGAAGAGTTTTACGATAAGACCAGTAATATGCTCTGCCCCCGCTTTTTTATTAGACAACGTCATTGATGGGCGAAGCCTTGATAATTGGGCGGGGGCCCTCTTGAAAGAACAGTGCAACATAAGATGCACAATCTTTCGAAAGTCCGTCCAGGACCTTAATAGTCCTAGTCTATCAAAAATGGATGAGGGTGCTCTTGGTTGCTTTGAGAGGAAAATCCGGGTGATTTGCGGTCCCGTCTGCATAGACGGTGAGTGCAGTAGGAAATACAACGACGAACTGTACGGGCTGTAGAGCGACATCGACTTAGCCAAAAGAATGAAGGTCCCTCGAATCCGCCACCGAGGGACAGTAGAGGAAAACCGCGACTCAGGTGGTGCTTGCAAGTGGAAGGCGACTTCAGTCAACTTAGCGTGCGAAATTGGAGACAAGTAGCTGAAGATTCTGTTGGCTAGAGATGCTTGTTTGTTGAGGTCCAGGTCCACACCCTACTATAGCGACATCTTAAGCAAGTATAATCTAATTGGCATAATGCGTGTCTTACTCGAGGATCACCGAAAGCATATGTTAGAGTCGGGATATGGTTCGGAACGGAGATTTTCCATGGAATGAAATGGACGCCGCCCAACCAATTCCAAGAAAGAGCTGGTCAGACACACAAACATATGTATATGCCGTCGAACAATTATAAAGGACTCACGGCAAAAGTTTGCCGCAGTTGAGGCATATGATATTGCCTGAAACCATACACGATGGCGCGTACAAGAGGTTCTAAGACCGAAAAGAGGATTCAAAACATTCACGAATATCAAAACAGTGTTCAAGAAAGCAGAGTTGCAAAAGAAACTCAGGTCTGTCCGCGTGCTCTGTGGGCAAAAGCAAAATGAATAGCGGAATCGAAAATTAAGGCGGTTGAGCAAGTGGAATATTGTAAAGCGCAATTTGTGCAAGCAAATAACCGAAAAAAAGGATCACTTTGGTGTTCGAGCAAGTTGTCAGTTAATTAGGAAAGACTTCTATCTAACTTCTTGATCATCCCAGTTCTGCTGTGTGGCGTATTGGACATAATATTCTCCGATAAAGTTTCGGCACTCCTTACAGCAACAGATATTGAAGAAGACGGTATAAGATGAACTCCGCCGAATGTCTTGAGTCTGGTTAAAGGATATAAATTTGTTGGACAGGATTTGATTTGGCGGATAAATATTGATTACCGCCAATGGAACTTTTTGGGTTCAACTATTATAGAAGCGACCATTAATTAGGGAAAACCCCTATTTTTGGTGGAGCCTGCATAACGAATAGTTCATATTCAAGAGCGTGCTCGACTAGCTGATGAATACCGGACCCGACGAGCAGCATGTCTTTTTAGGGGAAAGTCTCTTGTAATGAATGACTTTTGATCTGCATGTTAGGACTTCGCTTCCTTGTATAATAGCATTATACAAGCTATCTTCTCTATACAGAGTCATTGCACCTTCATTCAGACATTGGAAGTTACAAACGGACTTACACACTCGTATCTTCATATCAATCATTCAAACAAAAATAGTAAGTTGGGTATTTTCGAAGATATGAGTAAGTGCATAAACAGCAAAGCGTCCGCTTAACGACAGACAAGTTAAATTTAAAGACCGTAAATATTTACTTTTGATAAACACCTTGATGTTTGCTTTTCCTTTATTGTTATCGGTTAGCTGTCACAATCTCCATAACTTCACTGGGTTTGGCCTCTCATAAATACACCCTGTAGTTGGTAAATGCCAAATAGAAAATATACAGAGATAAGGGAGAATGCTTTATAACGCACACGGACTGCCTACGTTGTTTTGAACAATCAGTCGCAGTATGATGTCTGTTTTATCGATGCACTTGTTCGTAGAAATGACAGAACAAACAACCGGTGTCGTCTAGTGTATCCACAGAATTGTGTTTTAGTTCTTTGTAACCATATCGATCTAATAGGCACCTGAGAATGCTTACACAAGTCAAGTAGCGCCATAGAAACTATTGTGAGAGATACAAACCTGATCAGCAAATAGCTGCAGACCAGACGTTCTCAGGTGTCGACTTGTAGTTGAGCATACGCGTTCTAAAATATGCTCTTTTCCAGCATACATTTTGCTGGCATACATGTAGTCAATAGGAAAGATCCTCAGACAATCGTCTGTTTCTTGTGTTTGAGGAAATCTACTTTCACAGGGCGGCCAGTTTTTAGGATTAGCTTTTCCCTAAGTTTATTGTCTAATTTTTTACAATTCCTTGAAATACCAAAATTTGCAGGTCTTGCTTGTAGTGGCTTTTTTCAACGCCATTGCTTTATAGCAGCTTTGAGACTCAGCTGATTAAAGAGCTCATCCGTACAATGAAAGAAGGAAATAAAGATGTACATTGGTTTTGAATGTTTGCAGGTTATAATGACTGCGAAACAAGAGCTCAATTTACCGCACAATTGTGAATCCTATCTACCAAGTGCAAGAAGTCTGACCAGATTATCAGATTATACAATATATTGAGGCCAGATTCGAGTGGAAACAGTATTTCTTGGGGAAACCTAGACATTTCGCAGCATTTTTGGCGACACCGAATATGTGGTCATACCAATGTAGGTTGTCATTGAGACACACTGAGAATGAAAAGTTTTCCCGTTTCGGCGATGTAAGTGTTCTTGGGTGTTTAAATTTCGCTTTAACGTCAGTAGACAGCGGCCGCCCTATTAAAGGGTGACCAGATAAGAACGATAGGAAAAATAGTTCAAATAAAACAACAACGATGTGAGATATAACATTGATTCTGGCTTTATGTTGAAGCTATGTTCATGCCATTATATGTGGAATACTACATCATTCAAATGGCCACCTCGGCCTCGCTAGTAGTGCTACAAGCGGTCGGTCCAATTTGTGATGACTCGGTGCAATATGTGCGGCGGTTGACTTGTTAGCGTAGGCTAAGGAGTTGACGTAGCCCCAGAGAAAATAATCGAACGGTGTCAAATCGCATAATCGCGGCGGCCAATTGATGAGCGCTTCACCGTGAGATAACCCAGTCGCCAAATTTCTCCTTCACATCTTCGAGCGTTGTGTCGCTTGTATGGCATATAGGTCCGTCTTGTTGGAACCACAGCTCGGTGGTCGAGCTCTGACCACAGAAAGTCGGTTAACATCGCACTAAACCTGAAACCATTGACGGTAATGAACGAATCAAGTTTCGAAGATGCGGCCATGCCCTAAACCGCACCAAACAGTCAATCTCTGTGGATGCATTGATGCAAAATAAGCCGGGTTGGCTCTCTGGCGCTGCCCAATTCAGCTGATCGGCGCCGAATCGTAATTTATGGCCGCTACAATCTCTGTCTGGTTGGGTGGTTTAAGATCCAAAAGAGTATACTCACGCTCAAATTCCTCCACGTTGCAATGAATTGCCTGCACTCTGTAGCCATGATGACGACCGACTTCACGAAAAGATTCACATTGCGTATTTACAACTGAACAAGAATTCCGATATTTTTTAACATTTTCCGCACGTTCGGTAAGCGTGCACGATGAAATTGCAAAGTTTACTGAATATTTTGACAGCAGAGAATACTGTCATCGGCCAAAAAATTTATTGGACTTGAAGTAGCAGCCAAGAGATCATTGATGAAAATTTAAAAGTGTGTCGGAGACAGAACGGAGCCCTGGGGCACACCAGCATTTATTTTGTGAATATCAGACTTGAAACCATCCTAGACAACTTGAATTGAATTCCATTCCATTCCATTGAAGAAGAGGGTCGTCGATCTTAAAAGCACGCATTTTCGACCAAAGAGTATGATGCCAAACTCTGTCGACTGCCTTAGAAATATCAAGTGCAGCTATTGTATGTTGCTTTCGCCAGATTGAGGTCTGCTTTGGTTCCACTTGTCGGTGAGACATGCCATTATATCACCAGTGGACCTATTGCTAAAAAACCGTACTCCCGGAAATTAAGAAGTTTTTGTGTTTGCAGATATTTTCTGAACTGACGGTTTATCAGCGTTTCCATGACCACAGAAAGAAGGGTCTATAGAAGAGAAAGAAAACGATTTGCCGTGCTGGACATATGTTTCAGTTTTCGGTCTTCCTGAAATATAACATTCTTAAGAAAGGCGTTGTAGTCACTCGTTTTTTGTTTGAAAATTTTCAATGCACGTTTCAAACCAGCTGTCTCATAAGCCTCCTCGCGACATCAAGCCTGAGGTGAATTAAAGTGAATCCTACAACTCAACGAAAAGACAATCGTGGACTAGCCCTTCTAATGATGATTCAAATGTGGCAAACAAGAGGCCCCATCACTTTACAGCTAATTACACATGTCTTGCTAGTTCTTGTTTTAGAATTTTTTAGTAATACCACTGATTTTTGAGGCAAAGACATTATTTAGAGGAAAGAAGTTCACTGCCACCGTTCTACTTTGTAACGGTTCCTTTATTATTGTGTTAAGCTGATCAACACTAAACCAAGATACTGGGAGTAGAAAGTATAGCGCACTTCATGTTACCAATGCTCTTCCTCATGCCTATACTGTACCCTTATGACCTCAGGGCACAGGCAAACTTTAAGGTCAAACCGGACATCCGTAGAGGCCTCAGACAAAGGCGTCCTAAACAAATTGGTTTCCGACTTCTGAAAGTTAATCTTTAACTTCCAGTCATCGCAATATCGCAAGCGAAGTCACGTTGCAAGAGCGTGTTTATGACCTCGATCTTTGGACCTGATCTGTACGCGATCAAGTCGTCTGCGTATGCTATGGCATGGTGAAGCGAGTTCACAAGATCGCCTGTGTAGATTGAATAGGATCGGCGAATTAACCGCACCTTGTTGCAAATCATTTTTAATGTTAAATGTTTCAGCAGATATCACATCGCCATTCTTCACGATGAACTGTCTACTGGTGAGCATATCCAAAAGAATGTAAAGCAGTGGTTAACTTATGCCCAGCCTGTTCATTTTGAAGAATAATCCCTCTAACCATACGGTGTCGAACATCTTCTCCAAGTCAATCAGGCAGGCACCAGTGCACTGGTTCTTGCCCTTGTTCCATTGGATATCAGAAACCAGTTTAGACGCAGCGGGAATGACATCATGTCCCGCCTTGAAACCGAATTGATTATTCGGAATTATATATTTGTCCTCGACCCACTTAGTCAGGACTGTATTGATCACCTTCTCGAATATCTTGCTGATATTGAGAAGGAGACTTATCGAGCAGAGATTCGCCGGATTGCAAGTATCTTTATCCCTTTTGGGGATGGGATGTACCACCGCAGTTTTCCAATGCACTGGATAATGGGCATTATTCCGAGCATTATTAAACAAGGTGATGTATACGTCTACCGCTTCTATTGGGAGGTATCGAAGCACAATGTTCGGAATTCCGTCGGTTCTCACTGATTTCTTACTTCTCAGTGACTCGAAGATCGCATGTAGCGATGAAAGGGGTAGCTCCCTCTCGATGACGATGACATTATTTGCCATATTTTCGTCATTGAACTCAGTGAATCCTTTCTCCATTTCATTTCGAAGGTAGATATTGTGCAAAAGGACCTAATTTTCCAGGTCTTGGCTCGGGCCAATAACTTTATTCGGCTTGTACACTTCCTGGAAAGTCGGTCCTATAGCCTTTACCTTTTCCCGCGGATCCTCGATCACAAAGAAGTTGTCATTATCAACGGCCTCATTTGGATCGATGCCTGCTACTACAAGTATTTGTTCGTTGTTCGTCGATCGGGCGATCTTTAGACATGAAAGGGCGTTTTGATCTTTTCTCCGAAATATTTTATTTATTTGCGGAAACATATTCGGGTTGCTGGTGTTTACAGTGTTGGTGGTGTTATGCCTGCCAGTAAACTGTCTGTACAAGGTTTTTCGTCTCGACAGCCACTATCCGTCGCTTTTGGACCGAGTCGGTACATAACATTGTGCTGCCCAATTGAATGAATAGCAGGTTCCCTCTAGTCTTTGGTATATTATTTCCCAATCTCTGTGTTTGACGTTAAAATCCCCGCCTTAGAAATCGAAAAAGTGTCTCGACACCTGAAACAAATAAGGTGGATTGAGTAGCTTTAGGCGCATAGACAGATACCATGTATAACCGTTTGCCACTGCGGAGAGAGAAGTACACGATACATGCTTCCAGCACCTGGAACCTACGCACTACACGGCTGTACACTCTTTTAAATTGCAAGCCCTTTTTTAATGAAGATCGCAACGCCACCTCCTTGTACGGAGTTGGATCGGTTTCTTCTTACAATTTTATATTTTCTGTGCCTCAGTTTGTGCCTTTTGTTTAGCTTTGTTTCGCTAACCAAAAGCACGTCAGGGGATGGTCTTTGAGCAACTTAAAAAGTATGGTTCTTCGTTCGATCCTTATCAGTGAATTTACATTCAGCGCAAGGACCTCCGCTATGTTCGTACCCATTACGACTGGAGGTGTGTTAGGCCTGGCACCAACGCATAGATCTGATCCACGCGCGTGGCCTTCTCTTGTATCTGACGTTGTAACTGAGCCATCTGCCCCTAGATAGAGAGCTCGATGTGCTCGAGGCGCTGGAGCCTGACAAGAAACCTTCGCTTTCTGTATCTTGCTTCCCCGACCTGCCGCCATTTGGGTGTAGGTAATTTGGGGAGTTACAGCTGGTGTTTGAGAGAGCACTGGTGGTCGTTTAACCTCCGCCTTTTGTTGCCGAGGCAGATTTATTTTGCTCATGTATTTGAACTTAGGATAACGCTGATAATTTGCGGTGTGTCCCGCGTTCTTATATGACCACGACGAGCATGTTTGCAATGATCGATTCTTTGGAGCCAATTTTCCACCAGTCTTCCACACATATCGGATGGAACATTGGCAATTTCGCGTTCGATATTGTTCCTGAGCTCCTCTAACGTTGTTTGCTTTACCGAACTTCCCCTTCAATAGATCAATTGTTTGACCAACTGTGTGGCATGTGGCACCATCTTGTTGGAAACACATGTTACTGATGTTAAGTCCATCCAAAAATAGTCTTCTAATATGGCACGATAGCGAACTCTATTGACCGTAACCTGGCGATCATTTTCATCGACGAAATAATACGACCTCCGGCATGAAATCCATACCACACGGTCACTTGTTGTGGACGCAATGGAGTGTCTTGAAGCACATGTGAGTTTGTCGCTCTCCAATAACGCATATCTTGCTTGTTGAGAAAACCATTAAGGGGAAAATGATGTTTCGATGAAATTCAGGATTTCAGAGCCCGGAGAAGTTTCGGCGCTTCAAATGATCAAGAGGCTTCAGTTCTTGAGTTAATTTGATCTTGCAAGGGTGTAAGCTCGCGAAATTCGCCAAAATGTGGATTGAAAGATTCCCAATTCCTGGAAACGGAGTGGAGTCTCATTGGCACAGAAATATTCAATAGTGAATGTGTTCCCTCGAATTTATCCATATGACCTCTGGACGCCAGCTGTGCACAAGACCATCTCTTTAAGAGATCATTTATTCCTTTACAAAAAGGACGAACAACTTGTATTGGTACTTCAACTGATTTTTATAAATTCACAAACTTTTACTTAATTATAAAATGTGTTCGACTAAATTTAGGATGAAAGCACTTTGTACCAGCGCGTACGACTTGGCCACTCGTCGACGAGAAAGAAAAAGAAAGAAGGTACGATCAAAAAATATGAGTGCACACGAAATCTCGTGATCTTAATGCGTCGTAAATTTTGCAGATGTCAATGGGTGTGTTCAGTGCGTTTGCAAATTCTAATTTAGCGCTTGCTAGCGCTGTTTTATTTCGCTAATTAATTATCATTTGATATTCCGAGTTACCGTATCCACTACAATCCACTATAGCACGCACAGTTTCTGTGGTGGGGCGATTATTACGACCGAAAATTGGAGTAAGTGCTCGTAAATTAGCGACCACCGATTCAGAATTTCGGTAGTAATTTTTGATAATTTCCAAACCTTGCTCGCTCGCGAACTTTACCGTGATAAAAATGTAAACGTTGACTGACGTTTTGACATGGACAGATCATACAAAAAGTTTAAGGGTGGGTTTGTACTAAAATACAAACTTGTTAAGTCCCTATTGAAAAACCCTTTACAAGCGTTAAGCAGGGGAAAACAGCTGCACTAAAATATTTTGTCGGAAATGACTAAACCCCAGAAGAAGGCCGTACGGCTGATAAATAGACGTTGCTTCCTATTGCGAAGTAACCATTTACTGTTGAGGTCCCTGCAAAATGAAATGAGGACAACACCGTTCGGACCTTGACTATGTTACATGCGGCAGAGCCCTAGACTCCCAAAAAGCAAGCATCAACGCCATTCACTGAAGTACGGACAAAAGAAGGATGAAAAACTGTGACGTAGACTACGGTGGCTTCAACGGAGAATGCAGTCTTATTGTGAGCGGCAGACTAAAGGAAGAAATTTTGAGCTTTTGGCACGTGAGCGAATACTTTGTAAAAATCCGCATCAAGACGGATGATCATTCAATAGGTCCTATCGAGCCTACATCAAGTGCTAAAGATCAGTATCATCGGTGCTAAGAACCCGTCAGAAATATCGTAACTAATGTGCTGGTTCTCAAGCGACCACAATCCTTGTGCTTGACGGCTGGAACCTTAAAATCGTTTGTCGGATACACAGAGGAGGAAAACCATTAAACTTTTCGCCAAATATGGAGGCATCAGTCTGCTTAACACCGCGTACAAGATGTTCTCTCTCGTATTGTCTGCACATCTGAAACCATTCGTAAACGATTTGATTGGCCCCATTTTACACGTTTTTGGACGTGTAACTCCACAAATGACGAAGCATTCACACTATGTAATGTGCAACAATGTAATGTGCTGCCATCATACTTTAGGAAAGTGTGCGAAACTCCATGGAGTCCCAAGATACTCTTGAGTTGATTTCATTATTAGAAAGCAGCAAACTGTCACTGGTGCATTCACACGTATTGAAGCAGGAGCG
Organism: Volucella zonaria; assembly: GCA_963966105.1. Lineage (NCBI taxonomy): Eukaryota > Metazoa > Arthropoda > Insecta > Diptera > Syrphidae > Volucella > Volucella zonaria. The sequence continues at coordinate 27,762,461 of OZ014530.1, read as the reverse complement.
ACAGAAATAGGTGTAGTTGTAAATGAGGGCAAAGTCAAGAATATGCTGTCAACTAGATGGGATGTATAATACCAGTGAATCGAATAGAACGTCATAATAACTAAAATTCTGAGGTAGTTAGGGAGAAATCATCTCTCAGAATAATCGCTGTTGAGTAAAAGTCCTAGAAGACTCTAATGAATGAGAGTAAGAAACATCAAGAAGATTCGACATTACATCTTTGGGTGTCATCCTGGATAACAAACTTCTCTGGAGTAAACATGTTACGTCGGAAGATTTTAACACACTTTCGGCCTCCTGTCAGTGGCAAACAAGCTTTCGACAAGGCATGGGGCTTATCACCGAGGAGGATCCTTTGGATCCTATGCGTCGGTTGTCTCGTGGAACAAGCTCTCACGAGAATACGTCGCTGTTGCTTTTAGCAGACTCTAAGGAGCGGTCTGCCTCGGCTGTATGGTGGCTTTCCGCAGCACGCCTGCCTCTGCTCTAGACTCCCGCCCCTTGATGGCTGCACTCTCAAAGCCATCTTCCATTTAATAAGAAGTGGTCTTTGGTATAACACGCACCGAGACTTTGATGACCTTGCGCGCCGACTGTCTTATGACTCTGGTCTTATGGACATGCCGTCTGATACAATGACACCAGAACTCCTGCTGCGGAAAAAATACGAAACCGATTTTCCCTGTGTCCAAAACTGGTTTCGGGCAGAAACTGAGCCCGGAAAGAATGCAGTCGCGTCTTCACGGACGGCTGCAAAACCGATAAAGGATGGATGGCAACGAACTACAGGCTCTTCCAATAGGAACTTCCGAACTTTGACAGTTGATAGCAGCCATATTGTTGAAGCCACATCTGTCAAATTGGCTGTCATTTATTCAGTCTATTTTGCCAAATCACCATGGACAGACATAGCGTTCAACAACACGTGCAAATGATAAAATTGTTTTATCAAAATGGTTGTTCTGTTCCGCGTGCTTCACCTATTTTACGGTCGACATAGTCGTCCTACTGAGAGGAGAGAGGACAGTGTGGTGGATAAATTTGAGTCCACTGGTTCAGTAAACGATAAACGCAAAATCTGCCGAAAACATCGTCGTTGTCCGTGAGAGTGTGCAGGAGAATCCAAGGCAGTCGATTTCGCGTCGCTCACAAGAACTCGGCCTTCCGCAGACCACAACTTGGCGAATTTTGTATCGTGACTTGGGCCTGCACCCGTTCAAAATTCAACTGACCCAAGAGCTGAAGGTAAACGACCATAGACAACGACGTGTTTTCGCTGGGCTCTGGAGTAGTTGGAAACTGACCCTAATTTTCATCGAAAAATCATCTTCAGCGATGAGGTCCATTTCTGAATGAATGAATTTTGTCAACAAACAAAATTGTCGAATTTGGGACGGTACCAATCCACATGACATCCAAGAGCGTCCAATGCATCCCGAAAAAAAGTCGCTGTTTGGCGTGGATTTTGGTCTGGCGTCGCCATCCATATTTCTTTGAGAACGACGTTGGCCAGACCATCATCGTCAACGGCGAGCGCTATAGGTCGATGATTATCAACTTCTTTGGCCTGAATTGGATGATATGGACACCAACGACATGTGGTTTCAACAGGATGGCGTTACATGCCACACAGCTCACGCCGCATTGGAAATTCTGCACGAGTGATTCGAGGGCATGACCATCTCACGTCAAGGTGATGTGAACTGGCCACCGAGATCGTGCGATTTGACCCTGTTAGGCTATTTCCTGTGGAGTTTTCTGAAGTCGCAGGTCTATGCGAATAAGCCACAAACCACAGCGGCCCTCAGAGCCGACACAACCCATGCTGTCGGCCAAATTCAGACTGATTTATGCGTCAGAGTCATGGAAAATTGGATATTTCGGATGTGCGACACCCAAAGAAGCCGCGGCGGAGATTTGAACGATGTTATACTCCATACACAATGGCGTCGATAGGCCTTTCAAACGAATAAAAAATTTCGAAGATATCTCACACACATTTTGTTTTCTATACATTTAGATGGGAAGCGCTTAATGAAAGACCCTTTATATTGTGAAGAACCAGTGGAGTGGTTGAAGCATTTGCATCTGTAGCGACGGCAAAGCTGCGCTTAGAGTCTTCCACACTAGTTCAAGAATACAAGACATCACTGAACGCAGTCGGATGGCTGAATTCACTGAGTCTTGTCTGGGTCCCTGGTTACAATGGGATCACGGGAAATGAAATTACCGATGAATTTGCTAAGCAAGGTTCAGAGAAGAGTTTTTCAGAACCCGAAGCGGTGCTACGATTGCCAGCTTTCATGGATAGGCCTTCCATTGACAGTTGGGTGTCAATTGAGCATAACTGCAGATGGCATGTTTCTATAGATTGCCGGAAGACCAAGCGAATGCTTCCCAACGTTTTTGAGAGGCCCCCTCAAAGATTCATAAGTATGGACGTTAGCGAAGGCAAGTGAAGATAACCTCAGCCACTCATTAGACGTGCCTTGCACAAGCGGAAGTGAACCTTACATATATTAGAGTGCCAAGCTGTGGACAGGAAGTCCACAAAGATCCTGCTTGCTGGGGACTTTTATTGGTTGGATTAATTCGCGGATATAAAAGGTAGTTCTCGCACGTCAGTATGCCGCTCTTTAGTTAAAGGTTCCACCTTTAAATTTATCCTCGGGGGGACCATGTTTCACATGAAGTAAAACTCAGTCTCCTTACGAGTATATCACCAAAAGGGTTGACGGTTTTAACCCCTAACATGTGAAGAGCCTGTGTGCGAAAAGCACATGTGTACATTAACCTGCTTGCGATTTCTAAGGCTGTTTCCAGTAGGTTTCATTCTGAACACAGCGTGTTGCAAACGTTACTGTGCTGGGATGTCTACTACCGCGTAACCATTTACTTTACCCATAGCCCTTACGAGTTATCCTATATTTTAGCAGTGCTTCTAGCTTCATGTATTGGGGACCGAGCTGTATACATAATAAACTCCTTTATTTGTCACTTGTAAGCCAACTTAAGTGAACCCATCATACTTCATGACACGCAAATCCAGGCATCCCTTCATAATAACCATTCATGCATATCAAAGTAGTTTCTCTTGGTTCGCACCCACATCAAAGTCAAGTCGTCAGCGTCGCTCTGTAGCTTTAAGGACAAGAAAAAAAAAATCCGCAATCAAAAGAAATACTTGCAAAGGAAACAAATTAGAATGACTCATACTCAAAGGAAGGCGGCGGCACCTTTAAACCTTTCCATATAGAGCCTCCTCGTCTAGAATCAAACTACGCACAACACCCTTCAAATCCTCAAAGCAGCCCATTTACACATTCTTCTAAGCATTATTTAGCTGCCGTGTCATAGAACGCAGGATTTGTGCAGTAGTCATCCTATTCCAAAGTGCCATCATCCTCAGACAGGAAGTCTGATAACAAATGCCTAACAAACACGCATGTGGAAAGTTGACTCAGACTGTCTTTTCCTTCGTCCTCTTTTCGTTTTTTTTTAAAGAATTTGTCTCTATCCATTCAACCGAAGATAATTCAGTTACCAAACAAATCGAGGACAAAAAAAAAAGGATTCCAAACGTCAGAAAAAAGCAGGACCTCCACTTGATCAACGATTGCAGTTCGAGTTCATGAAACACAATACCAGGAACCAACCTGGCACTCAAGAACGATGAAAAAAAAAATAAAAATAAAAACTCGTCGACCTCGTATCCTTAACCCTCAACCCATTGTGTGTCCTGGTTTTTCATTTTTTTGGTCGTCTCTTGAATGTTTTGTATTTGGAATGTGCAAGTGAATGTACCACCAACAACCCGAAGGTGTCATTGTCCTTCGCTCTGGAATTAACTAGATATGTTCACCCTGCTGCTGCTCCTGACGAAGGACGCCAGCCAAGCCAACTACGTACGAGTAACCAACACCAGAAAGAAAGGGACTACCCCTCCTTTTTATGTTGTTTTTGCCATCTTCTCTCTCTAATCTGCATTCCGCCCCCACGGTGCTTTAAAATTTTAAATTTGCAGCCCTTAAAGCTGTTTTAAGCGACTCGGTAGGCTTGCCTAGTTCAAGAGGTGGAAGGGAGTGCTTAGTGGAAGAAGGAGCAGATAGCTATCGATGGCGTTTACAGGAATTACACTCATCCGGAAGGATATTCTCTCCGTATCCTTCGGGTGTGGAGCTTGTTAGTGTATTCATATACGAGTACAACCATTGCATACTCCATACCCCTGAACATGGGGCTGCACAAGCACAAGCACAAGCACAACCTACAAACTATCACTGTTTCACAGTATCCCCACGTACCACCACAACGTAAAGTCACCCTCGTCTGGCAGATACGGTATTCAAAGGTACACTTTATGTTTCCTCGTCATGTTAACATGCCTGAGGGACCATGAATGGCTTGTACTTATACAATTGCTTTTTCCCCCTTTTGCCGTCCCCAGATTTACATCTAACGACCGGGTGAAGACGACCGCCGTCGGCGGCATAATGTTCTTCTATTCCAAGCCCACGGCCGGCTTCCGATTTCTGATTCTCTCAACCAGCCAGTGCAGCACTTGAGAATCGATCGTTTGGAAAACGTTTTCAAGTGTTAGACGCATTCCAACCCTCCCTTCCATTCTTCTTAATCAGCTTTTGCTTTTCCTATTCTCTCCCCCTCCCCCAGGTCCGCCGTTCTTAAGACAAAAAAAAAAAATCAATAAAAGCAATTCGATTCGATAAAAAATGTTGAACAGATGCCAACGAAAGGCTGAGTGGCCTTTTATTGCAGCCGCAGGGGATGGGGATAGTGCATCCAGCAATTAGTGGGACTTCTAGGTGCCCCGGAATCGAATCTGGTCGCGAAACAATGTTTGGCCATTTATCCAAAGTGGTTGGTGGTGGGGTTGATCTGATCTGATCTGAACTGCTCTGATCATCTGGAGTCCCGGAGGTGCAGAGTGGATGTTGTTATTTAAAATTCGATGATTGGGAGAGGGTAACTTACGAGTAAACAATTTGTCCATGGATACGTATACGGACGGATCCGTTTGGACAAGGAAATGCTCTCCTAGGGAGTTAGGTACTCGTACATAGAAATTCTGTGCTCCAGAAGAACTGGGTCAGAGGTTTATTTTTGGCTGTTTACACCTGCTTAAGGTGGATGCAGTGATGCAATTAAGATTGTTTACTCATTACAAAAGTCGTGTGAATCTGAAAGTTTGACTATCTTCTCCGTAGGACTGAGGTCCACGGATTTGTTTACTTGTCTTATGGTGGGTGGTCGTAAGGTAATTTGGTCAAAGCATTCGGTAAGATTCTAATGCAGTTCTGGAATGTACCTCGCACTGATGTCCAAATGGTGGTCGTTGGAGTGGAGAGCAGTCTATTGTCGGGAAGCAGTATATAAGCCAAATGGACTCGGCAATATTGATGGGTGATTAGCATTCTGCTCGTTCTTTGATTTGGATGCAATTGAGTTCCTTTGAAGTTGTAGTGGAACTTTCCAATTGAAATCGTTTCTATTTTAATTCTGTAGTGCGGGCATTAGGGGAATCTATGTATACGTCTGCTACTTGTACCTTGGAGTGCCATTTATCCTCCTCTGATTTTCATGGAGGTAGATGCTGCGTTCAGGGCAATTATATGCGATGGGACACGTGCTAGTTGTTCATCCGTAGCTTGACCTTCGAAGAGCTGTGATTTGGCGCTGTAAGACTCGTTTTTGTGGTATCAAAGCCCTGCCATTCCAGGAATAAATTGGTCGAGGTGTTCGTGAAGACCGCGTATTTTCCGATAGGTGTTGGTCCGCTTAGTAATGAGAAAAAACACTGACTAGTAGCTCTGTTATGACGTCCAATTCCCACCTTCTTGTGGTACTATCTGGGAATTTCTACCGAAAATGCGAGCCCGCCCTGCAAGACTAAACAGGATTAATGTCACCTGGTTTGTAACCCGACGGCAGTAACCTTATAACCCTATTGCTCCGAAACCGAATACAATGCCTCGGATACAGGCGCATAATTTGTTGACAACCTTTGGTTGTCGTACACGGTGGTCCCTCCGGAATTAAGCGCTGAAGAAGTCGAGAATGGTGTTTCACTTCTTCACTCTAGGAGATATCCTGGAACTGATGGAATGACTGGAGAAATGGTGAAAGTCCCAGAATACCTGCTATGCCTTTATAGCAAATGCATTGTTTGCAGCTACTTCCCCAAGGATTGGAAGGTGGCAAGGGTGGTCGTGCTCCTGAAGTCCACTGATAAGAATAGGTCTGGCCCTAAATCTTATCGGGGCATCAGCCTGCTTTCGGTGCTAGGAAAAGTACTGGAAAGGGTTATGGTGGAAAGGATTTCGGTGACCATGACGGAACCAATGTCCCCCTTCCAATTCGGCTTTACGAAAGGCAAGTGTGTTGAGGACACATGGTCTTTCCAAAAAGACAGAGACAGGAGTAAGTGTGTCACAGGATAAGACGGTTTCAATGCAGCTTAAGGGCATACAATGAATACAAAAAGTCGGCCTCCTGTGATACGCTTGAACGGCGTCAATATTAGTCGGCAGTACCGTGCCGACCACCGACGAGTGCACACGTCATCTTGCACTCGTATTTCTCCGTGCTGTAAAAAAAAAAAAAAAAAAATAAAAAAACCCCAAAACCACAGCGCCTGCGTGAAAAAAAAAAAAAAAAATAATAATATTGCAGTGCAATAGAGAAAAAAAAAACATTATCACACAGTGTGGGAATCCTACACCTCTCCCGCTCCTGGTCGTAGTACTGTTGCTTGCACTCGGTCGCTGCCGTTACGGTATTTATCATACGGTACGGGCAGTGACTGAGTGTATGTAACAACTGATGGATAGCGGGTTGTGTGTGAAAATTTTGTTGGTGCACTGTTTCATATTGTTTTAAGGCCATAACACCTACAACAATTTGATTCAGTAAACCATCGTCAGAATTTTCACTTCGCAGCCCTGCTTAGTATCGTCGGTGTTTGTGTTTACTATGTTTGTTTGTGATTATGTCTAGGGAATTCAGGGTGGACGTAGCCAATATACGCGGGCTAAAAAGCAATCACTTTTCTGCGTACGTCCACGTCTGTAAGTACCGACCAGCTGTTTTGGCACTTAGCGAAACACAGGTAGATCCCCGCCCACACCTCTCAGACCACAATGATCTGAAGCTACCTGGCTACGAACTAGTGCCACTATTCTTTCCCCGTCGCGGTCTCGCCATTTATGTGCGTAGTGATGTAGCTTACCAAATTCCACCACAATGTAGTCCCTGTTCCAATCCGGAATTCAATTTCATGTGGTTAAAATTCCATCTCCGTAAGCAAATTATCCACTACTGCTTTATTTACAGAAGCCCCAAACTGGACAGCAACTCGACCTTCCACGAGTTTGATGCGCTGTCTGATTCCATTCAAAGAATTGTATCCCTGTATCCTCATACTGAAATCGTGATTACGGGCGATTTCAATATACACAATTCTGGTTGGCTTCGACATTCTGGACAGACAACACCCGAAGGACGGTGTGTTGAGATCTTCGCTGCGGAAAATAACTTAACCCAGCTTGTAAATGAGCCCACACGCATACCAGACGTTGATAGTCATACCGCCAACACCCTGGACTTGTTTTTAACCTCTCACCCTGACAAGTACTGCGTTGATGTACTCTCCCCTCTAGGCTCGTCGGACCATTGTGTCATATCAGCTAAATTCTCGTACACCCACCACACAGTTAGAGAAAAGATTCCTAAAAGAACTGTATGGCAATACGAGAAAGCCAATTGGAGCGGACTTAATACCTTCTTTAGGAAATTTAACTGGTCGTTATGTTTCCTCGATAACGACGTGGATGCCGCAACTGACATGATCACAGAAACTATTCTCTTTGGAATGAGATGCTTTATCCCACATCGGATGAAGAGTATCAAACCAAAAGAAAAGGAATGGTATGATTCGAGCTGTAAAGAGGCTGTCAGGGTTAGAGAACTGTTTTTTCGGTCCTACAAGACCAACCCGACAGAGGAAAACCGAAAAAAGTTTAAACGAGCCAGAAATGACTGCAACGCCTTTCTTAAGCGTGTGAAATTCCAATATGACCAAAACCTGAGGCAAAAAATACTACAATGTCCCAAAGGTAGTAAAAATTTTTGGTCATTCGTCAAAAACATTAGAAATTCTGCCTCATCCTCCATCCAAACGCTCATTTACAATGACATTCCAGCTGTCAGCTCTTTGGACAAGGCCAATCTGCTTGCTGCATACTTTGCGGCTAGCTCAACACTCCCAGACTGTGCTTTGTCCCCGCCTAAACTCGAGTGCGTCGAATCTACTCGTACAATGGGACGAATCCACTTTCGCACTCGTGTAGTAGCAAGAGTACTCAAAGATCTCAACATGCATAAATCCGCTGGTCCAGATGGTATATCTCCCCTTCTTCTGAAGAGGTGTTCTTCTACGCTGGCAAAACCACTGCGTAAGCTTTTTCATCAGTCCTACTCTTTAGGACTCTTTCCGAGCAGATGGAAAACAGCATTTGTCCAGCCAGTCCCTAAAAAAGGCGAATCTTCTTCTCTATCCTCCTACAGACCCATTGCACTTACGTCCCTTCTTTCCAAGGTCATGGAAACGCTGATAAATCGTCAGCTCATGAAATATCTCGAAACACGAAAACTTCTCAATGACCGGCAGTACGGTTTTCGTAGCAACAGGTCCACTGGTGATTTGATGGCATGTCTCACCGAAAAGTGGAACCAAAGCGTACATCAATCTGGCGAAAGCAAGTTAGTTGCACTTGATATTTCTAAGGCATTTGACAGAGTTTGGCATCAGGCTCTTTTGTCGAAAATGCGTGCTCTTGGGATCGATGACTCTCTTCTTCAATGGATTAGAAATTACCTTTCGGAACGTTCAATTCAAGTTGTATTGGACGGTTTCAAGTCTGATATTCACAAAATAAATGCTGGTATGCCCCAGGGCTCCGTTCTGTCTCCGACACTCTTTTTAATTTTCATCAACAATCTCTTGTCTGCTACTTCTAATCCAATTTATTCCTTTGCTGATGACAGCACTCTCTGCTTCTCATATTCGTTCCCGGACTCACGCCTCTGCTCTTCGGCTGTAGAACGGGAACGGCAGCGTATGCTAAGCTCATTAAATTCCGATATTACTCGTAACAGCATAACCAACTGGTGAACTATCAACCGAGTAGAATTTAATGCTTCCAAAACTCAATGCTGTCTGCTGTCATTAAAGCGAAATTCAAATACCCAGCCATTATCCATGAATGGCACTAGCATCGTCGAAACCGATAAACTTTCTCGGTATGTGTATCAGTAACAACTTACGTCGGAATGACCACATATTCGATGTCGCCAAAAATGCTGCGAAATGTCTAGGTTTTCTCAAGCGATGTAAGAAATATTTTACCCCCTCTGATCTGGCCACAATATATAAGGCATTTATCCGCCCAAAACTGGAGTACAATGCCCACATCTGGTCAGGTGCTCCTAAAACATCTCTGCACCTGCTAGATAGGATTCAAAACCGTGCGATAAAACTAATTGGTGATACTAATATCAGTCAATCAATTAACACCCTCGAACACCGACGTAAAGTCTCCTGTCTCACTTTGTTTTATCGCTATTTCCACCACCAGTGCTCCATTGAAATTGCCAGTAGCATTCCGCCCATTCAAACTTTCAACCGTAACACCCGTCTCGCTATGAATGCTCATCAGTATACCCTCAAGCCCATTTTCGGACGTACTCTTAAATATCGTGATTCTTTCCTAAGCCGTACAACTCGCTTATGGAATGCCCTGCCGATCTCTGTGTTTCCTGGTCGTTATAACTTGCAAACATTTAAAAACAATGTACATCGGTACCTGTCTTTTCTTCCTCCCTAAATTTCCTTCGCCCGCGCTGTGTACGAACATTTTAAGGGTACAAAATCCGTTGAGCGCGCGCCGATTATAAAAAAAAAAAAAAAAAAAAAAAAAAAAATGTGTAACTAAGGCACATATTTGGGCAGAACGTTGGGTGAGCGTATGAACTTCTTGCCTCACCTGGTTCGAATGAGACAACGCATGCTGAGTGCTGTAGGCCAGGTAAGACGCATATTGCGATCTGACTGGGGGGTTAGCAGGCGTTTTGTCCGTATCATATATGATGGCCTTTTTGTTGCTTGTGCAACATATGTAGCATCAATATGGTACGACAGGGCTTGCCAAAGACTTGCCTTGCTTGGGTGTTTACCTGTGCTACACTGTCTCCACAGAGGCAATGCAGGTGTTGTTGGGAGTGCCACCTCTGGATCTGGAAGCAATACGTCGTGGTACTGCTTTCAAGATCAGAAATGTCTCCCTCGAAATGAGCGAGATTGGGTTTCCACGGCAGAAATGGATGGCCTATCCCTGAAGCAGCGTAAAACCTTGCTACACGCGTGTGTTCTATCTAGATGGCAATTAAGATGGGATGCTAGCGAAAAGGGCATGGTTACATACGGCTTTCTAAGGGATGTGCTGACCATGAGAGTATTTCCTGAACGGAACTTTACCCTCAGCCTGGGCTTTTTGTTGACCGGGCATGGTTCGCTTAATGCATTTTTGCATAAAAGAGGGCTTAGTAGGGTTGCGAGCTGCTCATGTGGAGCCACTTATGAGGACTGGCTTCATGTCCTATGTTAGTATCCCAATTGCTCAGACATTAGGGACTTGGAGGCTATGGGCATCATCTTTAATGGTAAGGCCTACGATGAAGTGTTTAATAGAAGACGCAGTAGGCAGATAGCAGGTGGAACTTAAAAATGTTGAAGTTTGTTTAAAGGCCGCCAGTCCTGGGCTGTAAGGTGCCTTACTGGAAGTGACCGCAAGATTGCGAAGCTCGACCGGAACCTCTGGTATCACGGGAGGTTAGGAGCCCTCGGAACTATGGTTGCGGCCTGACCTAGGAGTTGGTCCCCTTGTGTGAGTATCGTGGTGGCTGTAGGTTTGTACCCAAAACCGTGGGGAGAGCAGACCAAATGGAGCTTGGACATCTCATGGCTTAGCATATGTTGTAGTGTACTACGACCTGTGCTCAACCATGGGATTGCTATGGAACCAACTGGTCTGCTCGATGTGGAGTTTCAACCGGGTGTCATGACCCACAGAATGGCGGAGCTGTTAGATAGGCCTCGACCCTTCACCAAAGGAGAAGTTCGTGCTTTACACACGAATCGAATCTTGTACTGGTGGTAGTACTTGTACTACCCAAAGGGCGCTTATAAACTCATTGTTTTGATTTCTCGTGCGAAGACCGTAGTTTTAAGCCTTCACGGCGGGTACATACGTAAAACACAAGAGACATCTGTCATACACGGTTTCTAGGAAGTCAAAAAGCTCCTCGACTCACTTTAAAGAAGGCCTCAAAACACCAGTTTCGACCAACTAGAGCTTGAGTTCATGCTAATTAAGATAGTCATCTTGGGGTTGAGTGAGGCAATAAGGTTCGATACTGTTATGCACAAGTCCGCAATAAGACGAATGCTCACTCCAAAAGATCAACACGAGTGTTAGTTTAGAAAAATCAAAACTTTTGTTCTTTGCATCGAGTTTTGTGTGGAAAGTTTGTTGGCTGAAGAAAAAATCTGCAAGAAAAAATGGCTTTATCTGTTGCAAAAGCAGCGGGTTTTTCCCAAATGTTAAAGGAAGACGCTTGGATGTACAGCCGCCTGGAGGAAGCAGTTTACAGAAACACCACAGCATGCAAAGAATCCGCACAGACAATGCGTTCGGCCTACGGACCAAATAGTATGCACAAAATGCTCATCAATCACAGCGAGAAGCAATCCGTGACATCAGATGCCGGCACTATCATGCGGGAATTAGATGTTGATCATCCAGCAGCTAAATTGATGGTAATGGCTAGTCAAATGCAAGACGCTGAGGTAGGGGATGGCACCAATTTTGTAGTGATTTTTGCCGGTGCTCTGGTCGAGCTTTTGCGTTTAGGAATTACTACAAGTGAAATTGCTGATGGGAGTGAGAAGGCCCTAGACTAGGCTTTTGGGACACAAAATCGAGGATCATCTTGATATACAGAAGGTAAAGGACTGCTTGAATGCTGCGGTGATGTCGAAACAGTATGGACAGGAGGAATTCATCACAGAACTCGTTGCAAAAGCGTGTGTTTCGATTCTACCAGATAAGAGCACATTCAACGTGGATAACATTCGCGTGTGCAAGATTCTTGCCAGTGGATGGTACAAGTCAGAAGTTCTCCGTGGTATGGTGTCCAAGCGGCAAGTTGAAGGTGATGTTGGAAACGTGGAGAAAGCAAAGGTTGCTATATTCTCGTGCCCAGTTGATATCATTTAGACCGAAACCAAAGGTACAGTTCGAATTAAATCCGCCGATGAGCTGATGAAGTTTAGCAGTGGAGAGGAGAACCTCCTCGAAAAGCAGATCAAAACGTTGGCTGGTGGAAAGATGGGAGACATGGCTCTTCATTTCCCCAACAAATACGGACTTATGTGCGTTCGGTTAAACCCCGAATTCGATCTTGCCCAGACTCACAGCACCAATGCAAAAAGGGCTCGGCTATTGCGACAAAGTTTGCATTGAAGAATTGGGCGATACTGTGGTGGTAGCTTTCCGCAACGAAGGAGCTGATTTTCGTATCTCGACAATTGTAATTCGTGGAGCCACCAACAACTTCATGGATCACATTGAACGCGCCATCGATGACGGTGTCAACAACTTTAAGGCACTTACCCGTGGTGGAGCAGTTGAAACTGAATTAGCTGCTCAGATCGCTGAATACGCTGATACTCTTCCCGGCCTGGAGCAACATGCAGTTCGCAAATTCGCTACTGCACTTGAAGTATTCCCCAAAGCCTTGGCTAAAAACAGTGGCATCAATGGCACCAAAACCATTGCCAAGCTCTCTACCTCGTCCACAACGAAAAGGAACCAAATCAGGGCTTCAACATTGATGCCGAACAGGCTGACACAATTGATGTGACAACTACCAAAGTGTTTGACCTGTATCAAGGCAAGTATTGGGGTTTGAAGTACGCTGTTGGAGCTGCTACAACCATCCTGAAAGTCGATCAAATCATCAAACCACCAAGACAAGGCGGTGGCAGTGATGACGAAAGCTAAATTCGATGTCATTGTCTTTTGTTCGCATTATACGCCTTATCAGTGCATCTGTGTTGGCACATTTCTTCCCCTTTTTGTCTATTCGCTTAACATCTTACATTCACATTTAATTTTCTTTATACTTATTTTTAACGGTAAATCGAAGGCGTAGTCCTTCGATGAACGTAGCACAATAAAACTCCAGCACCGCAGTCTTATATCCTGGAAATCTTACAGTGACTCAATACAAATAGTTAGATTCCAGAGTAGAGTCGCAAAAGTTACCAGCGTTATGCTCCGATCCAAGACGCGACAGAGGATGATAAGGACAATTCCTTTAGTCACTTAGTCGCCGTCTGCAACCTGACGCGTAATGGGAAAATAATTATGGTGATCGGGCGGCAACAACACTACGTTTAAGCACGTGATGGGAGATCATAGTCTCTTGAGACCAGAATGACAACGATGAGAGTAGTTTATGGGCTTCTGCATGAAGTCAATGAAGGTACGCATTGAAGCATAACATCTGCCAGAAAATCAGTTGGCTCTCAGCTGACAGAAGACAATCAGTAATTCATGCCAGCATTTAAACACCTTCGTACTACATCTGTCAACATCAACCGCTCAATCCCGGTCAACATAGTCAGGTTCAATACCGATAGGCTTAGGCGAAACCAAGTGCGTCAACAATTCAGGCACCATCTAGCATTAGAAGCAGAAACAGGCAGCAAAATAATCCAGGAAAACCTAAATGGCCACTGGAATGATGTGAAAAATGTTTTTGCAATTGGGGCACGTACTCGTACATACGTCGGTAGAAGTCAGACAAGTCATCGCAAATGACTATCAGCAGCGTACAGCAATTAAGGCCAGGATTACAGCGTTCGGAGCAGTAGAAAGAATCGGACTAGAAGCCCATTATCGGATAGAAGTAGAAGTAGAAGTAAGAATGTAGTGTGAGACGTGACAATCGCTAGTAAAGGAGCAACTAGGTGCGACAGTAGGTCTGTCTGTAACATCACGTTATTTTCCAGTGATTTCGAATGATGATCAGGTGACCAGATGGAGGGAGCACTCCATTAGAGTCCTTAACCATTACAGCAAACAAGTCCCCCAAGAAGTGTTGATAGCATCCCTGCCAAACTACGCCAAATAAATCAGGAAAGCTGCTACATACGCTCATATGACGATCATGCGAAATTTTGGAAACTGAAGAGCAATAACATGTACGCGATCTCTCGGTCGTAGCGAAGATAATAGCTAGAGTCATGTAAGAGCGGATTAGTTAGTTAGTTGTTGTGATCTCTCGCGGTTTTCTGCAACTTGCTTTAGTTCTCTCCAACTCTTTCCAAGTGACCCCGACCCTTCCTCAACTGTTCTGCCCCATGTCTTGTCTGGGCGGCCAGTTCTTCTTCCTGAATGGCTAAGCGGGTTCCATTGGATGGCGTGCTTCCCAATGAAATTGTCTTCGCTCCTTAAGCTGTAACCAATCCACAACCATTTCCTTCTTATACGAGTAGTGCTGTCGATCGGCACCTGCCCTGTCCTAATATGGACTTCTGCGCTTGATATTCGGTTGGGCCAAAACACTGTCCAAGATATCTGCTACCGAAGGACTGCAGCTTCCGAGTGATTGGTGTGGTCACCTTCGCACCCATACAGTGGTACTTTTTCGAACCTTAAACAACATTCTTTTTTGCTTTCCCAATTCTGCTACTGAAATCGAGTTTGGTGCCACTGCCGGCCGGTCTTAATGGTGCTTCCCAAATAAGGAAATCTACACACTATCTCCACCTTCTGTCCAGAAATGTTGAGTTGGGAGAAAGAGCTTGTCGGACCAAGGACTTTGGTTTTATTTTAAGTCCTACTCTGCTAGTTTCAGCTTCCAGATTCTGATTCATCTGGTAGAGATCCAAAACCCTGTGCGCAAGCAAGCAGATGTTATCAGCGTAAAAAGATCGTCAACAAAGTATCCGTCCATTTCCGAGGCATTTGTTTCCGTTTTAGAGCAAGAACATTTGTCCTCTCTACTTCGCAATTTCCGAATAGACTCTCAGATAGCGCCACGAGGAGCCGAACACTTGCAAAGCTGCAAGATGTTCGGCTGCAGAGGGTCCTTCTCGTTTTCCTACGAGGTCTATCCGGGCCATCTACCATTTACCAACTTACAAAGCTTTCGACAGCTTGAACCCTGCCATGTGCAGGAGAGCCATCTCAGAAAACTCGTAGCTGTTACTAAGGCCACATATGGGGGCAGATGTCACTAGTGTTTAACGTAGGTACCTGTCATGAAGGCTCAAGCCCACGGTGCGTCTTCGCACGAGATATCTAAACAAGGCGTTGATAAGTGTCCTTCGGGTAGTACAGTACCAGTACCAGTCGTGTGTAAGGCACGAACTTCCCCTTTGGTGTAGGGAATACTTCCGCCCTTCTATGGGTCATGCAACTCCACATCGAGCAGACCAATCAGTACCATAACAATCAAATGGTTGAGCACAAGTCTTAGTACGCTACAACACATGCTAAACCATAAGATGTCCAAGCAAAATTCGATCTACTCTCGCCGCGATTTTGGGTATAAACCAACAACCACCACGATACTCCCACAAGGGGGCCGACCACTAGGTCAGGCTGGAACAGAAGTTCCAGAATACGAGGGAAGTAAGTGTCACAACACAATGAACGATAAGATGTCGGAGAATTTGGAAATCAAAAGTGGAGTACGCCAGGGATGCATACTATCACCGCTGTTGCTTTTGGTTTTCGGCGATGTAGTCTGCGCAGTGTTGACGGAAGAAATCCACTTCCAATTAAATCTTAAAGCGCCAAAAGGGGACGAGACCGACTCATTTATATCTAAGGGTGGCCGTACTTCTGAGTGCAAATACGGCTAGCCGAAGGGGAGAATGTGCAATATGTGATGGCGCATGTTGGTCGGTTCACTGCTTTATGCTCTCAATGGTTCTTACGCCTACGCTCAGGCATATTTAGATAAAGTATTGTAGTTGTATCGTTTGTTGGATCATGCTGGCGTTTGTCTACTCTAAAGCGTATGCAGCCTTCTCTGTGCTGGCCAATTGATGTACTCGGAGTAAGCTTTCAGTCAATCCTCTCAAAACTGAGTTTTAAAGGGGGAAGCCGTCTGGGCTGACTCATTAAGTGCTTAAAGGCATCAGCATCCATTTTCCAACAAAGTTTAGTATTTGGGTGTCATGTTGGATAACAAGCACATTTGGACTAAAAATGTCGCGTCGAAAACCTCCAAGGCGCTGTCGGTCTTCTAAAAGTGTGAAGCAGCTCTCGGCAAGAAACAAGGCTTGTCACTGGATTCTACACAACCGTACGTAGCACTACTCTCTGTGTTGCAAAAGGGGATGCCCTCGAACGTCCTCACAAACTCATTATCAAGTAGAAGCGCTATTACTGCTGCCCCTCGAGAGGAAGGACTGTATACTGCATGGCGGTATCTTAACGGAGCACTGCACCACATTTGTTAATCCCCTAAGTGTACTACGGACAACTCACATCTCCTCGTGCTATCCTTGCTAGGAGAGTGATGACGACACCACGGAGAACTTGTGAATGTCCGGCTGACCTATGTATCACTCACTTACGAGTAGTAATACGTGCTCCAATTGATATGAAGAGTCCTGTGTCTCTCGTTTGATATTTAACTTTCCGAGAAAGTAGTTTGAATGCTTCCTTTCGCGAAGTCATTGTCCACGAGCGAACTCCTACTGAAAGAGGTGATCAAAAGAACTTCTCACGTGTTTTTGGAGAACTGGACGTCATAGAGATCTAAATAGAATAACTCCGGTAAGGACCTAGTGTCAGAATCAGCTTTGGAGAAAACAAACGAAATCGGACCTGCAATAGTCCTTAGTCGGATTGTCATTGTCACTTATGGTAGACCATCAGTACAATGCTCCAGTATTGTTGGAGAACGTTCAACAATCTTTATAGGGCTTGTGGGGAGTGAGAGTGGGAGTGCGATCTGACCTGTATTTAGTCAAGTAAAGATCGGTTCTAGTTACGATTGACAACTCCTTTTCAGAGAATTGATTGACATTGGGTTAGCACAGATTTCAGGACACGGAAACTAAGTTCTGACGAGAAATGCAAATCCCATAAAATTCATAGATTCAAACTCCATTCGTCAACCACCGACATTTCCCCATTAGATCCTGAAATGACGGTTGAAGACACTTCCCTTCATCGATTGGTATTACCTAACACAATCCACACCCTTTGAGGGGAATTCCACAGTCAATACCAAACTGCAATCATCCCTCTAAAAAGATTTAAATTTGAATAATCGTCTTTAGGTACACAGCACGGCTCTTTGGCGCAGTTCCAACTCTAACAAGGAAGTGCGTCTTAAAATTACATTCCAATCAACAGCTCCCTATTCCCAAAGTGCCAGTAAATGGTAGTTCCATTGATTCGTTTCACTTCAAAACAATTTTCGAAAAGTTAATTCCAATTCCGTCTTAACGCGCTCGTAAAAATTCCTCGAATGAGTGAGCGTACGAGTACTATGTATCTTTAGCTTATGTACTCGTATGTACGTCAGCTACAAACAGGCATCTAGACAACCGGGTGTCGTAAAATAAAAATCGTTTGGCTTCTGAACTCCTACGCAGAACCGAGAGATCCGATTATGGTTTCGAAAAAATACATTTTCGAATCGAATCTCGACTTGGAATCGGAAGTTAATCTCACGATTTGTGCTAATTTTTTTTTTTTATTCTCCTTCAACCGAAGACACTGTATCTCCAAGGCAGGGTAAAGGGTAAAGTGTATCCATATCTGTATTTCAGAAGACCATCGTAATGACTGATTGCCTGACATTAGTAACTAGCAACTGATGGGAAAGAATTACGTATGAGAAGATAGTCGGATGTTACTCAGCGATTCGCTATTGTGCGGGCTTGACCTTCGATGTAGAGATACTCGTACTTTTGATTGAAATTTCAAGGTTCACACTTAAGTGAGACCGAAACACAAATGGATTGGAAGCTGATTATCATGGGAGAGTTTCGTAGTAATTTTCTGATGGATTCCATGGATTCACCAGCTGTACGAGTACTCCACTCGTAATCCGCGTTAATTGGTTCAGTAGAAGATCTCTCTCTCTCTACCCGGTCTGTAGCCGCCTCATTCAGTGGATTCCTGTCTTATAGTAGATCTCGATTAAATTAGGTTAGTTCATCGAATGTTAGGATCGTTAACGATGAGAGGAGTGAGTAGATAATTACATCAGATAGATGGAAATCGACACAATTTGATGAATGGATTGGATGTGGACGTGCATTCAGTTAGTAGCAAGTGCTGCCGTCAAGCAAACAACTTAAGGGGGTTACTTATAAAACTCCTCAGACTTTGTGACAGCAAAATGCCGATTAGCGACCCTGTCGAACGTTAAATTCAATCCAAGTCATGAATTATTTAATTTGCGGCTCGTGCAATCACGTTTAATGGATACTTGGAAAACTGACACCTGGATTTAAATGCAGTTGCTATGTTAGAGGTGTTTTCCATCTAAAAATTGAATTTCAAGAGCTATCCGATGAATCAAGAAAGGCGTTGTGTAATTTCTGTATGGAAATCGAAAGCACCTTTGTCGCTTGTGTATCCCAGCAGCTGAATGGATGTGTTATAGACAGTGCCGTCCGTGGTAACTGCTGCCCACGCACTTTTGCTCAGTAACGCGCATACAAGTATCATAGTATTGCGTTTATTAACAATCAAATAGTGCACTGAGACCCGGACAAGACCCAGTGAATTCAATGACAAAGTGTGCTTTGCCCTGAGGTAGAGCGAAGTCCTAGGTCATCACCTCGCAAACACTTCAGTGCTAGATCCTTTATTGGTTTTTTTAACCATCCCAACTGGAGTTCTGGTGTCCATCCGCTCTACGTGTCGGAGCCATATATGTAAGCCGAAGAATTCTGAAGTTTAAGATGCTGTACAGCTCTTACAGTTCTAGGTTGAATCTTCTGCTTTACTCTCCGTTGATGCAATAATTTCTCGTTAATTCAGAGTGGATGTCGCAAATATACGCGGGCTAAGAAGTAATACGTACAGGCTTGCTGTTTTAAAACTTAGTGAAGCACAGTTAGATCCCCGCCAACATCTCTCAGATTATTCCGACCTGAAGCTACCTGGCTACGAATTAGTTCCATTATTCTTCTTTCGCCCGAGTCTCACCTTTTGTGGTAGGCTTCCAAACTCCACCACAATGCAATCCCTGTTCCAATCCAGAAATATCATCTCCCTAAGAAAATTACCACCTATTGCTTTATTTACAGAAGCCTCAAACTGGACAGCAATTCGACCTTTCACGAAATCGTTATTACGGACGATTTCAACATAAAAAAGTCTAGGTGCCCTCGACATTCCGGACGAACAACAAGGGAAGGACATAGTCTCTAGTTCTTAATGTAAACACCTGTCGCATAGACTTAAGTTTACGGGATGCCCATACATCCATGGGAGCAAGGATACGCTTTGACATCGCTCTGCCGTCTTTCTGGGATATCAAAGCAGAACTTGTGTTGGAGGCATAAGTTCCACCCTTGGTATGGGTCGAGGTCGATCTAAATCCTCTAACTGTTCTTAGTGTCACAGCACCCAGTACTTATTGCAACTCTACATTGGGACGAACTCCTGCAGACTTTGGGTTTAAGCCACAATCACCATGATGCTCCCACAAGGGGGCCTACGTCAACAAGTCGGGCCCGGACTGAGATCTGGGGGCTCATGACTCCCGTGGTACCGTGATTTAAGTACTGGTAGGGACTACCGATGGTCTTGCCGCCAACAAAACTTATGACCGGCAACTTGTAACTGGTTAAATTGTAGCAACCTTCGGTGGCGTCATCTGAAGATGTCTACGATAAGACCAGAACTTTGCTCTGTCCCTGCTTTTTATTAGATAACATCATTAATGGGCGAAGGATTGATAATTGGGCGGGGGCCCACACCCGAAGGACAGTGTGTTGAGACCTTCTCTGCGGAAGACAACTTGACCCAGCTTGTAAATGAGCCCTTTCACCCTGATGTGCGTGCTCCCCCTTTAGGCTCGTCGGAACATTGTGTCATATCAGCTAATTTCTCGTACACGGACCACATAGGTAGAGACAAGATTCCTAAAAGAACTGTATGGCAATACGAGTAAGCCAATTGGAGCGGACTTAATACCTTCTTTAGGAAATTTAACTGGTCGTTATGTTTCCTCGATAACGAATGAGATCCTTTATCCCTCATGGGATGAAGAGTATCAGACCAAAAGAAAAGGCATTTTACGACTTGACCTGTAAACAAGCTGTCTGGGTTAGAGAAATGTTTTTTCGGTCCTACAAGACCAACCCGACAGAGCAAAACCGAAGAAAGTTTAAACGAGCCAGGAATGACTGCAACGTCTTTCTTAAGCCGTTCGTCAAAAACATCAGAAATTCTGCCCAATCCTCCATCCCAGTGATATTCCAGCTGTCAGCTATTTGGACAAAGCCAATCTGATTGCTGCACACTTTACGGCCAGCTCAACACATCCAGATTGTACTTTGTCCTCGCCGAGGTCCAGATGGTATATCTCCCCTTCTTCTGAAGAGATGTTCTTCCGCGCTCACAAAACCACTGCGTAAACTTTTTCATCAATCCTACACTTCAGCACTCTTTCCGCGCAGATGGAAAAGAGCATTTGTCCAGCTCATCGCTAAAAAGGGCGAATCTTCTTTTCTGTCCTCCTATCTACGTCCATTATTTCCGTGGAAACGCTGATAAGCCATCAGCTCATGAAATACGAGTATCTCGAAACGTGAAAACGGCAGTACGGTTTTCGTAGCAACAGGCCCACTGATCTCACTGAAAAGTGTAACCAAAGCTTACATCAATCTGGCAAGATGGTGCCACATGACATTTCTAAGGCATTTGAGAGAGTTTGGCATCAGGCTCTTTTGTCGAAAATACGTGCATTTGGGATCGATGAATCTCTTCTTCAAGGGAATAGACTCTACCTTTCGGAACGTTCGATTCAAGTTGTCTTATACGGCTTCAAGTCTGATATTCACAAAATAAATGATGGTGTGCCCCAGGGCTTCGTTCTGTCTCCGATACCGTTTTTTGTTTACATCAATGACCTCTGGTCATTGCTCATTACATTGCGATATAAACGACATTCTTAAATGGGGCACCACCAACAGAGTGGAACTTACATAATGCTTCCAAAACACCCAGCTACGTATTATCCAGGAAGGGCACTTGTATCGTCGAAACTGAAAAACTTTCCATTCTCGGTATGTGTGTCAGTGACAACTTACGTTTGTATGACCACTTATTTGATGTCGTCAAAAATACTGCGAAATGTCTAGATTCCCTCAAATGATGTAAGAAATACTTTACCCCCTCCGATCGGCCTCAATATATCAGGCATTCATCTCTCCAAAATTGGAGTACAATACCCATATCTGGTCAGTTGCTCCTAAAACATCTCTGCACCTGCTAGATAGGATTCAAAACCTTGCGATAAAACAATCAATTGACACCCTTGAACACCGATGTAATGCCTCCTGCCTTATCTTGCTCTATCGCTATTTTCACCACCAGTGCTCTAATGCTCATCAGTCTTGAGGGTAGACTGACCGCCCACTTGCGGATGTACTCTGAAATGTCGTGGTTCTTTCCTAAACCGTACAACTTGCTTATACTGTGCCCTTCCTAGCTCTTTATTTCCTAGCCATTATAACCTTCGAACATTTAAAACCAACGTACATCGGTATCGGTGCTCGTCCTTTCTTTTTTAATCGTAGAGCTCAAGTACCTCTCTAGCCCTCCTTTGCAGCGCCGCTCCCTATGGTTTTTGTGCCTCATCATGCGCCAGTTGCCATTCATCGTCAAAGGACGAGTTTTGCAGTGGTTATCGTACATCAGAAGCTTTGCCACTGAGTTTCAGGAAAAATGCTGCGCTTTAGAAAGTATGGGCAAAGGCCCCACGGCTTTCTTGTGATTGCAACCTTCCGACGTCAAACTTCTTCACAGTAGGTACTTCGTGTTACTATCGGCGTTAGGGATATCCGGATTCGTACCTTGGTAGTGGTCTGAGTTAATGTTGGCACCTCGCAAAGTTCGGATATCCAGAATACTGAAGGCGTGCCTTGTCCCGATCACAATCTGTTTAAGCTTTCTGTTCCTGTGTTCTGTGATCAGGAGATCGCCTAGGATGATTTTAACATCATGCTTAAGTCATCGGCTATAAGATATCACTGCCTTGTAGTGCTATCGTTTTTCTCTTTCATTGGGGCATGTGCTGATATAAGGGTGATGCTAGCAAATTTAGCCTTGATGCAGATTGTCACGAGGCACTCACGTTTCTGAAACTCAAGAGTGCCTAGGTCTGCCTGTGTATGTCGCAGTTCTTTTTACACTTGTTGCACTCCATATTGGATAGCGATTGGATATGATTTAAATTAGTGTAGAGGTCTCCGAGAATTGTTCCACGTGGACTGCTCTATGTACCGTCAACAGTGATATCATTCGATCAAAGGGGCTTCAGTTTGTAGAGCCCTTTGGGCGCCTTTCGGAATTAGTGTCTGGCTACACCGATCTCAATAGCCTCATACGAGTTTATGAACCTTACTGTTACCCCAAATTGAGTTCTTCCGCTACTAACTCTACTTCAGAAACCCTGGCAGCTGGTTCTAAGACGGTTATCAGATCTGGGCTTTGAAAGACTTTCACCAGGTCAAGAAGCCGAATGCTGGCAACACCGTTGATTCGATCTAGCGAGTTTTTTCGCTGTTCCTTTATCCGACGTTGAACACTGGTTCACGCTTCCAGTTATAGCCGGCATGTATAAAGGCTTACACATGCAATTTCTAGGAGCCAACACGATGAGGTGAATCAAGCACTTGACGGAGAATTGAAACCTTGCGCTACTAGCTTAATCCATGTTTTACGAGAGCTATGACCCAGGGAAAGCAGAGATAGTCGTCTGCAATAGAAATTCCAGAAATCTTTTTTCTTTTGGTTGTATTCGAGACAGAACAGAAGTAGCCGACTACTACGAAGAGGTATTGATCCATTTCAGCTGAAGCGATATATGCTAACCGAGTGCTTTCAGCACTCCAGCCGTTGAATGAACTTTTCGAGTCTAATTCCTTCCCCTTTCAATTCACTTTTAGTGGTCTTTACAGCGCGCCGTTTTTATAGTCTGTTTAATCGAAGCGGTTTCCCGAGTTAACACATCAAAATTATCACTCTGACCAGTCGTCGATTAAGCCCTATAGGCTAGGCGTCCTCATCCCGTTCTCCATCGTTCCAGCTCAATCAACTGAATATATCATAGGTGGATCCGCATGAGGAATCAGAATCGAAAGTTCAGGCCGTCTTTTAACTAGCGCCAAAGTCGGTAGAGGGAGTCTTGGAAGTATGATGGTTGGTGCTCCACAAGTTATTCTAAAGAGAGTTACATACGAATCCGCCGAAGATGATAAATCCTGTGGTCAATTTTTAGATTGTACTGTTGACTCTGCCATCTGCCTTTGTTAAGGTCCATGCTTCCTTGGACGTGGGCCATGTTGATTTGGGAGCTGCACACAATTCGTTCGGCGGCAAATCTTGCGGGTTTGATGTTTGGACATATTGCATATTGACAACCTCATTTGGGTTGAACAATGTGTCCTACGCGATAGGGGTATTCTAAACCTCATTCCTGCAAAAGGCAAGAGAGAGATAAGAGACAACCGACAGTAACAGCGGCACCATGGGTTTCTTATTTGTTGTCGTCTAGCAGATCAGAGGAGGAATTTTCTGGGAAGCCACTGGTCTGACACTGTACTGCGTTTCATATTTGCATTCCTAGTTTGGCTACGACTAGGTAGTACTCCCAGTCAATGTTGGATTCGTGTTGTAATATGATCAATCTGTCTATGTAGCCGAGTAAGACTATGTCATATTGGCACACTGCTTAATAGGTTCTATCAAGGATTTTTTTTAAGCATACATCGGTACCGCAAAGAACATAGTGCTCCAGCTCTTGGGACCATTAATTTCTGCATGTGATGCTTTTATGCCAAAAAGAAAGTCCAACCCATTCGGCTCACCCTGATAGTGCTGGAACGACGAAATAAAATCCCTAAGAACTATCTGTCTGAAAGCGAGACGAAAGGCGCAGCGCCTGGAAGCCTTGATATTAATCAGAATCTGGTTATATTTAAGCAACCGATGAGATCCTTAAAAAGTCCCATTAAGGACAGCAAAAATAGCAGCTTCAAAAAGCTGCTGGATGAAGCCCATATAAACCCTTGGGAAGCACATACAGGATCGTTATGACAGAGGTCAATGGATATACCATAGAGCACCTTCAATTACCATGCTCGGCAATGCTGAAAAATATTATTAAGACACTGTTCCC
The DNA here is from genome assembly GCA_963966105.1 of Volucella zonaria. NCBI lineage: Eukaryota > Metazoa > Arthropoda > Insecta > Diptera > Syrphidae > Volucella > Volucella zonaria. The sequence continues at coordinate 27,737,930 of OZ014530.1, read as the reverse complement.
AGAACTATTACCGAACTGTTTTCGCGAAACTGCAGACGAAGAGATCCCATCTGTTACAAAATCTAGGTTGCTGCTGACGACAGGAATGGCCCGGATGGAATACCAAACAATCACATAGAAACCGGACATCTTTTCAGAAGTACTCGTAATTTAGAGCTGTCTTAAAGAAGGGACATTACCAGAAACTGCAGGGCTTAATGCTCCTCCCTAAACAAAATAAACCTTTCCCTCATCGTATCGCCTCATTTGCCGTCTGGATGCCATGGGAAAACTTGTAGAAAAGGTCATTTACAACAGACTGATGACAATAGTAGAAGAGAGCAGTACACTGTCAGAATACCAGTTTGGGTTTCAAAAATCCAGCTCCACAGTAAACGCAATCAAAACAGCGACTGAAATAGCCAACACCGACATCGGGGTACGACGACGCCGATTCGGAACAATGGAGTACTCTGCAGTGGTCATATTAGACATCCGAAATGCTTTCAATTCGAACTAGAGGTTCATAATAAATGTTCTTGCTAGAATGGACATGCCAAACTACATCTTCTGGATTATATCTAGCTATTTCAGGAACAGAAAGCTAAGCAACGAGGGTACCAAACACTACAACGTTACAGCAGGTATACCACAAGGATCCGTCTTAGGTCCCTTGCTGTGGAATTTTATATATGACGACGACCTCAGGCTCCCTAAGCCCCCAAACGTGAAGATAATAAGCTCTACGGACGATATCGCGATCGTAACCAAGCTCAATCACGAAGTATAATCAGCACTATGGCTAGAAACAGCGAGTCTAAAGTACATGCGCATGTGTGCGTAGAGATCAAATCAAAACCGGCGCTCAAGTACCAAGATGTTATGACTTATAATAGCCTTAGCTCACCTAGACAACGTTGGGAAAAAAGCACTGATAATCCAATCCTCGCTGACGAGATTAATGCCAAAGATTCGGAGGATCCAGGCGCAGTCGCAGATTATTACTGTCGAAAGTAGTTAGCTCAGTGATACAGTACGTACCTCCAGTATGGGCAGGCGCACTGGCAGTAAAAGAATCCAGGAGAAAGATGTCGCAGTCATCATTGCTCCTTAGTAAAGACAGATGAAAACATCCTTCGTCGCGATTTTTGATCCCGTTTGCGTTGTCGGTCGGCTTAACCAGAAAAGTCCACATCGGTGAAATGACTAGGAGATGTAGAGTGAATGTATACTAACTCTCCAGCGTCAAGCCATCTCGTTTTTATATCAAAGGGGACAACTCAGTAGAGGAAGACCTTGTTTTGTGTGACGGCCATATATGGAAGAGACCGCATCCATTTGTGTTGTTATTGTTAGAGGCCCAAGTCTACCCCAGACTGTAGCATCATATATGTAAATAAGATGCATCGCAGATTTACAAGTTGAATAGTACAGCTGTAAGCATGCAGCCTTTAGGAACACCATAATTTCGCTTACTTTCGTCTGTTCTGGTCATTGGAGAAGACAGTTCGAATATACTCATTAACTCTCAGTTTATTTAGCTTGAAGAGATGGATTTTTACACTTGTCATCTGTTAAAGCAGGACAATGAAGGATCCTTTCTGTATGAACTTTTACATGTAAAAACACAATTTTCTAGCAAACTTCGACTTTATTCATCAGCAGAGTCTCCTTCTAGAGTAATACAATCATTCTAGTGCCGCTCTTAACATGTCCATGCATTTCTCATACAACAATTGGTCCAACCCTTCAAAATACGCTTCAGTTTTTGAGTATTTTTTTTGGAGATTTGCGAAGACGTAATAGGATTCATGTTTCATCCATTGTCTTTTTATTTCGCTTAAACAGTTCGAAACAGCGCTCTGAATCATCAGCACGTTGTTACTTTTGGTCAACTATGAGTAAACTTGGTATCCACTTTGAACAGAGCTTACGCATACCCAAATACTTATCCCAAATATGATGTACTCGTACACAGTCTACTGACCTCTTTCCGACGTCAGCTATCTCACGTATTTTCGCATTACATGTTCAAAACGATTTTGTGGATTTGTTTGATGTTTTCCGGCGTTACAAACTCATTTGGGCACCCAGAACGCTCAGCACCATTTGTATCTGCACGACTACGTTTGAATTATAGCACTTTTCGAGCCATTCTCGAGTTTTAACGGTATTTTTCCCCATCAGTGTTGTATCGACGTACGAAGCTCGAAAACATTTTGAAAACATCAAAAGCTTCGTCAGTAAAACAGCAGCATCTCGATGATACATATCGTTTGAAGGTTGGTACTAACTAAATATCGTGTTATGCATTAGAGTCGCCATCTATGTGGCAAACTCACCTATCTCTCCACCTGTTAATTATTCGGATACCACACCCATTGGCTCTCTTCCAATATAAACATTCAGCAGCTATCTCAAGAAACGTGAAAAACATCTGTTAGAACTCAGAAGTGTTTTTCCTTTTAGTAAATCAATTATTTTATCAACTCCTCATAAACAGGTCCCCAAGGTTTTTAGACTCCTTGATCCAAGGCAATACGAACAGAAGGAAATAAATTACGTACAGAACGTCTTGTAACTTTAAATAACAAACACTAACCCTTGATTTGAATTTCAGACCGCGAAAGACGTTGCGTGCTCGTCGATTTGCTCTACCATGAGCTACGGATATAAAATAACAACTTGAACTAAAACGCACCTGTTTTGGCTAGAATTTTACCATGGCAGTAATTTTCCAACCATGGTAGCAAGTGCCCAACCGACATACGAAGGATTTGGCCTTGTAAACGTTATTTACGAGACCGGTGTTTCCCAATAAGTTCTCGTCTAGACGCAAATTTCACCCTCTTCAAGAATTTAAATTTGAATTTGAATTCTTCCCTCAATTAGAATGCAAGGATACATACTCGTATATCCCCAGCTAAGCACACCAGCTTAAACAAAAAAAAAAAAATAAATAAATGAATTCCTTGCAACCCTTTATTTAGATTCCTCGTCTGAAATATTTCCACAGTTCCAGCAGCAGCATGTACATTTTAATAAAACGCAATTATGTAGCTACCTAGGTGCAGAGAACGTATTGAGCGTATCCAGTAATTGTAGATACGAGTATTTGGATGGAATTCTAAGCCTCGTCACGGTGACAATTGTAATAATTTACACAATCATCCACCGGAACTAACCTCGAAAGTAAATGTCATTATCCAAATTCAATGTACGAATAACAGTGCTTGAGTTATTGTTGTCAAAACTAAAAGCCGCGTAAAATTGGAGGCACATCAATTATAAATGGATTGGCCACAGAGTTCTTAAATTTTAATGGCGCGTATGTGCTCGTATGCATATTTGACGGAATCGGATAATTGCAAATGATTTTCGAAAGTAGCAGTGTATTTTCCATCGTTTCATCAAAGGTTTGGTTGACACTAGCTGTCAGTTAGTTGTCAACCCTCAACTGTCAACTGTCAAGTGTCAGGTGTCAGGTGCCAACTGTCACTGTACGCAAAACTAGATTCGAATTCGCCCATGAAAATTCTGAAACTGAAACACCTGACATTTCATGCTTTGGAAATTTAATTAAAACTGCAACTCAACTAGTGGAATACGAGTACATAAAATGGCAACGAGTGTTAGGTCAATTGAATTTAAAATGCGTTCACGATTAGCCAATATTGACAGGCTTTGAAGCACGAAGAGTGACACACAGGTGCATCCGGGATGACCCATTGTCTGATCTGGTTGTTAGAGCAAGCTTAAGTAAAAACAAAAATTTGTAAAAAAAAAAATCAACTTCTTGCATCATCACCTACTCGTAGTACCTACAGGATAGGTTAGGTTGGGGCTAGGTTAAGCAGGATAGATATGCCATCACACAGACACCGTTCATCAAAACGAGCACATCGCGATCCCTGTGGAACAAGTTGAATTTGTCTTCAAATGGCAAAAACCAAAACAATCGCCCTGGTGAAACACCCGATTTTCTTGCAGAAGCCAAGAGGGCCTTTGAAGTTTGTGTCGTCTACTTACTCTAGGTTTTCGAAAAAGTACTCGTATTTCCCTAAAAATTTCCTTCGACTAGGCGATATTAAAGGGTCCGCCATCTAACGTTTTTTTTTTCAACTAGTGCTTATTTCATGAATGGTAACACTTAGCTCATGTCTGATTTGACAGATAATTAGTTTTATCCTTCCGCTGAACGAATATGGTTGTGTATACGCTTGAACAACGCTGGGAAATATTGCGACATTACTTTGAAAATCATGGTAATGTTGCAGAATGTGTGCGAAAATTGCATACGGATTTTGGAAGAAGAGAAGCACCGTCAGCTCCGTATGTTCGTTATCTTGTGAAAAAAGTGAAAGAAACTGGCATCCTCATCGATAAACCAAAGCGTGAATATTGCTGCTGTGGCAGAAAGTGTGCGTGAAGCGCCGAGATCAACATCAATTCACCGTCGTTCTCAACAATTGAACATTTCGGAGACATCATTGAGATGAATTTTGCATAAAGATCTTGGTATGACGCCATATAAAGTCCAATTGGTTCAGGAGTTGAAGCCAACTGACCATCCAATGTGTTTTCGCTTCGCTAAGTGGGCCTGCGATCGACTTAGAGAAGATGCCGATTCTGCCAAAAAAATCATCTTTTCAGATGAAGCTCATTTTGATCTTGGCGGGGGTATGTAAACAAGCAAAATTGTCGCATTTGGGGCACAGAAAACTCGCACGCATACATTGAAAAGCCGATACACCCAAAACGAGTCAATGTTTTGTGCGGATTTTGGTTCAGAGGCATAATTGGGCCATTTTTCTTCGAAAATGAGCAAGGAATGGCCGTTACAGTCAATGGCGATCTTTATCGGGCCATGTTGAACGAATTTTTGTTCACAAAAATTGAAGAGGAGGATATTGGCAACATTTGGTTTCAACAGGACGGCGCTACGTGCCACACAGCCGAAGCTACACTCGATGTTTTGCGCCCTGTTTTTGAAGATCGCATTATCAGCCGCAGAGCTGATGTCGTTTGGCCACCCCGGAGCTGCGATTTGACACCGTTGGACTATTATTTGTGGGGTGCCGTAAAATATAAGTGTTACGCCGACAAGCCAGAGACAATTGACGCTTTAAAGGACAATATTCGTGAAGCCATTGGTGAAATACAGCTGCACACAATCGATAATGTGCTTAAAAATTGGACCGATCGTGTAGGCCAGCCGAGGCAGCTATTTGAATGAAATTATTTTCCATTATTAACCGGAAGGATTGTACTTTCAAATATTCAGTAGTTTTTTTTTATAGCATTTTCAAAAAAAAAAAAAAAAAAGAACATTTTTGGCGGACCCTTTACCTCGCATCCACACAGCATTTGTGTTATGTCCTCAAAAGCTTGCGTATCACCATAGAATCTGCAAATATCCGTATCTGACAATTTGAGTCTCTTTGCGTGTTGCCGCAGGAGTCAATATTCTGTCAGGATTCCTATTACTATCCTAAGCTTATCCCTGTTTAATTTTATTAACTTCCTTGGTCTTTTGCCGTCAAAAAGCGACCAGAGAGCCTTGGATAACGTGTGTCCTTCAAGACTTGACCACCTTAGATTGGCAGTCGATAGTGCCCCTCACTATGCAAAGGGCTGGATTGATGTTGACAACCTCACTATTGTCGAGTAGCCCTCCTTTTCTTGCAAGATGGTGTCCAGGCACCCAGCACAGTCTCACTCGGTTTTGACTGCATATTGCCTTGAGCAATGTCCGACTGTATCCTGACTGTATCAGAGTTGATGGCGGTCGATTGCCTTGACTGCGGTATCGATGTCTATCGATGTAGATAGCGATATCACTTTCAGATACCGCCCTGAGAAGACATTGCTTGCGTCCGGTAATCTTATAGACACTCTTAGTTCTGGGTCTTCTGAGAAGATACGAGAGCCTGTTCCTTCCTCTGTTTTTGAGTCATCTGTGAAAATTGCAATTTAATTTTCTTACCAGTTCTCCCTCTCCGGATATATTATATCAAACGGAATGTCAAAGTCGGCCTAGGAAGGAATTTCATCCGTTACGATTGGATTGCCTATCAGTAGCTCCGTTAGCACCGACTCCTACTTGGAACCACTCCTGCTCGTTTGGGTGAAATTTAACGTTGCGGCGGCAAACCGGCTGAGGTATTAGTACCATCCCATCAAAGCGATCAATTGCAGCTATGGCTGTAATCATTTCCGAAAACTTACGGCAAAGGGTATATTTCCTGTTGACTTGATCGGCTGTACTACGCTTCCCAGAAGTCATATGGAGAAGTCCTTCGGTCTCGGATAAGACAACAACGTTCGGGTATGTACCTGAAATGTGAGGACCTTGAACAGACCTTGTGCTGTCTACGACGACTAGGATTATGCGCAGCGCATATTTGGATGCGAGTTGGCATTGGAAGTAAACTTAAGGATAAAGTCTTATATTCTTAGACATACTCGTATATACGAGTACGAGACATGGTCTTACTTCGGCTACATAGACAGATTGATCATATTACAACACGAATCCACTACTGTAGATGTCGGAACATTTCTAGGCGCCAACATTGACTGGGAGTACTACCTAGTCGTAGCCAAGCTAGGAATGCGGATATCAAACGCAGTACAGTGTCAGACCAGTGGCTTCCCAGAAAATACCTCCTCTGATGTGCTAGGTTTCACAAGACAAGACATAACACTTTGTGTTACGTGCTAGAAAGCTGCTGACAAAGGTTCTGTCTATGATAGATCGGTGCCCGCCTTTCGGAATGTATTTTTCGGGCCCTCGTTAAGTTGAACTTTGTCAAGTGTTGCGAATGTCTCAAGCAGAGCTCGTCCTCTTGCATTCGTCGTCCTGCTGCCCCATTCTGTGGCTTTCATCATGTACAAGATCATACAGATCCGCTTGACGAAGTGCAGCAGCTATAGAAGTGAAGTAAAGGAAGTTCCGCCGTTTCGCTGGTTTTCTGAAAGGCTTTATTCCCACATGTTATAATGTAGACTTATTGTTGTCTACAGATGTTGTCTTTTCCTTTTCTAGCGTTCAAATCACCTTAAACGATTTCAATGTCAGACTAAGACCATTGGTCGTCCAGAAAGATAATTTGGTGGCATCGTCTATTTCAGAAGGATGTTACCAAATCTAGTCTCACTGCATGCAAAAATTTGAAGGCTTCTTTTCTAAGTCCGCTGCCGTTGTTCCGATTTTCGGTTTCCTTGTTTCGTGCTGCATAGTCATTAACAAGGAATCCGTCCTTATCGGGTTCTTGGTTGCTTCGTAAAAGCCGGCCCAACCTTAAGGCTTTTTCTCTTACTTTTGACCAATATGGGCCGAATGTTGCGGATGGATTTTTTTGTTGACACCATATACCTTGTTTAGGTCTCGTTTACCGTCAGACTCCTTAGCAAACCATCACCGGAAACTTAAAGCCCTTTTATTCGACTTCAGTTTGCTTGTTTGCTCCCTTACTAAATCGAGTTCAGGTTTATGGAAATATTCCCTATAACCGTTTACGTTACTGAAAAGTCAATTCTAAATACTGCGCTCTTCTTCGTCATTTATAGTCAAAAGAAAGGTTCTTTCAGTCGTTCAGCAGGAAATGCGTCTGCGTTATCAAATTGTTGATGGATCCCGTTTTCCTTGATGTTCTACCTTTAAGTAGGCTAAGGTGCTCTCTAATCTGGGTCAAACTTCTTCTTGTGTTCCTTGGTTTTCACAACTTCACTCATTGCTTCCAAAGTAATTACTTACTCCACCTTATGGACTTGCGTTCGGGACTTTCAGCACTAACACGAGTATGTAACTATACCTGAGTGAGACGTAGTACTCCCTGACTGGCTAACATTAATAGATTGTTAAATGTTTTTATTTCATTTTATTTATTGTATTGCATTTGTTATTAACTTTATTTGTTTTATTTTCTTTGCAGGTAAGTTGCTATTTTGTGAAGGATGCGAAAGCAGTGATTGGTATGAAATGTTTGAAAATAAATTTTGCAAAACTTTGTCATATACTGCACTCGGAAACATCGTGGGATAAAACAAGGAAGCACTATGTGACCTCTACTCTTCATTATGGATCAGTTTTTATTTATTTTACTCTAGGTATCACAGGTAATGCGTCCTCAACACTGATAGATTTGTAGCGATCTTGCGCGGTGGCGAAAACTTTCTACAAGATATTAACGAGTCTGATGCCTCTACAGAGAGTCTTTTTTCTTGAGGACTATGTAAACCGGCAACCGACAGTTGCTGTATAGGAGAAACCGGCTGTTCGAAAAACCAACCCATTTAGGGCTTTTGGCCCATTGTGATGCCACGTGGATTAGTGATCCTCCTACTCTTGGAAACGATTGGAGCTTCCAACGAAGCACAGCGTTCACGTCTATATTGTTTAGATCGCTTAAGCCATTGTAGAAGACAGCTACTACTCTCCTCGCCCATGCAGGTTCTGCAGAAGTCATTTGTAAAAATGTAAAGCCTTCTTGCATGCTTGCCTATAAGACAGTGTCCAGTGATGACATCTATGATACCGCTGAGATGCTTCCTATTTAGAAAGATCAAACTCTTACAGTGATTCAGATCCAGCTTTGGCCAGATTCATTTGGTCGCTAGACATGTTAACGCAACAGTTCACTTAAGTTTTGTTTTTCTATTATCATCCAGCTTTAGTATTTGCTATACTCTTTTCAGGTAGGATAGGTGGAATGTTCCGATTTTGATGAGTACATCAGCCCTACAATTCCCTGGAATATCTCTGTGCCCGGCACACAGCAAAAGTGCAAGTTGAACTCCCTGTCTAACTTTGTTTTATCGCAATTTCCACACTAGTTCTCCATTGAAATCGGAAGTAGCATTTCACTTCTTTAAATTTTCAACCGTAACACCCGTCTCGCTATGAATGTTCATCAGTACCCTCAAGCCCATTTTCGGACGTATACTCTGAAACATCGTGACTCGTTCGTAAGCCGTACAAGTCGCTAATGGAATGCCCTGTTGATCTCTCTATTTCCTAGTCGTTATAACTTGCAAACATTTAAAACCAATGTACATCGGCACCGCTCTTTTCTTCCTCCCTAAGTTTCTTTCGCCCGCGTTGTGTACAAACATTTTAAGAGTACTCAAATCAATAGAGCGAGCGCTAATTATCCGAAAAGATGCGGCTATCCCTTTCCTTTTTTGGCCCAATCTAAACTCGAATGCACTGCTTTATCAGAGAACGGGTCAAGAAGCTTTAGACATTATTACATATACCGACGCGAAATCAGTTCCATTGCGAAGTACGCCATGCAGTGGAATCCGATCACCCAAGCAGGCAGAACAGCAGGACACCCGAGACATACATGGCGCAGAACACTCGAGGAGGAATCGAGCTCTTCAGGAATGAGTGGGAGAAAGCTCAAATACGTTGCAGAACTCTGCACAAGATGGCGCGCTGGCGTTGTTGGCGTTGTTGATTAGGTTAAGCTCATCTGACAAAACATCGCCACCAATCCCGCTATCAGTCTTGGATCCATCCATATAGAAATCGTTTGACTTGTCGTCCGTGAAAGCATCTTCCTGCCAGAAAGATCTAGGGCTGATGCCTACATGAATATCTTTGTCAAACCGATGTTCAGGTATAAAGTAGTCGATGTTCTCTGGAAGGAATCCTAGTGTGGTAAGAATATTGGCGTGGCCAAATACATAGTTTATTTGTCCACTTTGTAGTCGCTTTAAGGCAAATACCTGCATTAGAAACCACTTGCCTGCTAAAAATATCGAGGAGTGTCAAGTGAAACGGAATATCCAGTGCCGCGGAGCCAGTAGTGCGTAAGCCTCCGCTACTTAGCTACAGTAGCTTTCTTTACTCTTTGTTGAAAATTACGTTTGCAGTTTAGTTCTCTGTCAAAAATAAGGCCCAGATATTTTACTGTATCGGAAAACATTAAGCTGGTACCGTTGATTGAGGCGGCTCTATGATTGGAATTTTATATTTCTTGGCAAAGAGGACAAGATCAGTTTTTTGGGGGTTTACTCCCAGTCCACAGCGATTCGCCCAGATTTGCTGTATGAGGTCTTTGAGATGCTTTCTTGGGACGGCTATAGCAACGTCATCCGGATAGGCATCAGCAGTTGATCATCAAGTTCCAAAGTAGCAGTGAAAGTGCACCACCTTGAGGCGTACCACTTTTGACACATTTAGCAGAAGCACCATTCAGTTTGGAGTTGATTATCCTGCTATTTAGCACAAGACTGATCAACTCCCTAAGTGAGTCATCTACCTTCACAGTTGACAGCGCAGTCGTGATTGCGGGTGTGTTGACGTTGTTAAAGGCACCTTTATATCCTTTGTGTGCTCTCTATAACGTAGGGATCGTTCGATGTGGCTAGTCAATGAAGGCAGAGCCGTTTCCAAAGACTTTCCTTCATAGTAGACATGTTGAGCTGTTGGCAAAAGTCGTGGATCAATTCAAGATCGTTTTCAGAAGGAAAGGTGATAGACTTATAGGTCTAAGGTCCTTTGGGACAACATGAGAACATTATCCGCCTTTGGGCATGAAAACTACATTGACTTCTCTCCTTAACAAGGGAATGCGGAAGATTTCTACAAGTATGATCTTCTCTAGAATTGGCGGGATGATATCTGAGGACATTTGTAGCTCGTTCGACCCACCAGACTTGTATGATTGAAGCTATTCAGCGCCCAGATTAGCTTGCATCTTGTAATCAGATCGTGAGTTTTAGTCGCGGCAGCAGTAGTCAATAATGAGCTACTTGGAAAGTGGGTCCAGTAGCAGGTTGAGTTATTCATCGCTTGAAGTCGTCCAAGAGCTGTCGGTTTTTTTTTCAAATAGTTAGGCATCGTAGTATTTATAGAGAGAATGTCTCAGAGGTTTCTGTTATATTGTCACAGAATTACCTCCAGGATTGTCGCTTTGCATTCCTCGGTTCTTGTTTTATATACAGGGTGCGCCATATTTTATGTCGGTATCTAAACATTGAATTTATCGACCGATTAACTTGAGTAGACATGTTTTTGAAACGTCAGTTCAGTACTATTTTAAGGAATTCCTTGTATGAGTTCAAGTCTTTACTTAAAATGGCGTGAAAGTCAGCGGTGTCCGAAAATTTTCGAACCCGAACTCTACTCGTTCTTTAGGAACCTTTAAACTAAGTCGATGTTGCTGCTCAGCTCATTTGGTTCTTTGTTGTATTTTCACTTCCATTCTCCAAGGAATTTTTTATCTCAAAAACGGAGTCTCGTCCTTTTATGACATAGTTCAATGTTTTTCGTTAGAGAGCAGGACTGGAAGGTTTAGGGTCTTATTGAAGTGACTTTTGTTTCAAGAGAAGGGGCTCACAGAGTTATTCTTTGTTTGATCTCAAATCCCTAACTACCACAAGGTTTTCTAACTGAATTGACTTTCAGCCTAATTCGTCCGTGTTAGATGTCCCTTTTTGTAAGCAACGTATTCGAGTTATTCGTTTTGACATCGTTTACAACTAAACCTATTTTTGCTGTTTCCGATACTCACGAATGTGACACCCCTTCCGACTTTGGTGTCAACGTGTGCAAGTAATTAGCCGGATTCTTAAAAGATTGTGAATCTAAAGTATACGGCTTTACCATGTCCTTACCAAGTCAATAATTAATTGTTCAAGACTTCTTAAGAGATCTAAGTTTTGTTGGGAGGTCAAAGGAACCTATCTAAATGGCACGTGATTATAATGTTCTTAGATGCTCCGTAGATGCTCAGATGCCTGAGGGAGTGAGATCGTGAGATAGTCCTCCTTCCTCATGATCACCTTCTGGGTCTGGGAGGAACTTCCAATCTGTGACCGGGAGGGTTCAAGATTTAGTCTTTGGATCCATGACATCGATCAGCAGCTGACCAAACCTCACCTAAACCGCTGAGAGCAGTCTTAATGAAGTCCACTGAGTTCTAATTTTAACTAGATCCATGGACCTATCGTCCATGAAGATGGGATGAGGTAGGTGTTTTTGTTTCGCTTTAATTGTTATCCGAATTGAAGTTTGAGCGAATCTTCATTGGTAAGTAAAGGGTGTTTTTTTTTAGAGTTATACAAATTCAATATGAAATAAAACATTTGAAGTTAATATTAATGTCTATGATATTAGATTTATTTAATAGATAATTTCATGCCATTAGTGCTTAAATATGATATCGGGCATATGCGCGACACGGCTGGCTCGAATGAAGCGCAATTCAATTTTCGACAACTTTATCGAGCAACTTGTGCCGTATATCAGCATTAACACGACGAATGTTGACTTCCAAATCGTCCAACGTCTCTGGTTCATCGGCATAGACTAGCGACTTCACATACCCCCAAAGAAAGTAATCTAAAGGTGTGAGATCACAGGATCGTGGAGGCCAGTTCACAGGTCCATTACGCGAAATTATACGCTCAGAAAAGGTTTCCCGCAATAAATCGATGGTGTCGCGCGCGTGCTGCATGTTGCGCCATCTTGTTGAAACTAAAGCTCTGTTACGTCAATGCCATTCAACTGAGGAACGAAGAAGTCAGAAATCATGTTTCTATAGCGCTCTCCATTGACAGTAACATTCTGGCCGGCATCGTCCTTAAAGACATATGCGTCGGTGATTCCGCCAACCCATAAAGCACACCAAACAGTGAGTTTTAATTGTTGTGAGGGCGTCTCGACAAAGGCTTCTGGGTTTTCTCCACTCCAAATTCGGCAATTTTGCTTGTTTACGTATCCATTTAACCAAAAACGGGCCTCATTGGAGAACAAATTTTTGCGGTGAAAATGAGGATTAAGCGGAATCATGTTTTCGGCCCATTCGTTGAACCTATGACGCGTATAATGTTCACTCGGTTTCAACTCTTGCACAAGTTGGATCTTATAAGCTTTTAAGCCAAGATCCGTCTGTAAAATCTTCCAAAAAGTGGATGGGCATAGTTCCAATTGCTGTGCACGATCCCGAATCGGCTCATTTGGATTCTCCTCAACACTGCGCTCCACAACGGCAATAACTTCTTCTGTTCCCACTGTTTGTCGTCTTTGGGGATACGTATTACCCTCTAGAGTGTATGTGGTGTGAAAACGATTCATCGTGTTCCGAATAACTTGCTCAGATGGACGATTATGTCGACCGTAAAATGGACGTAGCGCACGAAAGGTTTGGCGAACCAAACCAAGGTTTTCAAAATAAGTTTGCACAATTTGCGCGCGTTGTTCTGGCGATAATCTATTCATCGTAAAATGGCAAAACATACTAATCGCAAATCAACTTTCAACAGTCAAATTGACAATCTGTAGAGATAGTGTTGCCAGTTTAAAAACCCAACCTCTAAAAAAACACCCTTTATTTAGGAAAGGCATTGCCAGCAGTGCATTACTGAAGCAATATTTCAACTTAGCGTTACAAGCCATAAGAGAAGGATCATCTTGTGGGGCGTTCGTAGAAGCACTTTAGTAAGCAGTACTCTAAAATAATCCCGTTCAGATCGGACATGTCGAGAGCCGCAACTACGAAACTGTCTTTCACTGCTTTAGGAGGTTTCAGCTATACTTTTGTGGATAGGCTCGTTACGGCCATTGACATAGTCTCCAGATTTCGGTCTTCACATTTTTGGGTTCGGTCTTCCGTTGCTTTTCGATGGCCCAGGGGAACGAGCCGTTTTTTGCCCTTATCTCCCTTCCTATCAAGATGGTCCAGAATGCGTAGGCAGGAATTACTGGTCCTGCGTTAGTACGCCGATTCGGCCTTCGACAAGACTGAGGTTGAGGTTGAGCATGTTTCCGAGTTTTTTAGTTTAAGTCCGCTCCGGCTTAAGCTAGAGAAATGGTGGTCGATCTACATGGATCCCGGCATCGTGCAGACAAAGTCGATTACGAAGTAGATTCATTGGAACGACTGAGGGTTTTTTTTTTAAACCTGGCCCCTAGCAAGGCCGGTGGATAGATAGGAAAGAAAAGATGTTGGGCGAAGGTGGGGTGATGGGAGTTGAAAATCTGGTTCTAAACCTTAGCAAGATGGGTAATTGCCGTAAAGGGTCCCAGTGGCTAAAATAGTCGACTAATACGTCAGAGGGTCTAAGTCCGAATCACAGGTCAACATCGAAAAACGGAAAAAGTAATGTTTTGACATGCAGGGTGGACAATGTCTGTTAAATCTCAAAAAGTGGAACTTTTTGCCTATGTATGGGCCTCTCAATCTCTTTGTATCATAGCGTTACTTTCGTTGCAGGTCTATTACAGCATCGACCGATCGATGTGGTGTGAAAGTGCTTGCTTTCTCCTTGATTAAAACTGAATTACGACTTTCAGACCTGATGATCAGTAATCAATTTAAGTTCCCAGCTAACGGATGAACACCCAAACTCAAGCAACATGAAAAGAGTACGCTACTCCAATTGAATGCGGCAAACTACTCGTAAAAACCAATTCATAGAGCTATTTCGAAATTCAATTCAACAAAAAACATCATTTATAACTCCAACGTTCACCTTGTCTTCCTGAAAAAAACTACTCCGACTGATTAATGATCTTTTGCTAATCACTTCCAAGGCATCTTAATTCGCAGTATTCACAGCACAGCAACCAAAATAAATACAACGAGCTAAAGAAAACATTTCCAAAGTACAGTCGAAAAGATCAAACTTTGTTGATTCATGCCGCACCATCAGAAACGTGCCACAGAATGCAGAACCCAACTGAATTGAAAATTTCGCAGTAAACTCAAAACTACTCGCCACTCGGCAGTAGTATTCCCTTGAGATAAGAGTGTGACTGCAGTGTTTACTGCGCCAATTGAATGCGTTCATTGCCTGCCACTGCAATTTTCATTCTCATTCTCGAGTCAACCGTGTTCCCAAGCCAAACAAACACATTTCGAAAATCGTAAAAAAAAGATAGAACATAAAATTGAATAGAAAATTGGCAAATGTTCAATGGAAAAGTAAAAATAAATATTTAAACGGCGCGGCAGTGCGGCACAGCGGATTGTGCTGAAATCCTATGCCGATGGTCAGAGAATCTGCAAAATCTAATGGAATCCGTTTCGGACAAATGAGTAATGGTGTTTTCTTTGTGGAACTTTCGGTTTGGGATTCTGTTTTCGGATTTATTAATGAGATTTTATGGCTGGTGAATACGAGTGAGAACCACAAAGGCCGGAACGAACGCTTAATGAACTGTAGGCGTATGCTGACTTTTCCCTAGGGCATCAAGCGTAGTCTTACACTTTTCAATTACCCATTTGTTGCAAAATTTCCCCGGTCTAAATAAGATTGAATTTATTCGATTGCCGGGCTGCCGGCAAAACAATGTTTTTGTGTGCAAAGCTCTGCAAATTCGCTGAAGTGTGCCACCGTGCATTGGACCTCCGTTGCTTCCACTCTCTCGTACACACACTCCAAGATTGCGATTTCCCTTTGGTCCGAGCTAACATTTCCCTTTACGATCACTCATTGGGGTCGCATTCAGGCTCAATGCACCACCAGTCCTTCCCAAAAGATAAAAAAAGGAAAAAGATAATTTTCCAACAATTATAGCCAACTCGCATCTATACTCGTACATTCTGATCATTATCCGTTTCTGCGAATGATCGGATGGCGTACAGTGAGGGCGAATCAAGAAACTAATAATGAGACGAGCACAGGAGAAGGAATTCTGCGTCTGAAGCGCTACCCAATGAAAGACTGAACGACGACATCCCGGCAAATCCTTTCGTCAAGCATTTAATGAATGAGGGGCGCGCAACTAGGGGTCCATTCTTTACAAAAACTTGTTTTGTTACAATTTTATTCTTTTTTCTTTCTTTAAGGTGGGTGACTGTCCGTCATTTAATAGAGTGTCTCTGGCGGTCCGCCTGGCTCTGTATTTATTATACGCAGAGGGTTCCACACCGTCCATCTGGCTCTAGACGTACAGCGCTGGGACTAACGTGACCGTCCGCCACTCCACCGAGACTCCTGTCTCTGCCTTCTTGCAGACCTATTGGTTGTTTCCTCCGACAAGCATAAAATCTTCCCGCTAATATGCTTCTCCAAGAAGACAACGGACGTAAAATAAAGGGTTAGAGCCAAACAACCAATCGGCCCCTAAAGCTAAAGAGACTACCCGACAAGAGAGATAACACAACACAAGGGACAAAAGCCAGGAACTTCATCAAAGGCTCTTGTATACAAAAATCTTAAATCTTGCTTCTTGGTAGGCCTGATTGTGCTTAACGCTTCTCGCCTAAATTTCATTTCATTCACTGGCTCCTATTGCTCTGTCAGCAATTTGTCGCCTTCATTCTGTGGGTTCGGGCGATATTCAGTCCGCGTTCAACTACTCGACGTTGGTTCGCACATTCTTGTTCCTTCTCTGACATATCCATGTAGTTCAAGGAAACTTAAACGGTTCAGTTGCATCCTTCCACTAGAGTTTCTGGTTCACCTCATCCAGAGTGCGTGAGTATCCCCTTGTTACTCGTGGTTTCGACCAAGAAAAGTAGACTCAACCGGTGAAAATGAACTGTGCCGAATAGAAAAAAGCGCTTTCTATGATACGCACCTTAACTTCGCTTCATCTGATAATCTTTATGTCGCCACCAAATTCACGTTTAAAATGTTGAAATCTTGGCAGAGCGTAGACAGCTTCATTGGCCGTCATACCTGTACTCATACCCGCGTAGATTAACCCATCGTCCTCTCAATTGGATGATTTTAAAACGTCTGTCCAGCAAACACAATCTGAAGCACTTCGGGCCGTCTACTTTTGCTAAGATCTCCAACCCATATGCATGGTGCTTGCTTTTTTTTTTGGAAAACTTCTGACTGCTTCAGTAGTACAAGGTTCCGCTAAAGTTGTCACACGATGTTCTTTGGCTGTTACGAATGAAATACTTTGGGTCTGGCCTTGGATTATGTTTGCTTGATGTCCTAAATTAAGTCGAGAAAATGATATCGGCTAAGTGACCGCCATCAGAATTGATGACCATTCGGGCCCGATTTGTGACATTTTCCATCACTCTTGCCAGAACTTTCGGCGATAGGTCCTCACATTCTTGACGGATGTTCTCTTTGATGGCTTCAAGAGTCTGAGGCTTGTTGACATAGACTCGTGACTTCAAAAAACCCCACAAAAAAAGTCTGGTACGGTTAAATCAGGCCATATGGCCGGCTAACGAGAGATTAGGCGACCCGGAAATGCAGCCCTCAGAGTTTCGGTTGAGGCTCGTGCATTATGCGTCGTTGCTCCATCATGTTGGGCCCAATTCATCCAATTGAGGAAGCAGAGGAAGTGCTCGCCGTCCACAGTAGTCCTTGGCCCGCCGTGTTTTCGTCTTCAACCACAATTGCGATATTCTCGTCAGAACAGCTGTTCATCCATACTCTTCTAGGCGAGCAGTTAAACGTCGTAGTGTTTGTCCTGTTGGTGTCAGATGACCGGGGAATCTGCGCCGAAATTCACGCTGCGCCAACACCATCGACGAATTATTCCGCAAAAAAATTCCGCGTTCTTTAGGAGTATAGCGATTCGTGTCTTGTTAATGTGCATTGCCTCCATTTGCGAAAATTATAGCATCTTTCGATAGGGTGATGACCTTTGCGCCAGCTTGTATTTTGGAAATAGCATACAAGAATTAAATGTTGATATACCGCAGGGGTCCAGTTTGTTTCCTACACCTTTTCTTCTGATGTGAACTATGGGGACAGTGACGTTCAAACAAATACTACATTTTGGCTTCGTTTTATTGTATAATGAGGAGCCTACGCAGCAACTCTGCAAGGAACGCTTAATTTGCGCTTCCTATAGCGACCTTTCTGCATCGTAAGACATGTTAAGTGTTCCACCGATTTGCAACCAATTACTTTTGTATTATATTAAGCAGGCTCGCGCAGCGAATGGCAAACCATGCTGCACGTGGAATATTAGGCCCATTAACAGACTAATTGCAGCCGTGTAACCTGTGGAGATTGTGGACTATTGTGAAACAGATCTAACCGCCGTCAAAAAAGTGCGATGGAATGGACCGAAAGAGGGATATAGAAATGCGACATAGACCCTGATTTATCATTAGAGATAGACTTAAGCAAGAAATCTTGAGATTCATTCATGACAAGGAGCACCTTGTGACACACGCCTCAATGCAGCAAAGATCAATGGCATCAAGGACTATTTTATAAGCTCTTCGGCAAAACATATGCGCAATATCCTTAGCAAGATGTTAAAATTGTCGTTGTCAATTGTAACGTCAAGCTATGAAAGGAAGATGTGATGGTGCAGTCTGTAATTATGCCGCGCGACGCTAATCGGATTCAGGCTTATCGACTTCACAAGCACGTGGTTTCCGCACCCCGATGTTCACAAAGGGACCAGACAGTCTCCTATCAATCTACCATCACCCAGATTGATCACATTGCAATTGCCGAAAGGGGCGCCTCCAGTATTCTGGATGTCCGAATATTCCGAGGGGCCAACATTGACCTTGTTGTGGCCAAGCTGCGAATGCGGATGTCGCTAACAAGGCAGGAAGAGGAAATACTGTGAGAAAGTTTGACGCGTGAGGCCGCTTTTGCAAGAAAATTGTAGGGCCGAACAGCATCTACCCTACTATCGGGTCGTGAGCTCAACTAGCGGTTCGTGAAGAAGGAAGAGCACTAAAAAGGCGAGATCGAGGAAATTGAGAGATGTTATAGCAGGAAAGACGTTTGGAAATTTTGAAAGAAAAAAAAAAAGACAGATCAACTAATTACAAACGAATCCCTGTTAGGACATGTGAGCCTAGTGGCAGATTCGCAGTGTTAAAGATTTGGAGGACCCATTTTTGGAGGATTCCGCGGTCAACCAGTGTGAACGACGCTGGTGAGCTTACAATTGGTCGTTTAGAGGAACGACCTCCAATTCTTTGAATGATGTCAGACGGCGCATTGAACTCATTAAAAGTCGAGTTGCTTGTTTAGGTGGGGACCTTTGTAAGTAAGGATAAGTTGCCCACGGAGATGAAATTTAAACCACGCGATTTTGAATGGTAGTGGAGTTTACGGAGGTAGTTTCAATGTGGGTAATACGAGAGGTCTAGACTTTATAAGATGCCAAACAGCTGGACATACGTTGGACAAAGGCATCAGGCCCTTCGTCAGTGGACTACGAGTAGATTGTTACTTTTCGGAACGTTTGATTAAAGTTGTCTTGGACAGGGGCCTGTGTAGCGATTGATCGGGAAACTGTAGAGTGTCATATAACTTAAATTGGTCCATCAGCGCAACAATCAAGTTCATAGCAAAGTGGTGGTCCCCGGTAGCTGCAGGCTAAAATGACAATGTCATCCCCTGCGAGTAGCATTATACTGGAATACGAACACCATTTTCTCATCTGAACATACATAAGGGGACATGGTGGTCTCCGGATCATCAAACGCTAAACCAAATTGATAATCCAGCGATGGACATAAGCCATGCATCCACGTTCACCACGTTGTTCCAGCCAGCGACACAATAAAGAAGAACCACTATGGGAAGACATAAAGAAGAAAAGCTCCAATCGCAAGAGAGTGCCAAGATCTTCACCGAACAGGTATCCCGAAATATCTCAACAACTCCTATGCAGCCTGCATTAAGTACCGAACATCAGTGGCAACGCTGCCAGCATTCCATCACACACGCCGCAATATGACCGGTTTCAACCGACCATCACCAAGAAATTCCTGGCTTGGTGAAGAATGCCGGTAAGCACATGCAGCTAAAGAAGACGATCCACTATAAAAGGGCACCCCCTCAACTGCACCGACGATAGAGGTATACCATACACCAGCAGTCAGATGGCGGATGGTGGATCGATTCAATCGCACTCTATTAAATTACCTTGCCAAATATGTCGCCGACAATCAACGGGACTGCGACGTACGCCTACCGTTTTTGTTATTAGCTTGTCGAACAGCGGTGCATGAAGCTACAAAGGAGACGCCAGCATTTCTAACTTTAGAAGGCGACCTTCCATTACCCGCAGAGCTCTATACTGGTTCTCCTACGCATCGAGCTATGTCAACGTCCAAATACGTCGAGTGCTTGATGGAGCGCTTAGAGACAAATTTAACTGACAACATCTCTTAAGGTATAGCCGACGGATGTAGGACAGATATGATCTTATCGCCAAAGCTCAACCAGTTGCTGTGAACGACAAGGTTCACAGGTTCTTATGCTCCGAAGAGGAAAAAGGGTCTATGTCCAAAAGTACAAAATGACTGGTAAGGCCCCTATAGAGTTGTAACAAAAATGCGCCATGTAATCTATCGAATCATCAAGGAAAGAGGACGTAAATTCCTTTTATTTGTACTACCACGAGCGGTTGCAATATATATGACGTCAAGGAATTAATACTCTTCAGAGTGCACCAATTGATTCGCTTGGAAGTGAGCTCGTTCGATACATCCTCTTGAAAGCTTGATGAGTTTAGGAGATTCGACCAGTCTCGTAGCAGTTGATTTGCGCCAACAAAGTTGGTGCCATTGTCGCTGAATATAAAATGACACTTGCCGCGCCGAGAAACAAAGCGACGCAAAGCTGCTATGAAGGCAGTAGACGAAAGATCCGACCCGAGTTCCAGGTGTAAGGCTTTTCTGGCCATGCAGACGAACACGGAGACATAAACCTTATGCTGCTTGGAACCTCGTCCTTTCCACGATCGAACCAAGAAGGGGCCGGTGTAGTCGACGCCAGTGTTGCCAAATGTTACACCAGGTTCCAATCTTCGCTTTGGCAAGCTAGCCATCTGTTGTTGGTAAGGAACTGCACGCTGCCGCATGCATATTATACACTGACGTGATGAATACCAATGACCAGATAGTTAAGAGAGAGCAGGTAAGTCATCTGCCGCATTCCGGCATGCAGGTTGTTAAGATGGCAATCCTTGACGATTAAATGGATTAGTGGATGATCCTTTCAAAGAATTATGGGATGCTTCTGCTCAAAAGTTATGAAGCGCGTTTTCGAGCCTGCCTCCCACCCGCAGAACACCATCTTCATCGATAAACGGACGCATAGAAGCATACTTACTCCTTTTCGAAAGTGTTTGCCCTCGTTCCAAAAGAGCTATTTCTTCCTGGAATGTGTACTTCTGTGCAAGTTTGACCAAAGCAAGTTTAGCTAGTCGTATGTTGTCTGGTGATAGGAAATGCGTTGATATGCAGCTACGAGGAATCGATCGAGTTCGGGCTAATCGAATGCAGCGTGCGATGATCCGGAAAAGACGATTGAGGTTCGAAAACCTTCCGAAGATGCGAGTTTCCCATTCAACCGTTTCTTCCGTTGTGACCGTTAGACAGGTGATCTTATTTTCGGCAGGAACACTGGTAACGCTGGGTAGTCCGGAAAACGTTATCACCGTTCCACCATAAATCTAGTTTGGCTAGGTGCTTCGGCATAATGCCACGAGTGGCACAGTCGACGGAGTTCTCAGCGGAGCGCACATGATGCCATATAGACCCGGGGAATTGAGCGACGATTTGAGATATCCTGTTGTCCACGAAGACGTTTCGCGCACGTGGATATCCTTGGATCCAGTGTAGAACGGTTGTAGAGTCCGAATAGGCAAAATAATCGAGGTCGTGAATAGCCATGGCTTCCTTCACCTTGCTAAGCAGCTTGATTAGCAGTAAAGAGCCACATAATTCTAAGCGGGGAATCGAAAGCAGAGGCTTGGCTGGAGCAATTCTTGATTTGGCGCATATTAGCGCAGTTTGTACGCCATTGGCTCCTACCACCCTGGAATATACTGCAGCAGCATAGGCTGACTCGGACGCATTAGCAAAGCCATGCAATTCGATGACATCTCCTTGACCGCATTGCAACCACCTCGGAATGTTCAAGTTTTGCAGGGAGTTCAGATCTGATCTAAAATCCACTCTTGATAGAGGTCGGTGGGTATGAACTCGTCCCAACCGACTCCCTTCATCCAAAGGCGTTTCATGAAAATCTTCATGCTGACAATTGAAGGCGAAAGCCATCCAAACGGATCAAAGATTCGGGCTATATCCGATAGCACTTCCCTCTTGGTGGCATGTGGCCCGATGGCGGGAATGGCAGACACGAATTTGAAGCAGTCGCATCTCGTATCCCATAACAGGCCTAACGCTTTGACTCCTGTGTCACCAATGGACAATTCGGTTGCCAATTCTCGGTGCTCGCGAGGAATGGTATTTAAGAAGTCAGGCGAATTGGAGGACCACATCCGGAGGTCCATTCCCGCGTCGGTAAGGACATTTATTAATTCGTTTTTTAGTCCGACGGCTTCGTCAACGCTGTCGAAAGTAGACACAAAATCATCTACGTAAAAATCGTTGATTAGACTATTCGAAGCCCGTGGAAAATCTTTGTTCTTGTTCCGATTTGCTTGAGAACCCGTGTTGCGAGAAACGAAGCGGAAGCCGTTCCGTACGTTACCGTGAGAAGTACATAGTCACGTGGATTTTCGGTTACTTCTTCCCTCCAAACGATCCGTTGAAAATGAATGTCATTCGCATTGAGCAAGATCTGGCCATATATTTTTGCGATATCTGCCTTAATGGCAACTTTATGCTTTCGAAATCGTATAATGAACGTAAAGAGATCGTTTTGAAGGTAGTCGTTTAAACAGAAGCCGTTAGTGGATTTTGAGGAAGCGTTGAAAACAACCCTCAGCCTTGTCGTTGCGCTGGTGGGCTTCAGGACTGCGTGCTGCGGTAAGTAAAAGGAAGCACGATCAAGGCAATTAGAAGACATGGTTGCCATATGCCCAAGGCGTTCATACTCACGCATAAAATCCACGTATTGCTGCTTCAGGTTCGCGTCTTTAGAAAATCGTCTCTCCATAGCATGCAGTAGCTTTAATGCCGCACCACGAGAATCGCCGAACTCAACGGGTGTTTTATTGAACGGTAAACTAACTACATACCTACCTTGAGGATTGATGAAATATGTTGAGGAAAAATGGTTTTCAACAGCTACGCTTGTTTCGCACTCGGTACGACGTCCGTCCGTAAGATCTTCAGGCTCAAAAAATTTCTTTAAGAGCACGTCCAGATCCACAGTTAGAGAAAAGATTCCTAAAAGAACCGTATGGCAATACGAGAAAGCCAATTGGAGCGGACTTAACAACTTCTTTAGGAATTTTAACTGGTCGTTATGTTTCCCCGATAACGACGTGGATGCCGCTGCTGACATGATCACAGAAACTATTCTCTTTGGAATCAGATGCTTTATCCCTCATCGGATGAAGAGTATCATGGTATGACTCGAGGCTGTAAAGAGGTTGTCAGGGTTAGAAAAATGTTTTTTCGGTCTTACAAGACCAGCCCGACAGAGGAAAATTCCAATATGACCAAAACCTGAGGCAAAAAATACTACAATGTCCCAAAGGCAGTAACAATTTTTGGTCATTCGTCAAAAACATTAGAAATTCTGCCTCATCCTCCATCCCAACGCTTACTTACAATGACATTCCAGCTGTCAGCTCTTTGGACAAGGCCAATCTGCTTGCTGCACACTTTGCGGCTAGCTCAACACTCCCAGACTGTGCTTTGTCCCCGCCTATACTCGAGTGCCATGAATCTACAATGGGACGAATCCACTTTCGCACTCGTGTAGTAGCAAGAGTACTCAAAGATCTCAACATGCATAAATCCGCTGGTCCAGATGGTATATCTCCTCTTCTTCTGAACAGGTGTTCTTCTACGCTGGCAAAACCACTGCGTAAGCTTCTTCATCAGTCCTACTCTTTAGGACTCTTTCCGAGCAGATGGAAAACAGCATTTGTCCAGCCAGTCCCTAAAAAAGGGACTATCCTCCTACAGACCCATTGCACTTACGTCCCTTCTTTCCAAGGTCATGGAAACGCTGATAAATCGTCAGCTCATGAAATATCTCGAAACACGAAAACTTCTCAATGACTAGCAGCATGGTTTTCGTAGCACCAGGTCCACTGGTGATTTGATGGCATGTCTCACCGAAAAGTGGAACCAAAGCGTACATCAATCTGGTGAAAGCAAGATAGTTGCACTTGATATGTCTAAGGCATTTGACAGAGCTTGACATCAGGCTCTTTTGTCGAAAATGCGTGCTCTTGGGATCGATGACTCTCTTCTTCAATGGATTAGAAATTACCTTTCGGAACGTTCAATTCAAGTTGTCTTGGACGGTTTCAAGTCTGATATTCACAAAATAAATGCTGGTGTGCCCCAGGGCTCCGTTCTGTCTCCGACACTCTTTTTAATCTTCATTAACGATCTCTTGTCTGCTACTTCTAATCCAATTTATTCCTTTGCTGATGACAGCACTCTCTGCTTCTCATATTCGTTCCCGGACTCACGCCCCTGCTCTTCGGCTGTAGAACGGGAACGGCAGCGTATGCTAAGCTCATTAAATTCCGATATTAACAGCATAACCAACTGGGGAACTATCAACCGAGTAGAATTTAATGCTCCCAAAACTCAATGCTGTCTGCTGTCATTAAAGCGAAATTCAAATACCCAGCCATTATCCATGAATGGCACTTGCATCGTCGAAACCGATAAACTTTCCATTCTCGGTATTTGTATCAGTAACAACTTACGTTGGAATGACCACATATTCGATGTCGCCAAAAATGCTGCGAAATGTCTAGGTTTTCTCAAGCGATGTAAGAAATATTTTACCCCCTCTGATCTGGCCACAATATATAAGGCATTCATTTGCCCAAAACTGGAGTACAATGCTCACATCTGGCGCCTAAAACATCTCTGCATCTGCTAGACCGCATTCAAAACCATGCGATAAAACTCATAGCTGATACTAATATCACTCAAACAACGTACACCCTCGAATACCGACGTAATGTCTCCTGTCTCACTTTGTTTTATCGCTATTTCCACCACCAGTGCGCCATAGAATTTGCCAGTAGCATTCCGGCCCTTCAAACTTTTAAACATAACACCCGCCCCGCTATGAATGCTCATTATACTCAAGCCCACTTTCGGACGTACTCTAAAATATCGTGATTCTTTCCTAAGCCGTACAACTCGCTTATGGAATGCCCTGCCGATCTCTGTGTTTCCTGGTCGTTATAACTTGCAAACATTTAAAAACAATGTACATCGGTACCTGTCTTTTCTTCCTCCCTAAACTTCGCCCGCGCTGTGTACGAACATTTTAAGGGTACAAAACCCCTTGAGCGCGCGCCGATTATAAAAAAAAAAAAAAAAAAAAAAACAGTTGAATGGTTTACACTAAAAGTAGCTTCTTCTTTCAAGGAGATGTTTTCCGCTATCACCCAGCCGAAGATGTTGTTGTGGGCAACAGGCGAACCCGAGAGATGAGCGATTTTCCCTTTCGCGAGAATGTTAAAAAATACGTCCGCTCCCAGTAAAACATCGATTTTATTTGGGTAACAACACTTGGGGCCTGCCAGTGGCAGATTGTTAAAATAAGAAAGATTGTAACTCGGTATTTCAACACTTGGGAGATCATTTATTAATGTCGCGAGAACGAAGGCATCGTCGAACACAGGCTGTACAGCAAAACAAAACGTATTCGATCGGAAATAGTTGTCCTCAGCGCATAAGACTGGAAGGTTAGTGCTACAGACGAACTAAAGTAAGGTTAGACCTCACTTAACCTAGTGATGCAGGCAGTTGGAGGAGGACCTCAATCAACTCAGCGTACGTTGCTGGTGGCAGATAGTTAGTGATCGAGTCAGTTGGAAATGTATGCTGGTTGAGGCCCAGGACTAGCCTGGATTGTAAACTGCTTTCATTGTGATTATAATCTGCCTCGGTTCCATATCGGCGTAAGAACAAAACCCGTCGTAAAACAACAGTCGATTCGTAAACCACTATAATATATCAAAATCCCGTCGATTTGCGCTGTCAAAGTGGTTGAGAAAGTTGGATAGGAAGACTCTAAACACACTTTACCATTCAAACGGCTTTAACTAACGACCGAACTATGTACCCCGAAGGGGTTACTGGCCGAAATTTAGCACCAGGACAGACCTAAAATCCAACATAAATACGAGTACAATTCCAGATTTATTATCTCGATAGCTGCCCAATTGAAATTCCTCACAATCTGAAACTGGTTGATGGTTTCAACTAAAACTAAAACATGTTGACAGCAATTAACATAATTTGAACACGGCAGCTATCTTTGTTATGTCTTTTCTTTTCAACTTTTCTATGGCGTGTGTTTCTTTTCAAAAAAAAAACAAAAAACAGATGCGATCATTATTTCAACTGATAAGATCGTTATTAAAGAAATATAATTAATTAACCACAAATTAAAAAAAAAAAAAAACAAAAACAGAAGATGGATCTCGTTTGGCCCAACTTCCATCAACTCTTTCGACGATTAAAAGGTCATTTCACGGTAGCGAAACTTTAAGTATACACCCAAGTCCGACTAATTAATTTATAAAGAAAAGAAAAAAATATTATAAATAGGCGTGGAATTAATATGACTCCTTTAGAAAGGTTTTGTATACACACAAGTGCCAAACCACCAGCCAACAGCTTACAACGTTGAATCGGTTCCATTGGAAGTCGAATCGACTTGGCCGAAAACTTGAATTCGGTTTCACCAGACGTGTTATTAATATCGGTTGTCAGCTGATAGAATTTGATATCTAAGTTTGCGACCAGAAACGTTTAATTCTTTTTTTTTTCTTTCAAAATAATCTCGTACAAATTATTTAAATTTAGAGTGACAAATTACAGTCATTATGGGATGGAGGATTTCTGAAGATGCCATCTGTGATCGGATATGCCCTGGTTCCGCTCCACAGAATTTCAAAGATATTTCCGGCATGTGAAAGGTATATTACACCAGCCAAAGCTGACTATGTCTTAAAACTACTACCAAACGAGTAGAAGCTAACTTCTACTCAGCACCTTGGAGAGCGAGTATATAACCAAACCGACAAGCAATGGCAATCACTCGTCTTGCTCCAAATGTTCTGATCGAAAACCTTAATCCCCAAATGTGGTGAATCTTACTAAGACCATTATCGGTATCAAAGAGTGACAGCCCCAGTGGATGACCTGCATCAGGCCTGATCGGGAAACTATCGCAGAACTTGGTCTGGGCCAGTAGCACAACAATCAGTCACGATGAAGAACTTGTTTTACCTCCTCGTGGTGGTCCCCGTAAATGAGCTAAGATTACAAGTGCGAAAGGCCTAGCTTTCTAGGATAGGTTACAGAAGTTAGCATTCCTCGTAACTGAAATCAAAACCGCTACCGAAATCGACGCTACGCCTCGGATAAGGAATGATAACACGTTGACGACATTTGGCTATTGTACCC
Organism: Volucella zonaria; assembly: GCA_963966105.1. Classification (NCBI taxonomy): domain Eukaryota; kingdom Metazoa; phylum Arthropoda; class Insecta; order Diptera; family Syrphidae; genus Volucella; species Volucella zonaria. Next base: position 27,710,670 of record OZ014530.1, on the reverse strand, counting down.
GCACAAAGACTGCTTTCTGGACTATGAAGACGCTTCTTGACAACGGAAGTGAAGGTCCTCAAAATGCCAGATTCCTCCCAATTAGAGAAGGAATTCATACAAGATGGACATCTTAGGGATTAGTGAAATTAGATGGTTGAGCTCATGGAAAGTCTCCAACTCGTAACACTATACTACTCTGCTTCGGAAAGGCATCTGGAAGCTATCAGGAATCTGGCGTTGGATTGCTGCTATGCAAAACAGCTCTCAAAAGCTGAATTTTCTGGGAGCCTTTAGACGACAGGATCTTGAAAGCCAGGTTCCGGACTAGAGTACGTCGCGTCACCATCATATAGTTTACGGAGCTCTCTTCTGTTGAGAAGAAAAAGACCTTTTATGATAGTATACCACGCGGAGACATCATAATGGTAATCGAAGACTTGAATGCAAAGGTTGGCAATGACAATGATGATGGACTCAGTCATGGAAAGCATGGCGTTGGCGACCGCAGCGTTTGGTCGATTTTTGCAACGCCAACCGCATTGTAATAGGAGCGACCATGTTTGAGCACAAGCCGTACCAGGAAGCCAGTTGGGTGTCGACGGACAGACAAGCGACTTCCAACCAAGTTGATCAATTCGCGATCAGCCGGCGATTTAGAATCAGTCTCCAAGACGTTCGTAACAGAAGGGCGCAGACATGGAAAAGACTGTGGAAATGTTTGCGCACAACGCGAGCGAAGGAAAATCAGGGAGGATGGAAGGAGAGGTACCGGTGAACGTTGGTTTTAAATGTTTGAAGGTTATAATGACTAGGAATAAAGAGCTAGGCAGGGCATTCCATAAGCAAGTTGTAGGGCTTAGGAACGAATCAGGATATTTTAGATTACGTCCAAAAGTAGGCTTGAAGGTATACTGATGAGCATTCATAGCGAGACGGATGTTACGTTTAAAAATTTGAAGGGGCGCAATAATACTGGCGATTTCTATGGAGCACTGATGGTGGAAATAGCGATAAAACAGAGTAAGACACGAGGCATTACGTCGGTGTTCGAAGGTGTTGAATGACTGTAGTGATATTGTCATCACCTAAGAGTTTTACCGCACGGTTTTGGATTCTATCTAGCAAGTGGAAAGAGATTTTAGGAGCACCTGACCAGATGTGGGCATTGTACTCCAATTTTGGGCTGATGAATGCCTTATATTTTGAGGCCAGATCAGAGGGGGTAAAATATTTCTTACATCGCTTGAGGAAACCTAGACATTCCGCAGCATTTTTGACGACATCGAATGTGTGGTCATTCCAGCGTAAGTTGTCACTGAAATATACCGAGAATGGAAAGTTTATCGGTTTCAACGATACAAGTGCCATTCATGAATAATGGCTGGGTATTTAGATTTCGCTTTAACGACACCAGACAGCATTGTGTATTGCAAGCATTAAATTCCACTCTGTTGATAGTTCCCCAATTGGTTATGCTGTTAATATCGAAATTTAATGAGCTTAACATACGCTGCCGTTCCCATTCTACAACCGAAGAGCAGGGACGTGAGTCCGGGAACGAATATGAAAAGCAGAGAGTACTGTCGTCAGCTAAGGAACATATTGGATTAGAAGTAGCAGACAAGATATCGTTGATGGAAATTAAAAAGAGTGTCGGAGACAGAACGGAGCCCTGGGGCACACCAGCATTTATTTTGTGAATATCAGACTTGAAACCGTTCAAGACAACTTGAATTGAACGTTCCGAAAGGTAATTTCTAATCCATTGAAGAAGAGAGTCATCGATCCCAAGAGCACGCATTTTCGACAAAAGAGCCTGATGCCAAACTCTGTCAAATGCTTTAGAAATATCAAGCGCAACTATCTTGCTTTCACCAGATTGATGTACGCTCTGGTTCCACTTTTCGGTGAGACATGCCATCAATTCACCAATGGACCTGTTGCTACGAAAACCATATTGCCGGCCATTGAGAAGTTTTCGTGTTTCGAGACGGTTTATCAGCGTTTCCATGACCTTGGAAAGAAGGGGTTTACGTGCAATGGATCTGTAGGAGGAGAGAAAGGAATATTCACTTTTTTTAAGGTCGGGCTGGACAAATGCTGTTTTCCATCTGCTCGGAAAGAGTCCTAAAGAGCAGGATTGATGAAAAGCTTACGCAGTGGTTTTGCCAGCGAGGAAGAACACCTCTTCAGAAGAATGCGAGATATGCCATCTGGACCTGCGCACTGGTGGATGTTAAGATCTTTGAGTATACGAGTGCGAAAGTGGATTTTTCCCATTGAAGATTCGACGCACTCAAATGTAGGCGGTAACAAAGCACAATCTGGGAGTGTTAAGCTAGCCCCAAAGGGTGCAGCAAGCATATTGGCCTTTCCCAACGAGCTCACAGCTGGAATGTCATTATAAATGAGCGTTGGGATGGAGGATGAGGCAGAATTTCTAATATTTTTGACGAACGACTAAAAACTTTTACTATCTTTGGGACATTTTTTGCCGCAGTTGTTGGCTTTAAGGATTATCTTATTAATATGCGAACGGAGGTTTAGCTCTCTATCGTATAATATTCCAAGGTCGCGGAGGGATTGAACCTGGGGTACAGGTTGGCCCTTCTGTTGACGGGTCGCCAAAACAGAAATATGTCAGCGAATAATGATCTGACCTTTGAACCTTAACACGACAGCCGAAGAACTAGCGGAGGCCCTAGACTTCTAGAAGATAGATGTCCGATCGATGCAATACAGTCCTTTAATATTATATATCTAACTCCGAACCGTAGAGCGGCTGAGCGGTGAGAAAAAGTGCGCCTCAGTCACCTGAAATGGCTCGGACAGGTAGAGCGAATGAATATCAACACTTCAGCTCGAAGAGTCTGCGATTCCTACTAGGAATTAGAATGCAGTAGAGGGAAGGTGAGCCTAGCCACCTTGGAGTGCCATAACTCTAGAGGTTTATTGCTTGAAGCCCAGGTCCACCTAGGACTGTATTAATTAAATAGCTAAATGACCCTGATTTTAACGTGTTTTACAAGTCAATATCTGCTCTATAAGCGTGAAAAAAGAAAGTTACAGAAAAGGCTCCATTGCACTACAGGTTGCTCTGTGTGTACACAGAAGCCCACAGGCCTACCATTTCCTTCTATAGTGCTGTTTTGTGGCTCCCATACCAATATTTAAAAAGAAAGGAGGCTCTACAATTCTAAAATGGAAACGCCGTCTGGTCTACAAGGTTGATCTTCTGTCAAAGTAAATTGACTTCAGTTAGTGGTTACCGACATTTGGACATACGGTTGCAATTCTAAATGTTTCCTAATCGCACTAAGATAATAGTTATTTTTGTTATTTAACGTGTTATTTGTCACACAATTTTGCATCTTTGAGGACACAATGCGTAGATTAGAAAGACTTCCACAAAAGGAATTTGTTCTGCGTTGGTATTTAGTTTACACGCATATTGCAGCTAATCTTCCATTTTGTTCTACTTTAAGACCTGGGCTGTGCAATGCGGAATCATATTATCGATTTACGGCACACTTACGGAAAGACTCAATGCCAAGCGATTGAATAGAAATCCAGCACTTTATGGTAGCGATAGAATCATGCACCTAGCAATTAGATACTTTAGTTGCAACGTAACATAACGAACAATTTATTGCGATGTCGCAAAACTATCTGTGCATGTAATTGTCAAACTAGTGAATTATTGCCCCATGATGTCATGATGATGTCAATTATATTGTGCATCTTCAATTAAACACGACAGTGATAGTCTAACTCGCTTTAAGTCACGAAACGATTTTTCAAACTCAATTCTTTGTTAAAAAAAAATAAACGACATTCGGGTCTATTTTATAAACAAAGAAATATTCGGGATTGCTTAGATACTATCACCTTATATGGGTTGGACACAGCAAAGATTATCATTTTGCGGCGATCTTATTCATAGCTTGATGGTTTGTCAATACCTTGATCGCATTTAGAATGACTAAGAGTTGTGTTAAGAGACAATGCCTAATAGAATGAACCATAATTGATGAAAAAAATTGACTGGCTCAATTCAAATTTGAATTGATTCAATGCAAACATTGCATGACGCAGCAATAGTTTGTGGCTAATTGAGGTTGCCAGATTCTCATCGTCCGCACTCTAGACTCCAAAGACCAATAGGTATGCCCACTGTCACGTGACTCACGTACAAATAGTCCAGCGTTTGTCTCTACGGCACCGATGTGCTGGGTACAGTTCGGAAAAATCCAAGGGGAACGTACAGTCTGTTGTATCGTGTCTGGCGACTGTCTGCTCTAAACCGCAGGCAGCCCTAGACGTGATCGTCGACTGGTGCACTAGTAATGGGCTTTCAGTCAATCCTTTCAAAACTGAGGTTGTTCTCTTTACGAGAAGGAGGAAGCTGCCTGGTCTGACTCATCTAGTGCTTAAGGGCATCACCAACAAACTTCTCTGGAATAAACATGTCTGGCAGTGCAGAAGAGCTATCGGGAAGTCATGGGGTCTTTCACCGAGAAAGGTCCTTTGGATCTACACGGCTATGGTAAGACCAATTATATCCTATGCGTCGATTGTCTGGTGGAATAAGCTCTCGCGAAAATACGCGATTGCTGCTTTTACCGGATTCCAACAAACGGCTTGCCTCGGATGTATGGGGGCTTTCCCCAGCACTCGTGGCTCTGCTCTAGACGCATTGGTGAATCTCCCTCGCCTTAATATCTATATCATGGGCTGCACTCTCAAAGCCATCTTCCGTTTAAAAAGAAGTGGTCTTTGGTAGAACATGCACTAGAGTTCTGATGACCTTGCTCGTCGGCTGCTCTAAGACTCTGCTCTTATGGACATGCCGTCCGATGCAATGACACCAGAACTCCTGTTGCGGAAAAATTACAAAATCGAATTTCCCTGTGCCTAAGAATGGTTTCGGCCAGAATCTGAGCCAGGAAAGGAATGCAGTCGGGTCTATAGGGACGGCTCCAAAACTAATATAGGATGTGGCGCTGGCGTCTTTCTGGAGGACGACAACATTAGATTTCACTTCACGTTAGGAAAGCTTGACAGATGCAATCGGAGATTTATGAAATCCTGATGACAGTGAACTATGTTGCAGAGAGCCGGTGAAGGGGCCGAAGCATTTGCATCTGTAGCGACAGCCAAGCTGCGCTTAGAGCCTTGCTGAACCCTTTTACAACTTCCAAGCTAGTTCAAGAATGCAAGAATCACTGAGCGTAGTCGGAAGGCTAAATTCAATGATGCCTGTCTGGGTCCCAGGTCACAATGGGATCACGGGATATGAAATCGTCGATGAACTTGCCAGACAAGGTTCAGAGGAGAGATTTGTAGAACTCGAACCTACGTTTGGTCTTATATCAACACAACTGCAGATGGCACAGCTCCGCGGGATGCAGGCAGGCCCAACGAATGCTTCCCGATGTCTCTAGGAAGTCAGCGACCTTTCTGCTGTCCCTCAGCGGAAAGACTGCAGGTTGATTACTGGCGTCTTGACAGGGCATTACACTTTTGGAAAGCACTCAAATGTGCTGAGCATAAGTGACACAACATATTGCGATGCTTGCTGTAAAAGTGATGACGACACCGCCGAGCACTACCTGTGTGAATGTCCAGCTCACGCTCGCATTATGCTGCTGGTGCTCAGCACTAACGTGGTGGGTGCTGGTACTGAAGCGCTCACTCATCTTTCTCCATAAGACTAAAAGATTTCATTAAAAGGAACTTTACAAAGAGTACAATGAACCAATTCTTTGTTTGAGTGCTCTGTTCCGACAAAAAAAAAAGTCCGCAACACCAAGGCCCCTAAGGAATTAAATTGTCATCGATACCTTTAGTGGCGTCTTGTTTCGGGATTGAACATCTTCAAGGGATTCGGTTTGCCCTTAAATTATTTGCACACCGCACGAGCAAAGATCTTAGAAAATGTCGTAGAGTACATTTAAAAGTAGGGGTTCTAGTACCGAACTTTATGGTACACCACCCAATATTCGAAAATTTTTATTCGTTGGTCGAACCATATCGTAAAATAAATGATTTTGATCCAATCTATCTAGGATCATCCAGAACTTTTGTCGCTCAATAGCTTTAAAGGACTGTTTTCCAAAATTAGTCTCCTCCACCAGCTGTGGCTATATTTGTTACCGCTGTGATGTTATCTATTATTGAACGGACTTATGGAAATCGTACTAATTTCTGGGAAAGTCTATTGGCTTTAACAACTTTTTCTATCGTGTGAAGCATGCATATAAAGCGGTGGGGCGAAAATTCACCAACAATCCCTCGCAGGGCTCTGGAAAATGCCTTCATTCAAGCGTGTATGGTACCAACAACGGCACTGTGATCGTTAACGCTTTTTTGGGCGTATCATTGTCTCTTGGAGTATTTCGCTCTTCTATTTCCCCACATGCTTAAAAGGATTCTTTATCTGCGATGCCCAATATCGGCGCATTTACAACACATGATAGCTTATTTTCTTTGTTAAAAAAATTGGTTATCTACTATATTGTGAAACTATATGGAGCATTTCGTTTCCGATGTATCATATTATGAACATCTTGTACTTTCGGCAATACCTATATCTAGGGTCAGTATTTTTGCCACTGCAGGATCTAAGACCCTTTGGTGGCCAATCATCAATCGCAGTACGCACCACATGCATATGTCAAAAGTCCACTATTCGGACAAGGCTTCAAAGCGTCGATTCAATATTTCGGTCGAGTAGAGCTGACCGTGTCCTTTACAACAGATGTTAGTTTGGAATCCAAAGGTTTGAGGTCTAGTGAGCTGAAGCAGAATCTTATTAGTGCGTCCGCGGCTTAGGGGACTTCATAACATCCAAACTTTTATGAAAATTTTGACTCCTTTCTTGCAAAAATGTAGGTCGGTAACGTCATCGGTGACTACTGATCACCATATCATTGCTAATGCGTGATGATGTCCACTTCGTACCTCGGAATGATTTCTGACGCTTCTTTTGATGACCGAGCATACGCTCAGTTGTCCTATTTATCGAAATATTCTTCAAGATTTTCTCATGCGTAAAAAATACTCTTGCTTTCGAATTTTGCCCACGTTATTGTTAGAAAGCAGCTGTTGGGTCCCCTGTGTGTACTGTATGCACCGAATACCAAATCTATCCTGATAATGCGACAAATGGATTTTTTTGAAATTTCTATCTTCCGCGGCAAGATTTTCTATTTTCGCCGGATCTTCAGTAGTCTCGAATTCCTTCTGTATTTTTGAACAACTTCACAGCGCCATATACAAAATTTCGGATGATTCTAAGAAGCTGCAGATTCTCAAAGATGTTTCCAATAATACGCTTTTCTGGGGACACCGCTCTCCATGAATGTATACGACAGAAGCTATAGAATTTTTATGCGACAACAAAAGCGTTCAACCGTGCCTCAATAATAGTGACTTTTCGTTTTAGTAGTTTTCTTCCGATGCTGCTGCAAGAAAGCTTATGACTTCGATTCGAATTCCGTCGTATCCTTTTCTCAAATTTTTAAAATTATTCCTTGCAGCATTAATATTCTTGGTGTAATGGCTAAGTCCGTCGTCTACTACGCCAGAAGTCTGGGTTCAATACGCAGCAATACACGGAAAAACAGAAAAATATTATCTGAAGCTGCAAGTGAAAACATTTTATAATGAAAAAGTCTCTGTCCGTTTGAAGTTCTAGGTTGGAGAGACACGGCCATGGTTCCCACTAGATTGTCGCGCCATCAATTTGCTTAGTTTTTAGTTTTATTCCTTTAAGTAGTCACTGGGTTCATATTTCGCCTATGTCCTTACCTTCAGCTCAAGATTGCATGCACTCATTGGGTTCGTTTGCTCTTATTTTTGAGTTCTCTTTACATTGACTGCGATTTTGTTAACGATAGTAAGAATTAAGAAGTCCATCCTTGCTGTTTTCCGGTGCGGCTTAAATTAATACCCCTTTTAACTTCCAAAGCGGATCCTCACATGGGTTGTTTCACGAGTAATACAGAGCTCTTACTTAAACAGTTTCGCAACTCTTCCTTTTTTGTGGACATCAAAACACCCTTCCGTTTGGTGTTTGTGATTCGCAGTTTGCGACGATAACATTTTCACGTGCACATTGTGTTTATCGTTATCAAGGCAAGGAAGGGCGACCTTATGGACGCATATTCTCGTACATATCTCGAAGTATAGATGAATAGAAGAGAAGGAGAATTAGTAAATTTGCCCTTGAATGGTCCTCGATTTTGTTCAAACAGAATGGTCTTTTTTTCTGCTGTATAAAGGCAAAAGCGACACGAAAAACTGTAACAACTACCGGTCCGTGAAACAAGAGAAAATTGTACAGATCGATGATACTCAACTTCATGCTATATAGTACAGCTTTGTTGCCAATCTGTCGACATACGACGCCATTACTTCAAATGACCGTTAACAGTGGCCACCCGACAAAAAACATTGCTATATCCTGAAAAAGTGTTCCACAGATTTGCAGGAGTTCCTATGTGGGCGACATTTGGCATCCCATACTTTGATCACGAAGTACTTTCTACTTTTCCCGGATAGAGTCGGAAAGTTCAGAGCTGACAGTGAAGGTAACAGGAAGCAGGTTGACCTGGCAGCTGAAGGGTCATTGTAAAATTCTTACATTTCCCGAAAGGTCACCGATTTGCGGGGATCTCGACCCAGCGAACACCTAGGTTCACATTTGTTACTACCCCAAAATACTCTTCTTGATCTCGCCCTTCATCTGCTCTACGCCTCAAAGCCCCCTAATAACTCTAATTAAACTCTCAAACTATTTGTTGGACTGTCCGTAAACGAAAACAACTTAACAACTGTGTAGCATGCAAATTACCATAGCAATTTGTTTACCACGTCCAAGGTCAAGTGTAGCCTGTCACTCGTTTTGTATCTTTTAACTAAAGCCACGAACCGCACTTAAAACTCTTAACGCACTTCATTAGACTTCGGGAACATGAAAGATTTTTTTTTCAAGATTTTTAGACCACTCAAGTGCATAAATCACAACGATTTCCTCGACTCATGGTACGCAACCACAGTGACCTCGAAAATGTGAACTGGAACTGGAACTGGAACTAAACTTCGGCCTCCTCCTCCTCCTCCTCCTCGTTATTAGTGGCGTCGTCGTTGTCGTCGTCGTAGTCAGCTGACAGCAGCAGCAATTACACAAGTTCTAGACCGCAAATCAAGTAAAGTGGTTTGCCCCTCCAAATGTCAATTATCCCATGGACAACTGCTCTAGTTTGTGTCTTGTCTTGGCTCGAGAAAGTGTTGCACAACAACTTTGCCAATTGGCGCAATTACAAACGCCTGGAGTATGCGAAAATTAATTTCAGTGATCTCACCTCCCAGACTCTCTGGACTGATGTCTCCAACCAAGTCAGCCCATTCAACCCATTCAACCCAGTGGGGGTAATTCAAGAAGCTCTACTACTCGTACTTCTTCTTCTTCTTCTTCTTCTTCTACGTCGTCTCTTCCCTTCGGATTAAATGGAAATTCAAGACCGACAAAGTAGATACGAGCAAAGGAAATGATTCATTTTAAAGGAAACCACCAGAGCATGTCCTAGAGTTATGCGTGAGAACTCCATTTGAATGATTCTCACGAAGTCAGTCGTAAAGTTTTTCACGTACATACGAGTATGTATCTGTCGAGGTAGCCTGCTGTTTAGCTTTACCTCGCAGCCTTGAAATGGCTTCTCCAACTTGGTCGGCTTCGGATGCAGAAATGAACGAAAGTGGCCTAACGACGATAATGATAGTGATTGTGGAAATAAGAATTACCATAACACTGAGGCGGTTAATGAAAATGTTCGAATCGTGATTAAGGATAGGAATACGAGTCAGCTGGATGAAGGAACACATGTAGAGCTGCGTCGTGCATGATGCATTGCTTCTTGAAGATGGATAGAAGGGTTGTTCTTCCATCAGAACAGCCAAGAGATGATCAGTTTCATTCGTGTTTTTGCATTTGTGGAATTCATTTGTACATCTCTTCTGGTGGCAGCTAATGAATTTTGAATGACGCCTTACACGGCAATGGTGATGTGGTAGAAGAAGTGTTTCCCTTGGAATTTGTTAGTGACGGTGTCTTCTGGAAAAGTGCTATGAAGTTGTGGGGCATTAGATTGATATTTCACTGTCTATGATGGGGTTTCTGGTTAAACAAATGCTGGATGTCATGGTAGAAAAGAGGGTTTCAAGTTACTTTGATGACAAGAAGACGTGATGACAAAACGATTTTGTGAAAGACTCATGAGACATGACATCGGATATGACAATGACTTGCCAATGAAGAAAATTATGAATGTCATTTGGAAGTCCTGCATATGGAATGCAGAAATGAATGTTTGTCTTAGACAGGCATAGAAAATTAACACTAATCGCTGGTCTTTCCTCATGACTGATTATAAATGTGAGTTTTCTTTGTAGTGCCGCCATCTATTGACAGCAAAAAATCGATGAATCAAGTTGCAGCTTCTCATATGTTTGGATTCTTTAACATCGACCACTGTGTCTGGAATTCGTAGGTTCTTCCACAGAGAGTGTTGATGCGTTTACACATTTTTGTTGGTGAATTCTTTAGCTTCTTTGCATTAGTCGGACTTGAATTCCAATCCAGAATTACAGAGTTCTAACTCTTCTCAAAGAAAAGGGTCTTTAATTAAGTGCTTCCTCCCTCTAAATTTAAATAAAACAAAGTGTTTGTGAGATATCATCGAAGTTGTTTATTCGGTTGGAAGGCCTCATTATGTGTGGAATATAACATCGTTCGAATGTCCGCCGCGTCTTCTCTGGGTGTCGCGCATCCGAAATGTCCAATTTCCCATGACTCTGGCGCTAAATCGGGCTGAATTTGACCGATGACGTGGGTTATGTTGGCTTTGAGGGTAGCTGTGGTTTGTGGCTTATTCGCATAGACCTGCGATTTCAGAAAACCCCACAAGAGAAAGTCTAACGGGGTCAAATCGCACGATCTCGGTGGCCAATTCACATCACCTCCACGTGAGATGACCATGTCCTCGAATCGCTCGTGCAGAATTTCCAATGTGGCGTGAGCATGTAGCGTCGTCCTGTTGAAACCACGTGTCGTTTGTGTCCATATCATCTAATTCAGGCCAAAAGAAGTTGGTAATCATCGACCTATAGCGCTCGCCGTTGTTTTCAAAGAAATATGGTCAGCCCAAAAACCACACCAAACAGTAACTTTTTCGGGATGCATTGGACGCTCTTGGATCTCATGTGGATTAGTATCGTCCAAATTCGACAATTTTGTTTGTTGACGTATCCATCCATCACGAAATGGACCTCATCGCTGAAGATCATTTTTCGATGAGAACTAGGGTCAGTTTCCAACTGCTCCAGAGCCCAGCGAAAACACGTCGTTGTCTATGGTCGTTTACCTTCAGCTTTTGGACCAGTTGAATTTTGAATGGGTGCAGGCCCAAGCCACGACGCAAAATTCGTCAAGTTGTGGTCTGCGAAAGGCCGAGTTTTCGTGAGCGACGCAAAATCGACTGCCTCGGATTCTCCTTCACACTCTCACGGACAGCGGCGATGCTTTCGGCAGATCTGGGGTTTCGTCGACGTATGGGTGTTGGTTTATCGTTTACTGAACCGGTGGACTCAAATTTATCCACCACATTGCGAATAGTCCTCTCGGTAGGACGACGTTGCCCGAACAGACCACCCACTTTGAGAAGACAATTTTATCATTTGCACGTGTTGTTGAAGGATATGTCCATCCAATTTGACAGATGTAGCTTCAACAACATGGCTGCTATCAACTGTCAAAATTCGGAAGTCCCTATTGGAAGACCCTGTACATTGATATATCAGCGGACCAATAAATCAACTCGTGTTAATCTTCAAGACGAGAGCAAGGTGCAGTGAATTGGAATTTTCGGGGAATATGCGCATGGAGAGTTGACTCCCAGCCATAGTCCATTGATCGTGAAAATCACGGTCAAGTACCGCACTTTTGTGGCACAACAATTCCCTGTATCAAGGCGTAGTCTTTCCCCACTCGTTACATTGTTTATTGTACTGTTTTGTATACAGAAAGAGGGGTCTAACATTTTTTGGCTTAAATTTTCGCAGTCGCCAAAGGTGGTGACGTCACAATTACTTTCTTTCAGTTTTTCAGTGTATGGCTGGGGGTTCGAACTCAGGAACTCTGGCGTAGTAGTCAGCGAATTGAACCACAGGGGCATGGCGACCACTAATGCGGCCTGATCTGACTGATCTTAAGCAGAATTAAAGCACAGCCTGTGTAGGCAACTTGTTTGTCATGACGATTGTTCGCGGTAAGATTTCTTGGAGCAATGATTGAAATACACCTAACCAAGCAGAAGAAAGCCAATTCAAGGATTTTCTTGGCAATTGTGTAGTGTCCGGAGGCATAGGAGCTAACAGCGTCATGGTGAAATAATTTGTAGAAACTGGTATGGTCTTCCTTGCTTATAAATAATTCCAATTAACATAAGAAGACGGCAAGGGATACACGCTCGTCTTTATTAGACTTATTGATAAAATATTGGAATATGTGTCAACTCTTGAGCTCCAACCATATTATCTAATTCCTATCGGATTGCCGCGTTGTATTTCATACGGTACGTCCACGAGATCTTTATCGATCCGTTCTAGCGGTGATACCTCTCTCGTACAAAACTTTTCTTAGGTAATTTGGTGCAAGCTAGCTGGTCAATAGTTAATTGACACTGTATGTACCCTGTCACTAGAGAATCGGTTAGGATCGACCACCGCTGTGTCTTCTGAGGCAGTCTTGAAAATGTATCACAGCCCAAGCGCGTATACTAATTTCAATCAGTGCCAGTAGGATAAGTCTCCATTGCTGAAGAATGAATTGTCGTTCAGTGCATTGTAAAGAAGTTGAGGAGGATTGTCCTCTGCCGGACCTTTCGTGTTTGTTGTGCCATCGCCATAGATGTTCCAACCAAGATACTTTTCCTTGCCCGTTTTCAAGTTTTGATTTGGATGAGACCCAAGAGTAGATCATCATATTCTGGTTTTATCATATGTTTCATCAACTCACTGCTTGTTCTAGGTTAGGTAGAGTTCAACTTTAACTTTAGTCAATTGTGGATGTCGTTGGTCCTTGGCATACCCAATACCGCCAGCACAAATACTCTGTGGTCAGAAACCCACGCTAAATCGTATGCAAACCCTATGATCTTTGCTCCTAAGTACTATAGTACCTTGAGACTCAGAACACCTTCGTATATGATGTTGCAAAGCAAAGGCCTTAGGATGAAGCCCTTCGAGATTCCACCAGCTACTCTGTACGACCTTATGCCTGCTAAGTCCTACGATACAGACTTCATGATTCATGAGGGCATTCGTTACTTATTCCCAATCTGCTGAATAGAAAGCGTTGTGTATGCCTTGCGTTGCCACTACCTGATACCCTTTTGCTCCCTTTCTGCAAGATATATTGCCTCATATGAGATTGCTGGCGCTTAAATTCATGTCATATACCATATAAAGGGTGTTTTTTTTAGAGTTATACAAATTCAATATGAAATAAAATACTTGAAGCTAATGTTAATGTCTATGATATTAGCTTTATTTAATAGATAATTTTATGCCATTAGTGTTTAAATATGATATCGAGCATATGCGCTCCAGGGCTAGTTCAAAAGAAGCGCAATCGTGAAGTCCAATTTTCGACAACTTTGTCGTGCAATTGGGGCCGTATATCAGCAATAACACGGCGAATATTGACTTCCAAATGGTCCAGCTTCTCTGATTTAACGGCATAGACTAGCGACTTCACATACCCGCAAAGAAAGTAATCTAAAGGTGTGAGCTCACAGGATCGTGGAGGCCAGTTCACATGTCCATTACGCGAAATTATGCGCTCAGCAAATGTTTTCCGAAATAAATTGATAGTATCGCGCACTGTGTGACATGTTGCGCCATCTTGTTGAAACCAAAGCTCTGCCACATCAATGCCATTCAACTGAGGAACGAAGAAGTCAGATATCATGTTTTTATAGCGCTCTCCACTGACGGTAACATTCTGGCCGGCATCGTCCTTAAAGAAATATGCGCCGGTGATTTCGCCAACCCATAAAGCACACCAAACAGTGAGTTTTAATTGTTGTGAGAGCGTCTCGACAAAGGCTTCTGGGTTTTCTCCACTCCACATTCGGCAATTTTGCTTGGTTACATATCCATTTAACCAAAAATGGGCCTCATCGGAGAACAAAATTTTGCGTTGAAAATAACGATCAAGCGGAATCACGTTTTTGGCCCATTTACCGAACCTACGACGCGTATCATGGTCGCGCGGTTTCAACTCTTGCCCAAGCTGGATCTTATAAGCTTTTAAGCCAAGATCTTTCCGTAAAATTTTCCAAAAAGTGGATGGGCATAGCTCCAATTGCTGTGCACGATGGCGAATCGACTCATTCCGATTCTCCTCAATACTGCGATCCACAACGGCAATAGCTTCTTCTTTTCGCACTGCTTGTCGTCTTTGGGGATGGATGCGTATTATCCACTAGAGTGTGCGTGGCGCGAAAACGATTCATCATGTTCCAAATAATTTGCTCAGATGGACAATTATAGTATGTCGACCGTAAAATGGACGTAGCGCACGAAAAGTTTGGCGAACCAAACCAAGGTTTTCAAGGTTTTCATAAGTTTGCACAATTTGCACGCGTTGTTCTGGCGATAATCTATTCATCGTAAAATGGCAAAGCGTACTAACCACAAATCAACTTTCAACTGTCAGATTGGCAATCTGTAGAAACAGTGTTGCCAGTTTAAAAAGCAAACCTCTACAACTTCCTACAATGAGGATTGCTTACTGTGCTTCAAAGGGATTGATTTGAAAAACATTTCGTGACCGCGGTTTCAGTTGTGGTGTGCGTCTTTCTAATCGCAAACCAGCGGTGCTATCATGCTGACATCCTTGGTTTCCGGCTAAAGAATCTTTTTGGTTCTAAATCAGCGGTTTTTGAAGAGATCAAGAGATTCTCTCGTGGTCTAAATGAGCTGCTGCTGGTTAGTTACAGGGCACCTATTTGCTTGACATATAAGATTATATGGCTGACCCAATGCTTTTGAATACCCATGATAGCGAGTTAAGCCGCAGCCGCCTAATTTAGACCAGATACATTATCTTGTCTTTTGTCTTTTTTTTTTCTCTAATCTGGGATGGATCAACCCTGCACAGATTGAGTTATGGTAAGATATGTTCTTATATTAGCCACCAGTTTTGCGCATCTGTTCTCTTTTCAGCCGTATGCGCCACCTTAGGAAGGAAGGTGAAGGAGATCGAATTTGAGGGATAGAGTGCTGCGATTAAATTCGAAAGCGGAAAGGCTGGGGTTTACCTTACGCAGCATGCGGGACATTGGTTCGTTAGAGCTGCGGTGCAGTGGATTGGTCGATAAGAGAGACCAAAGCAACGTAGATTTCGAGGGTTAGTGTAAAAGTAAATGAAGTTGTAAAGTCTGAGAATAAAAAGGATGTCAGCTGCGTCCTTTCGTTCCTCAAGAGTATTCAGGTTAATGAGTTTGAGACGGTCTCGATAGGGAGGTAAGATTAAAGGATCATTCCAAGGTAGAGCTCGAAGAGCAAATTGAAGAAATACATGAACTCGTTGAAAGGGACACCACGCTTGGCTAGCGTACTCGAGAAAAGGACGAACGTGAGTGATGTATAGTGATCTGGTCACATACGGGTTGCAGAATCGTTTGGACCATCTTTTAACGAAGCCAAGTGATGAGTTTACTTTAGTAATTATCTCATCAATATGTGAGTGGAAATTAAGCTCCCTGTCGCATAATATGCCAAGGTCGCGGATAGACTCTACAAGGGATATATGTTGGCCGTAGAGAAGGTAAATTCGGGGAGGAGACTTGTTGCACTCACGTGAAAAGGTAATCGATTGACACTTGGTGACATTGAGTTCGAAGCAGTTCTTGATGCACCAGCGGGAAAAACTATGTATTTAGATCTATTTGAAAGAGACTGGAGTCGTGTTGTGAGGAAATGGGTCTACAAAATTTGGTATCGTCAGCATAGAGAGAAAGTGCTGAGTGTTGAATGACCCTTTCAAGATCGTTAATACGAGTAGTTAGGATGAAGAGAAGTGGACCTAGGTTACTACCTTGAGGAACATCTGAAGTGACCAAGAAAAGGGCCGATAGGACAGACCTGAAGCGAACACTATAAAAACGATTATCCAGGTAAGAGGATATCCATTTTAGCAAAATGGGTTCAAGGTCCAGGACGGACAATTTGAGCAGGATTAGTTTATGAGATATCTTGTCAAAGCCTAAAATAAGAAGGAATTATCGCCCAAAGATTGCTATTGGTAGAAAGACTTAGGATCGTTTATAAGCCTTGATTGCGCACTATCAAGGTATCGCTGGTAGAGAACATTATAAAGCTGGGCGAATTGAAGATATGACTCGAGATAGTTAGAGTATTCAGCAAAAGAATGGAATCGAAGGAAACTGCCCATAATTTGTTGCTCTTGTTACGTAAATAGCGAAGTTTACGATTATACCACGGGAGCCCCCCGTAGAAGGTGTTTTATTGCATGAAAAGGGGACATAGAGAGAAATAAAAACGAATAATTCTGTGTAGAAAATAGAGAGAGCACTTTTAAGGAACCTATTGGCGAAATCAAAAGACCACTTACTAACAAATGCGTTAATTTTGAGGAAATTCGCTTTATGAAAGTCGTAAAAGAGGCAGTTGCAGATGGGGCGGGCTGGATAGGAGAGTGGTGGAACAGAGAAAGAAGAAGTGGTGGGTGAAAGTTATCAATGGCCGATAGTGAAAGGGGACATTGTTGCAAAATTCCGCGCTTTTAAGGTTAATAAATTACTTGTCTGGAAAGGTGCCGGGCTTACGGGCAACCAAGCAAAACAAAAAAACCCAAAACTCGAAAACCAAAAAAAAAAAAACCGCAACCACACGGATGGAGGTTGGTAGTCGAATGAGGGAGAATGCGTAAAACCGAAGATAGGCCCAAAAGGGGATCGCAAAAAAACCGGAATTGCAACCAACAGCTGGTTCCTAGCTGCGCACACCGGCTGCTCAGCACGGTGGAATTCGAAAAGGGAGGGAAGTAAACGTAGACAATAAGTAAGTGGGGTCCACCCAATTTTTATAGAAAATTGGGAAAACAAGATGAAACAAAACAGATGAACTTCTCCCTGATGGGGATTTAAGTTACGCGGATTTATTTTTCTTTTTATGAAGCGGGGGATGACAAAGGCCGTGCGAGTCTAAAAAGGAATAACCCAGTAAAGGGTGTCGTGTAGCACCAGAGGGGATGCTCACCTTAAAATTTTGTGAAGCCCAATTTAGTGGCCAACAGAAGGCCCACAATTCTGTACGATCACGAGGACGGTGCCCTTTGGGGCCAACGGGGTCGCGAAACAGGTGAACGATAAGGAGCCTTACGGGATCCCTGAATCACGAGTATCCCCACTTAAGGGAGGATTACACAAAAATTTACATCTTATAACAATAAAATAATAAAATGCAAAAGGGGTACTTAACTCTTTTCCTGCCTACTTGGGGGTCGCTCCTGTCTGGTTGCCAGATGGTTGGTGAGGGGAGCGGGTACTTCCCGCCGCTGTCACTCTCGTCGTCGCTTCGTCCGTCGGTGTCTCGTCTTTCTGGACTTCGCTTTTCTTCTCGCTGGGGTTCTTTTTCTTGTTCGTCTTTGTTTGTGGGCTTTTTCTTTGTTCGTTCGTTTGAATTCTGTTCCTTTTTTTTCTGTTTTTCGTTAAGCGTTCGTTTTTTTTATTCTTTCGACTTTTTCCAAAAATAATGGCGGCACTGTCCGCTATGACGGCTAGATATTAAATATTCTAACCGCGCATTTCGGCTAGTTGCCTCTCACACAGACACACATTCATACGTGGTTCCACTAATTCAGCTGCAAGAGCAAAGGGACTTACTTCCAGAGTTCTGACAGTCTCCCTGTGGAACCACCCAATCACACCAGCCGATGTTTTGTCGTGTTCGTCCTGTTCGTTTTATCTGTCGAGTGACTGGTTGGGTCCATATTACACCCTCGGACCCGGAACACTTTTGGGGGACAATTAAGGGGAGCTCAAATAGTGACCGCCAAGTAGAGAGGAAACCTTTCCCAAGAATAATATTAAGAGGGCCGTAAGTCTCCTTGCAGACAAGAGTGAGGGGGGGTGGATCGTGGAGAATCGTGAGCTTTCTTTCACAATTGTTTCTTTTGAATTTGGAGGTCTTGGGGGTTTTACAATTTATATAGCTGGAAGCAAACAATATAGAATTTAGGGTGGGCTCTCGGCCATTGCTGGGGTGTCGACATCTTTGGTTTTGGTCATCAAGGGGGCAAACCGTCCGTAGGCCGAGGGAGGGAACTGGATCCAAAGAATCCAGTAAATCCCACTTGTACCGTGGCATCCAGAGCATGACGGGAAGAAAATAACGGGGACGAAACGAGAAAAGGCAGGAGGGTAGAGGGGTTAAACAGACAACAACAGGACCAAAGGGAATGGAAGATTTTTGGGGCGTGATTTGCACGTAACAACATAGCGAGACAGAGGAGTTTATGAGGTCTGTGGTGAAAATGAGGTCTAATTGCCTAGTTGGACACTTCACTCGCGTCATATGTCGACCAGCCTCCCACAAAGTCTCATTAACTGCCATAGATTTTGATAGTATTGCGCTGTCGACGCAATTTATTAATCTGCGACATCAGCTTCACCGGTCACGTAACAAGCGCACCCTTAAAAGTATTAGCTCAATCCTTCAACTTTGCATTTATTCTACAGCTTGTCGCCTGCTCATGAGTTGTGAAGGTACCTCTTTAGTTCCTCTGCTATCGCACGTGCCCTACCTACCGCACCTTTTTGGCCATGTTCATAGTTTAAAGCAAAACGCACTTTAGTGGTTTCGCTATTTCCGCTGTGCTTAGTTCTCGCTTGAAAGGCTTTCCTGTTGTTCCTTGTCGCCATTTTCGCCTGATCGTTCCATTGTGTGGAACCGGCCGTTTAGAACACCGTGCAGATTTTTTGCAATACTCTTACAATTTTCTTTTAAACTGTCCCACATACCTTGCGAGTTTAGGTTTTCATTCATTCACGAGAATTAAGTGCTCAGAACTCGTATTCGTGGTTCTGACGTGTCCATTTAAAAGCAAAGCTTTTTCTTCCTTGATATTCCTATAAACACCCATTAATACCGCGTCTACAATATTTCTTTTTCTGATTGCTTACTGCCCAGGTGCGGTGGTAACAATATTCCATGTTTCCTGATCAATTATCAGTTTCATTGCCAGTAGTCGGTCCCGCTTACGACATTATCTAAGGGTTCAACTCCAAAATGAAGGACCGGAGATCAGGTCATTGCTCTTGCAATGTGGTTCACCTTATTATAAAAGACCTCATTAGGATAGAATTTTTTGTACTCAGACTCTGGTGTTCTGTATAAGCGAAGACAAGTCCTAAGACAAGCCCTCTCAAACACCCGAATCTTTTCCAATAAACTTGCTCTGACGTTGAACCACACGGGACATCCAAACACAAGCATAGGCCGGATAAGGGCCATGTAGCAGATCACCTTCACCCTCTCATCGAGTTGGCTGTTATAAAACAGTCTCCTTGTAAGGGCAAAAGCACCTTTGGCTCTGGACAGAGCAACATCTATATGTTTGTTAAAATACAGATATTGATCTGATCCCAAGGTATCTGGCTACATTTCGACAAGCAAGTGGCTGTTCATGTTGTCCGACGATAGAAAACTTTTGCCAATTCTTTCTGGTGTCCCTAGAGGCCGCAGACAAAGGCGTCCTAAACAGAATGGTTTCCGACTTCTGAAAGTTGATTTTCAACTTCCAGTCATCGCAATATCACTTAATTTTGTCGAAGATCACTCTTTGGACCTGATCTGTACGCGATTAAGTCGTCTGCGTACGCTATGGCATGGTGAAGTGAAGCTATCAGATCACTTGTGTAAATGTTGAATAGGATCGGCGAATTGACCGCACCTTGTTGCAGACTGTTTTTAATGTTGAATGTTCCAGCATAAGTCACATCGTCATTCTTCACGATATACTGTCTACTGGAGAGCATATCAAAAAGAATATACAGCAGCGGTTTACTAATGCCCAACCTGTCCAGCTTGAAAAAGAGTCCTTCTAACCATACGGTATCGAAGGCCTTCTCCAAGTCAATCAGGCAGGCACCCGTGCACTATTTCTTGCCTTTGTTCCATTGGATATCAGAAACCAGTTTAGACCCAGCATGAATGGTATCATGCCCCGCCTTGAAACCGAAATGATTATCCGGAATTATATGTTTGTCCTCAACCCATTTAGTCAGGACTCTATTGATCACCTTCTCGAAAACCTTACTGATGTTTGGAAGAAGACTGATTGAGTGTACTATAGATTGGCCGGATTGGAAGTATCTTTATTCCTTGTGGGAATGGGATGTACCACCGCTGTGGTAAGCTCCAATGCACTGGATAATGGGCATTACTCACTGCATTATTAAACAGGGTGGTATAAATGACCACCGCTTCTAGTGGGAGATGTCGAAGCACAATGTTCGGTATTTCATCGGTTCCCACTGATTTCTTACTTCTAAGCGATTCGAAGATCGTTTGGAGCTCCACCTTCGAAATGAACGGGGGTAGTACCCTATCGACGGCGATGACATTATTTGCCATATTCTCGTCACTGAACTGGGTGAAACCTGAGCTCTCGAATCGCCAGTTCACTATTTCATTTCGAAGGCAGGAATTGTGCACAAGGACTCGACTCTCCAGATCGTGGTTCGGGCCAATGATGTCATTCGCCTTGTACACTTCCTGGAAAGTCGCTCCTATAGCCTCTACCTTCTCCTGCGGATCCTCGATCACAAAGAAGTTGTCATCATCAACGACCTCATTTGCATCGATGCCTGCTGCTATGAGTATGTGCTCGTTGTTCGTCGTTCGGGCGATCTTTAGACATGAAAGGTCGTTTTGATGTTTCCTCCGAAATATTTTATTTATTTGCGGGAACATATTCGGGTTGCTGGTGTTTACAGCCCGAATTTTGTTGTTCCAATACAAACTTACAGAATTTCTGTAATTTTCCTTTATTAATGTTTGGAGGTTTTTGATCGACGACTTCAGTGTCATGATCTCCGGGTTATGTCTGTCTGTGCAAGGTTTTTAGTCTTGACAGGAGTCTACTTTTATGTCGGTGCAGTGCGTCAATAGTTGCGTTGCGGAATAAGTCTTCGTTGTCAGGGTGTTGATATCGAGGTATCGTTTTGTCCATAATTCGTTTGATTGTCTCGTCCATTAGTCTAAGATACCTGTCAATCTCCTCATCGTGTGACATTCCACTACTTGGTTTCATGAACGCATATTATGTCAAATTTTCGTCGCCATAATACGTTTTCTAGTTCAACATTTTTGCCCGTCATTGTGCCGACGTTTCATCTTGCGGTAAGTTGTTTATTTTTGAAAATCTTCATCCTACTCGCCCATCGAAACCGTCGCGGTCTGACACGAATATTTACGCTGTGCGAAAGAACTGCCTAACGGGATAGTACGCACTTTCGGGATATTCTCCTTTCGCCTGTATGAATTTTACATATTTTACTTTTCTTTTGCCTCGAGACTTGGGGATTAGATCGCGCATACAGTCCGCGCGTAGTCTTGCTAGAAGTTAATGCGCTTCAAGCTCATCTAAGGTGTAAAAGTACCTGAATATCAATTTTCCCTATTTAATCTCCGTAACATTCTACAAGCCGTTGCTTGTACGAGTAGTTAGTTCCTTAATATTGTTTTTAGATTCAGGAACTAGTTCGACTTTAAGAGTCTGTCCTTCAAGGCTCTAGGCGACTTTAGCCTACAGAGAGTCCTCAAAAGGTTAATTATTGTCTGCTTGTATAATTGTTTGTGTGGTGTTCTGTGATTTTCCTTTCTGCTAATGTTCATTACTTACTCTGGGCACTTCAAAGCCAAGACACATGTGTTTCATGTATGAATACCCGTCGTGTTCTCTGTCAAAAGGTTGTAGGCAAATTGCCTACAGAGAACAATTGCCATTACAGAGAACTCTAAGTAGAAACACACTTCATTTGGAGAGATTTAAAAACTTGTCAAAAGTACCACACTGAAATGACAACCTTGTGGAACCCCACTATTATTTTTTTTATGGAGTACACCCCGTCAAAATAAAATCTGACCAAATTCAGACCTCTTCATTTCGTGATTCATATAAATAAAACCGTCAATTTCCTATTAAGGTTCGACAGTTAAAGTTCAATGCTTACACGTAATCCCACAGTTCGACCATACCATCACACCTAGCCAAGACTTTTGTGTCGATATACAATTATACAACTGTAAATCTGAATTATATCGTTGTAATGCCCATTTACGTCAACCACAAACACCAACCACTACACCACACCAGGCCACGGTTACCGCTCTATCTGCTCATATTGACAATCAATTGAATGTGGCGGCTTAGGAAAAACACATTCCCGACATGTTCGAGTTGAAGAATTTCAATTGCCACTTCCTGTGAGCTAGCTGTGCTGTGTGGAAGGAACAACTGCAATGACTATGGCGGTCGTACGAGTATAATGTATTTACTCGTACTGTGAATTGCAATTTATAAAAAAAAAAAACAAAGCCACAGCTGCAACGGATTAGATTCACTTCAATCTCACCTCAAACCGTAAGATACGACGAGCACTCGAACTCGTACATTCCAATCGATAATCACAATAATTATTCAGCATTGGAATGAATATAGGAGTACCTTCCAGTTGAGTGACACATTGTGTGTGCGATGCCGTCATCATGTCATTGCGGTTGACAGCTGATGCACTAAACCAGGGAGGACCAACTAAAACTTCAAATTCGAATCTGCGGCCGTTAGAAGAAGAAGAAGAAGAAGAAGAAGAGACGAAGTGAAGTGAGAGACAATTGAAGTTTCCTGCAATTATAAGCTCATCAGTGCGCGACTTGGAATTTGTTGAGGAGTGTCATTGGACTTGTTGTGGTGTGGTGACCCAAAAAAAGAAGAAAATTCTACAAAAGCCCGTTTCGAATTGAAAATGTTTAATCCGATTACGAATGGGGCGGCAATCAACTAAACGTCATATGCCAGTGACAGAAGGGACGAAGCAGAAGAAGAAGAAGAAGAATTGACATGTCGGAATCTAGATGTCATAAACATTGACAGTTCTAATTCGCCATTGTGTGTGTGCCGCACAAATCAAAACAAACTCCATTGTATTGGATTTGGTTTCGTTTCTGGAAAACTCCGGTTTCTGACCCTATCAACGAACCAGAGAAGGCAAGAAAATTTAAGAAAGGGCATTATGTCACCGGGTAGGAAACTCGGGGCATTACTTTCGCTCTCTTTGAGTAAAACCTGGGCCCCTTCCGTCTTCGACTTGGGGTTTATGTCATCGTGTTCTCTTTGTTATTATGACATGACACTGTGATTTCCTTCTACTTGGACGCCATTCATAAGGCAATTTGGATGAACTAATACTCTGGTTGGGGGATCATTTGTAAGGCTGTAGGATGACGGCAAACTGGAAAGGGAACTGTTTTGAGCGGAAAAAGTAAATAAATCGTAATTTGATTTCAATTCGCCGTTGATTGATGCCGGAGATTTGAAATTTTCAGATGCGGGACTTGCACAATTACGAGTACTCGTACTGCGTACATCTATGGCTGCCAGTGGATGGCCTTCCAGAGCATGGAGGCGGAAGAGCTTATTTGCTTTTAATTATGTCGGTGAATTGTTTTTTTTTTTTTTTTTTTTGTTTGATTCTGCTCGTAATGAGATTTGGTGTGAAAATGATTTTTTGATTGGTGAGGTGGTAGAATGATGGGACGGGAGACTGGGAGACTGGGAGAGTGCATTGTTATTGGCCTTCAAGTTGATGAAGTGGTGCTCTGTCATTAGCACTCATCGCGTGGTGTTTGGGTTTCTGAAAAGTTGCGATGATTTTGGAATGAGATGCACCATGGTGTTGGTGATTGTTTTTGTTTTGAAAGGTACGAGTTAATTCTATTGCTTGTTGATTACTCATACTCGTACATGAAACATTGCTTGAAGCTGTTCCGTGAGTCATAAGGTTTTTTTCTTGACTCTGTTTGCTGTGATAATTGAAACCAACAATCGATTTTTAATCAACTTAATTGGAAGCAATTGTGTGTTCAGCTTTGTGCTTTCCAAGTTGCCTCTATGTCTATCCACTTGAAATTAGCTGCGTCAGGTCCAGCATTTCACCATTTCCCTCCGCTAAGATTAATAAAGTGTGTCTTACATTTTTGATTACTCATGAACTAGTGAGCCAACGGGAGGGTCTCCACTGAGATCACAAGAGTACTTAGTTGCAGCAATCTTCTTTGGAATAGAGCAAACACGCTAATCTGTAAATTGAGTATAACTAATCTTACGCTGTGGTTATGATCCTCCAATCTATTTCGTCGGCAGCTCTGCTAATAGTGTCAACCTTCAATAAGTATTGCATGTAGAGATGAACCGCTGTAGGTTCCAATTTCTGAATCTCCTAAGAATAGAACCAGTTTTAGTGAGCCTTTGTTTGGCTGAACAAATGCCTAGACTATTCTAACGAGTGGCTTAAATGAGTGCACTATCATCTGCGTTGAAAGACAACATAAAGCCACATTCTGACTCACATAAAGCCATGACTGACTGTCAGTAAAGATACTTTCAGGGCAAGTCATAGGAATCCACCGGTTCCGGGTGCAAGATATAGTGAAAAGATATTTCCCCCATGATGGGAAGGATGAGCAATTTTGACAATAGGGCGATTGCTACAGAGAACAGAAGCGTCCTCTATTTGCATCCAGGTTTGTTGTAAATGGCAGACTACTCTAACTTTCGGCAAAACCTATGAGGTCCTCGACAAAACTCACGAGCGTTAAAAACTTTTTTCCGTAGTACCTACCAGCGGAGGGATATTGACGAATCAAATCCGGGATTTATAGCCTACCCACAAGACTACGATGGGATACGGACGTAAGCTAATTGTCCTTATTGTGGAATATTACTATATTCGGCACCCGGTTTCCTCGCCGCAATAGTCATTAAGGAATATGACGTCCACATTAAGCATTCAACTAAATAAATTATCCTACGATCGATACAAGGTATTACAGATGTTCAACCAAAAGAAAAGGCATGGTTCGACTCGAGCTGTAAAGAGGCTGTCAGGGTTGGAGAAATGTTTTTTCGGTCCTTCAAGACCAACCCGAGCGGAAAACCGGAAACAGTTCAAACGAGAAAGGAATGACTGCAACGTCTTTCTCAAGCGTGTACAATTCCAATACGACCAAAAACTGAGGCAAAAAATACTGCAATGTCCCAAAGGCAGTACAAATTTTTGGTCTTACGTCAAAAATATTAGAAATTCTGCCTCGCCCTCCATCCCAACGCTGTCAGTACTTTGGACAAGGCCAATCGCTTGCTGCACACTTGTCGGCCACCTTAACACTCCCAGATTGTGCTTTGTCCCCACCTACACATGAGCGCTATACTCCGCAAGAGAGTGGAATAATTGTGTCGATGTTTTTGGCCAATAATCGGTCGGTGGTGTTAGAGCAGCGTGAATTTCGACGTCGATTTCCTAATCGTGTCGCACCAACTGGGCAAACATTCCGACGCTTAGCTACTCGCCTCGAACAGAGTGGAACCACAGGAGACCATGCAGGGCGTGGCTGCCACCGGACTGCTCGTTCGGCTGAGAATATCGCGGCTGTGGCTGACAATGTCGCTGTGATCGAAGAAACATCAACCAGACGACGGGCCACGCAATTGGGCATCACCAGACGGACCCTACAGCGAATTTTATTGAAAGACTTACACATGTTCCGGTACAAAGTGCAAACTGTGCATCAGTTAATGTCTCCTGACCGTCAGTCGCGTGTGAATTACTGTAAAGCCATCCTCAATCTCAACAACGAAAAGGACAATGTTGTGTCGAAAATCATTATGAGCAGCGAGGCACATTTCCACTTAAGCGGTTACGTCAATAAGCAAAATCTTCGTTTCTGGGCCACTGAAAATCCGCGTGTGATGCACGAAGAGCCATTCCATCCACTCAAAGCCACTGTGTGGTGCGGCGTTTATGCGGGAGGAGTGATTGGGCCGTATTTTTTTGAGGACGCCATCGGCAATACGGTAATTGTTATTGGCGAACGCTACAGAGCCGTGATAAACGACTTCTTACTGCCGGAATTGGATGAGCAGGGCTTGGCGAACATGTGGTTTCAACAAGACGGTGCAACCGCACACACAGCACGAGCCACAATGGATATTGTGAAGAAAGTGTTTCCTGGTTGCGTAATCTCCCGTTTCGGCGATTTGGCATGACCAGCAAGATCGCCGGATTTAACCATACCAGACTTCTCTCTTTGGGGCTACTTGAAGTCGCGGGTATATGCCAACAAGCCTCAGACAATCGCAGCCCTTAAGGAGAATATTTGACAGGAATGCGAACAGTTATCACCGGAAATCTTTCGGAAAGTCATGTCAAGTCAAATAAAGATTTCCATCACTCAAAATCATTATTTTGGTAAAAAAGTAATTCAAAAACAAAATTGGGTGATTAATTTTGCGCCAGCTTGTATATCTCCCCTCCTTCTGAAGAAGGAGCCCTACTCTGTATCACTCTTTTCGAGCAGATGGAAAACAGCATTTGTCCAGCCCGTCCCTAAGAAAGGCGAATCTCCTTCTTTCTCCTTCTAAAGACCCATTGCACTTACGTCCCTTCTCTCCAAAATCATGGAAACGCTGATAAACCGTCTCGAAACACGAAAACTTCTCAATGACCGGCAGTAGGGTTTTCGTAGCAACAGGTCTACTGGTGATCTGATAGTATGTCTCACTGAAAAATGGAACCAAAGCGTACATCAATCTGGCGAAAGCAAGATAGTTGCATTTGATATGTCTAAGGCATTTGACAGAGCTTGACATCAGGCTCTTTTGTCGAAAATGCGTTCTTTTGGAATCGATGACTCTCTTCTTCAATGGATTAGAAACTGCCTTTCAGAACGTTCAATTCAAGTTGTTTTGGATGGTTTCAAGTGTGATGTTCACAAAATAAATGCTGGTGTGCCTTAGGGCTCCGTTCTGTCTCCGACAGTTTTTTTAATTTTCATCAACTACCTCTTGTCTGCTACTTCTAATCCAATATATTCCCTCGCTGATGACAGTACTCTCTGCTTTTCATATTCGTGCCCGGACTCACATCCCTGCTCTTCGGCTGTAGAACGGGAACGGCAGCGTATGTTAAGCTCATTAAATTCTGATATTAACAGCATAACAAATTGGGGAACCACTAACAGAGTAGAATTTAATACTTCTAAAACACAATGCTATCTGGTGTCGTTAAAGCGAAATTTAAGCACCTGGCTATTATTCATGGATGGCACTTGCATCGTCAATACTGATAACCTTTCCATTCTCTGTATGTCTGTCAATGACAGCTTACGTTGGAATGACCACATTCCACATTCGGTATCGTTAAAATGCTGCGAAATGTCTAGGTTTCCTCAAGCGATTTGGTCTTAATATAGAAGGTTTCTATCTGCCCGAAATTGGAGTACAATGCCCACATCTGGTCGGGTGCGCCCAAAACATCTCTGCATCTGCTAGAACGGATTCAAAACCGTGCGATAAAACTCATAGCTGATACTAATATCACTCAAACAATGGACACCCTCGAATATCGACGTAATGTCTCATGTCTCACTTTGTTCTATCGCTATTTCCACTACCAGTGCTCTATAGAAATCGCCAGTAGCATTCCGCCCTTTCAAACTTGTAACCGTAACACCCGTCTCGCTATGAATGCTCATCAGTCTACCCTCAAGCCGACTCTCGGACGTATTCTACTTAAAATATCGTGATTCGTTCCTAAGCCGTACAACTCGCTTATGGAATGCCATGCCTACCTCTTTATTTCCTAGTCATTATAACCTTCAAACATTTAAAACCAACGTTCACCGGTACCTCTCTTTCTATCCTCCCAGTTTTATTTTCGCTCGAGCTGTGTGTATGCATTTTAAGGGCGTTTAAATCCCTTGAGCGCGCGCAAATTATAAAAAAAAAGATACAATTCTGAGGTCAGGTATATCTACGAATATCTCAGACGTCACAATAACGGATAAATACTGTGAGGGGCTTAACGTTAAACGGTAGCCATGGGAACAAATCGACAGCTCGCACATCCTTCAACCTGTCGGCTTCGCAACATGAAAGCAATCAGCAACTAATGTGGTGGGCTTGACCGATCAACTTGGGTTGAAGAATGCCCGCGAGCACATACTCGTACATATACATAGCTCGCCTAAGTAGCAGCACTGCATAAAAGGCCAGGACCGGCAAAGAAGGACGGAAGAACATCGGTCCCTTGGGACGAAAAAGAAAAAAATCATGAGAAACTCGCGACCTAGGAAGCGGACAAGCACACCAGGAATTGCTGTTTGAAGTTTTACCAATAAGAATGGAGCACGTGCAAACCTATCTGTAAACTACGAAAATTAATAGTATAGTCGGGCGCTGATAGTAAGCAATTCTTCATACGACATGTTAAACGACGGGGAGGACTTAAATCCTAGTACGAGGCAGAACGAGTCATCCAACTGCGAACATAGGTAGAACGCAACGAGCTTTCACTAGTGCGCTTGCAAGTAAAGAAGGGGCAAATATAAATTGCTTGAGGTATTTAGAGACTTTGTATAGCACGTCCAGTTTGCATTGACAGGATTTAAAGGAGTAGGTTTAGCAATGTAAAATATAATCCAATTGGTTGAACGATGGACACCTGCGCTTCGGCCTCAAAAGCTTTAATCAAAATTTATACTTAGAAGGCAGTAACTCGGAGTTGGAAACGAGGGGCAGTTAACCAAAAATTGCGCTAACTGGACAGACTTATTGCATCTAAAGGGTCTTTCATTAAGCGCTTCCTATCTTTAAATTTAAATAAAACAAAGTGTGTGTGAGATAGCATCGAAGTTTTTTATTCGTTTGAAAGGCCTAATGGTGCCATTATGTGTGGAATACAACATCGTTCAAATGTCCGCCGCGGCTTCTCTGGGTGGCGCGCATCCGAAATGTCCAATTTTCCATGACTCTGGCACATAAATCAGGCTAAATTTGACCAATGGTATGGATTATGTTGACTTTGTTGGACCTGCAACTTCAGAAAAAGCCTAACGGGGTCGAATCGCACGATCTCGGTGGCCAGTTCACATCACCTCCACGTGAGATGACCATGTCCTCGAATCGTTCGTACAGAAATTTCAATGTGGCATGAGCTGTGACACGTAGTGCCATCCTGTAGAAACCACATATCGTTGGTGTCCATATCATCCAATTCAGGCCAAAAGAAGTTGGTAATCATCGACCTATAACGCTTTCCGTTGACGGTGATGGCCTGATTAACGTTGTTCTCAAAGAAATATGGACCGATGACGCCGCCAGCCCAAAATCCACACCAAATAGTGACTTTTCGGGATGAATTGGAAGGTCTTGGATCTCATGTGGATTGGTGTCGTCCCAAATTTGACAATTTTGTTGACCTACCCATTCATCCAAAGATGGGCCTCAACGCTGAAGATGCTTTTTCGATGAAAATTAGGGTCAGTTGCAACTGCTCCAGAGCCCATTCAACGAACACACGTCGTGTCTATGGTCGTTTACTTGCAGCTCCTGGGTCAGTTAAAGCAGGCCCCAGTCACGACGCAAAATCCGCCAAGTTGTGGTCTGCAAAAGGCCGAGTTCTTGTGAGCGATGCGAAATCGACTGCCTCGGATTCTCCTGCATACTCTCACGGACAACGGCGATGTTTGCGGCAGATCTTGCGTTTCGTCGACGTGCGGAACCGGTGGACTCAAATTTTATCCACCACACTTCGAATAGTCCTCTCGGTAGGACGATTATGGGAACCGTAAAATGGGCGAAGCTCGCCGAACGTTGCCCGAACAGAGCACCCATTTTGATAAAACAATTTTATCATTAGTCCGTGTTGTTGAACGATATGTTCATCCATGACGATTTGGCAAAACAGACTGAATAAGTGACAGCCAGTTTGACCGATGTGGCTTCAACATTATGGCCTCTATCAATTGTCAAACTTCGGAAGTCCCTATTGGAAGACCCTGTAGATACCATAAATTTGCTTGCTATTAGGAATTTTTCGCATATCACTTTCTGGCTTACGGGTACTGGACCTTGATGTTTCTGAATGCTGGTATTGGAGATAACTTTCAGGAAATCGAGCTTAGAACCTACAACGACAATACATAAAAAAGATAAAATGTGGAAGTAGGCCCTCGTACTCATTGTATATTCGTTTTATTGAATTTTCTCAGCTGAACAAACGCTTCAGTGGTAAAGGTCTACAGTGCCATCACCCACCACATCAGTGCCGAGTACCTAGCGCACTCACTGCGACAGTGCTCCCCGGTGTCGTTATCATTTTAAAAGCAAGCTTCGCAGGAAGTTGTGTCCCTCACTTATGCCTAACACACTAATGTGCTCAGCAAAAGCGAAGAGTGCCGTCACGACGTCTGCAAACAGTCTGCAGCCTTTCAATCTAAAGGGCAGTAGATAAGTCGCTGAACTCTTAGAGACGTCGGAAAATATTCGTTTAGGTCTGCATCCTGGGCAGTCATGTCATATGCCCTTATGCTCAAACAAAACTTAAATGCAGCTTAAAACGTTAACCGAGGACGCAGGAGGTTCCTATCGCAGGTCCTGGTTGTGAGAACTCTTCTGTGAGCCTTTCATCGGCGGTTTCGTTTCCCGTGATCCCATTGTGACCCCATTGTGATCCGGATTCCAAAAAAAGCTCTGTAAATTCAACCTTCTGACTACGTTCAGAGAGGCTTTGCATTCGCGATCTAGCTTGGTAGTCTTAAAAGGATTTAACAAGGCCTGAAGTCCACCTTGGCAGTCGCTATAGACGCAAATACTTTGCCGATTCATCATCATATATTTCATTGCCACCAGGACCATCAGAAGTCTGCATATCTCCGCTTGGAAGCCAGACGCAGGTTTTGGAAACATCTGTCAAGATTCTACCAAAGACCACTTCCCTTTAAACTGAAAATAGCTTTTAGAATGCAGCCGATGATATAAATATCAAGGGACGACAGATTCAGAAGTCTGTCTTGGGCGGAGCCAAGAGCCAACAAGAGCCCTCATCCCGCC
Organism: Volucella zonaria; assembly: GCA_963966105.1. Lineage (NCBI taxonomy): Eukaryota > Metazoa > Arthropoda > Insecta > Diptera > Syrphidae > Volucella > Volucella zonaria. The sequence goes on along the minus strand of OZ014530.1, from coordinate 27,679,424 downwards.
AATATGAACCGATCTATGTAGTCTGGCAAAAGCAGCAGTGACGTATTTACTTGAAAACTTGTTTCACCAGACAACCGCCGTTTAGAATATAATTGGTCTTCTCATAGCCGTGTAGATCCCTCGGTGACAAGCCCCATGTCCTATTGAAGATCGTTTACACTGCCAGAAATCCAACAGCGGCTTGGAGGTTATCGGATGACATCCAAATATGTACGTAGCTTCCTTAAAAAAAAAACGGATGGTGATGCCCTTAAACACCACATAAATTAGACCAGGCAGCTTCCTCCTTCTTGGCAAGAGAGCAGTTTTAGTTTTGGGAGAATTGATTAAAAGTTCATTTCGAGTGCAATAATCGCCGAGCACGTTTAAGGCCGCCTGTTCTGTAGTCCCGACAGTCGTTAGGCAATATCCAACAGAGAGTACAGCAGCAATATCTGCATGTGCGTTGGTGTGGGCGTCAGAACTTTTGGCAGCGTTGAGCAGTTAGTCGAGCAGCATGCAACATGCGTGCCATATTGTTCGGATTTTTGACATGGGTTTCAACTCATCCGAGCTCTTTACCAGTAGTCTCGATTGGTCTTCGACTGTTCTTCGCCATGTTTGTCAAGGCCTCCCCGCTCTTCTGCCTGAGTGGGTGAGTGGATTCCACTGCGTGACATATTTCGCAATAGGGCCGTTTACACGCCGTAAGCTGTGACCAATCCATTGCCACTTCTTCCTCCATATGGTGATGTCTGTAGGTTCTTGACCCGTTCTGAGATAAAGTTGTTCGTTGGAAATGCGGTTCGGTCAAAAAATCCTTAACATGTTACGCAGACATTTATTTACGAAAGTCTTCGAATGACAATGTTGGTAACCTTTCAAGTACTACACCCGCATAGTACGTAGTACTGATTCCAAATTGAATCTGAACAGTCTCAGCATGGTTTTTATGCTGAGAACATTGCTTTTCCAGATTTCTGATAGCATTCCAAATGCAGCTTTAGCTTTCCCGATTCTGCTGCCCAGTTCGAGTTCGGTGCCACCGTCGTCCGGCACCGATATAGAAAGTTTTTCCGGGATATCTTTCCTGCGCATGCAGATAGCATCTCTGTTCAAATTATCGAAAGCCTTTTCAAAGTCAATTGACAGTGGATGTAGCGGAGACTTGAACTCGGTGATTCGCAAGGTGCTGATGTGATCGATATAAGACTATCCACCCCGAAATCCCGCCTGTTCGGCGTCGAGTGTTGCGTCAGGACGCTCTTTTATCCGCTCTAGAATTGGCTTAGCTATTATCTTGGCTATGGCTGAGAGAACACATATGTATTCCTCTATAGTTCCCACATTTCATCAAATTGCCCTTCTTTGGATGCTTGATGATCATTCCTTTTTTGCACTCCTCCGGAAACCGCTCATTTTCTGACGCTGGCGTTGGTGTAACTCTGCTGATGTAGTTAGCGCCGCTTGAAAAACCTCGGCAGGGTTACGATCAATGACTACCGCTTTATTCCTTTTGAGGGATCTGATAGCGGCTACTACCTCTGTGTTGCTAGGGAATCAGCTGCGGCATGCTCGTTGGAATTTGGGACTATGGCGCTGTCGCCTAAATTTTAGCATCACCTGTTGTTGCTGTAGACAGGCCTGCTGTCACACCTGCGAACTGCTTCTTCAGCTTTCGTAGCCAGTGCGTTGATTTATGAACGCTTGTTACGTCTGACACTACGCTGCACTTCCTTCCTCTTCACAAGATATTCGGTTTCTAACTCGGGTTTCTTTGCTGCTGATGCCGCTCCAATTCGACCCTTAAATGAATTACGCTCATCGATCCGTCTGTGACTTTTCTGTTTTATACGAGTACCGATGTATGCAACTGCCCCAGATACTCGTACAACAAAATTTTTCACAGGTTTCCAATGGTCATCCACGTCTTCATGTGCTGAACTACTGATTGTTTCTGCTTCTGTTGCAAAATGATCCCTGAATTGTTGGCGCACTAGGCAATCTCGTAGTCTGTCGGTATTGTACCTGGTAACTCCACGGATGCAGTACGAAGGCGTATAGTGTCTAACATAAGATGATGGTCGCGCAACATTCCGATATGGGGTCGACGTTCGTTTCGGGCGTCTAGAACGCAATTTCTGAAACGTAAATTTATCGCAAAATGGTCGATTTGGTTTGACGTTCGCTGCCTGTCACAAAACTGATCTTGTTGCAGGTTTTGTGCTCGAATAAAGTGCCTCCAATTGCTGAAATGTACTAATCGTTCCTCATTGTCCTCCGAGGCTGTGAACTCCCATCACGTGTTCGAGCGCTGTGTTCTCGTTGCCTACCTTAGCGTTGAAATTTTCCATTACGATTACGATGTCCCAGTTAGTCGTTAAGTTGTGGGCGGCGCCAAGTTGACTCTAAAAATTATCCTTTCGTCGGTGCATAGCACTGGATGATGATGATTTTTCTTACCCTACTCCGAAATCTGGCCGTCAATATCCAGTCACTCTACGCTTTCCAAGATATGAGGCTGCTTCTTGCTGTTGGTGTTAGCATTAGTCCTACGTCGGACACTCGAGGACTTCTGGGCTAGTGTTCCAGAGTACAGCAAGAGGGTGCTTTTTGCGGGCGAATGATACTCCCCAGCATCTAACCATTTCTTCTCGCTCAGCCCCAAGATGTTATATCGGGAGAACTCTCATTCAAGTTGGAGGAATCTGGCATTCTAAGGACGTTCGTCTCATGAGACGAGGAGGGTCCTAAAATTCCAGAATCCTATCGTTGTCCGTAGTCGATAGCCAAAGGTCGCCAGCAATATATCAATCCGTATCCGAAGTATATTTTGGCGTTTCGTTGGGTCACAGACCAACCGACACTAATCTTCTTATAGCGCAAGAAGCTCGCCATTTGTGCTCTCCACTTCGCAATTTCCGAAGAAGTTCCCAGATGACGCCGCGACGAGGTATAGAGTAGGGCTTGCTGACAGAGCTACAGGATATTCGTCTATCTCGTTATTTGGGGAACTAGTATCTATCGGAAGACGCTACTTCTACGAGGCCTAGTGTTAGTCATGGAGACAGGACGCAATAACTCAGCATCTGCAATCAGAATCCTGTTCACCAGAAATGTTCTTCTTCCCAAAACCAGTGATTTATCAGCGCCGTGTTGCCCAGCCGATTTACGCGTTGTCGATGAAAATGGTCAGCGTGTACACATTCTGCGCATCCAATTTTGAAACGCAGTCTCGAAGAGTAGGCATGTTGTACTCGTATCTTGCACAGAGCACGCATTCGTCGCGCATAAACCTTGATCATTCCCTCCATGCTCTTTAACATGGACGACGTATAGGTCTGAAGCTCTTGGTGAGCGTGTAGTCATCTTTTCCGATTTTCGTAAGAAGCTACTCTTTCTGTACGCCAGCGGTTCATAATGTGCACCCGTCGTCCCAGACTAGCAGGCAAGATTCTGTTCACAGTTGGCAGCAGCGGGGCTATAGCATTTCGTTGCATAAGTGGATATATGGCATCAGTGCTAGGTGAGTTCAAGAGCTACCAAAGAAGCAACAGCGTATTTCTGAACAGCTTCCACCTCCTTCTGTTTCTTCCCGTTCTGGGCTTAGGCGAAGTAGTGGAGAACTTGTACAGTTCCTTCACAAAGCATGCTCGGTAGGTTTTTTTTCCAGATTCCTGAGACCTCACATGGGATACTGCTTATGTCCTGATAAGGAAGTCTCCGGTAGTTCTCTCCAGTCGTTAATCTCGTTAGCGTGTCTGCTGGATAGCGTTACTTGCTGTCTTAATTTCGTAACAAATGTTGATTGAGAATTAATACTGTTGCCAAAGAGCATTAGCAACGCTGCATAGGATAATGAGATTGGTTACTGCCTTCGCTGTTGATGGTAGTACCGAATCACAGGGAGAATAATCTGACGCAACGACGGATTTATACCATTGTCCCTTCATTTAGTTGCATCAACTAAATCTTGGTTGCAAAATTGCTCACGTTATAATTGCCAACCGCTCGCTATAAAGTGGTGTGAGACTCCCGAAATATCTGACGCCATAGATGCGTTTATTACAAGCCGACCAGCACCAATTTAAATCGACGGATTTCAGCTAAGTCCGTGGGGTAAGAAGTTTCGAATCCTATCTAACGTACAACATCTAAAAATCCAGTTTTTATTTCGACGCTTTTTATGCAATCGGATTGCCACTTGCCGTCTTTAAAATGTTCCAAGCCGGTTTTTGGTCGACTCCATAACTCATCCGTGAACTCCACTTAGACATCACCTTTTCTCTGTTTTGAGTTACGAGTATTTCCCATTTCTCTCTGGTTCTTTTGTGAATATTATGTGCGAATTTATCATTTTACCGGTCTCTGGACCAGCACCTGGTTCCTAAAACTGGATCCAAACTTCTAAATACAAACAATTAAAACCGAAAACTCATGCCTCTCCTAAGCAGCTTTGAATAGTAATTTATTCGAATTTGTTGGAGAGTGTTTCACCGTCGTCATGCAAATCAGATCATCGCTTGTACACTAAATCGTAACCAATAAACGCTTCGTGTGTAACTTACACAGCACGCGACTAAGCACGACTGCAAAATCGCAATTCGATTTGAAATTTGATTACGAGTGCGAGTACTCGTATCTACCACCGACTACTTCCAATCCAATTCAAAATCAACTACGAACAGAGTTTGTAGAAGAAGTACGAGTATCTTAGAAAGTCTCTAACCGTTTAGATAAACAATTTTTGAATTAATTCAACCGCCAGACCAATTAGACTGTTTAAGGCTGTCTTACCAGCTCTCACTAAGCCGAAAACATAAAGAAAAAAACCTCGTGTATATTGAACCAAGTACTCGTATCTCACCTCTCAGCCTGCCGAAAATAGCATCAAGCTTTCTGGCCAAATTCGGACATCTCGGCTGGATATGTATCTAACTAGCTGGGTATAGACAGAAAGTGTTTATGAACTTTTCGTATCTTTCCAAGTGTGTTGACTTAATTGCGTGTTTTGCTTGTTGGATTTGGATTTGGATTTCAAAAATCAGATGTATCTTTTTGTTTTAATGTCTTAAGTGTATTTTTTTTTTGTTCTCTCATTTCAGATACAACAACGATCGTTAGTTCGAGTTCGAATGAGGAAAAGATTAAAAAAGAAGTCGACAGCGATTACATCGAAAAGTGAGTATACATTGTTGGAAGTTGTTTTGTTGTTACAGTTTATTTTATAGATACAGATACGAGTAGAAGAATCATATGAATACTCGTACTCGTACTCGTAATGTGGTAGTTGATATTGATTTTGAAATACGCGTCAGATACGAGTACTTCAACTCGTAGTCGTATTTCGTATTCGTATTCGTATTCGTATTTGTAGCAAGAGCATGCTTGAGGTAAAAAAGTAAAAGTATCTTGTGGTAACCAGTATCTTTGCATCTAAACGAGTTTTTCATTTTTATTATATATTTTTGTTTTCTGTAAATTTGCACAATATTTATATGTGGACAAAGATATAGACCAGCAGATCGTACATATACTCGTAGTCTAGCACAGCTGCAAGTTTTTTTTTTTGAGTAATTCTACACGAATTGGTCCCGGTCATACGTGCCGCGTCGTACGGTGGGGTCCATGATGCTTTAATTATTCGATTAATTATTCCAGATACATTACGCGGACCCAATGATTAGAGGCCAACGGCGCGGGTCGATGTATAGATATTGATCAATCCGATTAAATCGATCGTGGCGATCGGGGATATGGAGGATCGATCGTAGCCGTAATTCGCAGCCTTTCTTTTGGCATTTTGAAATTTTTTTTTTCTCCAATTTTTTATGTTTTAGAGGTCTACGACTGGACTTGGTGTCACGGTGTAGTTGCTTAAATGTGTGACCTATGAATAAAATCGACATCTGTTTGGTTGTGAAACGATCGTGGCGGCTTTGTCTTATTTTTTCTGTTTATTTGTTGTGTCATTAGCATAACCTGGGTTGGGATAGAACTTACTCGTAATCTTGCCAATTCTGAGGAGAGGGATCATAACACACAACAAGATGTGACTTCCGGCGGTATGTGGGCTTTAGCAATGGATTTTGATCGACAGGTGGAGGAAGGTTTTTGCTGTCAGGAAGGCTCCAGGGGTATCTTTGAATTCTAATAGATATGCCAATCACATTCAGCCGGGAGGAAATTCTATTGATTGTTGATTGCTGTGCCATGTCTGTATGAATCATTCCTCTAATAATTGTGCACATTGAGGTTATGTTTTAAGATTTAAGGCAAACAGATACACCCTTTGTTTGGTCTGGATGTTGGTGGAGATCTTAGCATGGTTTTGTGAATTTTGATGGATTTGAGGAAATTTGTTTAACAATGTCTGACATTGAAGTGGTAGGGTCGATGAAATCAGTTGGAATGACATTGAAGCCAGTCGTTATGTCAGCCTCTCTACGATCTCTGGCTGGATGTGGTCAAAGGTAGATCCATTTATTGCTCTAAATGGTGTAAAATTCAGGTGATTTTGTGGAAAGTGAATCTCTCAAGATACTTATGCATTTGACCTGTTTTTATTCCAATGGTTCGCAGGCATCATCGAGGCGGAAATTCCACTTGTTTGTTTGAAAATTCACAAAAGATTAAATTATGCACTGAGTGGGTAAGTCGAGTTTTTGTTTTTTTAAACGCTCTAGTGGCTTCATTGTCTTGAGGTTGTGCAACGTTCTGTTGTTTTATTTGTGTTTACCCGTGATGTACGCTAGAATATCACTTGACCGACAGATGCTTACTGTGGAACACAAAAGGTTTGCTAATGTGAAAGTTGAAACTCTTTGTTTGAAGGTGACGCTATTGTGGATTTGGATTTTGGTTTTCCTATCTTACATCATCCTACTGTCGAAGTCTTTTCCCAGAATTCGAAATTGTCAGAAAATCCTACTGTCAATTGCGTGCGCCACCTTAGATGCGATCGTCCTCTGCTGTGCAGTTTTTCGGGGTTAGATGTGAAAATTCTTTGAACCAGAGCTGTGATGTCCATTCGTTCAATATGGCCCAGCCAGCCCAGGATCCGTAGACGACGACGTACTAGACCGATACTACTGTACAGCCCAGAGTTCGTGGTTGGATCTCCTTCTCCATTCCCCGTCAATACAAACGAAACCAAAAACCGCACGCTGTATGAGAAAATATTTGAGGATCTTCCTCTCGAAACGACCAAGCGCCTCTTTATCCGCTTGCGACAGGGCCCAAGGTTCTGCACCATAGTGTAGGACCGGTATGATATCGGGATATCGATCTTGTGTAAGGACAGTTTTGTCTTACGGGAGATGGCTCTGTTATTCAATTGTCTCTTAAGCCCAAGGAAACATGCGATTGGCAATAAGAATGTCGCTGCTGCTTGTAACTGCGCAGCCAAAGTAGATGAAGCCTTAACACACTCGAAATTGTGAAGCTTCAAATGGCGATGTTCTGGCCTGGCATTCTTTCTTGATGATAGGCTGTACTTTGTTTTGCCCTCGTTTACCGACAGAACCATTTTGGGCTGCTTCCCCCTTAATACTCACGAAAGGTTCATTGTCAAAACTGGACATGGAGTGGTATAACGGGTGACCAGATAGCAATGAAATGTTCTCCAATTGTTGATTGACAGCTGATGTAACAAGCTGTCAAAGTTACAAATGACATCTAGCTGTCAAAATATTCAGTAGGGTTGCCGAACGCGTGGAAATTATTAAAAAGTTTCGGAACTCCTGCATGGTGCAGGCAATTCGTCGCACCGTGGAAAAGTTTGAGCGTGAGTACACTGTTTTGGATTTTAAGCCACCAACCAGACATGCGAAATGAAGAAAACATAGCCGGCGTAGCGGCCGATCGATCTGGCGCCAATCAGCTGAATTGGGCATCGTCAGACAGTCAATCCAGCTTATTTTGCGGTTGGATCTGAGCCTACATCAGTATAAGATTGTGCTGACGCAAGAATCAAAGCTAGACGACTATAGACAAGGCCTTGGGTTGGTTAATTGGGCGCTGTAAATGTTGGCCGGACATCCGGATTTTGGCCAAAAAATCGTCTTCTCGGACGAGAAGAAAATTTTAACCGATTGAAGTCGGCTCAGGGACTCATTGTAGAATACAGGCGCTAAAGATGGCTTATGTGTTCTTAAGAAGGAACTTGACATGGTTCAGCGGTTTTCTGTTTCTCTTTGTATTTCTTGCACTTTTTTGTCGCCACATATTGCATTTTCGAAAGGTGGTATGGAATACACCAAAAGCATATTAATTGCTAGACGGGCACCTGTCTCTGCTTTTTCATTCCCTGGAATGCTTCATGTCCGGGTGTCCATATAACATGGATCCTGGGGAGTTTAAAGCGATCACAGAGCGTAGAAAATGAAAAACCGGCTGGATGCCATGTATTGCGCTGAGAGAGTCCGTGCATATTGCTGTTTCGCTTACTTTTAAATTCATTTTTATTGATTCTTTCATTATTACTTACATTCTAGACAAAAATGCTTAAATCTAATTTAACAATGATAGTCACTTATTCTAGCTTACTGGCTCCTACCGAGCACTCTAAACTTCACAATCTCATTCGAAGTTTACCTTTCGGCCTTAAAAACTATCTTACGATTAATTTTATCTATCAGTATTACAATCTATGATCTATGAAATTTCTAAGAAAAGGTTTTCGAAAAACTTAAATACCGTATCTTTTAAATTTTTTGTAAAACTTATTCTACTTAACCTACTTAAGCTACTTAACCTATCTTAACTATAATCGGTGTGGTGAGCAATCGTAGCCTCTCGCATCGAGTGGTCACCATACCAATTGCGATTTCGGGCGCCTGGCATTCGTCAACATCGTGCACAAGCATCCCCGAGATCCAACCAATGCCATAAAGCATCGGTTACTTCTCAGCGGCGCCGCCTTATGTTGACGAACGCGGTCTCTCCACGAAATCCCCCTAACTATCCTTATTCTAACTTACAACTAAGAGGAGTGTGTTACCTTAGTAACGTACCGACCTAGGAAAGCGAGCCCACCCTCTCCCCTTCTAGAAGCCACCAGAATTCGGTGTACTGTTTCTCGGCATCGATCCGATCCCTGTCCGCAATCGCGGGACTAATACGGAAGAGCTCCTGAGCATTGGCGACATACCCGTCGTAGATGAGCCGCTTGTCCCTCGCACCGCGATGGCGGTGGTATATTGCCGGGATACCATCCCTGCTTTGCATTAACCCTTTAGCATCAATATGGAGAAAAGCCTCTGGCGGGATAAAGCCCGATAAAAGCGTGCTCTCGTGGTACATTTCATTGGGGTAATAAGCCCCAAAGATCAGGCTATTATCGTTGGTCATTGCTCGAGCAACGTGTCTTCGGATCACCTTAATCAGGAAATTGTCAATCCTATTCAGATTAGCCCCATCGTAAATTACTTTGTTGGGATAATATTTTTTGTACTCTGATTCTGGTGTTCTGTATAAGCCAAGACAGGTCCTAAGACACTGCCTTTCAAACACCCGAATCCTTTCCATCTGATACGGCGCTACATTGAACCACACGGGACAACCATAGGCGATGACTGGCCTGATTAGGGCCACATAGCATATGACCTTCACCCTGGAGAGAAATTGACTGCTGTGAAATAGTCTTCTTGTCAGGGCCAAAGCCTTCTTGGCCCCAGCAAGACAAGCATCTATATGTTTGTCAAAATACAAATACTTATCGAGCCAGATACCAAGGTATCTCACTACGCTTCTCACCGCCAATGGCAGTCCGTGCTGTCCAATGATGGCCAAATTTCGCCAGTTATATCTGGTATCCCTAGAAGCCCATCTCAATGGAGTTCTAAACAAGATTGTTTCCGACTTTTGAAAATTGATATTCAACTTCCAATCGTCGCAATACGCCTTAATATGATCGAAGTCACGTTGCAAAAGGGTGTTAATGACTTCGATTTTTGGACCTGATCTGTACGCCACTAAATCGTCTGCGTACGCTATGGAATGATTGAGGGAACCTACTAGATCACTTGTGTAAATGTTAAACAGTATTGGAGAAATCACAGTCCCCTGTTGTAAGCCGTTTTTAATGTCAAAGATCTTGCTCGAAATGACGTTGTTACATTTAACAACGAACTTCTTTCCTATAAGCATGTCGTAAATCATATATAGCCTTCTCAAAGTCAACCAGACAAGCACCCGTAGACTGGTTCTTGCATTTATTCCATTGTATGTCGGAGACCAGTTTTGACGCAGCATGAATAGTGTCATGCCTCGCCCTAAAACCAAACTGGTTTTCCGGAATTATATTATTTTCCTCAACCCACTTTAACAGCGCTCTATTTACCACTTTCTCGAATACCTTGCTAATATTCGGAAGCAAACTAATTGACCGAAGATTAGCAGGGTTAGTTCTAACTTTATCCCTTTTCGGGATTGGGTGTACCACAGCTGTTTTCCAATGCGTCGGATAATATGCATTATTCAGCGCATTGTTAAACAGCGTAGTAAATACATCCACTGCTTCTAAGGGCAGGTGTCTTAATACGACGTTTGGAATACCGTCCACTCCCGACGACTTTTTGTTTTTCAGAGATTCAAAGATGCACAGGAGTTCATCTTTTCGCACGAACAGATGAGAGGTAACTCGTTCATCGGCGACGATGACGTTTGCCGCGTTTTCTTCATTGAATACGGTGAAACCGTGATTCTCGGATCGCCAATTTTGAAGTTCGTTGCGCAGATAATAGTGACTTACGTAGGCCCTGTTGTCAATGTCGTGATTACAGTGAACAGGATTGTTCACTGTATACACGGCCTCGAAAAAAGCTCCCAGCAAATTCACTTTCTCCTGTGGGTCTTCGACCACGAAATGACCGTCGCCTGAGTCGGCACTCTCTGGACTTATGCCGACGGTCAGTAGTGTCTGTCTGTTTTCTGTTGTTTGTGGAATTCGGACACACTGAATGTCATTGTGATCTTTCCGCCTGAATAGTTTATTTATCTGCGGGAACATATTCGGACTACTAGATTTTATAGCCCGAATCTTATTGCCCCAGTACAGACTTACAGACTTACAGACTTACTGTAATTTTCTTTGATTAATTGCTTCAGGTTTTTGATCATTGACTTCAGTGTTCTTATTTCCGTGTCATTTCTGTCAGTAAACTGTCTGTACAGCTGCTTAAGCCTCCAGAGTAGTCTACTTTTGTGTGCGTACAATGCGTTGATTGTTGGAGTTCTGTACTTTTCGATCTGGCTTTCGTCGGAGTATTCTATCCGAGGGATAGTCTGCTCCATCGTTCGTTTGACAACGTCTTGCATCGTCAGTATTGCTGTTTCGCTTCTACTAGTGCCATTACCAACACCAATGAAGGAGTTTTGGTTGGGTGTAGTAATTTGTTGCGTTATTATTGTGTCAAATTGATCCTGTAGCCTGTAGACACAAAAACCTGTGGTTCCTTCCAGAAAGTTTTTTCGAAAGACTACCGACTGCGTGTGTCCTTTACGTGAAGCACTGAGCGAATCGTTTGTTAGGTGCCGAGGAAAAAGCCAAGGGGTGGTGTTGTTGTCTCATGTGGTTTGGAATAGTGGCACTTGCTAGATTATTGCTGCCAATGGACTTGAAGAGTGCACTTTTGTTTTTCGATTTTTTGGCAATAAGACAGCCAATGATGCATATATTGCGGAGTGAGTATTTCTTATCATTTAGGCTTTTTGCAATCACTTTAACTTGGGTTATGGCTTGTTAGATTCTGCCAACAAAGAGTCGATAGGTGTCGATGGTAATGCTCCTAAAGCAGTACGTAGTGTTGCGTTTATTATTTTTTTGTTTTTGTTGGGCGCATCTTTTCGTCCAGTTGGAAAATAAGGAAAGTCCATGCTGTATAGCGCGTCTTATTAGCGTTTGGGCTATATTGATGGCTGTGTTATGTTGAGGGCCTTGCACTTTTGCTAGTTTCTCTCTGACGATTTTTGCGTGTGCATCCCATTTTCAAGTTTTGGTACAGATCAGACCAAGCATTTTACCTCTTTCCAAAAGAGAAAACCTGACATTCTCTATGTTTGTTGCTATATTTGTACAGCTGCGTTTGCGGCAAATGTGTAAGACTTCCATGTTTTCAAGAGACAATTTTGCTCCTGAGTTTTGACACCACATTAATGATTTCGAAACCATCCGCCCTAGCGTTTCTGTAGCTTCCTCTGGTTTAACAGATGCTAAAACAAAGATGGTGTCGGCGTATGTTAAAAAAAATTGATGTGATGGTTGCCAGCTTTTATCTCCATGAGTGCATTAAATGATGTCGAAATTGGAGATTCTTGAGGGACGCCGAGTTTTCGAGTTGTCTTATTACTCCCCACATAGTGACCCGTTCGACGGCTTTCTCCAAGGAGGACGGAACGTTTGCATAAAGCCAACTCTGTGTTCACTGCTTCGTCTAGCTTATGGAGCAGAGTATGTGTCTCTCTGGTTGGCCTGAAGCCATTTTGTCCATAATTAAGATGTTTTTCCAGGATCCATTTAAGCCTGTTCCCAACTATTTTTTCAAATAATTTCGACAGGACGGAAAGGAGGAAAATCAGTCGGAAGCCATCAATAGAGTGACGGTCATGATTTGTCTTAGGGATTGGGATCAAGGTTCCTTTTTTCCATTCGTGTGGAAAAATGCCTTTATCTAACATGCTGTTATAAAGGCGAACTAATCGCAACATGACTTGCACTGGTAATCGTTTGATCATCTTGAAAGTAACGTTGAAACTCTTGTTCTTTTAAGTGATTCCATAAACTCTGCTAAAGTAATGGGATCAAAACATTTGGTGGTAACGCTGGGAACAAAATCCATTTGAAAGGCATTCTTTTCCCGAAGTATGAAAGGGCAGTAGTTTCTGTCGGAGCAGTATCCAATCCATTTGTCCGCTAAGCGTTGTGCTATTTCAGCGGGGTCTGTCACAGAGGTGTTGTTCTGTTTGATGTGCTCGGTGATGTGCTCGGTGATGTGCTCGGTGATCTGCTCGGTGATGTGCTCGGTGATGTGCTCGGTTCCCATACATCACTTAAACCTTGCTCCAAAGTGTCCTGGAATCCCCAAAGAAGAATTGAGTGAACCTAAGAAGTTTGACCATACTTCGGCCTTGGCTATCCGTACCGTGCGTTTTATTACGGCGGCTAAGAGCCAATAAGCAATGGCATTCGCGGTATTTGGATGCCATTTTCTTTTTCCTTGGTCAACTGTTTTATTTGCGAAATAAACCAAACAGGTTGCGAAGACTTAGGAGGGGGAAGCGAAGAAGGAATGGATGCTGCCGCTGCTCCTCTGATTATTTTCCTCAAATTTTCTGCTGCATTATTGATGTTTTGTGCATTTAGTGTTGAAGAGGCTAGGTGTCTAGCATTTGTGGCAAATTTATCCCAAATGGCTTTCTTTTCAATAAAACGAGAATGAAATATTCTACAATATGTCTATGATTCTGAGGTCCAGCTGGTGTTGAGTGCGATTGCAGGTGAGGCAAATATTAGGTCTACTGCAATAAATGTATTTTTGGAGGAAATTAAAGTCGGGGATCCATTGTTCAACAGAATTAGGTTAGAATTTTGAAGCCAATTTTTCACAACAGCTCCTACACGAGTGGTGTTAGGCGAACCCCAGATGGAGTTGTTGTCGGTTAAATTACCTAGGATAATGCTGTGCTAGAGCTGGTTCCCCGCCACACAATTTACGCAGAATGTTCGCTTACATCCTTCTTCGTGTGGAGAAACTTCGGCACAAACTGCACAGATGCAATTTGTGTCCCGGCAATGATTTGATTTTTGGTGTGTCCTATTTTTTTTTGCATATTCAGCAAGACATGGGGTTATGGTAGTAATATCTACCACCATAGTTGTATCTCTGTAGGTGGTTCAAGGGCGTTGAATGTCAATATAGCAGCTCACAATGCCTTAAGGATTCCTCCTTCGTTTCTAAAGAGTTTTTTTTTACTGCAGTAACTTTGAACTTTCTTAGCTCTTCCAGGATAGCATTTTCTTCTAGAGGAATGGAGTTATAGGAATAAATACGGCCTTGGCAAGAATTAAGTGATAGATGGTACTTTATTTCGACTGGAACATGACCAAGAGACTTGCAATTGGCAAATCTGTCGGCGAATTCCTTATTATTTACCTGGATTAGTAGGTCCCCATTTCTAAGGCCTTTGACATCTTTATAGTAGGTGGAGACAGCGTCAATGCTTTTACCTATCATAATTGGGTTTCGGTTGGCAATTGGTGTTTTATCTATCCATTACTGAGTTAGTAATAACAAGGAATCGCGCAAAATCAACGGGTATTTGCGATTTAGAAATTAGAATTGGCCATTGTTCACTTTTTGCATGAGCTCCTCTGTCGGTTTTTTTTTTCTTTTCGCCGGTTTGTTGGATTTCATTGGGTCGTCCGGGTTTAACCCGTCGAACTGTAAAGTTTTTGGGGAAATTTATATTATGTAAGAATAATATAATAATATAATAAGTGGAACTGTTTAGGTTTATTGAACAAGACTAGCAACTAGCTCGGTAAGTTTTTTGTACTAGAAAACACGTGTGTCACTTAGAAGAGTTTACGCCTCATGTATAAAGCAATGTTAACCGACTTTCTGTGGTCAGATCTCGATAAAATCGCTATATCCGAGCTGTGGTTCCAACAAGATGGCGCTATATGTCATACAAGCAACGCAACGCTCGAAGTTGTGAAGGAGAAATTTTCCGACTGGGTCATCTCATGTCGAGCGTTCATCACTTTCCCGCCGCGATCATGCGATTTGACACCACTCGATTATTTTTTCTGGGGCTACGTAAAGTCCTCAGTCTACGCTAACAAGTCATCCACTTTGGAAAAGTTCGAGGCCGACATTCGACACGCTTTTGCCGGAAAGGCGCCGCACATATTGGACCGAGCCACCAAAAATTGGGCCGATTTTTTTTTCTACCGTTCTTATCTGCATATGCTCGTCCCTATGCACATGTTCATGTTTGGGAGACTTATAAGTCCATAATTGGTGCAGTCAAAAGCGTTTCCTTTCTTGTGGATCCGACAAACGATCTTGAGATTCCATGCTTCGGGCAGTGTTCTATGTGTCGGAACATAGCACTCAGACAAAGAACTAGTCCATTGTACTCCCTGTAAGTTCCCTTTAATGGAATCTTTCAGTCTTTCGAAAAAATATGAGTAAGCACTTCAGTCATAAAATGCCTACAGTACCAGTACCCACCACGGCAACGTTGAGTACCTGCTGTCTGATATGAGCGTAAGCCGCCACTATACAGTAGTGCTCCCTTGTCGTTATCACTTTCACAGCAACGTCGCAGGATGACTGAGGTCACGTATCTGGGCATAACGATGGGTGAGGGTATGAACTTCATGCCTCACCTAGTTCGAACCAGACAACGCATGCTGAGTGCCGTAGGCCAGGTAAGGGGCATTTTGCGATCCGACTGGGGACTCAACAGGCATTCTGTTCGTATCATATACGATTTTTGTTGCCTGCGCAACATATGGAGCATCGGTATGGTACGACAGAGTTATGACTGTTGATGGTCGAAAGCGGATCCTGGCTTGTCAAAGAGTCGCCTTGCTTGGCTGTTTACCGGTGTGCCACACTGTCTCCACAGAGGCAATGCAGGTCTTGCTGGGAGTGCCACCTCTGGATCTGGAAGTGATACGTCGTGGTATTGCTTTCAAGATCAGAAAAGGTCTCCCTCTAAATGAGCGCGATTGGGTTTCCCCGGAAGAAGTGGATGGCCTATCCCTGAAGCAGCGTAAAACCTTGCTACACGCATGTGTTCTATCTAGATGGCAATCTAGATGGGATGCTAGCGAAAATGGTAGGGTTACTTATGGCTTCCTAAGGGATGTGCTAACCATGAGAATTTTTCCTGAACGGAATTTTAACCTCAGCCTGGGCTTTTTGTTGACCGGGCATGGCTCTCTCAATGCATTCTTGCATAAGAGGGGGCTTAGCGAGGTTGCGAGCTGCTCATGTGGAGCTACCTATGAGGACTGGCTTCATGTCCTATGTGAGTGTCCCAATTACGCTGACATAAGGAACTTGCAAGCTATGGGCATCACCTTTAATGGTGAGACCTACGATGTCAGTGGAATTATCACTGATACCGTACGGTTTGAAAGAACCCGTAATTTTGCAAAAGATGTATTCAATAGAAGGCGCAGTAGGAGCTAGCGGGAAGTTTGTAGATCTTCAAATTGTTGCAAGGCCGCCAGTCCTGGGCAGTGAGGTGCCTAACTGGAAGTAACCTCAAGGTTGCGAAGCTCGAGCGAAAGCTATATTCTGGTACCACGGGAGGTCAGGAGCCCCCGGAACTATGGTTCCGGCCTGACCTAGAAGTTGGCCCCCTTGTGGGAGTATCGTGGTGGCTGTAGGTTTAAACCCAAAATCGCGGGGAGAATGGACCGAATGGATCTTGGACATCTCATGGCTTAGCATGTGTGTAGTTTACTACGACCTGTGCTAAACCATGGAATTGCTATGGAACCGATTGGCCTGCTCGATGTGGAGTTGCATTGCAACCGGGTGCCATGACCCACAGAATGGCTGAGGTATTAGATAGGCCTCGACTCTTCACCAAAGGGGAAGTTCGTGCCTTACACACGACTTCGAATCTGGTACTGGTGGTAGTACTTGTACTACCCGAAGGGCGCTTATCAACGCATTATTTTGATATCTTGTGCGAAGACGCACCGTAGGCTTAAGCCCTCACGGCAGGTACCTACGTAAAACTCAAGAGACATCTGTCCCTTCATGACGCCAATAAGCAACCTGCGGTCTTTCCTGCTGAGGGACAGCAGGAAGGCCGCTGACTTCATAAAGATGTCAGGAAGCATTCGATTAGTCTGCCTGCCTCCCTGGGGATTCACGCCATCTGCAGTTGTGCTGTCAACGGAGGACGCAGGCAGACCCAACGTAGGTTCGTGTCTTGAAAAACTTTCCTCTGAACCTTGCCTGGCAAGTTCATCGGCGATTCCATTTCCCGTGATCCCATTGTGACCTGGGACCCAGATAAGATTCAGCCTTCCGACTGCGTTCTTGTATTCTTGTATCCTTGAACTAGTTTGGAAGTCGTAATCGTCGGGATCAGCGCAGCTTGGCTGTCGATGCAGATTCAAATGCTTCGCTTCACAATATAGTTCGTTGCCATCAGGATTGCGTATATTTCCGCTTGAAGTTTCACTAAAGATGCACCTGCTTCGCAACTTTGTGTTTAAATCGCCAGAAAATATTGGAAGTCCTACTTACGACACTAAGGTCATAGAATTTGTCTTTGATTTTATCGTCCTTCTCTTGCAGGGCATGGTTACATATAAGGCTGATGTTGTAGCCTTTACATGGACTGCCATGAGGTTATCTTCTGTACATGTTGACATCGCAAGGATTTCTTATGAAAATCTGGCTCTAAACTGGCTTGTGTTGCCGGAGCAATCGCCATGGTACGAAGTTTTCGATTTTTTCGCCAGGCCCCTAACATTGCATACCCAGCACTCTATTGGTTTACTATTCTATTAAAGAGCTTGAAATTTCATGTGCAGATCCTGAGTGCGTTGCGTTTATTTAATTTTTATGAGTTGTTAGGCTCATGCCCAAAAACCTTGAGAGCCAGGTCCATAATATGGCGAAAAGGGCTAGATATTCCAATCTCCATCAGCTCGCGCTCTTTTAGAGATATCTAAAGTACAGATAGGTTGGCTCTAAAATTTTTCAATAGTAAAGGGCCTAGCGCAGAGCCCTAAGGGACTCCACTTATAACCTGATGCTTCAGATCATGTATTTGTCTTGCATAGCATAACATCTGACAGCAAGTGGATTAAGGCTTGGCTTCTGGGGGTCTTTACGCTGGAATGTGTTCTGATTCGGGCTCAAACGGATTTAAATGGTATACTCCCGGCAAACAAGGCTGTTCTATGCACTCTTTCATAGATCCCATCTAAGAGTGATTACAGCTACTTGACCCAACAATCTGCAGCAGCCAGTCGTCATCACGTACGAAAATTCCCTCCGAGTCAGCATCGATTTATCTTCTTCTGCCCACTGGCTTCTGCTTCCACTGACAGTTTGTTAACTTTGCATCACTTCGTATACCAACATTTAATGAACGTGCAATTCTGAAATCTTTGTCTGACTGATAGCCACGCTCCATTTGCAGATGTAAACAGATCGCCACCGATTCCCACATTCTGAATTCGAGTGATTAACCCCGCATCTCACAACTCTCCACCCTTCTGCGTTGTTATAGACTGCACTCGCAATCTCCCGCTTCGACAATATTGAATTGCAACGGCAACAGCCCAAATCCGAAATCAGTAAACCACTGCTTTCTCGTCAATCTACTCCGCGTCTGTTGCCATTGTTTCCATTGTTTTCACACTGCCTGGCACGAAAATTACAAATCATTTGACACGTGTGTCTGTGTTTATACACCCGTGCAACACACCCCACACCCAAGTGTAGACATACGAATATTCGCTATCTAAACAAATCACTTTCAGATTAACTTCGGACTCCAGCCAAACCGTCTGGCGGCTGTTAAATGTTCGCTGCATTAATCTCTGCCATTTGTTGCCCTCCGTCCTGGTCCGACTGAGTTGGATTTCCGCATACGAAATCAAAATAAACCTCATCGACCATTAATTGCAATCACAATCCCGCCAAACACCACTAACCAACTGTCAATGCATACGTAAAGCGACATCTGTTTGACAGTTACCGCACGAGTAGTTTCACCTAATAAGCCAACCGCCGCGCGCCGTATGACGGCGTTGGGCGGTCGTGCGTTTTGGCGCAGAAAAAAACAGGTGAAACAGCTTCTCGGCGATTAGACAGTCGTTTAGACGAGCGATTAAGTGTTTGCAAATCTGTAAGACGCGCCAGACCTAAATGGATTCGTTTGGCAATAAATTTTGACAACTTTACGACAAGAACGTGGAGAAAATGCCAGTTTCTGGGATTAGGATTGCCTTGGCTATGGATGGTTGTAACTTTCATTTAAAATTAGTCGAAAGTCGTTGTGTAGATACATAATCGGACAAAGGTGGCAAAGTGATGATGACGATAATGACGATGGTGATGGTGATCTAGGAGAGGAGGTTATAACGAAAAACAAACAGAGATAAAGAGCCACGAAAGGAATATATTTGCATTTTTGAATTGGTAATTTGGAGACGCCAAGATTCCGAATCTCTGTTCGGCTACCTGTTCGGCAATAAAAATGCTGATTTTCGCTGACAAAGAAGACCGGAAATCTTCAAGGGTTAGCGTCGGAGCTCATCAGTGACTTGGCTGATGGTCGTTGGCTTTGATTCGACTTTGATGGTTGAGATGAAATAGATTAACGGATTTAAAATTGGGAGCAACGTGAGAATGGTTAGTTGGCTGAGGTGGTAACTTTTGTAACCACAATTCTTGTGACCTGGTTGTTGATGTATGCAAATAGTGGAAAAGGAATGGTTTTTCGTATTTAAACTTAAAACTTCTCTGATTTCGGCACGGTGATCCCAAAGAAACGCCTGTCTTAGACGCGTGTGCTTCCCATACGGTCTGCCACCAACCTGGTAACGTGAGTATATCAGCCATTGTGTCGTCGAATGATCTGCCTTGGGCCATACACAATCGTACTCATTTCGAAGTGTAAAATGCTCCACGAGATGAACCACGTCTTTTTCAGACTTGCCCTTGCTTTGTATTACTACACCTTGGAACCAAGACCAACCAAGAGAAGAGTGATTATGAACCGTCAACTAAGCGAGACGAGTTCGTTTTTAAGTGCCGATCAGTTGAATTGGGCATCGCCAGGGGCCTGCATCCGTATAAGATTGTGCTGACGCAAGAATTGAAGCCGGACGACCATAGACAACGCCGTGAGTTCGCTAATTGGGCGCTGGAAATGTTGGCCGGAGATCCGGATTTTGGCCAAAAAATCATCTTCTCGGACGAGACCCAGTTTTGGGTTAGCAGCTATGTCAACAAGTAAAATCGCCATTCTTGGAGCGAACACAATCCACAAATGTTCGGCCAAGCATCAATGCACCCACAAAGATTGACTGTTTGGTGCGGTTTATGACATGGCGGCATCACCGGAATTTATTTCTTTCCAAATGAAGCAGGAGATACGGTTACCGTCAATGGTCTCACGTATAAAGAGATGTTAACCGACCTTTTGTGGTCAGACCTCGATAGCATCAATATATCCGAGCTGTGGTTCCATCAAGACGCAGCGCTCGAAGTTGTGAATGAGAAATTTGGCGACTGGGTCATCTCACGGCGAGCATTCATCAATTGGCCGCCGCGATCCTGCGATTTCGATTATTTTCTTTGGGGCTACTGTACGCTGTATTGTCGGAATAAAGCGGCACATATTGGACTGATGAAAAGTTGGACTGATCGCTTAACCGAAACCGGGGCGGCCAGTTGAATGATGTGCTATTCCACACATGATGAATGGCATGAACGTAGCTTCAAAAGAGAGCCACAGATCTCACACCGTTGTTGTTTTATTTAAATTCTTTTTCTTGCCGTTCTTATCTGGTCACCTTATAGATACTTTATTTTCGCGCCTTTTCTCAGTGTCTGGCCAACTCACACTTGCAAGTAATGGTGTGGTTGCATTTTCTGCAGTATTACAGAGCGCATCATTTACCCCCATGTTTAACTGGGAACGAACCTAACCCGCGTGTTCTGCAGACGCTCAGACCTTCGAGGGCTCGATAGGGTAGCAATTGGTTCGTATGGTGAGTTGATTGGTGATGAAACTTCTGCGGTTATTCCAGCCTCCGGAATTGAAGAAAGAGGCCGTACAGTTGACTCCAATTCCACAGTTTGAAAATTTCCGAATCGTTAAATTCCTCTGACTGGTTGAAGATGTCATAGACAGGGCCCGTTCTCCCATCCACTGCTACTCGGGGCCGGATTATGATCGGTTTCGACCAGATACATCTGTCTCCTGAGAGTATTCATAACCACTCCAGTAACCCACTTCTTTTCCCGTAGGTGCTGTCGAACGATCACGGGCTGATTAAGGGAAAATTCTAAATCGTTGGTTTTTATTGTCTCCTCTTGACTTCGAGAATTTAGAAACACCTATAAGGTTCGGTGGATCTGAAACTGATAGCCGTGTTGGTGGCTGTGTTTTCTCAGATAAATTAAATCTAAGCTTCTCTTCCGGTCGTTCAAATCACTGTAATGCGTTCCAGGAGGAAATTTTGGCGATTAAAGAAGCTCTGTCCTGGCTGAAGAATAACGTGATATCCGCAAATTATATCTGCATCGTTTTGGATAGTTAGGCCGCTCTCAAGTACCTGGACTCAGCCTCATTAAATTTTAGAACCGCCCTTGAATGCCGATGATCTACACCCTGAATGACTCGAACTGTAACCAACTTCAGATTGCTATAATTTCCAAACCGTTCATGATAGTGAGCTCAAATTTTGACACATGACAGATAATTTTATTATTTACAAGCCTTTTAAACGATTTGCGTCTCAGTTGTGTTGAAAAATTTTTATCCGCTGTGGAATTCAAACGTGATAGTGTGATTGCTTTATATTTGGCTGGAAAACCACAGGCAGCTATCGTTAGAGTCCTCCAGGACCTCAACGTGAATAAATCATTTGTGTCTCGAACCATAGCCCGTTACTGTTATACTGGCAGCGTTGCAAACCGCCATGGAGGTGGTCATAAAAAAAACAGCAACATCGGACAAAAATGGTTCGGAAAGTGAAGGCTCGAATTGAGCGAAATCCGCGTCGAAGTGGAAGAAAAATGGCTCGTGAGCTCAACATATCGTTGGAACGGATGCAACACATACTGAAAAATGAGCTTGAGCTCAAGTCATTGAAGCTCCAAAAAGCACACGATCTTACACCGCAACAGAAAAAAGTTAGAGTCGAAAGAGCGAAGGATTTGCTACGCTTGCAACGAAAGTGGTGAGTTGCCGGATTTGGTTTTTTCCGATGAATCGTCATTTGTTATCGAGCAATATGTCAACAAACAAAATGACCGAGTTTACTTGCCAGAGAGGTCCTTCGAAAATTGACACCTTCGGACGGCCACCATAAAGCAGGCAGCACCGATGGTGATGGTTTGGGCCGCCATAACCGCCGATGGTCGCTTTCCCGCTCGTATTTTTGGACCGTGGCGTCAAAATTAATGCGATCGTATACCATGAAACTGTCTTAGAGGCAGTATTGAAGCCTTGGGCAAACAATTCATTTCGGTCGGGAGACCGTGGACATTGCAACAAGACTCGGCACCGTCTCACAAAGCGCGCGTCAAACCAGATTTGGTTAAAAAACAATGTTCCACACTTCCTTTCTTCGACACAATGGATTGCAAATTCTCCGGATGCAAATCCGTTGGATTTCTCTGTCTGGGGTATTTTGAAGGCGAAGGTTGGCACTAAAAAAATACCAAAGTTTGGACCCACCTCAAGCAAGCACTTCGCCGGGAATGGGCCAAAATACCGCAGAACCACTTGCGTGCAGCGTGCGATGCTTTCTTAGTCGTCTCAAGGCCATTATTCGCGCCAAAGGTGGACATATTGAAAACTGCTGATACAATTATGAAAATTGATGTATTTTCCAACATTTTTTGCTTTGGCACAATAAAATTTATCAAAAAATAAAAAAAATACAGCATTTTAAAAATTGGAGTTCGAGTCATTCATTCTGTATATGGGAGACAGCAGAACAGTTCAACCCCCACCTATGTTGGGTGCCGGGCTGCAGAGACATTCCAGGAATTGTAGGGTCGCGAACTCGCAAAATTGGAACCACTCTTCCTATTCGATATATCAATCGCTAAGTGCAAACTAATATTAAAGCTGGATGCTAACAAAAGAACAGACCTGAGGTGGACTGTTGAATCAACATGTCTAGCGACCAAACAGATCTGCCAAAGCTGGATCTGAATCGCTCTAAGAGTTTGATCCTTTTAAATAGGAATTATCTCAGCGCCATCATAGATATCATCACTGGACACTGCCTTGTAGCTGCAAGGACGAGGAGGAGGAAAAGGACAAACCTCCACCTACTCTGTACTTGCCCAGCTCTCTCCCAAAGAAAAAACTTCACTTACCTAGGTGGAGTGAAAAGTAATCTCCTTAACCGCCAGAATGCGCTGCTACTGCAAAAAAGCGTATGGTGCCTTGAAGTCCGTTCATATTTAGGCAGACATGCCAAATTTCAGTGCGATACTGTCTTTAGTTTTGTTTTGACAGCTGATTGTTGTTGACGTGTTTGGCAACATATTTTTGAGAGACAAAACGGCGAAGGAAAATAAAAGAAAAGTTGGATAAATATTATGGGGCTAATTCTCCGTCAGATTACACCGTCAAATATTGGTTTCGAGAGTTTCGTGGTGGCCGTAACTCCACTACCGATCAAGTCCGCAGCGGCAGGCCCTCCGATGCGGTTACAGAGGACATATTGATGAAATGGTGTTGGCTGACCGGAAAGTGAAAGTGCGCCAGCTAGCAGAT